>CM076579.1:55469146-56069146 GCA_034641835.2 Pinus albicaulis | reverse complement strand
TCACCATATCAAAAGCCATATGAACTAAAAATACAGTCATTCCAGCCTTCATAACTTCTTAACTTCTTGCAGATTTCTCCTGTTTTTGTCTGAACAATAGGTCTTGAGACAGATCTTATATATCCTAATCCATGATTTAGTTTGAGAAAAGGAAGGCGGTTTTTGTAGGACATTATGTTTTGAATAAAAACCTCTCTTACATTTTTGAAATACATCTTCTGCTGTCTAGAAACGTCTTTTGAAAAACATGTGTAAAACAGGAAAACTCTGTTTTCTGAAAATAGGGCTTTCAAAGAAAGCCTTGTATATCCCAACTGATAACACTTGTGGGAAACATGAGAGAGGTTATTGTAGCTGGAGTTGTTATGAAGAAAAAAATCTTTCATAATTCTAAAATAATTTTTCATTTGGCCAGAAACAGAACTTGAATTTTACTGCTAAACAGTCATGTACAGGACAGTTTTGTAACAACAGTTTCGTAGCGCATTTAATTTATCAATTTCTTCCACCTCATAATTAATTTGAAGAAACTGATAGATATTTTTGTATTTAGGCCTATTATGAAGAAAAACCGCTTTCATTTTTGCTAAATTCATTTTCAGCTGCTCAAAAACCGCCTTGGAAGTTGACTACTTAAAACCTGAAAACAGAGGTTTTTCTTCATAAATTTTAGCAGTTTCATAGCGCAAATCAACTTTTTTCAACTAGTGGCGCTACAAAAACGTGGATTCTTAGCTAATTGCACAATTTTGACCCGAAAATTTATGGAATGACTCCGAAATGGAAATTATGGATATTTGACAATGAATGGATCTTTAAAAGACTTTATTTGAACTTAATGATGACCTTTGATCTTGTAAAAATATAACCTACCCTTAACCAAATCCTAAAATGACTTCTAAGCCAATTTTGAAGCCATGAACAAAACAAACATGACACAATGATGTTTTTTTTTTGAGAATTTTTGGGTGATAACATAACCAACAATATAATTCAAAAAGCTCAAGGTCACAAAGAGTTTCATGGATTTTTTTATCTTTGTCTACTAAAGGTATGTGATGAAAATAAACAGGATGGTGTAACTGTTGGCATTATAATGTAATATTTTGTCCTTGATGGCAACCTACTTGATGAATTTTTCCTTGAAGGCAACCCGTGTACATACCCAGGTTGGTATACAGGCAACTCGCGTATACATCCAGAATTAGTATATACGTAGTTTTTATGAAGAGAAGTAGTGTATACACGTGATTATGAAGAAGCCAAGTCACGTATACCTTTTCTGTTCTAAAATTATGATACCAGAGGGGCATTACCATGGTATTAGCCCACAGTATTGAGTGTTTTGTCGTCTATTTCATTCCTTCCAAGAATAACATCGGCATTTGTGTGGTTTTGGCTCACGGTATTGGTAAAGGCTAAATATATATAAGGAGAAGAAGATCATAGTGCAGGGTGTGTATGTGTAAGGGTTGTTACTGAATCCTTCTCTCTGAAGTATATATGCATGGGATGGACTCTGTTTATTGGCAGATCTGAAACTATGATGAACCCTTGGATACAATTATGGATCTTGATCTCTAGACCTGAAATGACTATGTATTTTATCTATTGAAGAGATGATTAGATATGTGACCTGGCGCATGTTTACTGAAGTGAAGTGAAGAAATATGGGTAAGTTTACAGATCTGAAATATTCTGCAAAATTAATATTTATAGATTTATACACTATTTCGTCTCGGTGAAAGTGCATATATATGCAAATTTGTCTCAGAAAAGGAGCGTATGGAATTCAGAGTTTTCTGAAACTTAATCGAGAGGTTATCTATTTATTTTTGTTGTATTTCTGTTGTTTTTCAATGAATTCTTCATGTATATCTAGGTTGACTGAATACTGTATATGCTGCTAAGTTGAATATGTACAAATCTGATCAATGAGTGAGTAAATATGTTTAAGGATGACTCACTGAATAAGGGTTCTATAATACTGAAAAGATATCTAACTGAAAGCCTCAGGTCTAGTTCTGAGACTGATCATATTCTGTAAATTTAGTATTCTCGGATCTATACACAGGTTGGTGTGAAGGAAAGTGCGTATACATGTGGGATCAGTAAAGTGAAGTAGCGTATGTATTTCAAGATAATGAATCATCAGGGTTGAGATTTATTTTTCATACTGATTCTGAAATTTGGGTTTATTACTGTGCTCTAGTTATAGTGATCTCACTATTCTGATTAAAGTTTGGGTTAAGTTTATTTTTGATGATCTTTATGAGGAGTTGTGTTGAAGTTGTGGGATCTAGTGTGAAAATTGATGAAACGTGGTTTGTAGTGGTTCTGAGGGTTGAAGCCTTCAGTATGGAAGTAGAAGCTTCCTTCCAGTAGAATTTGGTGTTCTGATTAGGCGGTTGAAGCTCCCTTCCAGTAGTGGCTGGAATACAATATTAGGGGGTTGGAGCTCCCTTCCAGTAGCAGCTGGAGAATGAGAGAAGGTTGCAGCCTTTTCCAGATAGATGCATGCGTCTGCATCGATACAATATTGTGCTTATATGAGTTTGCATCAGTACAATATTGTAAGAAGTTTTCCATATAATAAATATTGAAGACTGAGATGACAACAATGATAGTTTTCTCCCAAATTGGGTTTCCACCTTAAATCTTGGTGTTCATGTGTGATGCTCTTGTGTGATGATTTATTCTGTCATTACTGCACATATTTACTACTTAACTATCTGATGCCTAAATGATAATCTGGGTTAAATAATGTTTCTAAAAGTTTATCTAACAATAAAGTTATCTCAATATATGCAAGTTTCTGTTACTGTATCCCCGTATATATGCTAGTTGGGATAATAAAAGTCACGTATAGAAATCAGTAACAGAAAAGTAAAATATTGTGATTACTAAAAATACTAACTCACCCCCCCCCCCCCAACCCCCTCTCAGTATTTTTCCCAACAATTGGTATCAGAGTAGGTCCTTCTGAAGAAGCTTAATCGCTAGAAGGAAGATCAGCTAAGATGTGCAATCAAGATGGGACAACATCTATCAGGCCTCCTCTCTTCAATAGAAACAATTTAATCTTATGTAAGACAAGGACAAGATCCTATCTTTAGTCTCTTGGAGCAGATGTATGGGCTATAGTTAAAAAAGGTTATCAATATCCAATTCAGTTCCAGCAGATCCAGCAACAAGAAATAACTATGAAACCAATGCAAAGGCGGTCAATGCATTATTGGGAAGTTTGACTAAATTAGAATTTGTGAAAGTCATGCAGTTGAACACAACAAAGGAGATAAGGGACAAAATCATTTTGAGCTATGAAGATGATGCCAAGGTAAAAAGTGCTAACTCTAAACTCTTAGAATTCAATATGAAAAATTGAGAATGCATAATGAGGAAAGCATTGCTAGTTTCTTTTTACATCTAGATGATATTGTAAATCATATGAGAAATTTGGGTGAAACCATAAATGACACTACTCTAGTCGAAAAGGTTTTAAGATCTCTAACTCCAAAATTCAAGTCAAAAGTGTCTACTATTGAAGAAAAGCAAGATCTACAAACTCTTACTATTGTTCAACTTCATGGGATACTGACTGCATGTGAAATGAGGAAAGGAGGTCCATCTGAAGTCAAATAAGTTGTATTTATAGCTACTACAAAAGGAAAGGAAGTAGAAGAACCATAAGGATCAGGGTATTTTTCAGAAGAATATGAGATAAATTTTGTAAAGAAGCTACAACTTGGCACTGGAAGGTTCAGAGGTAAGCTCCCTTTTAAATGATTTTTCTTGTGGAAGATTTGTTCATTATGCTACTAAATGTCCCTATAAAGATAATCATGAAAAGGGAGAGGAAGTGGTAAAAGGAAATAAGAAACGGTTTATCAAAAGAAAAATGTATTGTACTCATGAAGATAGTGGTGGTATATCAAATAGTGAAGAAGGAGTATCTGATCAATGTTATATTAGACTACTCTTGGATTTTGAAAAAAGATCTAGTGAGGCTAAAGATACTTTTATGGATGCATTAGAAGAAAATTATTTTGTTGAAGAAATAAATCAACTCAAAACATCTTTGGAAGAAAACAAAATTTCCATAGATACTCTAAAGAATCAACTTATAGAAAAGGAGAAGCACAATGAGAAATTAGAATGTGAAATAGTAAGTCTAAGGAAGGAAATTTAAAAATTTAAAAATTTAAATCTTATATTTGCTAAAGGATTTGAAACCTTAGACGAAATTATCAAGGTACAATGCTCTCCTCTTGTAAAGACAGGTCTTGGATATATCAGAGAATCATCTTAGTCTTCAGCACCAAGCTATCTAAATGTAGCTAAAGCCAACCAACAACATTTTGTCACTCAGCAAAATAACAAAGGGACTACCCAGGTAAAACTTGACCACTTCAATTCAAGGAATAATAGTAATAGTAATATCAATCAGCAGGTAAACATATATAGAAGGTTTCACGATCGCATAAATTTCTTCTTTAATGGACAATGTTTCTCATGTCATAATTTTGGTCATAAATCTGTACAATGTGTTGCATACAAAAACATCATGGCCAAAGAAGCTAGAAAGAAAAGAAATGAGACTGGAGTAAAGAAGAATACTTACAACAAATTTTCTCCTCTTCAAGTTGAAATTGAATGTTCTTGTTGCAATAACTTTGGACATGAAGAATTTGAATGCAGGAGAAAACTTCAGCCAAAAGAACATATACCCACAAATTCCAAGGTATGTAGAAAGAAGTACTCACAGGTTGAAAGTTGTGGCATAGCGTTATTTGAAGAAGGAGAAGAGAATCAATGGTACATTGATAGTGGAAGCTCAAAACACATGACAGGTGATAAAAATAAACTTCTTTCATATAATGAATTAGAAAAAGAAAAAATGTTACTTTTGGAAATGACTCTCCTGCTATCATTAAGGATAAAGGTTATGTGTTTCTAAAAGAAAAGGTTAAAGCTAACAATGTTATGTATGTGGATGGGTTAAAGCATAACTTGTTGAGTGTAAGACAAATGTGTGATCAAGTAAATGAAGTTGTCTTTAGTTCAAAAGAATGTGTAGCACGTGAACTTGACACGGGAAAAATAGTAATAAAAGTAACTAGAACATCAAGCAATCTGTATATATTGAAATGTGGCCAAGAGAAATGCTTCTTAGGTAAATCTATAGAAAATTGGTTATGGCACAGAATATTGGGACATTTGAGCTTCTCTCAAATAAGCAAATATAATAGACTCAAAGTTGTTCGTGATCTTCCCAACATCACTCTGCCTGAAAGTACCATATGCAAATTATGCCAATTTGGTAAGAAAACCAGGGTGAAATTCAATGCCAAAGAAGGATCAACAAGTAAGCATCTTGAACTTATACATACTGATCTATGTGGTCCTGTAAGGAAAAATTCACCTCGTGGAGAGTAATACTATATTTTATATATTGATGACTTCTCTAGAATGTGTTGGATTGGTTTACTAAAACATAAAGATGAAGAATTTGAAAAATTTAAGATCTTAAAAGCTTTGGTTGAAAATGAATTAAATATAAAAATAAAATGTCTTAGATCTAACCAAGGAGGATAATATATATTATATGAATTCTTTGATTTCAATGAACATCATGGCATAAAAAGACATTTTTTTGCAGCTGGAACCCCACAACACAATGGCATGGCAGAAAGAATTCATAGAACAGTTCAACATATGGCTTGTGTTATGCTTGATGAATCTGGAACTCCCGATACCTTTTGGGGAGAAGCAACACATACAACAGTAAATATTCTTAACAAGGCTCATGTTCATGTGAACAATGATAAAACTCCTTATGAGCTCCGGTATGGTAATCTTCCCACTGTAAAACATTTTAGAGTTTTTGGAGGAAATTTTTTTATCAAGAACAATGATGAAAAACTTGGTAAGTTTGAGCCTAGAGAAGATGAAGGAATATTTCTTGGTTACTGTTCTAGAAGTAATATCTATAAATGTTACAATAAAATACTTTGGAATATTGTTGAATGTATTGATTTTGTAAGTGATGAATCTCTCACATATCCTAAAAGGGAAATAACAACAACAAATGAAGATGATGATGATGTATATTTTCCCGCATCAAATAGGAATAATATAGAAGGAGAACCCAATGAAGCACTAGAAGAAGATATATCTGAAAAGGCTCCATCAAGGTATGTTTAAAAGAATCATCTAGAATCTCAAATTCTGGGAGAAAAGGGTTCAGGTGTCAAAACAAGAAGAACTCTTGTAGGATCCCCTAGCTATCTGGCATTCTTATCCACTATTGAACTACAGAATGTAAATCAAGCAAGTAAAGATGAATGTTGGATTCAAGCCATGAATGAATAACTTTATTAGATTGAAAAGAATCATACTTGGGAATTGGTTCCAAGACCTCATGATAAAAATGTTATTGGAACAAAATGGATATTCAAAAACAAGTTAAATGAAAATGGAGATGTTATTAGAAACAAAGCTAGACTTGTTTGTAAAGGGTATGCTCAACAAGAAGGTATATACTTTGAAGAAACATTTGCTCCTGTAGCCAGACTTGAATCCATAAGAATGTTTATTGTTTTTTCAAGTTTTCAAGAATTCAAAGTTTATCAAATGAATGTAAAATTTTCTTTCCTCAATGGTGATATACAAGAAGAAGTTTATATAGAACAACCAGAAGGATTCATTATGGGAAATGATGAAAAACTTGTTTGAAAACTTAAAAAGGATTTATATGGTCTCAAAAAGGCTCCTCGGGCATCGTACTATTGTCTTGACAAATATCTTCAACAACAAGGTTTCACAAAGGGATCTGCTGACAGTAAATTATACGCAAAAATTGAGAATGATAAACTATTGATTATTGTTGTGTATGTTGATGACATCATTTTTGGAAGTAATGAAGAGTTCATGAGTTATAAATTTTCTCCTGTTATGTAGCAAGAATTTGAAATGTTATTACTTGGGGAAATAACATATTTTCTTGGCTTACAAGTGCAACAAGCAACATATGGCATATTTCTATCACAAGCAAATTTTGAAGAAGTATGGGATGGAATACTGCAAATCTGTGAGTACTCCAATGGTAACTGGACATAACCTCATTTCTCATGATGATTCTCCCATGGTGAATCAACCAGAGTCTAGATCCATGATTGGAAGTCTGCTTTATCTAACCGGGACAAGACGAGACATTATGCATGAAGTTGGGATTGTTGGACGATTTCAAAATAATCCAAAAGAGTCTCACCTTCAGGCTATAAAAAGAATATTCAAATATCTAAAAGGGACTCAAGACTTTGGTCTATGGTATCCAAATAATTTTGATCTCACTCTTCATGCTTACACAGATGTGGATTTGGCTGGAAATTTTGATGATCGAAAAAGCACTAGTGGTGGTGGATTCTATATGGGGCCCTGATTAGTATCTTGGTTCATCAAGAAACAAAGTTCTATTGACTTATCTACAACAGAAGAAGAATATGTGGTTCTCACATCATGTTTCACACAACTTCTTTGGATAATGCAAAAATTACAAGATATTCAAACCAAATGTTTGCCTCCTATCTCCATTCTATGTGATAATACAAGTGCCATTAGTATCTCAAAAAATCCTGTTATGCATTCCAAGACTAGGCACATTCATATCAAGTATCACTTCCTACGTGAACAAGTGCTTGAACAAAAGGTTAAAGTGGAATATGTTCCCTCCAAAGAACAAGTTGCAGATATATTTACTAAACCTCTTCCTAGGGAATCATTCGAATATCTCAGACAGAATATAGGTGTTGTCTCTGCTTCTCTTATCAAATTTTCTTAATTTCAGAAGATTAAATTCAATACGTTGGTTTCATAAAGGTGAATCACATGTATATGCGAGTTTTTGTGCATAAAACTATGTATGGTTTTCACTGACAAAAATTCTTTGGGTCAGTTTTCATAACAGTCTATCGTGTTGTTGGGTAAAATTTTTTATTGTTCCAGTATTCATCTTACTGTACCTTTATTTGATATTTATCTCCCTGATGAATCTGTTTTGATGAATTGGTTGTTGAAGGTGTCCAGAATGCAAAATTTTAGCGGGAGCACCTGACTTGTTGAAAAGGATGCATTTTTGGCATTCTGATTGGTTTTTGTTTTACGATCTCATATTTGAGATTATTTGGTCTTGGTTATACAAAGTCATATATGTTATTTAATGAAAAGTTCATGTTGAGACCTATGATGTAAATTTGCTATATTCAGTCATGTAATGACATTTTCAAATTTTTAAACCCACTTGGTTGCGTAGTTGAGTCAAATATGTAATTCCACTTGGTTGGATAATTGACGTAAGTATGAGTCATTGGTGATAGGAATGGTCATACTCGGTTGAGTTATAAGTCCTTTACTTCATTGAAAAATATGTCTCAAGATTTAGCATGACATTAGGTGGGAGCATGGTCAATATAGTGCACATCATATCTGTAGAGCTCTTCTTTCCACAAGGAAAGAGAAACCTAGGTTTGGTATTGATCCACCCTTTGCCCTTGATGTCAAAGGGGGAGAGTATCTTGGTTTTTGAATAATATTTTTTTTTATTGATGTATCTATCAGGTATCTACCAGTTGTTGTGATCAAACACCAACATGGTTTCGATCAAGTCCAAAGGGGAAGATTGTTGGCATTATAATGTAATATGTTGTCCTTGATGGAAACCTACTCGATCAAGTTGTCCTTGAAGGAAACCTACATACATACATAGGTTGGTATACAGGAAATCTGTGTATACATCCAGAATTAGTATATAAATTGTTTTTATGAAGATAAGTCACATATATGCATGGTTATGAAGAAGCCAAGTCGCGTATACCTTTTGCGCTCTAAAATTATGGTACCAGGGGGAATTACCATGGTATTAGCCCACATTATTGAGCGTTGTGTCATCTATTTGATTCTGTCCAAGAATACCATCAACATTTTTGTGGTTTTGGCTGATGGTATTGGTAAAGGCTAAATATATATAAGGAGAAGAAGATCATAGTGTAGGGTGTGTATGTGTAAGGGTTGTTACTGAATACTTCTCTCTAGAGTATATATACATGGGATGGACTCTGTTTATTGGTAGATTTGAACCTAAGATTCACCCTTGGATACAATGATGGATCTGGACCTCTAGACCTAAAATGACCA
Organism: Pinus albicaulis; assembly: GCA_034641835.2. Lineage (NCBI taxonomy): Eukaryota > Viridiplantae > Streptophyta > Pinopsida > Pinales > Pinaceae > Pinus > Pinus albicaulis. Next base: position 56,059,954 of record CM076579.1, on the reverse strand, counting down.
TGTATATGATCAATTGAAGAGATGATTAGATCTATGACATGGTGCATGTTTGATGAAGTGAAGTGAAGAAATATGGGTAAGTCTATAGATCTGAAACATTTTGCAAAATTAATATTTAGAGATCTATACGCTAGTTCATCTTGGTGAAAGCACGTATATACGTGGCTTTGTCTCGGAAAAGGAGAGTATGGAAGTCAGAGTTTTCTAAAGCTTACTGAAGAGGTTATCTGTTTATTGTTGCTATATTTCTATTGTCTGTCAATGAAGTCTTCATGTAGATCTTGTTTTCTTGAATATTGTATATGCTTCTAAGTTGAATATGTACAAATCTGATCAATGAGTGAGTAAATATATTTAATGATGACTAAATGAATAAGGGTTCTCTAATACTAAAAAGATATCTAGCTGAAAGCCTTAGATCTAGTTCTGAGACTGATCATATTCTGTAAATTTAGTATTCTCAGATCTATATGCAGGTTGGTGTGAAGGAAAGTGCGTATACACGCGGGATCAGTAAAGTGAAGTAGCATATGTATTTTAAGATAATGAATGATCAGGGTTGAGATTGATTCTGCATACTGATTCTGAAATATGGGTTTATTATTGTGTTTTGCTTATAGTGATCTCACTATTCTGATTAAAGTTTGGGTTAAGTTTATTGTTGATGATCTTTATGAGGAGTTGTGTTGAAGTTGTGGGATCTAGTGTGAAAATTGATGAAACATGGTCTGTAGTGGTTCTGAAGGATTAAGCCTTCAGCATGGAAGTAGAAGCTTCCTACCAGTAGAAGTTGGTGTTATGATTAGGTAGTTGAAGCTCCCTTCCAGTAGTGGCTGGTAAATGATATCAAGGGGTTGGAGCTCCCTTCCATTAACAGCTAGAGAATGAGAGAAGGTTGCAGCCTTCTGTAGGTAGATGCCTACATACTTATATGAGTCTACATTAATATAATATTGTAAGGAATTTTCCATATAATAAATATTGAAGACTGAGATGACAACAACGGTAGTTTTCTCCCGAATTGGGTTTCCACCTTAAATATTGGTGTTCATTTGTGATGCTCTTATGTGATGATTTATTTTTTTATTACTGCACATATTTACTGCTTAACTATCTGATGCATAACTGATAAGCTATGTTAAAGAATGTTTCTGAAATTTTATCCAACAATAATGTTATCTCAATATACACAAGTTTATGTTAGTGTATCCACGTATATGCACTATCTGGGCTAATCAAAGTCGTGTATAGAAATCAGTAAGAGTAAAGTAAAATATTTTTATTATTGAAAATACTAATTCAGCGCCCCCCTCTCAGTATTTTTCCCAACAATAACAACAAACTTACTGTTCCTTCTAGTCCTTTGTTCTTAGGAGGCATGATTGGCTCTGTTGGAATAGTGGAATAGGAATTTTCTAATGCGAAACTAAGGCCTAGACTGAGGAAAAGCTCTACAGAGTGGAAGAAAATAAACAACTGCAAAAGGAAACTTTAAACAGTGATGAGGTTGATTGCTCTATTTGACATTGGGTTCAACGCTCCCCATGTGTTTTGCGACATGGACTAACCGCCTCTCGTGGATCCTAACTCTGGTGATTATAGCAGAGACTAATGTTTGCGGGTTTTGGTTTAACAACAATCATGATTCCAAAAAATGGTATCACAACGACAAGTCTCCAGTTTGAAACTCACTTGGCTCGCGTTGGGGGGGAGATTGTTGGACATTGGGTTCAACTCTCCCCATGTATTTCGCGACATGGACTAACTTCCTCTCGTGGATCCTAACTCTGGTGATTGTAGCAGAGATTAATGTCTGCAGGTTTTGGTCTAATAGAAATCATGATTCCAACACTCTCTAGTTCTTGTTAATAGTCGTAATTTGGTAATTTTGTGCAGAGAAGATGGAAAAGCAGAATGAAAGTTTCAATTAGGCATTCAGTGGTGAATTTATGGACAATTGAGTTTTATTTTTGTTTGAAAAGGGCGCGAGTACGTTGCCTAACTAAATTAATTGGCTAGTGGTTATGAAAAGGTGGGAAGTAATTTTATTGGACAATCCACAGTCCACATCGGCATGACATGATTGGCAGATAAATTAGTGGTTTAATATGGAGGATAAGAGGGATTTTAGAGGGGTATGAAGGTGGTAAATGGTTTCGTGCAGGGGGGGGGGTGTGAAATCCCCTACTTATGACACGTATTAGTGGGGTCGGACTATAATACCACCTTTTCAGACCCCCCCCTCAATGTTAAGTCTCGCACAATGAGGGGGGGGGGTGGGGTGTGAAGAATTGTATGGATCGTCGGATGTGACGGATGATCAACAAGATGGGGGGGAAGTTAGCATACGAAGGAGTTAAATGAAGTGTGGGGTAGGGGTATGATAAAGGCGATGTGACATGGATGACTAACGAATAAGGGAATGTAATGTGTCACAACGGTAGTGGAGAATAATCGGTAGTGGAAAATATGCATAGGATTAAATCCTATGGTTTTGAGAATAATTTCTCTAAATATCAAAGATAAAACTTTGATAAGGATATGATTTCGAAAATAATTCTTTTCAGAAAATATTTTCAGTTCTCTTCGAAATATAGCAATAGAGTATAGAAATTCTATGACACAGAGTTTATTTCAGACTATGAAAACTAATTTACTCCTTCAACTAGACCTTTACGGATAGAATGGAGGTTTGACTACCTTATTTTAGTGAAAAACTGGATATTTTTCATAGGGATTTTATACTCTGGACTTGAGCTATATGAGATAGAATGACATGACTTTGGACCTCTATATGCAGATGAAATAATGTGAAGGAGAACCATATCATGATAGGACTCATTTAGTGACCAAAATTATTACTGAAGACTAACTAAAAAAGCAAGAAACTTTGACTAATGACCTGATGGAAAAATCTCAAAAGAGTTATCTTTGATCATTGAAAAACTAACTCTAACATTGGCTCTGGCTGGGGATGGTATCCCCTTCAGGAGGTGTCAAGAACATTGTAGATCAGGTAGCCTTACCATTAGGCTATGAATTCAACCAGACTTAAAAAAAAAAAAACTGAAACAAAATGATAATTTTGACTAAAAAGAACTGACTTGACACTGACTTGACAGTAACTTGAAAAAGAATCAAAATTGTAAAAAAAAATTAAAAATAAAATGTGAGATGTTTGCAGAATTCTTATGGCCTTATCCTTGGGCCTAAAACTTTTGAGACAACTCTCTTGTTTGCTGAGTATCAAATGTAAACTGGTATATACAATGACAATGAATTTATTTCCCGGGATTTCAAGAGACATAGTGCTTTAGAAACCTACCATTGATATATCCTCCCAACACTTCCTATCCTTCGATATCTTATAGCAAAAATTCATTGTTTCCCTTGAATGCTACAATCTTGTAGGGTCCTTTCCAAATATTGTCACATTTCCCATGCTTGCCCTTATATTCATATCTGGCATCCCATCTTAGAGAAATATCTCCAATCTTGAAGTCATCAGCCTTTCTTTTTCTGTCAAAAATATTTTTCGTTATGCCATGCGTCTTTGAAGTATTATTGAAAAATTTATCTCTTGATTGTTGCACATGTATCATCTGGTTGATCCTTCTTTGAATGTCATTAGGCTCACTATCAACCTCCTGCAAAATATTCATTACTGGAACAACTAAATAAGAAGGGAAAACAATTCTAACTCCATAAACAAGTTGAAATGGAGACATGTTAGTTGATTTTTTTGTGCTCACTATATCAGCCCACAGAGAATTTGTAAACTTCTTGTGCCAATTCCTTTTGTTTTCGTGTAACATCTTCTTGATAATATTCACCAAAGACTTATTAGATGGTTCTGCAAGACCATTTCCCATAGGATAATATGCAGTAGAATGACCTAGTCTAATGTGATATTTATCAAAAAAATAAATCATCTTCTTGGATTTGAAATTAGTCGTATTATCAATAATAATATTATATGGACAACCAAATCGAGATAGAATATTATTTTCAACAAAATAAATGATAACAGAATCAATTACTTACCTAGTAGGAATAGCTTCAATCCATTTGGTAAAATAATATGTAGCAGTGAGAATCCATTTGTGTTGAGCTAAAGATGGAGGATGAATTTCACCAATAAAATCAAGTCCCCATTGCTGAAATGGTGCTTGGACTTCAATTGGTTTAAGAGGCAAAGGAAAAAGCTTCCTTTTTCCTTGAAATATCTGACACTCATGACAGCTATTAACTATTTTGTTAACATCATAAAACAAGGTAGGCGAGTAGAAAATTTCTCTCAATATTTTATTTGTTGTGGTTTTATAATAAATATGACCCCCAAAATCACCCTTCTGGAAATATATCATAACTTTCTCAACTTTACCTTCAACTAAACAATTCAGCAAGATTCCACCAAGATCTTTCTAGTATAAGACACCATTTAGAATGCAGTATTTTAGTGCTTTTAATTTCAGTCATCTTGGTTTACTACTTGTCATGCCAGGAGGAGGATTCAAATGTCGCAGAATATATACAATATTAGAATGCTAGGGAGATAAAGAAAAGGTCTCAGCTATCTCAAGTAATGTTTCAGCATTTTGTTCATCAGATAATGCAAAAATGAAGTTTATGTCTAAGGCATGAAGATTAGAATCCGCCATCAACTTTGCTAGGCCTTTTCCTTTGATCAATTTTGTGGGCTTAATCTCCAAATCATACTCCAACAAGTTTGCAATCCATTTTCCTCTATGACCTTCTCGATCATTCTGTGTGAGCAGTTCTTCAACAACATCATTTGGCACATAATCAATGACATGGGAATGTAAAATGTACACTATAAAATCTTTCAATGCTTTCACTAATGCTAAATCTTTTTCCTCAATGATATTTTACTTTAAAGAAACATCTCTTATTGTTTTTCTAAAGAAATAAATAGGTTGTTCTGTATTTTGATTTTTCTTCTGCATTAAAATGGCTGCAAGTGTATGTTCTGAAGAAAATGAGAAAATTATAAAATCAAGTGTATAGTCCGGGCTAATGAGAATGGGAGCATGATATAGAGCTAACTTGACTCGATTAAATGACTTCTTTGCTTCCTCAGACCATTTCACTTCAGTATCTTTCTTCAACAAATCAGTTATCTACCTGAAACGTTCAGCAAGATTGGGAAAAAATCTTCTAATAAAATTAATTTTACCATTGAAAGATTGAATCTCCTTTTTTCTCCTTCGATAATATAAATTCTAAATTTCTTCACTCCTTAAAGGACATACTCTTATGCCATCTTTAGATATAATATGCCCTAGCAATTTTCCTTCTTCCATAGCAAAGGGTCTCTTCTTTGGATTTAATGAAATACAAAACTTTTTGCACTTTTTAAAGTCTGTCTTTAAATGTTGCAAATGGTGTTCATCTATATTTGAGAAAAAAATGATATCGTCAATGTAAATAAACAAAAACAGATCTTTTCATTGGAAAAAAAAAATTCCATTTCTTTTTTAAAAGTTTCTCCTACATTCTTCAAACCAAAAAGAATTTTAGCATACATGAAAATACCACAAGGTGTGGTGAAAGCTATGTTTTCTTGATAATTTGGGTGGACAAGAACTTGACTGTATTCTAAATATACATCTAACAAAGAAGGTCTAGATTATCTAACTACCCTTTGTAGAATGTGGTCCATTTTTTGTAGTGGATAATTTCTTTTAAGGATACTTTGATCATATTTCTAAAATCAATGCACAATGTAATTTCTCCTATATTTTTTATCATAGGTACTAGATTGGACATACATTCTGAGAAACGAATAGGAACTATTATTCCAGCAGTGAATAATCTCTTTACTTCCTTCTGAATATAAGGCAACAATTTTGGATTCATCCTTCTTGACTTCTGGCGAAATGGTTTTTTATCTAGCTTCAAAGGACTAATGTGCTGAATAATAATTTTATCATAGACCTTCAAATCTGAATTTTCCCAAGCAAAGACATCTGAAAATTGAGACAGAAGTACTGCATACTTAGCTTTCATTTCTAGACTCAAGGATTTAGAAATCTGCACCATCTTTAGCTTTTCTGAAGTGCCAAGATTTAGATCTTCCACTCCCACCTCTGTTGGTGACATAGCATGTTTCCTTGCAACATCACCCTCATCAAAAATTTCTTCCAAAGGTACCAAACCTCGTGGAATAATATTATCCTTAAGTTGTAGTGCTTACATCTCTGTATCATGTATTTCTTGGTCATCTATTTGGTCGTTAATCAATTCTTCTTCTATCTTCAAGAAGTTATTTATTTTCTCATCATTTTGAAACACTTTCCAATATTTAACATTGCCAGGGAAAACAGGGTGGTGTTTGAAATTTATTTCATATTTTTTCTTTGGATAGAGTGGAATTTTGAACATACTAGCAGAAGTGGTCAGAGAATAAGCAATAACATTGTTGTTTCTATGGATTAATGACATAGTATATTCAGGAATTTTTTTGAGGATATCTAGGACTGCACTTCTATAAGATCTCATTGTGGTATTTTTTCCTTGGTAATCTCCTTTGACTTGCTTGATAACTAACTCAAAGTCGCCATATACAAAATTTTTCTTTGGACCAATCTTTTTCAAAAAATTTAGGCCAACAATTAAGGCTTCATATTCAACTTCATTATTTATGCATGCAAATGCTAGTTTGTAGGAGGACATTATAACATTTGGAGGGATATCCAATGATTTATTAATTGGGCTGTGAATCCATATTACAATACCAACACCTTCTTTGCCTATAGCTCCATCAAAATCCATAGTCCAAAGACTATTTTCTTCATCTCGAAGGTGTAAATTAGATTTTTGATTTTTGTTTTCTATTTGAGATACCTTTGTTGTATCCAAAATCTCAGTTTTTTCTACTGTTTTCTTATTTTCTTCTTGAGGAGATTTCTCCAATTCCAAACTGTTTGGCACTATCTTACAAAATTCTATTCTTGCCAATTCAAAATAGAATTTGAAGTTTTTGGATTTTCTGATTTTTCTTCAATCAAAAAGTCTGAAGATGTTGAGAATTATTCATTGAATAAAATAAAAGACTCTAAATATATATGTACAACATGAATGGGACGATTATTAGGCTTTTCTGTTGTACTAACCATATACTTCATCTTACTTTCTTTGTAAAGTTTTATGAATTTTCTGAAGATAGGAATTGTTGCATATGAAAGGTCAAGCTACAAATTTCCTCTAATCTTTGCCCCCCGTGATCTAGAAAGTAGCATTCCATACCTAGGTTTAATATCAACCACAACAACATCCATAGGACATTATTGGCTGGAATTTGTTCTAATGAGACCACTAAATATTTGTTAAGTCCAAGACATTTCACCCTCCCTGAATCAAATGAATACATTTCACGGTAAGGTCTTGTGATTTATAGTCCTAATTTTTCCATAATGGCTTTAGGCATGAAGTTGTGGGATGCTCCAGAGTCAAGAATTTCATTATGAAGAATGAAACCATGGATCTTGAGACTTAAGTAAAAGGGAGGAAATTCAGTCTCTTCTGATTTTCCATCAACAATAGGACCAAAAAGAAGCTCAGGATGATCATCACTCAAGTTAACCATATCAGATGTTTGAGAAACTCTAAGAAACTTAGTTATTTGAAACTTGTACTGATAATTATTCATTATTTCAGTTAGAGGAATAGAAACCTTCAGTTTAGCAATTTCATTTTCAAGGGAAAAATGAGCAAGATTTTTTTCTACCTCTTTTAGTGATGTGTATTTATTTTCAGGTAGTTCTTTGGATGAAGAATATTTCTTCTTCCATCCTTATTGAGCTTCTTGATATTTTCTTTGATTGATGGTGGATGCTTCATTAGATTTAGGAGAATTAGAACCAGCAGGTGCTTTTTCTTTGCCTCTGTTTGGTACATCAGTTTCTTTTTTTGTAGTATTGGTTTGAGAGCTCTATTTCTTTTGATTAGCAACTATAGGAACATTTCTACTCCTCAAACCATACTTCCTTTGAACTTGGGTAAGGGAATTTAAATATCCTCTCTGATAATATTTAGTGTACATTAAATCTTCATTTGACATGGCATATTGTGGGTCTTCTGATGCACAAATTTGTGCAAAATATTGATCTTCTTCAGTGCGGAAAAAAGGTTGTTGATTTTCCTCAAATAAATGATTTTCTCTAGAAATTTCTTCTTCATCATCTTCATAATGGTCTTCAGTACAATTCTATTGGAAAGGTGTCCTAACTTGTTGCTAAATTTGTGGATCATGACCCTTATGTTCCCTTTGTTTAATAATGTATTGGGGTTGCTAATTTTCACCCCTAAAATTGGGATTTCTTATAGAAGGATCAGCTTTTCGATGAGTACTAGACATCTTATCCATAATTTTATCCATGGCTTGAATAAAATATCAAATTTTCCTTCTGATTAAGTGGATGTCTCTTCTTTCATTGTGACTCTTATCTCTGTTTTGACTTTAGACTTTTTAATAATCATATTTGCCTCTACACTCATTGCATTTGTTTTCATTTCTTCCAAAGCTGATGGGTTTCTCTCTCTCAACTAATAGGCCATATTAGGGTCAAAACCATTAGGCTAACAGAGTAAAGCGAGGCCTGTGGGTGGTTTTATATTATCAAGAATTAAATTATATATATTATTAAATCTAGCTATGAATTCTTGGACAGACTCATTTGTATTCCTTTTTAGTGCATTATATTCAGCTAGAATTTGTAGTGGATTTTTATTTTCCTCCCATTTTTCCATGAATAAATCAATTAGCTGTTGTGAGGTACCAATTGTACCAGCTCCAAGAAATCGAACCCATTTCTTTACTTCTTGAGAAAAACTTTGAGCAATAATATGCATCTTAGCATCATCATTGTATATTTCTTCAAGGTCTATAAAATCAGTTACTTTAGCCACCTACTGATAGGTTGTGTCTGATGTTCCATCAAAGTGGGAAAACCTTTGACAAAATTTTTGAGGTAGAGCAGTAAGCTAACCTGGCAGAATTTGTGGAGAAAATTTGGGCATGATTAATGGAGGAGGTGTTGGAGGTGTGAATTGTGACGTGGATTGAATAAAAGGTTGCAAAGGTAGAGATCGAAAGAAAAGAGGAACAAATGATATAGCTGTATGAGATGGTGAGGTAAAAGAAGTACCAAAAGCCTGTTGCTAATATTGAAAATAGGCCTTTTCAGAAGTTTATTGAAATTTATCTACTAAGAGTTTAAGTTTATGGAAATTGGACCAAACTTTCGTGTCAGTTTCAGACTCAAAGGTTTCATAAAATGGTGAAAAGGACTCAAAATCAAAAGGGTCAAAAGTAAATTCTGAGAGAAAAGTTCTATATTTGGCTCTAATTAAAGATTTTTCAGATGATGGAGAAAAAGGAAAATATTCTGAGAAAAACCTCGAAGGCAAGGAATTTGATCTAGTTAGTGGAGTAAAAACTCTTCCTGACTGTTGAGACTTAGTCTTCTGCTTTCTAGAAATACTTCGAGGATTATATACCAGGGGTGATGGATTAGGGTTAGGGTTTGACCTGGTATATCTTTTAAGGGCTATCTTAAGATCTGAATTATATGTTTTTGGCTTAGTTTTTGAGTTCAGCCTATTCAAAAAATATTTTCCAAGGAATATTTAACAATCGTTCCCCAGAAACAACGCTAGAAAATGTTATCACTCTCCCCAAATTCCTAGGCTAAAAATAGGAGTGAGGAAAGGTAACCACAAACCAACTTTTATCTAGGTTAGCTAGTCCTACCTAACTGGAGAGGGCTCTCTCTGTGTCACTTTTTAAATATTTAATTTTAGGCTGAGTACCAGATTTAAGGCTAGATATGAGTTAATATGTTTTAAAATTTCTTTAATAATTTTTTTGTTGGACAAAAATTATAATCAGTGAAGCTAAAAATGATTTCAAAGGCTGAATTGCAGAGAAAAGAGTAAGGCAAGATAGGAAAACTATTTAAGAACAATTAATTTTTCATTGGTGTATAGTGGTAGAAAAAGGCAGGGGTCTGAATGAGAATTTTACTAAATTCATTCATCAGAAGAAATGATACATTGAAAAATTATTAATAAATAGAACATACGATTGATCTCTACTTATAAATTGATAATATTTTTACATAGAAAGAGAAATGGAAATGAAATAATAGAGAGAAAGTACAGTGCTCAAAAGAAATACCACATGAATCTTACAAAATTTTCCGCAACTTGTTATAGGTCAATTTGGGCACCATTCCTAATGACATGGTTAACTGGACATCATCCCTAGAACCAATGAGTAAGGTCTATCATCCCCTATCATTTCATTTGCTACATGCCCTAAGACAAAGAACAAGAACAAATCATCCATGACTTCCATTGCAAGGTTTCCAAGATTTGAAGTACATGTTATAACACCTATGAGCTCACCGACGCAGTCTCTTAAGGGGCTAATTGCATTTCATATGTAGCTACCTCCATTCAAGGGTCCTCTGCAAAGCACTCCCTGACACTCAAGGGTGCGTTGGTCAATTGGGAGCGAAATTCTCATTGTTTCGGAATCTCCACTTGGCCAGTGCCCTCTAGAAGAGTGTATATGTGTCAAAATTTGAATCCATGTGTCCATTTGACATGTTTGAGCTTGGGAACATGTATTTCCTATTATTAAAAATTTATTGATTGTGAAACTACCTTCAACTCATCTATAAATTGAGCACTGATCCTAGTGCTTGAGAAGGAAGAAATGGAGTAGAGAAATGGTGGTGGAATTTCAATTAAGGATTTGATTTGAGTGATATGCTGTTGGAGAGATTTTCATTGTGATGAGGCTGGGATGATGCTGGAGATGGTGACATAAAATCAATCGCTGGTTTTAACGTCCCCTTCTATCCATTAATAAATATTTTTGTTTACATTCCCACATATGTATCTTTATAAGCTTATGTCTTTCATATTATGAGTTTTTATCTAATGTATATGGTTCACGTTTCATTGATGTAAGTGAATAACTTGAATAGACATCTGTATATTGCAATATCTTTGTTGTTTAGTGTTCATTCTTGCAGTAAATATTTTGGCTATCTAGCTTGGATTTGAAGCTACAACAAGAGAGACAGAAGGATACTTGGAGGTGCTTGGACTCCAAGTAAGTTTCTTGATCTATTCCGCGTGTCTATTTAATATTAGGAAAGGTAGTTGCAAATTATTTAATATTTTGTTCTAAATGAGCACCACATTTAGGGAAGAATGCTTTATCCGTAATCCATAATTCCGCATAAAAAATTGGCGACTCCACTGGGGAGTTTACCCTTCATCCTTGGTGTGTTTTCCTCTTTCTATCCACACAGTAGCATTTACTCTAAAAAATTAGGCTTTTTTAAATCAAAATTTTCATTAGAAGTGTGTTAAATAACGTGATTTTTTTTTCTCTTCTGCGCCCAACACACTGTTGAACAGGACACAGTGCTTTGCAGAGCACTGTCTCCCACTCAGAGGTGCTTTGCAACGCACTGTCTCCCCTTAGAGACTGCATTTCCCCCTAGAGTAAACCAAATTCCTATTGAATTTTTCATTTCATTTTCTTTCAATTTTTGTTTGTTGTGTTTTCAAAGTGCCTGATGCCTCATAGAGACCAATAACTTTACCTACCTCTTCCTCCTTTGAAAGAAAAGTTTGTTCAATGTTTATTTAAAGTGTTTTTCTTTATCATTGACAAATTGATTTCAAAGTATTTTCATTACTGCATTAGATCCATTTTCTTTTGAAAAAGAAATTTTCGTTAAATTCTTCGTTTCCTATAGGAGAAATTATAGTTAAATTCTTTATTTTTCCTAAAAAGAGAAGTTGTTGTTCAAATTCCTCATTTCTCAAAGTAAAAGGAAAATTTTCACTTAGTTTCCTTGTCTTCATTCACATTAAAGGGATTGAAAAGAAAAACATGCTTTTGCATGTAGTGGATTATGTGTTTCGCATACGAACAATTAGGAAAATTTCATATTAGTTTGTGCTCTTTGTTGTTTTCTCTCGAATTGATTTCTCTTTCCCTCTAGTAGCTAGGATTTTCATTGAAAAAACTAAAAGAGAAAAGTTTTCTTATCATTTTAGTTTGCATTTTAGGAATTTCCTTGACATCATCACGGTGAACCTTGAAAGGAAAATTGATAAACAAGATCAACTTAAAATTTACATCAATTTACCTAACAAAGCATTGGAATCATAACGATAACATTTAGAAGGTCTAGGCTAGAGACTTGTTGCGGCATTGTAAAACATAGAAGCTACAGTTAATTGTCTGCGATACATTCCAAGTGTGATAACTCACTCCACGTTATATCATAGATCATCCACGTACGTTTGGGTATATTGGGTGGTGTTACAGTATGAAAAGTATAAAGGGGTGCTCTAATTGTGCGGTCTCACATCAGACAATGCTAATATGGACTTGGGCCTCCATGTACCTTCGGGTATATTTGGGAGGACAACTTTAGGTTTCTATCTACACATAGTGAACCGATTCGGCTGCCTTATAAATTGTGATACATCAAAAACAACATTCGGGGAGATTGCCTGCATGTACTTCTTTGTTCGCCAGGAGGTATTCTGCAGTTCACAGTTTCTTGGTAAACCTTTTTCCTAGCATTACCATTTTATTTTGTTTATTTTTTTTGGTCATAAAATAAATTAGTCATTGTGGAATAAGAAAATCCCTTTCCACGTCATTCATGTAGACTTGCATTGAAACCACCTTTACCACCAAAAGTTACTTCTTGTCAGTGAAGGCGACATCACTCTACCAAAATTAGTACCTTTGGTGAAGCATCATATTCACATATACCAGAGTTGGCACAAGTTATTTCTACAGATCTTGGTTCATCTAATGTTGTCGAGACAGAGTCCTCACAACTACCTATGGTCATGATCAATCAAATCAGTGAGGCCATACCTCCCAAACCCAATGTTGTTCAATCGAAAGTTGATCTGGATCCCATCGCGCTTTAGGGGGCATCTGTTATTGATAAAACTAGACATCATCCCCAAGACTAATGAAATAGGGTCTATCATCCCCTTCTATTTTAGTTTCTATATTCCCTAAGTGGAGAAAATATTGATCATGAAGTCGAAAACCTAGAAGTTGTTTCTATATTGGCCACTCCACAATCTATTGTAGCCATTGAGTCTCCCATATCACACAGTCAACCACCTAAAATATACTTTGGGCTTGACGACGAAGTTCTTCCACCTCGTTTGATTTTGATTAATGAAATATTACAAGACAAGACACCTTTAACTCCAACTCATTTTCAGTAGGAGCTTTACCTGTACGAGTCTTTTCCTCAATCACCTTCCTCTACTTTTGTTGGTCTTGTTTCACTTTGAGTTCTCATAGATTCTATATGGTATAAATTGGGTCATTTGACCATGGCTAATATAACATCCCAAACTGAACCATTTATTTTAGCTGCGACAACATCTGCCATTGCTTCATCTTCGATGTTTTTTCCATTGAATTCACCCATGCCATCATTTGGAATCCTATCTGGTTCCTCCCTTCTGAGTAATGAACGGCTTGATCCTTTATTCACATCTTCAGTGAAATATCAAGCTGGTCCCATCAGTTATTCCCCTTGGTTGCTAGTGATTTCACATAAATTACCCTATGAAATTCCAAAATTTAATGAAAATCCTAGAGAAGACCCGTCAACGCATGTTATAACTTATGATTTGTGGTGCTCATCAAGATCCTTAAATGATGACTCCATTAGACTACGTCTTTTCCAGCGCTCACTCACTAGTCCAATTGCACAATGAGGATGGTTCTTTTACTATGTCAACCTCATTAAAAAATGAAACAGGTTATGAGGATGGTTCTTTTGCTTTGTGAACCTCATTAAAAGATGAAAATTTTTTGGAGGATAGTTCTTTTATTGTTTCTACCTCATTAAAAAATGAATCAGGCTTTGAGGATAGTTCTTTTTTCTTGTGTCAACCTCATTAAAAAGTGAAACAAGTACCTATGAGGATAGTTATTTTTTCTTGTGTCAACCTCGTTAAAAAATTAAACAAGTGCCTTTCAGGAAAGTTATTTTACTGTGTCAACCTCGTTAAAAAATGAAACAGGTCATGAGCATAGTTATTTTCCTGTGTGAAGCTTGTTAAAAAATGAAACAAATCTGCCCTTATAATGAACCTTCATTCCATCCAGCTATCAGTAACCACTAATCTACTTAGGTGAATGAAATGAGTCTTGGGGGGCATATACTCTTGCAGGGGGCATTTGACATGTGCTCTTGCAGGGGGCATTCAAAACATTCTTACCAATTGCACACAATCAATCATTGAAGTTCGGGGGAAAAATAGGTTCAGGGCTCCAAAATGCAAATGGTAACTATTGAATGGTAAAAATTAATAGTAAAACTCTTTTTATTTAGTCATTTAATTGTTTTTAATGAATATTAATTACTGTGACTATGGTTTTATTATATTTTTATCATAAAACATGTACTTTTAATCCATTTGATGTTGTTCTGAACAGGTTTTACAACTGATGAATAGATTAGTCATGTAGATTTATTTCAAGAATGATTTGACCACAAAGCATACTTTTATCCTTATTTTTCAAGCTTTGTTAATTAAAAACGAAAAAGGATTTGAAGCACACTTTTGTATCTTTTTCAAGCTTTGATAACAGCGAAAAAGGAACCCCTGGAATCTTCTTTTAGCTCTTTTCAGACTCCGATAATCTAAAAAGATTGTCGAGCACTTGTCTTTTCGAGCTTGTAAAAGTAAATGAATTGATATATACTCAGTATAATTTTAATCCTTTTTCGAACTGAGTTGGATTATTTACGAAAAAGGAATACATTGGTCAAACATGACTAAAGAGGTTCTCTCAGATATTATTTTACACTTTTTCGGATCTGAGCAACAACTTTACGAAAAAGTACTTATGGATTTTTCTTTCATCCTCTTTCTCAAACTCTCTAAATATGAAAAAGGATTGGGTTGTCACTGTCATTAGGCTCGTTAAAACATAAAATAGTGACGGGCTTGTCGATCATGTAAAGAATCAAGTTTCATTCATCGCTAGACTCGTTAAATTATTAAATAGCAATTCATTGTTCACTTGAAGGGTTGAATTATAGATCAATCATATGTTATCCTCCTCAAGCTTGTTAAAAATAAAGAGGTACTAGTCGAAAAATGACTAGGGAAAATTTGGGAAAGTGAACAAAACTTTTTACGGTAGCAGGTTGCTCTTGAACATGACACTTCACTCCATCACCATGACTGTTTGGGTTGGATAATCTTCTTGACGGTTAATTCATACCTATGGTTCATCGTACCCTCACTTCAGTTTTGGGTCAATGCTGCCAAATCATCTCAGTGTCGCCGATATGTTCAAGAGAAGTCATCCAGTGAATACTCATCCTTCTGTAATACTCATAAACCTTCATTCTCATGACAGTAATCCCTGAACATTGCTATATCAAGTCATACCTTTGTCTCTAATATCAGTAACTCCCGTTGCGCAATAAAGTGACTTCCTGTCGAATACAAATCATTTTCCAGGAATTTCACTTAGAAACATCATACTCAAGTACCATGAGTCTTGTTATAGCATTGACAAGATCCTCACTTCTGGACTTTTGACAAAATATTTTGTTTGTCGTTCGACATAAAATCATCTATTCACGCCTTACGAAATGTACTGTAGTACCTTGAGGGCCATTGACATCAACGATGGTTCTCTCATGTTTTTTAACAGCTCACATCATTAGCTAGTAATCAAACTATGTCTTACCATGTTCAACTACAAATCATATATTCACATGGCTAGACTTGTACCCGAATGATCGAGTGAACGAGATAAGAAGACCCCAGATCTAGTTTCAGCTATCTTGGCTATGATTTCAGGATTGTTGTACACATAAACTGTACGATGACCTTACATATAGATTGTCATCTGAACATGGGCCTATATATGCAGGCATGTCTAAATTGGGAAACATTCCAATATAGATGACTTTCTGAACTACGTACGTGTTATTAGATAGTTTATGTGTTGAGCATGGGAATGCCTTCCTTCAGCAATTCGTGATCAAGAGGATATATCATGATGTATTGTATTGTAAGAGATGTAGGTCGCCACTCAGCTTCATCTCCATCCCATCATAGTGTAAAGCATCTTATTCAAAAAATATTGTTATTATTATTCTGACTTCACGTTTTAGGGGGAAATTGTTATAGGTTAATTTGGGCACCATTCCTAATGACCTGGTTAACTGGACATCATCCCCAGAACCAATGAGTAAGTTCTATCATTCCCTATCATTTCAGTTGCTACATGACCTAAGACAAAGAACAAGAGAAAATCATCCATGACTTCCATTGCAAGGTTTCCAAGATTTGAGGTACATGTTATAACACCTATGAGCTCACCAACGCAATCTTTGAAGGGGCTAAGTGCGTTGCATGTGCAGTTACCTCCATTCAAGGGTGCTCTGCAAAGCACTTTTCGACACTCAAGGGTGCATTGGTCAATTGGGAGCAAAATTCTCTGATACATATGTGTAAAACTTCGAATCCATGTGTCCATTTGACATCTCTGAGATTAGGAACATGCCTTTCCTATTATTAGAAAGTCATTGATTGTGAAACTACCTTCAGCTCATCTATAAATTGAGCACAGATCCTAGTGCTTGAGAAGGAAGAAATGGAGTAGAGACATGCTAGTGGAATTTCAATTGAGGATTTGATTTTAGTGATATGTTGCTGGAGAGATGTTCATTGTGATGAGGCTGGGATGATGCTGGAGATGGTGACATCAAATCAATCACTGGTTGTAACCTCCCCTTCTATCCATTAATAAAGATTGTTGCTTACTTTCCCACATATGTATATGTATAAGCTTCTGTCTTTCATATTATGAATTCTTATATGATGTATATGGTTCATGTTTCATTGATTTAACTGAATAAATTGAGTAGGCATCTGTATATTTCAATCTCTTTTCTATTTAGTGTTCATTCTTGCAGGAAATATTTTGGCGATCTAGCTTGGATTTGAAGCTATAGCAAGAGTGATAGAAGGAGACTTGGAAATGCTTGGACTCCATGTATGTTTCTTGATCTATTCTATGTGTCTATTTACTGTTAGGAAAACTAGTTGCAAAGTCTTTAATCTGTTGTTCTAAATGAGCGCCACATTTAGGGAAGAATGTTTTATCCGTAATCCATAATTCCGCGTAACACAACTCCTTTGATTTCATTAATGATAGTTCCACATTGATACACAAAGTTTCAAAAACTCAATTATCTAACAGCAATACTTCGTAAAACGAAGTCTCTATAGAAAAAACAAAATTGTAGCAATTACATTAAGGGATATCATAACAGATATCACTTTATTTTCTAACTAAAATCTAACTGCATCATGGAAATGAATTCAATTTTGTTGTGTTGCCCCTAGCTCTAACTGAAAATTGTTTTTGAAGGAGATGTTTGTGGGTTGCACTGTCTGTCGGTTGACTACTGATCTAGAAAAAATTAACTTTTTTTCTTTTTCTAATTACTCCTAAAATTCACACATCATTTTCCAGCGCTCTTCATCAAGAATGACCAGTTTCATTACCTTATAGGAAACTTCATAAATTTTAGTTTATTTAGCGAAGGTGGGCCCCACCACAAAAACATGTTTGATGTAATACTGAATGTAAATTTCATTACTCATCATTCCCAACAACTCCCTTCCTGTTAATGTGCCTTTAATATTTGAAAACTTGGTAGTATCTCTAGCAATTTCCTTCATTATTCTCCAATAATTCTCTTTGGTATCAATTTATCATTAATCATAAATAGAGAAGGAAAACCTTTCTGTGTCAGAGGCTCTATTCTGCTAAAAAATATCTGAACTGTGGTCTCCAAGTTGTCACGTTTCTCCTCAATTTGAAGAATAAAACTCTTCTTTGTTAGCACTTTCTTCACTTCCAGAATTTTTTCTGTTTTGTCATCAATACCCAAATCATCAAGCTCATACCTCTTCTTTACATTCAGAAATTTAATGATGTTGTTTGCTATAGCAGGCTTATCTCCCAATTGTTCTTTGATTGTTTTGATAGCCTCATTTTCCTTTTTTATCATCTCCTTTTTCTCAAATATGATTTGTATACTTGTCCAAATCTCATTTAAAGATTCCCCCATGCTCATTTAACTTATCTGCTTCCTCGCATGTTGTCCTGCTATTACAGATAAAAGGCCCTATCTATGTTTTGAATTTAATTTGAGATTTATTTTTATTAGAGACAAAATGCACTTCATCTGCATTAATCATTTTTCTAATATAATCCAATGAAAAAATCCTCATGGGGAGGAATTTTGGAAACTTATAAGGGGGAAGATCACAAAAATAAACTCTGAGTTCTGTATAATTTTGATACAGGTACCAATCCCTTGTTCTGGCTTGATATGACAGTTGCAATACCTTTCTACTTTCTTCACTAATCCTTGTCTCCGTAGTGTTATTGAGTAAATTGAGTGTTGGTTGAAGATAAAATTCCACAAACTATTTATATGAATACTCTTTCTATTCCTTCGTGACTAATTAAGTCCAAAAAATAATTTACTGTTGATTTCCTTCTTCATCCAATTTTTTTGAGGAAAAGTCAAATTTGTCTCCTTGAGAGTACAAGAAAAAGTAAAATAACACAGTGTCAT
Source organism: Pinus albicaulis (assembly GCA_034641835.2). Lineage (NCBI taxonomy): Eukaryota > Viridiplantae > Streptophyta > Pinopsida > Pinales > Pinaceae > Pinus > Pinus albicaulis. The sequence continues at coordinate 56,041,241 of CM076579.1, read as the reverse complement.
AATTGAAAACCTCTTCAGTTGTGAATTTGACAAACTAATCATGGATAGAATCTGCAATGAATTGACCAAAGATGAAAATGAAGGAGGGTTTGGAATTTGTGGGGAGTATGGACATGAATCCTATGATGGCTTCATCTACCCATTGGTCCGAATAATAAACAAGAAGGTAGGAAATTACTGTGATAATTTGTTTGAACCTTTCAGGGAAAATGGATGTTGGAAATGGAGGGTTTTTCTTGGGTAATAGATCATTCTCAGTCATAAATAGCTCAATAGTTTGAGCTCTCTTTACAAAATCTAAATTTTGGTATATTTCAATAAAATATTCTTGGGAAAATGGTGTGCCATTCTTTGTGGTTAGGGCTTGCATCATGTTTTCAATGGTTTTGATAGTGATAGTCGCTAAAATCTCTCCTGTAGGAGCGATAATAGCTCTCTGGTTTAGCATATACCAGGCTTGGCATCTTCTAAAAAATTCTAGAGCACTATGGGTGTGAGGAAAGATGAAATGTGGAATATTAGAATCCCATAATCCTATATCATCATATTTATCTAATAATTTATCTTCTAACCATCAGTATAATTCAAAAAGCTCAAGGTCACAAAGAGTTTCATGGATTTTGTGATCTTTGTCTACTAAAGGTATGTGATGAAAATAAACTAGAGGGTGTAACAACATACTTACTGGTTCTTCTGTGCCTTCTTTCTAAGGGGGATTGATTGGCTCTTTTGAAATGGCAGAAACAAGAATTTTCAGATGCAAAACCTAGGCCGAGAATGAGGAAAAGCACTGCATACTAGAAGAAAATTAGCAACTGCAAAAGAAAATTTTAAACAGTTATGAGGTTGATCTATGAATTTCTGGTCAATAGCTGTAATTTGGTAATTATGTGCAGAGTAGATGGAAAAATTAGTAAAGGTTTCAATCAAGTGTTTAGTGGTGAATCTAGGGGAAATTGAATTTGATTTCCATTTTAAAAGGTCACGGGTATGTTTCCTAATGGTTAGCAATTAAATTAATTGGCTAACAGTTATGAAAAGGCATGAATTAATTTTATTATACAGTCCACAATCCACATCGGCATGACATGATTGGCAGATAAAGCAGTGGTTTAATATGGCAGATAAGCAGGATTTCGGAGGGGTATCAAACTTGTAAATGGTTTCGTGCGGGGGATGTGAAATCACCTGCTCATGACACGTTGCGGTTGGGTCGGACTTTAATACCACCTTTTTGGAAACCCCACCCACCCCCCTTGAAGTTAAGTCTCAGATAATGAGGGGGGGTTGAAGTCTCGTATGGGCCATCAGATGTGATGAAGATCTGATGGATGATCAGTAAGATGGCGGGCAATTAGTTTAAATCGGAGTTAAATGAGATGTGGGGTAGGGGTATGATAAAGGTGATGTGACATGGATGACTGAAGAATAAGGGAATGCAATGTGTCACAATGGTAGTGGAGAATAATCAGTAGTGGAAAATACGCATTGGATTAAATCCTATGGTTTTGAGAATCATTTTTCAAAATATCAAAGATAAAACATTGATAAGGATATGATTTCGAATATAATTCTTTTCAGAAAATCTTTTCATTTCTCTTTGAAATGTAGAAATAGAGTATATAAATTCTATGACACAGAGTTTATTTCACACTATGAAAATTGATTTACTCCTTCAACTAGACCTTTATGGATAGAATGGAGGTTTGACTGCCTTATTTTAGTGAAAAACTGAAGATTTTTCATAGGCAGTTTAGACCTTAGACTTGACTTATATGAGATGGAATGACATGACTTTAGAAATCTATATGGAGATGAAATAATGTGAAGGAGAAATATACCATGATAGGACTCATTAAGTGACCAAAATTATTACTGAAGAATAACCAAAAAATAAAAAACAATTGACTAATGCCCTGATGGAAAACTCTCAAAAGAGCTATCTTTGATCACTTAAAAACTGACTCTAACACTTTTTATTCATGTAACTGAAATAAATTGTACATTCCAAGCATCCAAGCCTCTTCATCTTCTGGTTTCCTCAAGTCTCCATCAAAAGTAGGTGGTTTCGCTTTCTTGAAATCATATGGAAAGTATCCCATGTCAATCCTCCTCTAAGGAAGATACTAATGATGATCATGATGTTTATACAAACTAGAACTAGAATGGTGCTTTTAATCACCACTGCTCCTATCCGGAGTGCCCAACAACCTGCCATCTCTCACTATATCATCTATTTCTGACCTGTATCTACCATAAGACCTTCTGCCATATGACCAATTAGTTTCGTCCTTTTTTCCATAGCTGATCCAATGTGTCCCTTTCCGCTACAACTCTGACAAGATCCAAAGACGTATTGCAGACACCTCTTCTTGTTTCTCTTATGCCTTTATGATTATTTCATTGTCTGCCTTACAACTCCTTATTTCTCCCTTTAGGATTCTCAATGTATCTACCACATCAAAAGAGTCCCCACGCTGCTTCTCATATCACTCATAGGGAGAATCCTTGTAGCCTATCCCCTTTCTATCCATGTTGATGTTTCTCCTGCAAAGCATAATATGTTAACTAAACCAGGTAACAATAAACCAATGTACCCTAGTGAAATTTTGGGAGGCTACTTCTTGAAAGATTAACCAATCAACGTAGTACATCTATATACATAATAATAACAACATATAAACGTGTAACATGTTATCACAAAATCAGACCTGATAGGCTGCCAATAAAACCAATCTCATGTAAATATTTCAAACCAATATTTTGATTGAGGCTTAGCCTCCTCAACTTGAGAGGGCACTCTCAAAGGGTTAATGAGTTTTGATAGAAATATAGATGGAAAACTCTATGTGGAGTAATAAGCAGATAAATGATAGAAATAGGTTGTAAATCACATTAGAAATTACACATTGGGCTTATGGAGTCATAATAGCTTTAGTAAAACAAAACAATATACTCAGCATGGAATTCAAGGCATATCAGAGTTCTAGTCCAGAGATACACATGTGAAACTGTAAAACACACAGTCAATTTTTCTATGAAGGAAGTCAGAGCATCAATGTTGAATTCTGAGTAACATAAGAAAACACCACTACAATAGGATAGTAAAATGATGCCATCAGAACAAAAACACACTAAAACTCTTTATGAATCTTGAGTTGGCTAAGTAGAAAACTCTGTATTAAGCTGAAAACCAGTCACTTACAATAAACACAGGTTTTTTGCTAAAAATGTCCAACCCTTAGCATTTAGACTTCTTCATCTTTATAGATAATTTACAACATAGGATAAAATTATCCCCCACTAGATACATTGAATTCCTACTGTTTGACACCTTTCTTAACCATATAACATGGTATTTATTACAAAATGACAGCTGCAAACCTAATGATTAGTCCTATTACAAATAGGAATCAAACTCCTTAACTCTACTCATAACAACCTTATCTAAACTATATTACATAATTTTCCAACTATATTCCCATAAGGTTGAATCTATATGATAAGCTCCAACACTTTTATGACCTTAATGCTCATCTCCTGCAAACTAGGAAATTGTCCCCTGTTTTTTAGGCTTAGGATTCTTTGTGTTCTTGAGACACTCTTACCACTATGAACCCATGAATTCGAGGTTATTTTTTGTCAGTAACGAAAGAAAAATATGCCCGAAATCATCCTTAAGTGCCAGCTATATAAAATCACCATCAAACTGTCCAAAATAGAAAAAAAAGACCTGCGCTACGAAAACAACATAGTTTCGTAGCGGTTTTCGTAGCGCGGTATTTTAACCCATTTGCCTTCAAAACTTTGAGGGTGAAAAAAGATGCTACAATAGTTTCGTAGCGCATTTCACCCTTTTTGCGCTGTTTGCAATACGAAACTGTTGAGTGAGCAGTTTTCACGAGATTTCTTTAATTTCAAACCAAATATGTGCCAACACAACAAAATACCATTTGTTTCATCAAAACAAATAGTCATATGAACTAAAAACCCAAATTTAATGAGATTTATTCTTCATTTTCCCTTTGATTTAGCCTTTGACTTTTTAATAATTTGTCATTCTACACCTTTGTTTTTTAGTTCATCCTGAGTTAGTTTCAGCTGTAGCTCAAAATTATCCACTTGGTTTCTTAGTCTTCTATTATTGGCTCTTAAGTGAGTATTGATCACTCTGACAAATTTTTCTTCTTTGATGGTTGGAACTGTCCATGTAAAAAATTGTTATGTACTGCTTGGAATCTCATACCTAGAACCTATTTGACCTTCCCAAATTTCTTTCATTCTTTTGAACTATGTTTTCTCAACACTATGATTTATAGCCCTCTTTTTCATCATTTCAATCTCTTGGTTTGCTAGCTTCAATATCTCCTCAATATGTTGACACTCTGTCATGTGCCCTTTTCCCTTCAGTGTCTTGCTTGCTGCATGATCCACTATTGGTGATGAGAGATCAACCACCTTTTTTGGGACTATGCGTGTTTCAACAGTTTTTTGGACCTCCTTGTTTCCTTCCTTGAGCTTCTTAGCATGCCTAGTTAAAGTCTTCATTGCTTGAAAGATAAAGGTTGCATTTTCACCCTCAAATTCAAGTTTCTTAGCTGACATAGTCTTTTTTTGTTTGTGTTCATCTACTCCAATGAAATCAGCTTGCACTATGGTGTCTCTTCTATATAAATTGCATGAAGAATGTCATATATATTCCCTTTAATCACTGGGTTGTCCTCTATACCTGAAACAACTGTTTTTTTCCCTTTGATGCCACTGCTTGGATTCTTGTCACTCTCTTGATTTCTTGCTTGCTGGAAACTTGTTTTGTTTTGCCTCTTTGACACTTTTTGACCTCTATTTTATAGGTGATGAAGTTGCTACAACAAGAATTTGTGTCTTCTCTGTCCTATCTTCAACCCGTTTCCTTGGTTTCAACTTTACAAACCTCTTTGCTTTTGCAACCACAGGCTGACTAGACTCTGCTACTGGTGGTGAAGGAGTCCCTTTATTTTTAGGGTTTCTAGCTGGGGTTAGAGTTTCCAGTCCAAATCCATTCATAAACAAAAAGGAAGACCAATCCCTCCTTATTTTCTAAAGCTCATTCAAAACCAATGACTTTATCAAACCATGGTGAAACAAAGATGTTTCACAACCATCAGACTTAACTTGTATTTTATCAGACATTTTGGCAAGGCTCCTATGCAAGTAGAAGGGAAAATCTAGTGATATTATGCCTGTGAAATACAGAAGTAGCTTGGAATGATAAGTATAAACTTTATGGTACCTGCCTTCACATGTAAAGTATCTTTGAATGTTGAACAACAGCTTGGCATAGGTGTGTTTGATATAGCTTGTAGGTATTGCATTGTTCAGGTACATATGTGCATACTCAGGTTTCATGAATTCCTTGCATGGTTCCATCTCAAACTTAAAACCTTTAAACCAAGTCTCTCGCCCCCTTGGTATTTCTGTCACAGAAGCAATGATCTCAAGATTAACTGGCACATTTAACATCCAAATCTTATTAGTGGTTCCACTGAAGTTTAAGGAAAATTCTTTAGACACCTGAGTGTGGCAACCCTATAGCTTTTCTCAAAACCGGAGACAACCTACTTTGCTAAAAGCCTCCATCACTGTTTGATCTTCAATTATAGCCTTCACATTTTCAGGCTCATATCTTAAGCAATGTCCCCCTCTGTGGACTTTCTTCTCCTCTGCCATGTTTCTTAGAAAAAACCTATCAGCTTCTCTTATATCTGTAAAACAGCTTCGCTTGAATATATGATCACCCTCGCTTGTGAATATTGGAACATCCTCTCTTGAGAATATTGGAACAAAGCCTTTGTATAGAACCCCCAAGCTTAGCTTGATAGCTTCATAGCTTAGACACTTATATGGAAGCAAATGAAAATGAGAATTGCCAAATTAGGCAAGAATTTGAATTTGATGTGTCATCTCGTAACTAAATGATGCTCCACTCATGCCCCATTATGACAATGATGACTGTAAGACAAGTAAGTACATTGTATATGATCCCTAACTGACTCACCATACCCCTATCCTATCATTCTCCAATGGATTCTGATAGATTTTGGCTTAATTGATAAGACAATTAAGAAATCGTGCTTTCGTAGTGCCCATAGTGTACTTTTTGCAATTTGCGCTACAAAATTATCTGCGCTTTCATAGCACAAATCCTCTTTTTTGAACTAGCGGTGCTACGAAATGGATGATTCTTGGCTAATCACATAAATTTAACCCGAAACCTTATGAAATGATCCCTAAATGAAAAATGTGAGTATTTGATCATGGAATAGACCTCTAAAGACTTTATTTGAAATGAATGGTGACCTCTAAACTTATAAAAACTATTAATATACCCTTAACCAAAACCTAAAATAAACTTTAAACCCATTTTGAGAACATGACAAAAAATAGAGTTGACACAATGATGTTTTGAAAATTTTTGAGTGATAACAGTGGCTCCACTTGGGATAGTGTGCCCCTGTGGTACACTAAGAACCAGTAGTTACAGTGCTGCTATCCATTTTCTTGACCAAAACAGAAAAAACTTTGAAATTTCCAAGCTTCCTCCTCAAGCTCTAATGGCCTTCACCTCGGGCTGAAGCTTGTTGGTTCAACTTGTCATTATTAGCAGAAAAATTCCTAAAATGGAATATATACAATGATATGAACAATCAATCAGATTTTAGGAAGAATAACGCTTCAAAAGCTTGCCATTGACAGGTCCTCTAGCATATGATTTTCCATCCATCTCCTGCAGTATGTAAGTATTGTTTCCATGAAAAGCTATTATCTTGAAAGGACCTTTCCATAAGTTCTAAAACTTACCATGTTTTCCTTTCTCTTCAGTTCTGGCCTCCCATTTTAGCACTTCATCTTGAATTTGAAAACTTTCTTCCTTGATATTTTTATCAAATGTCCTCTTGATTCTATTTTTAGATTGTTGATTGTTGTTATAAACCTCGTTCCTCTTCTCCTGCAGAGCTATCAGCTGATTAATTCTCCTTTTGACTGCATTTGGTTCCTCTTCTAGCCCTTGAATCAGCTTCATGACAGGTACCCCTAGTGATGTAGGAAAAATAGCCTCAGCGCCATATACCAATTCATATGGTGAAGTTCCAATTGACCTCTTTGCGCATATCCTATCAGCCCATAAGGCATACTTCAGCTTCAAATGCCAAGCCTTCTTATTCTCCTACAACATTTTTTTAATGATCCTCACAAGACTCTTGTTAGAAGACTTGGCAAGACCATTCCCTTGCAGATAGTATGCAGTAGAATGCCCAAGAATAATATGATATTGATGATAGAAATTGATCAGCTTATTAGACTTAAATTCCCGTGCATTATCAGTTATGATATTCACGGGGCAACCAAACCTAGACAAGATAATATTTTCTAAGAAAGAAATAATCACAGAATCATTTGCTTGCGTAGTTGGGATTGCTTCAATCCATTTGGTGAAGTAATCAGTCGCTGTAAGAATCCAGCAATGTTGTCCTGATGATGATGGATGAATCTCCCCAATAAAATCTAGCCCCCACTACTGAAATGGTGCTTCTACATAGATAGGCATCAAAGGTAAAGGTACAAGCTTCTTCTTACCCTCGAAAATATCGCATTCATGATAGGCAGCAACCCTCTTGTAGACATCCTTAAAAATGGTAGGCCAATAATACCCTGCTCTTAGAATCTTATTCACTATCGCCTTCCAATAATGGTGATCTCCACAATCTCCTTTGTGGAACTCCTCAATTATTTTATCAGCCTCCTCTTCTAGCAAACAATTCAGCAAAATTCCACCAGTATCCTTCCAAAACAGATTTCTGTCAAAAATAAAATATCTCAAAGATTTCAGTTTAAAAAACCTTGCTTTGGACTTTGTTACATCAGCAGGTGCTTTATTATGTTGTAGGACAAAAAAAACCTCCTTGTACCAATCTGAAGTGATGTATTTTTCTTCAATAGGAACTAGTTCATCTTCATCATCTAAAATTTCTGATATTTCTGCAATCAAATTTATGTCAAGAAAGTCAAAGTTTGACTGCACCATCAACTTTGCTAAGCCTTGCCATTTGACCAATTTTGTTGGCTTAATCTTTATATCATACTCTAGCAATTTGGAAATCCATTTCCCCCTCTTACCATCAGGGTCGGCTTGAGTGAGGATGTCTTTCACAATAGTATTAGGAACAAACTCCACAACATGAGAATGCAAAATAAAAATTATGAAATCTTTGATAGCCTTCACCAAGGCATAGGCCTGCTTCTCTAAGATATTATACTTCAGCTTGAAATTTTCTAATGTCCTACTAAAGAAAGAAATTAGCTGCTGAATACCTTGATTTCCCTTTTGTAATAGAACTCCAGTGATAGTATTCTCTGATGCAAAATTAAAAACCATAAATTCCTTTGAGAAATCTAGACTGATCAATACTGGTGCCTGTGTGAGTGCCCTTTTGATTTCCTCAAATGAGTGTCTTGCTTCTGCTGTCCACTTAATATCAACTCCCTTCTTCAGCATCCTTGTCATGTCCTTCACAATCTCAGCAAAATTAGGAATAAATCGCCTTACAAAATTTACATTTCCAAGGAAAGATTGAATCTCCTTCCTACTTATTGGCAAATCCACCTTCTGAATTGCATTGACCCTGCTTGGATCAATCTTAATCCCATATTTAGAAATGATATGTCCAATTAATTTACCTGAAGTTAAAGCAAAAACACTTTTGGTGGGATTTAGAGAGATGCCAAACCTTCTACACTTCAGCATAATTCTTTCTAGGTGTTTCAAGTGATCTTCTTCCCTCCTTGAGAAGACTGTTATGTCATCAAGATAAATAACCACCATCTTGTCCTTCTCTTCAGAAAATGCAATGTTCATTTCCCTCTAAAAGGTAGCTCCCGCATTCATGAGACCAAATGGCATCTTAGAGTACATGAAAGTGCCCCATGGCGTAGTAAAGATGTTTTTTCCTGATCATCAGGATGTACAAGAATTTGATTATAACCTGAAAAATCATCAAGCGTAGACATTCGCTGAGAACCAATAATAGTTTACAAAATTTGGTCCATCTTCGGGAGGGAATAATTGTCCTTGAGGGAGGGTTTATTCAAGTTTCTAAAGTCAATGCATATTCTTATTTCTCCGCTCTTTTTCCTAACTAGAACCAAATTCACAAGCCAATTTGAAAATCTGATTGGGACAATGATTTTAGCATCAAAGAGATTTTTGACCTCCTTCTCAATCAATGGAATGAGAAGTGGATTGATTCTCCTCAACTTCTGCTTGAAGGGATTTTCATTTTCTTTTATGGGAATTGTATGCTGAATAATGATGGGATCATATTCTTTCAAATCAGCATAGTTCCAAGCAAAGACATCTATGGATATCTTCATCATTTCAACATACTTAAAATTCATATTAGGTGAATGAAAATTTGAAAGTTTAATAATTTTGGGCATAGCTATTGTACCAAGGTTACAACTCTCAACTTCTTCATCGTTAGCTTGTAACTTAGGGGATTTAAAAACATTATTCTGATCAATTTTTTTTTCTAGAGGTATAAGTGCCTTTGGTATGGAATTGTTATTTGGTTGCAAATATCCAGAATTCCCTTTAGATTCAGCCAACATATTTTGCTGCTCTACTTGTACATTTTCAAGCTCTTCTTTCAGCTCAATAAAGTTTTTCACTTGTTGATCATCCTCAAAAATTTTCCAATGAGTAATATTATCAGGGTTAGCTATTCTATGGTGAATCTAAACCTCATATTTTTCTGTGGAATGCATAGGAATAATGCAAAGACTGGCAGAGACAGCAAGGGAATCAACAATGGATTTTTGTTCTCTAGTTTTGACCATGAATGTATAGGCTTGAAATTTTTCTAACATGTCCAAAACCAAACTCCTATATGCTCTCATCATTGTATCTTTTGTTTGATAAACACCTTCAACCTGTTTAATGAATAATTCTGAGTATCCAAAAACAGAAATGTTCTGAGCATTCATTCTTTTCAAAACTTATAGACCCAAAATCAAGGATTCATACTCAGCCATGTTTTTTATGAAATCAAAGTTCAGTTTATAGGAAAGGAAATTATTCTCATCACTTGGATTTTTAATCCAAATCCCTGCTCCTACTCCTTATCTGCCTGCTGATCCATAAAAATTTAATGACCACCAACCTTCCACCTCATTTTTGCTGACTTGTTGACCTTATGTTTGCTGATTTTTAGATTGCTAAATTTCAGAACTCTGATTTTCTACTTTCTTCTCCTCTTCTGCTTCACTAGTCAACTCATTGAAAAGAATAGCAGAACCAAGTTCAATATCAAGAGAATAAATTGGAAAAATTTTGGGTTTTTCTTTACTACTCACCATGTAGGCCATCCTTAAATCTTGATATAATATTCTTTGCTCACCAAAAATAGGAATGGTAGAATAAGTAAGATCCATCTGTATTGAACCTTTAATTTTCGCTGCCGATGACCTTGACAATAGCATACCAAACTTCGGTGGAATGTCTACGATGATGATGTCCATGACTACAATCTTATCAGGAACTTGTGTTAGACCAACAACAACATCCTTGATTAAACCAATGCATAGAACTCTTTTCGAATCGAAAGAAAACAAGTCTTTATATGGCCTAGTTATTTCTAACCCCATTGTTTCCATGATTACTTTAAGCATAAGATTGTGAGAGGCCCGTGAATCCAACATAGCATTATGAAATGTCATCTCGTTAATGCTAAGGCTCACATAAAAAGGAGGGACCTCCTCATTCTGTTCATCTTCTAGTCTTGGACCCAAATATATGGTTGGATGATATTCTAATACATTCAAGATATAATTAGCAGCTCCTAGTTGTGAATTTAACATTTTAACGATCTTGCTTCTATATTCATCTACCTTGAGAATGTCACCAAAAAGGACTGATATTTTTATCTTACAAATTTCATTCTCAAGATTGAAAACAAAAACAGATTTTTCAGCTTCTTTGATAGGAGGGATAGCTGGTGTATCTTTCTTACATCAGCGACCTTAGGAGCATCCTTCTTGCCATCAGAAACCTTATGTGTATCCTTCTTAGGCTGTGTTTTGTTTGCAATGATAGGCACATTCATATTTCTGAGATTATATTGTTTTTGCATCTCGAAAATAGCATGTTGATAGCCCTTTAGATAATCTGATGTTTCCTCTTCATGATTGTTTTGATCTGATTGATCATGTTCTTCTTTAGTCAAGAAAATTACAGACATTTCCTTATCAAAACAGTGAATAGACTCCTCAGGAGCTTCAAGATCATCTTCTTAAACAATCAAATTATGCTAAAAGGGAGGTCTCACTAGAGGATCAGGCTGCTGATTTCTATTTTCCCTTGGCCTTTGTTGATTCTGAGGTCTCTTGAACTAAGGGTTTCTGAATTGAGGTTCATGTTGTGTAGGAGGAGTAGAGGTATTCCCAAGGGATAATCTATCCATGAACTTTTCCATTGTTTTCATCATTAAATCTAGCTTATACTGAGAGGTATATGAGGAAGGCTTCTCTTCTTCTTTCAACATAGTCTTACCCATTTTTTACTTTTTGGCTGCTATCAAGTTAACCTCCACCTTCACTACATCATGTTTCATTTCAGCAAGTGTAGGAGATTCCCTTTCTCTCAGCAGTATGAAAAACTCATAGTCAAAAGCTTCAGCATATCTCATTTGAGCTAAGGCTTGTGGTGGTTTCAAATGAGCAGGAATTGAGTCTAATACCTTATTAAACCTTTTTGAAAAGTTTTGAACAGATTCATCAACAGCTCTCTTCAAGGTACTATACTTAGTGAGGGCTTGTAGTAGATTGGTTCTATTTCCCCATTTTCTTAGGAAAATATCTTCAAATTCATTCCAATTATGAATACTTCTAGGAGTAAGAGCTTTATACCACTTCCTAACCTCACCAATAAAACTCTGAGCAAACAACCTCAACTTAACATCTTCATCGTCAACCTCCTCCCTGTCTATAAAATCATTAAATTGATCCACATGGTCTTCTACTGTAATGTCTTCATCACTTCCCCAAGTTTTGATTCTAGCAGCATATTTTCTAGGGAGATCATATAAGACAGCTGGAAGAGCAAGAGGGGCATATCTACCAAGTGCAGCAGGTGGAGGAGGTACATTTCCAACCATGGTTAAAAGGACTATAGTAGTTTTAGGGATGACAGAAACAGAGGATGAAAACTGCTATGAGGAGGACTATTTGGTCTTTGTGCTTCACTGATAATTGAACTCCAATTAGGAAGGAGAAAACCAACTTTACTTTTCAAAAATACTTCAAAAGGGTCAAGCTCTTTGAATTTATCTAAAGACTCTTTTTCCAACAACAACTTAGAAGCAACAACTTCCCAAAACTCTTCTTTGTCTTCCTATGTTACTAGAGATGAGGTTTCAATTCCTCTCTTATGCAAGTCTAAGATAATTTCAATTAGTTCCTTTTCACTTTATGATCTAAACAAAACCTCCTGAATTTTGTCATCAAATATTTTATCTTCAGGACTTCTTAAAATTTCAGAGGACAAGGATTTCGAATGTGATAGAGTACCTGATATTTCAGAAATGCCTTTACTACCTCTGGAAATGGTGTTTGCATTATCCACGATGGTAGGTGGATCTGGGTCAGGATTACTCCTCGTGTATCTCCTTATTGAAGCCACATTTAATCATATAAGCTTTAAATGGAGTCACCAAGGTAGATGCAGCCTCGAAAACTTTCTGAGCTCCTACTACCTTCATAAGTTCAACTTCAAAATATCGGGAAAGTATAATCTTCAGGCTCCCTACAGACGCAACAAATTTTATCACGAAATCAGACTTGATAGACTACCAATCAAATAAATATCATGTAACTATTTCAAACCAATATTTTGATTGAGGCTTAGCCTCCTCAACCTGAGAGGACTCTCTCAAAGGGTTAATGATTTTCGATAGAAATATAGATGGCTAACTCTATGTGGAGTAATAAGCAGACAAATGATACAAATTGGTTGTAAATCACATTAGAAAGTACACGTTGGGCTTATGGAGTCATAATAGCTTTGGTAAAACAAAAAAATCTACTCAGCATGGAAGTCAAGGCATATCAAAGTTATACTCCAGAGATACACATGTGAAACTGTAAAACACACAGTCAGTTTCTCTATGAAGTCAGTCAGAGAATCAATGATGAATTCTGAGTAAAATAAGCAAACACCAATGCAATAGGATAGTAAAATAATGCCATTAGAACAAAAACACACTAAAATGATTTATGAATATTGAGTTGGCTAAGTAGACAACTCTTTATGAAGCTGAAAACCAGTCACTTATAATAAACACAGTCTTTTTGCTAAAAATGTCCAACCCTTATCATTTCCACTTCTTCATCTTTATAGATCATTTACAACATAGGATAACCTTATCCCCAACTATATACATCGAATTCCTACTGTTCGACACCTTTCCTAACTATATAACATGGTATTTATTACAAAATGACAGTTGCAAAGCTAATGATCAGTCCTATTACAAATAGGACTCAAACTCCTTAAATATACTCATAAAAACCTTATCTAAACTAGATTACATCATTTTCCAACTATATTCCCATATGTTTTAATCCATATGATAAGCTCCAACACTTTTATGACCTTAATGCTGATCTCTTGCAAACTAGGAAATTTTCCCTTGTTTTTTAGGCTTAGGATTCTTTGTGTTCTTGAAACACTCTTACCACTATGAACCCATGACTTAAAGGTTATTTGTTGTCAGGAACTGAAGTAACATATGCCCAAAATCATCCTTAAGTTCCAGCTATACAAAATCACCATCAAACTGTCGAAAATAGCAAAAACAGACCTGCGCTATGAAAACAACACAGTTTCGTAGCGCTTTTCGTAGCGTAGTATTTTAACCAATTTGACTTCAAAATTTTGGTTTCTTTCCTCCAGGGTTATCTTCATATTTAATTGACACAACTTCCCTAGCAATTCCAGGTCAAAATACATACATTTTCCCTCCTAAAAGTTATAATAAAGGGAGAAAAAAGCTGCTACAACAATTTCGTAGTGCATTTCACCCTTTTTGCACTGTTTGCGCTACAAAACTGCTGAGTGAGCAGTTTTGACGAGATTTCCTTAAATTTCAAACCAAAAATGTGCCAACACACCAGAATACCACTATTTTCATCAAAACAAACAGTCATATGAACTAAAAACCCAAATTTCATGAGATTTATTCTTCATTTTCCCTTTGATTTAGCCTTTGACTTTTTAATAATTTGTCATTCTGCACCTTTTTTTTTAGTTCATCCTGAGTTAGTTTCAGCTGTATCTCCAAATACTCCACTTGGTTTCTTAGTCTTCTATTACTAGCTCTTAAGTGAGTATTGATCACTCTGACAAATTTTTCTTCTTTGATGGCTGGAACTATCCACATAAAAAATTGTTCTGCACTACTTGGAATCTCAGACCTAGAACCAGTTTGACCTTCCCAAATTTCTTTCATTCTTTTGAACTATGTTTTCTCAACACTATGATTTCTAGCCCTATTTTTCATCATTTCAATATCTTAGTTTTCTAGCTTCAATCTCTCCTCAATATGTTGACACTCTGTCATGTGCCCTTTTCCCTTCAGTGTCTTGCTGGCTGCATGCTACACTATTCGTGATGAGAGATCAACCACCTTTTTTGGGACTATGCTTGTTTCAACAGATTTTTGGACCTCCTTACTACCTTCCTTGAGCTTCTTAGCATGCCTAGTTAAAGTCTTCCTTGCTTGAAAGATAAAGGCTGCATTTTCACCCTCAAATTCAATTTTCTTAGCTGACTTAGCCTTTTTCTGTTTGTGTTCATCTACTCCAATGAAATCAGCTTGCACTATGGGTGTATCTTCTATATCAATTGCATGAATAATGTCATCTAAATTCCCTTTAATCACTGGGCTTTCCTCTATACCTGAAACAACTGTTTTTCCCTTTGATGCCATTGCTTGGCTTCTTGTCACTCTTTTCATTTCTTGCTTGTTGGAAACTCGTTTTTTTTTGCCTCTTTGACACTTTTTGACCTCTGTTTTACAGGTGATGAATTTGTTGCAACAAGAACTTGTGTCCTCTATGTCCTATCTTCAACCTGTTTCCTTGGTTTCAACTTTACAAACCTCTTTTCTTTTGCAACCACAGGCTGACTAGACTCTGATACTGGTGGTGAAGGAGTCCCTTTAGTTTTAGGGTTTCTAGCTGGGGTTAGAGTTTCCAGTTCAAATCCATTCATAAAAAAAAAGGAAGACCAATCATTGCTTATTTTCTGAAGCTCATTCAAAACCAATGACTTTATCAAACCATGGTGAAACAAAGATGTTTCACAACCATCAGACTTAGCATGTACTTTATCAGACATTTTGGCAAGGCTCTTATGCAAGTAGAAGGGAAAATCTAGTGATATCATACCTGTGAAATGAAAAAGTAGCTTGAAATGATAAGTATAAACTTTATGGAAGCTGCCTTCACATGTAAATTATCTTTCAATGTTGAACAACAGCTTGGCATAGGTGTCTTTGATATAGATTCTAGGTATTGCATTGTTTAGGTCCATATCTGCATACTCAGGTTTCATGAATTCCTTGCATGGTTCCATGTCAAACTTAAAACCTTTAAACCAAGTCTCTTGACCCCTTGGTATTTCTATCACAAAAGAATTGATCTCAGGAGTAACTGGCACATTTAACATCCCAATCTTAGTAGTGGTTCCACTGAAGTGTAAGGAAAATTATTTAGACACCTCAGCGTGGAAACCCTGCAGCTTTTCACAAAACCAGAGACAACCTGCTTTGCTAAAATCCTCCATCACTGTTTGATATTCAATTATAGCCTTCACATTTTTAGGCTCATATCTTAAGAAATGCCCCCCTCTGTGGACTTTCTTCTCCTCTGCCATGTTTCTTAGAAAAAACTTGTTAGCTTCTCTTCAATCTGTAAAACAGCCTCACTTGAATATATGGTCAGCCTGGCTTGTGAATATTGGAACAACCTCACTTGAGAATATTGGAACATAGCCTTTGTATAGAACCCCCAGGCTTATCTTGACAACTTCAGAGCTTAGACACTTGTATGGAAGCAAATGAAAATGAGAATGACCAAATTAGACAAGAATTTCAATTTGAGGTGTGATCTCATAACTAAATGATGCTTCACTCATGCCCTATTATAACAATGATGACTGTAAGATAGTTAATTACATTGTATCTGATCCCTAACTGACTCACCATGCCCCTATCCTATCCTTAATTAACAAGACGGTTAAGAAACTGCGCTTTCGTAGCTCCCACAGTGTATTTTTTGTAGTTTGCACTATGAAAGTATCAACACTTTCGTAGCGCAAATCCTCTTTTTTGAACTAGCGATGCTAGAAAATGGAGGATTCTTGGCTAATTGCAGAAATTTAACCCGAAACCTTATGAAATAATCCCTAAATGAAAAATGTGAGTATTTGATCATGGAATAGACCTCTAAACTTATAAAAAATATTGACCTCTAAACTAATAAAAACTGTTAATCTACCCTTAACCAAAACCTAAAATGACCTTTAAACCCATATTGAGACCATAACCAAAAATAGAGTTGACACAATGATGTTTTGAAAATATTTGAGTGATAACATAACACATGGTATATTAGCACATAAACATCATTTTAGTTGGAGTCTAGTCATAAATGCATGTCCATATCAAATACACAATATCACTTAATGCATAACCATACCAATGCAACTTGACCACACACCATCACAAGCACGGATCATACAAAAACATAAGTGACATATAACCAAGTATGAACGACCAATGCATGTTCAACGTATGACACCACACAAGCAAGCATCCATGGAAAACACACAAGAATGACCAATATGTGACCTAGCATAAATAATAAATGCGGATTCAACATGTAGAAATATGTAAACAAGTGTTCACGAACAATACATAAGCATAAAAAACACAATCAGTCATACACTCATGAGAACATGTTGGAAACAACATCATTAGTCCTCTCATGGAAACACCACTGCCACCATGGCCAACACAACATTGATGCACCAAACACATACACCACAGGTATGAGAAACACATAAGAATGAACAAAATCATGGCCAACACACTGCTCATTTAGTCCAAGGGTTGAACCATGCTATGATACCACTCTGCAACACCCCCTTCCCACATCTATAGAAGTAACTGGCCAACCGGGGCAAACATGCGATGAGAGGCTACTATAATGAGATTCAACCTCCCGTGTGACCTTAAGTAAGTGGAAACAATGGAAAAAACAACATAAAAACCTTGTACAACAACCACAACACCACGAGGGGGTAACCCATCCATTCATGACTCTTACCCCTAGGCCACATTAAGATTTTGAACCCCTTTATGCCATATATGTAGGAATAACTCTGAATTTCATGGGCTAGGAGGGTGTAGCAGTAGACATAAAATTGCATGTCAGTAACTATAGCCCCAAATTCTCAATTATGTTCTTGTCTTTTCGGGATTTGAGCCACCTTTTCAGGCCTAGAACCCAGGTCACTTCCCAGAACTTCAAGAAAACTTAAGGTATGTTAAATACCAATAGTACAATGATACAAAATCAATCACATCAATAGGAACTCATCTGGATCCCTCCTAGTCATGTAGGTATTCTGTCAAATATGTCACAAACATTGAATCTACAGGTGTAAACAACATATTTAAGCATAGGGGTCTCATACTTATATGAGAATCACTAAGAAGCACTGCTCTCTTACATCCTTAGCTGCAATACAATCTATTTTAACATATATACAATGTGCATTCATTTAAAAGTAAAAACATGGAGAGAGCCATATATCATCACTGATAAAATAAATGCTTATATCCTGCATAATAACAACAGAAATACAATAGATAAAACAACAATAGAATCCACATAATAACCAATACAATTATACATAAAATACCAAAGGAATTAATTTCTCATTAATGAATATAGAAACCAACAGGGGAGGGGACTAACAAATTCCACCCGACCATAGATTGGTTGAGACAAATATCTCTTCTGCCAATCACTCCTATTCCATATTCCAAGCATGAATGTGGGACTCATAACCAACCAAAAAGAACCAAATAAGCTTGAATTCTACTAGAGTTCTCTGCCTACACCTTGAGGAATTTGAGTGCCTCCTAGTCTCTCAAGATTTACTACAATCCATAGTCTGAATCATGGATCACTAGGCCCTAAAATGATAAATACTCTCCAGCGTTTACCGTACATCCAATCCTAGGACTACTAGGCCCAACGGAGATTAATCCACCTCTTGGTTTTATCGTATTGAATCAATTCTACAAATTGCAGAAACCAATTACAATCACACAATCACATGAACAAGAAAGAGAAAGAATATCACAATTTGGCTTTACCGCAACCCACACTCTAGCTTGGGGGTTACTAGGCCAATGCCTTTAATGTGATCTAAATTAAGGTTTATGGACCACTAGGCAATCTGTTTGTCATTTCAGAGATCCTACCCACTCAGCTTCAAATCCATCTGGAAATACAGGTTAACCGAAGTATGAGAAACCAATTCCATCAAAGTTATATTGAAATGGGAAGGCTAGGCTTAAAACATTATCACACCTGGAAAAACCCATTCCAATAAAGAAAAGAACCACATAAAATACCATGCATGTCATATCTAGCAAGGAAATCAAATACGCAAATAAATACCTGCAAAAAATCTTGTTGTGGCTACTCGATCCTGCTCTTCCTTACTTCCTTTGCCTTTCTTGCTTGAATGCCAAAGTGCTCCAAGAAAACATCAAGTGTCCAAGAGTGATAGAGAGATGGATAATAATGAGAGAGCTCCAAAAATGAACTAAAAAAATGGTACCAATTGATCCTCATAAGCCTTTCTATAGAAGAGGCCTTTATTTTTTTTCATTTCCCATTATTTTCTTTTAATTTCCTCCTCACATGCAACCTGTGACCTTTCATATCCTTTTCTCCTAATTTCCATTATTTTTCATAAATAACTGATGCACCGGATCTAATTTGACACTCAATTCCTTTTTAATCATGATCTGTTATACTCCCTCACAGATCCAAACAATAGAAACCAGGTTAAATCGCAAAATCACAAACTTAACAGTTTCGCAATTTCGCAACTTTTCCAACTTAACAGTTCCCACTTCGTGTTTTTTCTAACTCCCATCAATCGCACATCGCAACACTTGGCATATTCCAGTTCTGTAGTGGCATTTTGAAAAATTTGGGGTTTACCACTGATTGCAAGATGTTAAAATTGTGATATAGCCATGTTGCATTTCACAAATATTGTGTGATCTGCCATCGCACTTCGAGGATCGCAACAATTAACGAATAATAAACTAATTCCAAAATGAGATTTCGATCTATACAGATTTCTACATAGTGAAGCCCTTGGTTTTAGTCAATTTTCTTTGGTTTTCTGGGTCTCAAGGTTTTGCGAATAAACATAGAAAAGGTTTAAACCATTTTTAGTTTACAGAAATTTAAGGATAAATGCATTCAAGTGTTTAAGCATTTCAGAACATTAAAACTTTGGAATTCAAAAGGAAAAGTATTTAACTCTGTCAACTGATATTTCAAATGAGAACACATAAACACAAAATAATACCCGATTTTGCCAAGAACGACTTTTTGCACAGATGCTGAGAGTAATTTTCCCCAGGAAAATAAATTTGCACATTTCGCTCAATGAATTAATCACTAAAATAGAAATTATAAAGGTTGGCCCTTCTTGGCTAGATTACATCAGTTTCTGCTCTCTGTCTCTCTAACTGTCAAACTCTAATGATTTTCTCTTTCGCTCCCGACTCATGTATTCTATCATTACATTTATTTTTATTCATCAAATCCTATTCAACTGAATTTGACAGCTCAACCTCTATTTTTACCGAATTAACATTTAAATTCCTATTCTAAAGAATTGATGCACATCTATTTAACAAACTTATATCCTACTCTAATAATAATAAAAATGTATGAACTATTACAATAATTGGACCTAAAAATAAATTCGAGAGATTCAACCCTCTCCACTAAAAGATAGTTTGACTACTTAGGTCAATGAAATTCATCTCATGTGATGCTCCTGCATCAGACTCCCGAGGAAGAAAATAATCGCTCATCAAACTTTCAGGATTTACTCCATACATTTCTAATTCTATTGCTATCACCCAACTGGAATCCTTCTTTAGTTTTCCCTTCCATTTTACTATATATTGAAAATAAACCCGTCCTCTGGTTCTTTTATATACTCTTCTCTCTAGAACAACTTCCACCCCTTTCTTAATTGTCTTTGGCATTTTTTCTTCCCAATTTAAAGTTTGAACTTCATCTTCTGCAGGTTCATCATGTAGCTCTGACTCTGTTTCCTGGTATGAATACAAATCTGCAACATTGAAGATAGGCAATATTCCAACCCCTTCTGGAAATTCAATCTCATAATCATTGGTTGAAATTTTTCTCACAATTCTGTACGGTCCTATCTTTTTCATCTTTAATTTGTTGTAGGTCCTAATAGGAAACCTTTCTTTTCTCAGGTACACCATGACTATATCACCCAATTGGAATTCTTTTTCTTCCCTCTTCATATCAACTCTCTGTTTATATTTTCCACTGATTTCCTGCAATCTTTCTTTGACATCTTCCTATAGTTTCTTCATTTGTTCTGCAAACTCTTTACCCTTTTCACTCCTTATCTCTTGTTTTCCTAAATTTCTGAGCTCCTACACCCCTATTGGATTCATCCCAAAAACAATCTGGAATGGAATCATCCCAGTA
Organism: Pinus albicaulis; assembly: GCA_034641835.2. Taxonomy (NCBI): domain Eukaryota; kingdom Viridiplantae; phylum Streptophyta; class Pinopsida; order Pinales; family Pinaceae; genus Pinus; species Pinus albicaulis. The sequence goes on along the minus strand of CM076579.1, from coordinate 56,020,355 downwards.
CTTCGATTTGGTGTATCATTAAAAGCAAACTCAGCCTGAGCAAGTGCTAAATCCCACTGCTTAGGATTTTATACAATAAGTTCCTCAATATATTTCCCAAGCTTCTATTCACTACCTCGGTCTGTCCATCTGTTTAAGGGTGATATGCTGAACTAAAACTAAGGTTAGTACCTAGTTTTTTCAATATATTTCTCCAAAAATTCCCAACAAAATTGGTATCCCTGTCAGACACGACACTTATAGGCAATCCATGTAACCTTACAACTTCTGAAAAAATAGATTAGCAATATGTGTTGCATCACTAGTTTTCTTGCATGCAATAAAATGAGCCATTTTAGAAAACCTATCCACTACAACATAAATAGAGTCATTTCCTCTTTGATTTTTGGCAAACCCAAAACAAAATCCATACTAACTGCATCCCATGGTCGGTTTGGCATTGGTAATGGTTGATACAATCTTGTATTTTGGCTTCTCCCCTTAGCATGCTGACAAATCTTGTATTTCTCAAAAAGTATCTTAATATCATTTTGCATCTTTGGCCAGTAGTAAAAATCATTTACCGCAGAAAAAGTCTTATCTTGTCCAAATTTTCCTGATAAGCCTCCACTGTGTTTCTCCTTAATTATGTTTTCCCTCATAGAACATTTGGGAATACACAGCTTATTACTTTTGAGTAGAAAACCTCCTTGGATAAGATAATCCAACCACTATCTTCTATTATGAACTGTTGTATTTTGAACAGCTTCATAAATTTCCTTCAATTCTGCATCTTCTTTATACATTTCAACCATTTCTTCAAATCATACAACACCAACTTTTAATTCTTGCATGACTAAATTCACTCTGCTCAAAGCATCAACAACTTTGTTCAACTTGTCGCTTGTATGATTAATCACAAAAGTAAAACTCTACAAACATTATACCCGTTTGGCATGTTTCTGGTTCAATTTTAGCTGGTTGTTTATAAACTGTAATGCATGGTTATCAAAATATAATGCAAAATCTTTTGGTAACAAATAATTTCTCCATTGTTTCAAGGCTTGCACAATAGCATAAAACTCTTTGTCATAAGATGATTATTTCTTCTTAGCTTCATTTCGTTTCTCACTAAAGTATGCTATTGGCCTCCATTCTTGACTTAAAACTGCTTCAACTGCAACTCCACTAGCATCAGTTTCAACTTGGAAATTTTTTTCAAAATCTGTCAAAGCTAAAACTGGTTTTTCTGTAATTTTCTTCTTCAGCAACTTGAAGTTTCGGTCTGTTGCTTCTGTCCACTTGAATGGTTGATTAGTTTCCTTGATTTTTTCAATAATGGTGCAAAAATCTGACTAAATATTTTGATAAATTTTCTATCGAAACTTGTAAGACTGTGAAATCTTCTTACCTAAAATATGTTTCTTGGAGTTGGCCAATTCAAAATTACTTGGACATTTTCCGGATCCATTTTCAAACCTTCTTTAGAAACTACGAATCCCAAATAGACTAGCTCTTCCTTCATAAAACTACATTTCTTTAAACTTATTAGCAACTTCTCTTTCTGTAATGATTTTAGAACCAATTTAAGGTGCTCTAGATGCTCTTCTTTACATCGACTGAAAATTAGAATATCATCAAGATAAACAATTACAAACTTTACTGCATATTCCTTCAAGACTTCATTAATTAATCTCATGAATTTGTTGGCTGCATTAGTGAACCCAAAAGGCATCACTAACCATTCATAGAAACCATTTTTTGTTTTGAAGGCAGTCTTCCACTCATCCCCTTCTCTAATCCTTATCTGATGATAACCACTCTTCAAATGTATCTTAGTAAAATATTTTGATCCACTCAAGAAATCCATTAAATCATCCATGCATGGTAAAGGAAAACGATACCTGATGGTGAATTTTTTTATGGTTCTGGAATCTGTGCACATGCACCATTCACCACCTTTCTTTTGACTGATTACATTTGGTAGAACACATGGACTAAGGATATCTCCTATCAACCCCTTATCCATCAAATCCTACACTTGTCTTCCAGCTTCTGCATTTACTTGAGGAGTTAACCTGTATGCTGCTTTATTCAGAAGACTTGCTCCATGTATTAGATCAATGTGATGGCTAATACTCCTGATTCATGGTAATTCACTTGGAAACTCATCCACAATAATATCAACAAAATTATTCAACAGATTTCAGATTTTTTCAGATAAAAAGTCTAAATTTGTGGAAGTTAGAATTACCTTGGGTCTTCCTACAACAACAAAATTCATCTCCTCATCCTTCTCGACTTCTTGCAACAGTTATTTACCACTCATCAACATTACATTGTTTCTAGGTGCTTCTTTTTCAGCTTCACCCTTCAATGGGAGCAATTTGTGTTTGTTTCCATCCTTCTCTAGAGTATAAGTGTTTATTCTGCCATCATGTATGACTTTCTGATCAAACTGCAAAGTTCTTCCCAGCAATATGTGGCATACATTGAGCGACGTTAAATCACATAATATAACATCCTTGTAAGTACCAATCTGGATCTCTACCTTACATTGTTCTATCATAATAATTTGATGTCCTTTTTGTAGCCATGATATCTTATAAGCAATAGGGTGTATTTTTTTACCAATTCCAACTTCTCCACCATCTCTGTAGAAACAAGGTTATCAGTGCTTCCACTATCAGTAACCACTTTGCAACATTTTCACTTGGACTTGCATATAGTCCTGAATAGATTCTTCCTCTAAGCTGGCGCTCCTGCTTCTTTTTCTACTTTAAGCAATACCTTTTTCAATAACAAGGATTATCCTGCTTCAGGTGGTTCCTCTTTACTTGCAATATGAGGAATTTCTTCCTTTGTTTCAACAACATTCACATTTATCTGAGTTATTGACTTATTATGAGGATATTCCCATGACCCATGTCCCCATTCACCACATGTAAAGCACCAAATGTGTCTTCCTCAGCGTCTACCTCTGGGTACAAACCTTCCTCGACCAGAGTCTCCTCTCTATGGTGATATGCTACTTGAACCCCCTGTTTCATTCTGGGAATGTTGATTTTTGGGTTTGAATGTTCCTCTTCCTCTTGCTGAACTCTTTCCTCGATTCCTATGACTTTGCTTCCTCTGTATCTTCTCTTGTTCTTTTAAGGTTGCCTAGTAAGCATATTCAATTCTCTTCAAATTTAATAGACTGATCTCATCCTGGCTATCATACCTCAAGCGATTTATATACCTGGCTACTTTCTCAACATCATCCTCTACATGTCAAGCTCTAATATTCAACTTATAAAACTCCTCTATATATTCTTTCACTAACATCCCTTTTTGTTTCAAATTATATAATTGCTTAAAAATATTTAACTGATAATCCTTTAGCATGAAATTAATTTTTAATTTTCTTATCATTTTATCCCATCACTTGATTTTGGGCTTTCCTTTTCTCTATCTGGATACCTGTAACTCCTCCCACTAGATAGTTGCATGACCCTTTAATCTGGTAGCTGCAAACTTCACTTTATTTTTGTCTTCAACTTATTCAAAGTCAAAGTACTTGTCTAATGAAATGATCCAGTCCATTAGCTCTTCGACATTGAGATTTCCATCATACAAAGGTACATCCACCTAAGTTACATCCACCTTTGGTCTTCCAGTTTCCTTAACCAACATTTTGAGTACTTTAGCTACTTCATTTTATGTTTCTTCTTTAGTAGAAGAAGATTCTTATGTGGCAATGACATCCCCTTCCTCAGGTGCTCTCCTCTGATATGTTTCCATCACTTCCATTCTTGTACGAAGATGTCAAACCTCATCTAGCAAAACTGCATTAGCTACAGGTCTTCCCCATCCTATTCCTGCTCCTTTCCTTGGTGGCATCTTGCAAAATAACTCAAATATAATCTGGGATCCGATACCAAAAATGATACGATATAATTTGATTCTAATTTCCTTTTTAACTGTGATCTGTTATACTCCCATGTAGATCCAAACAATATAAAGCACGTTAAATCGCAAAATCGAAAACTTAACAGTTTCACAATTTTGCAAATTTTCCAACTTAACAGTTCTCACTTCGCGTTTTTCCCAACTCTCGGGCATATTCCAGTTTGGCAGCGGCATTTCAAAAAATCTGGGGCTTACCATTGATCGCAAGGTGTTAAACTTGCGATATAGCGATGCCGCATTTCCAAAATCAGGCTTGTGTGATATGCCATCACACTTCGGGGATCGCAACAATTAACGAATAATGTCTACCAAATAATAAAAGAATGTCGAAATGTGATTATTATATATATGGATCGCTACGCCGTGAAACCCTTGGTTTTAGTCAATTTTCTTTAGTTTTTCCAGGTCTCAAGGTTTCGCGAATAAACACAGAAAAGGTTTAAGCCATTTTAAGTTTACGAAAATTTAAGGAGAAATGCGTTCAAGTGTTTAAGCGGCCCAAAACATTAAAACTTTGGAATTCAAAAGGAAAATTATTTAACTCTATCAACTAAAATTTCAAATGAGAATGCATAAAAAGAGAATAATACCCGATTTTTCCAAGAATGACTTTTTTGACAGATGTTGAGAGTAATTTTCCCCAGGAACACAAGTTTGCACACTTCGCTCAATCAATTAATCACTAAAACAGAAATTACAGAGGTTGGCCCTTCTTGGCTGGATTACATCAGTTTCTACTCCATCTCTCTCTAACTCTCAAACTCTAATGATTTTCTTTTTTTATCCCCACTCCTGTATTCTATCATTACATTTATTTTTATTCATCAAATACTATTCAACTACATTTGACAGCTCAATCTCTATTTCTACCAAATTCACAATTAAATCCCTATTCTAAAGAATTGATGCACATTTATTTAACAAAATTATCTCCTATTCTAAGAATAATAAAAATGTATCAATTATTACAATAACTGGACTTAAAAATAAATTCGAGAGATCCAACCCTCTCTACTAAAAGATAGTTTGACCACTTCGGTCAATGAAATTCATCTCATGTGATGCTCCTGCATCAATAACTGTGCCAAATATGCCATTTTTCCTTTACAAAGCCCTTTCATTTAGATTTTCCAATTTACTTAGCCATATGAAACAAAATGGACACCCACTAGGATGTTTTTCCCAACATTCAACTTGGAATAATTGTCCCATCAACCGTGGTTATTATTTTTTAAACTTTATTACATGGAATTTTTACCAAGGCTATTAGAGAACCTTCCCCCTTGGGGGACAACGTCCACGGTGTTCAATCATACATACACCTCAGCAAAACCATTGGAATACAACATAAGGCTCATGAATTTTTATATCATAGCTCGATGCAATATTTACAATGATCACAACATTGAAAATAAAACCAACATGACAACTATACTAACATGACACCATATCAATTATTGGAGCTTTATAACATAGCTCATGGAAATATTTACAACCATATACATATGGACATATACACAAACACCACATCAAAAAATATATCAAAATATAACCAAAACATATGCCAAAAAAAAAACAAATCATACAACCCAAAACTCGTTTCCTTCAACCGGAAACCAAACAACGATACATGGACCGCATATGGTCATCTATCTCCCATGTCGATTCATGAGGTCCAACATGCTTCCATTGCACTTTAACTTGCTCTATTTCTTGGTTTTGGAGCATGAACACCTTTTTCTGTAGTATACACTAAGGCTCCGGCTAGAATTCTCCATCTCGTTCCACCTTCCATGCATACCAGAAAATCACATGATCAACATATTTAACATACTTCATAAGTAATTATATATAGAAAAAATCATGTAATTTCAATGTGGAAGGTATTGCAAGTCAATAGGGAATTGGTCTGATCCTGTCAATGATCCTAAAGGGTCCACAAAATTGTGGCACCAACTTGGCGCATGATCGAATCCGCAAGGAGATATTCTTGGACTTGATACGCAAGTACACCTGATCCCAAACCTGAAAATCCTTGAACAACCTTTACCTATATTAATAACTCTTCTTCCTATCTTATGTTTCCTTTATGTTATTCTTAATCACGTGCATTTCCTATTCCATTTCTTCCAATATATTTGGTCCAATCAGTACCCTTTTAACCGGATCACTCCATTTGATAGGAGTGTTGCAACTCCACCCATACATAGCCTAAAATGGAATCATTTTCAATGAATCTTGGTACACGTTTGTTGACGGGAAAATTTGTCTGGCCAACAGTAGGGGATCTCCCCAGTAGAAAGTCCCAATTAGACCTTAAACCGTTTGGAGTAGGGATCCCGTCCGAGGTGTGGGTCCGACTACCACTTAAGACGCCTTCCCTTCTATCTCAAATGAACCTGATTGAACCTGCAGACACACACTCACTCACATGATACATAATACATGACTGACGCATTAAACACGAATAAAACACTAGTGTAGCTAGGCAATAAAATAAAGCATGTACGCCTAAGGAGATGTTGTTAGCAACACGTCTTTGGGGTACTGCTTGTAAGGTAGTCTGACCACAACAGAAATAGTTCTTTATGGCGAGATGTCCCTTTACTTTCTGAAAGATAAAATGAAATGCTAACAAAATAGTTCACTAACATTCATTAATAGAGAAAATGGTAAACTGAAAATCATCAATACAAACACAGATAGCTATGATGCATAAACGATGCTATAAAAAAGGCAACTTCATTAATCAAAAGATGTTCTGAAACTGTATGAGGAAATACACTTAGTGTTCACGCAGTAAAACACATAATCCAAACAAAGGGGTTGTAACAAGTATCTGTATTCACATGTATAAGAGTATAATCTTTTAATACAATGCAATGTAGCTCTTGAGTCTCCAAAAAGAAAAAGCCCTTTACACTTTCCCCGCAGGGAGTTTTATAGCACCAAACTTGCCCTTTGGGCTTCCCAACTTTTCGCCTGCCTGCCTGTTGAGTTGCCTCGCGACCTTGAAGAGGTTGCGACCTGCGACCTGTCTGGTATGTGCGACTTGCGACCTGGAGAGACAGTGCGACCTGCGACCTGGATAAATAATGCGACCTGCGACTTGTCCGAGTGGTGCGACCTGCGACCTATCTCTAACTGCTGCTCATGATTTGCTGCTACCGGGTTGTGGAGATGGACGCACAATGTTGAGGTCAGGTGCGTCAATCTGCTGTTCCTTGAGAAAATCTTTCCATGTCTGGTACTCTGCTGCTATGGGGGAAACCAGAGGAACCTCCTCCTTCAACCGATGCATGCATTCAAAAGCATTTGGCACCAAGGTTTCCCTTTTCTGTGAGATCTGGTTTGAAAGCGAGGCAAGCTTGGTATAAATCCGAGCTGGAGTGGCAATAAACTGACTCAGATGTTCTTGAGATACTGAGGGCTCGGGCGCAGCAGCGGCTTGCTTGATAGGTTGTAGAAATGACTGGATGTCCTGATCCACTTGCTCCCAGGATTTCTCTTCGTCCAATGCCACAGGCGTCGGAATGTGGTGCAAAGTGTGCATCGAGTCGATACCGTTGATCAGGTGGTTGTACGAAGAAATTACTTTTTCCAGGTCCTTAGATAGTTTGTCCTTAGATTGTATGGCCATACGGAGCTGAACCTTAGCATCCTGTGTATGAATCCAATCCCTCTTGGGAAAATTTTCAGGTGCCTGCGGGTATTGTACTGTTCAGCCCATCATTCTGTCTAAGGCCTGTGAGGCCGCCCTGAGCTGCTCGTGCACTTACCATTGGGGCGACTGTTTGTTTGATGGTGAACATTTCTCCATACACCTACATCATGGTTGCTTCTAATACTTCACACTCGTTGAAAATGGCCAGTGGGACTTCATTTACCGGTGGAGTCTAGTTTCGGAGTTGTTGAACTTCTGCTCTCAACACTGCTTTCTCCTGCTCTGCTCTCTTCTCGCGCTGCTCAGCTGCTTGCAATCTATTTTGCAGAGAGACTATTTCTCTACTCATTCTGGTTACGTTCTCTTCCGTGGCTGTGGCGAAAGCAGTACCCGCCGATGCTATCATTATAGGATTAGTCCTGGTATCAAGGACTATGTCTTTGCCCGTTGCAACTGTGGATGTGGCAGAGGGACTTTGCGCTAGTGACCTTATTTTCTCTTGCCGAATTTTGAAAGAGAATTGATCAAATGTGAGTCTGGTGAGGTCAAATACATCCTCTTCCTACCCCTGGGGGGATCTAACATTAGAGAGCTTGGTACTACCCAGAGGTATCTCGAGGGGAGTTACCTCGATGTCTTCAAGCATGTCATCCTCCCTTTCTTCTGTGTTCTTTTCCTCTTCTTCCTGTCGCCAGCGTTCAGCTTCTGCTGCTACTTCTATTTCAACCTTCCTCTTCCACTCAGCTGCAGCAGCCTGTTCAGCCTTCTTTTGGCGCTCAGCTTCTGCTTTGTCCAGCTCTGCCTTGAGTGCCCGTTCTGCTGCGGCCTGTGCCTCCTTTTCCTCCTTTTCTTTCTTGGCCTCCTTGGCCTGCTTCTTCTTCTGTGTTGCCGTTGCACTCTTCTGGCATGCTTCCTCATCCTGTTTTATCTTCTTTTCCCTTTCTTGCTGGGATTTTGCTTCTGCTTCTTTCTGTTGGATAGATGTAGTAAGCCCTGTGTTGGTCCGAGATTTCTTGGGTAAAGAGGAAGAGGAACCTCCCAACTGACGACTTCTGTCTTCTAGGCTCTGATCATCTGGATATTCTTGGACCACGTCTACTCCTGGAGCAAATTGTCTCTCAGCGTTATACCAGTTCCTTCTCTCATCTTCTGCCAGGCGCTCAATATGCTGATAAGTCCATTTGAATTTAGCTTTCAGGCAGTGTTCAGGAACTATTCTCTCCGGGTCATATGTTCGGTGTTCTAGCGCCCCAAGATGATAGCTTCTCATTGCTTCTCCCTCTGCTGCTACTTCCCTGAAGTCTTTAACTGTGCACATGCCAATGGTGAGGGCTAGCGTGGGCCACGGCTTCTTTTTGCCTTTAGACAGGACGCTGGAGAAGCCTTGAGACATTTGGAAGCATACCTCCTGAATGAGAATTTTGTCTATAACAAAGCGAGGCATAGCATGTGGTGCCTTGTAGGATCCAAAGACTCGGATGAAGGTATATCTGGGGAAAGGGAACCAATGTGCCACTTTGACTAGAGTCTCCTTGGCCCGCCAAGACATGCAGGGAGTGTCTTGGCCAAATAAGTGTCTATATAGAGAGGGGATGAATACTTGGGAGATCTGCTCTATATCCTGTTTGTACTTGGACTCCCAAAATACCCTGATTTGCAGATGAATTGCACGAGACTGCTCGGAATCCCAGTTATGTGCCCATCCCTCAAATTGTACTCTTGCGCAGACAACATCCAGTAGGTAAGAGGCCATGTAGAATTCAGAAGGCATTCCCTCGTCTGGGGCCAATGCTGCGGACAAGTTTGTCTGCATCGAAGTCATCAATATGCCGGCCTAGTTGAAACGGGTGCCATGTGTTGTCACATACTCCATGATAGTAGCCCAACTACTGCTGAAATTGGAGCAATCCGGGCGCCCGTAAAGCCTGCAAAGCATGGCGGCAACTAATTTATAAATCTTTCTCAGGCTAGCCACTGGATATTCTTGGTCTTTCTTGACCTTGAACTTCTCGGGCTCCTCCCACCATTGTTTAATAGTATCAACTATCGGAACAGCATGAGCAATAGCCCATTCTGGTGTGAAATACTCATCTGGGCGAGGAAATGAGTAATAAAGGTGGGCATATGAGCCTACGAGCGTAGCGAAAGCCCTGCCTTCGCTGTCTCGGATCAAAAACTTCTTGGGATCCGTCCTTTTTATGATCCAGTCTATAACCTCTGGGCATGGGAATATGGCTGGATCCGCCCCCGCCAGATGTAGCTTGGACCTTTTGACTGCCAAGTATATTTCCCGGTCTGGGAGATCTTCTGGGAATTCCTCTTCCGGTGTGGCGAACTCATGATACACTTGGTACCATCTCATGCTATCTTCTTTTGCAAATGTACATAGTGTATCCCTGTATATCGGGGGTGGGGATACCACGTCCAGTTCGTCAATCTCTTCCACCACTTGCTTGCCCTTCTTCCGGGATAGCGGGGGTGCCATGTCATTAGAATCTGATAAAACAGGTATGCACTCTATGTATTCTTGAAATTCACCTGTCAAATTCATAAAGGAATCCCAAGACAAGAACGACATGATGATATAAAACCAGTTACAGTTTAGTGATGGAATTTAGCTGAGACATGTAAAACTGGATTACTGGTTTACTTGGTCGCAGGGTCGCGGATTGTAAGAAGAGGTCTAGGTGCGACTTTGTGACCTTGTGACTAGGTCGCAGGGTCGTGAGGTCGCAAATTACGACCACAGGGGAAAATACGACCTTGCGACCTCGCGACCAGGTCGCTGGGTCGCTGGGTCGCAAGTCTCAGGAAAATTGGAAAATGCGATTTTGTGACCTCGCGACTAGATCGCTGGGTCGCTGGGTTGCAGATTCTAGAAGTCTGAAGAAAATGCGACTTTGTGACCTTGCGACTAGGTCGCTGGGTCGCAGGTCGCGATAAGGCTTGCCGGGGAGATTTTCGCGCGCGCGCGGCCGTGAGGTTTCTTTTCTCCCTCCTCTTGAGAATTTATAAGCTAGCTGGGTATAGGCAGAGCTGAGGAATGGTTTTAAGAGCAAGGGACAAGGCTATGAGAGTTTGAACCAGAAGTGTGGTGAGGTTGGGCATTTGTGGAAAAAGCAGGGTCACAAAACACTCAAAAAATGTAAAAGCTCAGACAAAGGGAAATTTAAAGGCCTAAGGGGACATGGATTTGGTAAGAAATGCATCATAATGGAAACAACAGGAGGAAATGGCAACTTACCCAGGAAAATCGCGCTAGTTGAGCTGTCAGAAGCATTTTCTTTCAAATCGCTGAATGTGTAAAATGCGACCTGGCGACCTCCCTTATATAGAAGGTCGCACGTGCAGGCAATTAATGCGGGTCGCTGGGTCGCAAATCTATTAATTCCAGAGTTTTGCGACCTTGCGACCTTGCGACCTGGCGACCTGGGGTCGCGGGGTCGCAAGGTTGCTGGGTCGCACTTTTCATTAAAGTTGGAGATCTGCGACCTGGCGACCTGGCGACCTGGGGTCGCGGGGTCGCAAGGTTGCTGGGTCGCACTTTTCATTAAAGTTGGAGATCTGCGACCTGGCGACCTGGCGACCTGGGGTCGCGGGGTCGCGGTTTTCATCAATAGTTTAACTTTGCGACTTGGCGACTTGGCGACTTGGCGACTTGATAGTTTCTCTTTAGTTTTAAGGGGCTCCAAAAATTTGAAATGGTGGTCTTTTTGGAGGGTGTTGTAGGGGCTACAACAAATGGCGATTCTCTGGACGAACTCAGAGTCTCTGCTGATGGTTAGTCTTGGCGGGGGGAGGGAGGGGCCTATGCTGACTGTTTTCTTTTACCTTGTGGTTGACATTTCCTAACCTTTGGCACCTTGCTGGGTTGCTCAATCTGCTGGCCTGTTCGGGTGCCGTTCAACCAAATTCATTTCTTCAGGTCTCCAGACTGGAAGGGTTGGAGAACTCCTGGCAGCTACAGGGTCTGGTACGATTATTTTGTCCTCATCGTGTTGCTCCACTGCCAGTGAACCTCTCGGTCCCGGCGGAGTCACTGCCTAGGAATCGTGAACGTTGCTCCGCTGCCAGCGAGCCTGGTCAGTACCCCGGCGGAGTCGTTACATCACCTCTCTGCGCAGGAAGCCTTTCTCAATCCCTTACCCTTTATTAGTGTGCTATTGCACTTATTTTGAATGTGCCTGAGGCACTTATTTAGATGTGCTCGTGGCACTTATTTGAGATGGAAATTTAGCCTGGGCGGATGAGGGATCCCGACTTATTTTGCTTGCAGAGAGGTTGTTCCTGGTCTGGTATGAGGACTTTGGTTTTTCCCAGATACCCTGTCGTAGCATAGAGCACCTCTTTTCCCTTCTGGTCTGGTTACCATTTACACTGCATTTTCTTTTGTGGACACCCTCTCAGACTGGCGAGGTAAGCTTTCCCGCTTGATGACTCGAGCTCGGTGATATGCTACCTTTAGGTGCAAAGAACATGCCAGCTTTTGTCGCCTTTGAGTCTATCGGAAAGGGCTTTCCATCAGTGTAGAACCTGTTGCAGTGTGCCAATTGCGTGGCTCTAACAAATCCTTCCTTAAACTTTTATTTGATTTTATTTCATTTTTTTTTTATTTTTTTTTTGAAACAAAGGTGAGACAAGAAACTATGGTACAAAATAAGATAGCCCTCTAAGGGCTGCTAAGTGAAATAGTGTTTGAGGTTATGCCCGTTTACCGGGAGGACCTCGACTCATCCTTCAAGGGTTTGCAATCTAAAAGTGTGGGATCATAACTTTTCCTTAATTTGGAAAGGGCCTGTCCATAGTGCTTGGAACTCGGAATGTTTTCCCTTATCCTCATGAGCTTTGTCCCATTTTAGGACCAGGTCTCCTACCTCAAAATTTTTATTCCCTGCGGATTTTTTATCAAACCATCTCTTGATTCGGCTCTGATGGATGGCAAACTTTTCTCGGGTCTTTTTCCTTTCCTCCTCCAACTTCATCAGGGTGTCAATTCGAGTCTGCAGGGTAGGGCATGGGGTACCATGACATTCTTGGGACAGTTGAAGGGCTGGGAGAGACAGATGAGGAGGAAGAACAACTTCTTTTCCATACACGAGAAAATATGGAGAGGTGCCTAGGGAGGACTTGGGAGTAATACGGTCAGCCCAAAGTGCATTGTGAAGGGCATTGTGCCAGTTGCACTAGTGGGACAGCAGGGTCTTTTTAATGATACGGATGAGATTCTTATTAGTTGACTCAGCTAATCCGTTTCCCTGGGGATAATAATTTGCAGAATGTTTCAGAACAATACCATTTTCCAGCGCAAAATCATATAATTTAAAAGATGAGAAGTAGGTCGCATTATCGAAAACCAAAGAAGTTGGAACGCCAAACCTGGTGATGATGGAATGCGTGAGGAATTCTATTACCTCCTGATCATTGATTCGGCGTAAAGGTGTTGCTTCGACCCACCTAGTGAAATAATCAGTAGCTGTAAGGATATACCGGTGTTGTTTAGAAGAGTGAGGTGTGATTTCACCAATTACATCCAAACCCCACTGTTGGAAAGGCTCCTCCACTGCTACTGAGAGTAAGGGGGCGGCTGGCCGTGCTTCTCGGTTTGCGAACTTCTGGCACTGGATGCATTTACGAACATATGCATGCGCATCTCTAAAAAGAGTAGGCCAATAGTATCCTGCGCGCATTATCTTATGGGCAGTAGTATCTCCGACAAAATGACCTCCAGCTGGTCCGTCACGCAGCTCGGTTAAGATTTTCTGCGCTTCGTCATTTTCCAAGCAGCGCAACAGGACCCCATCGTGATGTTTCTTGAACAGCTTACCTCGGATTAGTTGGTGAGAAGCGGCTTTGAGTCTTATTGCGCGTTTCTGCCGGGCATTAAGAGCAGGGTCCATGGTGCCTTGGGCCAAATATCTTGAAATGTCGGAATACCAAGAGGAGCTACTTTGCTGAGGCACATGGTCGCTCTGATACATTTCAATTTCTTGTTCCCAACATTCTTCTTCAATTCCATGGGAACTTTCGGCTTCTGCGGCCATTTGGCATAAGCCCCATCCTTTAACGGTGTGTGCCGGTTTAAATTTTAAATCGTATTCTTGCAAAAACGCCACCCAGTTGCCTCACCTTTCGCCCAGCTCCTGCTGCACGAAAAGTGAGCGTACAACTGGGTGTGGAACAAAAACCGTGACATGATTTTTCAAGATGTAGGGCCTAAAATGCTTGACCGCTTTATAGACCGCATAGGCTTGTTTTTCGATTTCTGGGTAGTTCAACTCAGCTCCTTGCAAATCGGTGCTCATGAAAGAAATGGGCCGTTCATCGTTGTTGCCATCTTTCTGCGTAAGGACAGCCGCAAGTGAGGAATCTGAAGCAAAAGTATATAGGATAAAGCCTTTGCCAAAATCTGGACTTTGGAGGGAAGGAGCTTCAGCTATAGCCCGTTTGATATTGTCGAAGGACTCCTTTTCCGGCAGGTTCCACTAAAACATCGCATTCTTTTTTATCATTCCCTGCAGTGGCCTAACTATTTGAGCGAAATCCGAGATGAATTTACGGACAAAATTTATTTTCCCCAAGAAAGATTGCATTGCTTTCTTGCTGTTCGGGGGAGGAATCTGAGCAATAGCTTTCGCCCGTTCTGGATCAACTACAATGCCTTGCTTGGTTATAATGTGGCCTAGAAAGTTCCCCTCTGCCACAGCGAAAACACTCTTTTTAGGGTTGAGCGAAATCCCGTACCTTCTACACCTCTCGAATATTTGCTTGAGGTGGCGTAAATGATCGCCCCTGCGTTTTGAAAACACAGTGACGTCGTCTAAATAGACCACCACGCTCTGCCCTATCAAACCATGGAAAGCTATATCCATGGCTCGTTGGAAAGTTTCCCCCGCATTGATCAATCCAAAGGGCATGCGCCTAAAAGCAAAGGTCCCCCATTTGGTCCGGAAGGTAGTTTTCAATCTGTCCGGCTCAGCTACCAGCACCTGGTTATAACCAGAGAATCCATCCAATAGGGAGAACATTTCAGATCCAGACACAGCTTGCAATATCTGTTCCATGGGTGGCACTGGGTAGTTGTCTTTGTTTGAGGCCCGATTCAGATTACGGAAATCTACGCACAAGCGGATCTCGCCAGACTTCTTTCGAACCGGTACCAAATTTGACACCCACGTGGAGTGACGAACTTTAAAAATAATGCGTGCATCCAAGAGTTTCTTAAGTTCTTTCAGAATCATTGGCTCCAAAGCGGGATGCACTTTTCTGAGTTTTTGTTGGAAGGGTTTAACGCCTTCCCTCACGGGTATCACATGTTGAATGATCCGGGTATCGTATGTACGTAGATCTTCATACGTCCAAGCAAACACATCTTGATACTTTCGGAATAATTGGGTGAAGGCCCGTGTCTCCTCATCACTACAGTCTTTGCCGAGGTTAACGAACTTTGGGTTCTCCTCTGACCCCAAGTTTACTTGCCGATGTGCCAATATGGAACTTTTCACTTTGGTGTTAGGGGGGCCGTGGAATCGGCTTTGTAGATCGAAGAGCTTTTCTAAAGACATCACCTTCTTGGGCATGGAGTTCTCTTTACATTCATCATGTTCTTTCTGCAAAGCATGATCATGCTCTGCCTCATCTATCGCTGCGTCTTTGAATATTTCAGTATTGAGCATAAAGTCCAATATCTGCTGATCATCGTCAAAAACGCGTAGGTTAGTAATGTTATCTGGCACAGAGGGTCTATATAAAATTTCAATAGAAAAATCGTCCCTCAAAGGGGTAAACCTAGCAGCAGCATTAGCCAGAGTATCAGCTGCTGCATTGTGCATTCTAAGAACAGATCTAATTCCAAATGCATCAAAACCAGAAATCAATCTCCATACCTCTTGTTGATACGTCTTTAAATGTGGAGATAAATAGTGAATAGTGTTGCATACCTGGCGAGTGATAATCTCGGAATCTCCAATTACCTGTAAGCATTTTACCTGCAAATCCAACGCTTTCTTAAGTCCGAGGATTAACGCTTCGTACTCAGCAGTGTTGTTAGTGCACTGGAATTCTAGCCGGCATGAGATTAAGTATTTATTCTTGTGAGGGTCAAGCAATATGCAACCAGCACCAGCTCCGTCATGGGTCTTGGAACCGTCATAATACAAGGTCCACATGTCACTTTCCGGCTCCTTCGGGGTAATAGGTAGTGGAGGGGTTTCTGCTGGGTGTGAGACAGAGGTGACTTGCTCCTCCGCGACAAGTGCTAGTTCAGATTGGACCTCGGGGCCTACGGAAGACTGAGGGGGTTGGTAGCATCCGAATAAGGCTTCCAGAAAACACATACCAAGCTCCTCCTGGGCAAAGCTGATGGGTTCATTAACGACATCCAAATCGGTCACGGTGTGTTTCATATATGGTTCACTTTCTACCCTGATTTGATTATTCCGCCCCTTGTAAGGAAGCCACAAGTGGGACCAGTCGGTGGCGAAATAGCCTTGCAACTTATTGGACCAGTCCCTGCTAAGTAATAGGCCATATGCTTCAGGGATATCGACGACCACAATGTCAATGCATTGATGGACCCTAGAGTCTGACGACAGGTGGATGATGACATTGTTTAATTCTCCTACGGCTCGCACTTGTGATCTATCAAGCTGTATGATCTTTGCGTCAGTCCTCTTCGGGCGAATGTTCAGCTTTTTACAGACAGATAGGGGAATGACATTTGTTGAGGCACCGGAGTCAACTAGACAGTTGTGGATGTTGAAGTTAAAAATCTCGAAGGATAAAAGGAAAGGAGGCGTGGATCCTCTAGAGTTGGTATTGATGGCATTTACTATAGACTGCACATCTGGACCGGCTTGCGCGGACGTGTTGCTCACATTTTTCGTAGCTGAAGTATTTGTGAAAGCCTTTAGAATGAGTTCTCTTTGGTTAGTAATGCAGGCCAGCTCATAGAGAGAGATGTTTGCTCTTGTTTTTTTCATATCCTCAACAATGTTATAGCTAGACTCTGGTTGAGGGCTAGGCTCGGTAGAGGTCTTTGAGGATTCTGTCGGGAGCTTACCCTTTTGACTTGCTCGGGTAATGTTGTTGGTGGGCTTCTCCGGAGCAAATTGTTTTCCGTTTCCTGGGGGCAGAATTTTCCTTAGGAAATCCCTTTTCTTGTCTTCATAAGATTTCTCGGGAACAGGTCCTTTGCTCCTTAGACTATAATTCCGCAAGGGCTGGTCTTTGGGGGTATCTGCCATGTTGATATCAATGGAGGCAAGGCTGTCCCCTCCTCGGATTATGTCAAAAGCAAGGACAGAGGATCCTGGTTCTTCGTTCGAGGGCAGATCCTCATCATGATCTGAAGCATCATCCTCCGTCACATCCCCTGGAGTTTGGTCATCTAAAAGCTGATTAACTACTATTGTCATGCTGCCAATCCATTGAGGGCACGTTTTTTCAGAGTGGGCAGCTTGGTGGAAATAACAGAAGTTATCTTTCCCTATCTCTTCCACATTGAGAGCAGTATTCGGGTTAGATGGAGGTCTGTTAGTGTTGGGATTACTTTTCCTGAAGAAAGGTTTGGGTGGTTTAGTGCTAGTTGTGGCTTCTGTGCCCTTTCTCCTTAGGTCAGTGACTTCATTCGTTAAGAGCTTGAGGGTTTTTGCCATGCTTTCAAAATCAAACGTATCTTTGTCCCTATCGGTGGTCTTAGGAGTGGAGGACTGACCTCTTTTGGTGTTAGGCTTGTGATCATCTCTCCCTTCATGATCGATGGCTCCTATCGAAAGCATGTCTTTCTCCACAGCGAGAGAAGCCTCATAATTAGCCGTAAGGGTAGCGCGAGCTTCACGTTTGACGAAAACGGCAATGTCCCTAGGGAGAGCCTTGGTATAGTAGTCAATGGTGATTGAGTCATCCAATGCTAGGTTTGGGGGAAACTTCTGCAGTATGGTAGCGAAGCGCTGGTTGAAGTCCTTAACCTTCTCCTTTTTATGACACTTGATGGTGCTCAATTCCGTGAGAAGCATGGAAGGAGTTTTATCTTCTGAAAACTTTTGCAGGAATACGCGACGAAATTGGTCCCATGAAGTGATAGAGGCACTGGGGAGAGAGAGGTACCATGTGGCCACTTTCTTTTCGAGAGTATGGGGGAACAGTCGACATGCGACATCATCAAACTGGACTCTCATGAGTTTCAGAGACAAATAGAAGCTGCTGATATGGTCTTCAGCTAAGGTGCACTTCTCAGGGTCAAAATTGGGGAGGTGTTTCTCCGGATGCCTAGGCAGATCGTGGAGTGGGCCCAAAAGATTTAATGGGGATTGAGCCATCCAGGCTAGGGGTTGTACTCTCCTAGCCCGCTGGTGTTGCCTAAACTCAGGCTCAAATTCACCCCCCGAACCCGAGACCGATGCTTCTGACTCATGACGAAAGTGTTCGTCTTGGTGTTTCCCACGGTAAATAAAGTCTCTAAGATATCCCAAGTTGTGGACATGAGGCATTATTGGGTTTGGGTGACGGTTGTGAGCTTGGTTTCCTTGGGCTCGGCCTCTGTCTCCTCTACCTCCAGCTCCTCGGCCTCTATTTCCTTCTTCTTCATTTCTGCGAGCTCTATTCCTTTCTCCTTCATTTCTGAGAGCCCTATTTCCCCATCTACATTTCCTCGCCCTCTGTCTTCTTCACCATCCCCAGGTGGGGGATGTGCCTGGTTGTTGTTTTGCTGAGTCTGGTTAGGCTGGGAGTTGGGGAAAGGTTCGGTGTCACCAAATTCTTTGCCCTCTTGGAGAATCGGGTCATTTTCCTCAACAGCATTTCCGAGGTCTTCCAACATGAGATTTACGAGCTCGGGTATGGTACTCACAAGGGCACCATTCCGAGTGATGTTCTCAGGAGGGGTTCTAGTATGGGCAAGATATTCCATGATTGGAGTAAACCGTAAATTTCTGATAAGATCGCAGGCAGCTGGGCGCAAGGCTCTCAACTGTACTCTGGTGATTTCGTAATATCGAGTCTCCCTCCCTGGGATATCTTCCAGAGTAGGAGGGACAGGTTCATTGTTTGTGACCTGCCCTTGGGGAGTTTGTGATGGAAATTTTGTTGTATGCTAGGAGGCTGCCATTCAGGCCCTCCTTCTAGCGCCAAATCTGTTGATGGGAAAATTTGTCCGGCCAACAGTAGGGGATCTCCCCAGTAGAAAGTCCCAATTAGACCTTAAACCGTTTGGATTAGGGATCCCGTCCAGGGTGTGGGTCCGACTACCACTTAAGACGCCTTCCCTTATGTCTCAAAAGAACCTGATTGAACCTATGGACACACACTCATTCACATGATACAGAATACATGACTGACGGATTAAACATGAATAAAACACTAGTGTAGCTAGGCAATAAAATAAAGCATGTACGCCTAAGGAGATGTTGTTAGCAACACGTCTTTGGGGTACTGCTTGTAAGTTAGTCTGACCACAACAGAAATAGTTCTTTATGGCGAGATGTCCCTTTACTTTCTGAAAGATAAAATTAAATGCTAACAAAATAGTTCACTAACATTCATTAATAGAGAAAATGGTAAACTGAACATCATCAATACAAACACAGATAGCTATGATGCATAAACGATGCTATAAAAAAGGCAACTTCATTAATCAAAAGATGTTCTGAAACTGTATGAGGAAATACACTTAGTGTTCACGCAGTAAAACACATCATCCAAACAAAGGGGTTGTAACAAGTATCTGTACTCACATGTATAAGAGTATAATATTTTAATACAATGCAATGCAGCTCTTGAGTCTCCAAAAAGAAAAATCCCTTTACACTTTCCCCGTAGGGAGTTTTATAGCACCAAACTTGCCCTTTGGGCTTCCTGACTTTTCGCCTGCCTGCCTGTTGAGTTGCCTCGCGACCTTGAAGAGGTTGCGACCTGCGACCTGTCTGGTATGTGCGACTTGTGACCTGGAAAGACAGTGCGACCTGCGACCTAGATAAACAGTGCGACCTGCGACTTGTCCGAGTGGTGCGACCTGTGACCTATCTCTAACTGCTGCTCATGATTTGCTGCTACTGGGTTGCGGAGATGGACGCGTAATGTTGAGGTCAGGTGCGTCAATCTGCTGCTCCTTGAGAAAATCTTGCCATGTCTGGTACTCTGCCGCTATGCGGGAAACCAGAGGAACCTCCTCCTTCAACCGATGCATGCATTCCAAAGCATTTGGCACCAAGGTTTCCCTTTTCTGTGAGATCTGGTTTGAAAGCGAGGCAAGCTTGGTATAAATCCGAGTTGGAGTGGCAATAAACTGAATCAGATGTTCTTGAGATACTGAGGGCTCGGGCACAGCAGCGGCTTGCTTGATAGGCTGCAGAAATGACTGGATGTCCTGATCCAATTGCTCCCATGCTTTCTCTTTGTCCAATGCCCCAAGCGTCGGAATGTGGTGCAAAGTGTGCATCGAGTCGATACCGCTGATCAAGTGGTTGTACGAAGACATTACTTTGTCCAGGTCCTTAGATAGTTTGTTCTTAGATTGTATGGCCATACGGAGCTGAACCTTAGCATCCTGTGTATGAATCCAATCCCTCTTGGGAAAATGTTTAGGTGCCTGCGGGTATTGTACTGTCCAGCCCATCATTCTGTCTAAGGCCTGTGAGGCCTCCCTGAGCTGCTCGTGCTTTTGCTTAGTTTCTGCTCGTGCACTTACCAGTGGGGCGACTGTTTGTTTGATGGTGAACATTTCTCCATACACCTGCCTCATGGTTGCTTCTAATACTTCACACTCGTTGAAAATGGCCAGTGGGACTTCATTTACCGGTGGAGTCTGGTTTCGGAGTTATTGAACTTATGCTCTCAACTCTGCTTTCTCCTGCTCTGCTCTCTTCTCGCGCTGCTCAGCTGCTTGCAGTCTATTTTGTAGAGAGACTATTTCTCTACTCATTCTGGTTACGTTCTCTTCCGTGGCTGCGGCGAAAGCAGTACCTGCCGATGCTATTATTATAGGATTAGTCATGGTATCAAGGACTATGTCTTTGCTCGTTGAAACTGTGGATGTGGAAGAGGGACTTTGCACCAGTGACCTTCTTTTCTCTTGCCGGATTTTGAAAGAGAATTGATCAAATGTGAGTCTGGTGAGGTCAAATACATCCTCTTCCTACCCCTAAGGGGATCTAACATCAGAGAGCTTGGTACTGCCCAGAGGTATCTCGAGGGGAGTTACCTCGATGTCTTCAAGCATGTCATCCTCCCTTTCTTCTGTGTTCTTATCCTCTTCTTCCTTTCGCCGGCATTCAGCTTCTGCTGTTGCTTCTATTTCAGCCTTCCTCTTCTGCTCAGCTGCAGCAGCCTGTTCGGCCTTCTTTTGGCACTCAGCTTCTGCTTTGTCCAGCTCTGCCTTGAGTGCCCGTTCTGCTGCGGCCTGTGCCTCCTTTTCCTCCTTTTCTTTCCTGGCCTCCTTGGCCTGCTTCTTCTTCTGTGTCGCCGTTGCACTCTTCTGGCATGCTTCCTCATCCTATTTTATCTTCTTTTCCTTTTCTTGTTGGGCTTTTGCTTCTGCTTCTTTCTGTTGGATAGATGTAGTAAGCCTTGTGCTGGTCCGAGATTTCTTGCGTAAAGAGGAAGAGGAACCTCCCAACTGACGACTTCTGTCTTCTAGGCTCTGATCATCTGGATCTTCTTGGACCACGTCTACTCCTGGAGCAAATTGTCTCTCAGCGTTATACCAGTTCCTTCTCTCATCTTCTGCCGGGCGCTCAATATGCTGATAAGTCCATTTGAATTTAGCTTTCAGGCAGTGTTCAGGAACTATTCTCTCCGGGTCATATGTTCGGTGTTCTAGCACCCCAAGCTGATAGCTTCTCATTTCTTCTCCCTCTACTGCTACTTCCCTGAAGTCTTTAACTGTGCACGCGCCAATGGTGAGGGGTAGCGTGGGCCATGGCTTCTTTTTTCCTTTAGACAGGACGCTGGAGAAGCCTTGAGACATTTGGAAGCATACCTCCTGAATGAGCATTTTGTCTGTAACAAAGTGAGGCATAGCATGTGGTGCCTTGTAGGATCCAAAGACTCGGATGAAGGTATATCCGAGGAAAGGGAACCAATGTGCCACTTTGACTAGAGTCTCCTTGGCCCGCCAAGACATGCAGGGAGTGTCTTGGCCAAATAAGTGTCTATATAGAGAGGGGATGAATACTTGGGAGATCTGCTCTATATCCTGTTTGTACTTGGACTCCCAAAATACCCTGATTTGCAGATGAATTGCACGAGACTGCTCGGAATCCCAGTTATGTACCCATCCCTCAAATTTTACTCTTGCGCAAACAACATCAAGTAGGTAAGAGGCCATGTAGAATTCGGAAGGCATTCCCTCATCTGGGGCAAATGCCACGGACAAGTTCGTCTGCATCGAAGTCATCAATATGCCGGCCCAGTTGAAATGGGTGCCATGTTTTGTCACATACTCCATGATAGTAGCCCAACTACCACTGAAAGTGGAGCAATCCGGGCGCCCATAAAGCCTGCAAAGCATGGCGGCAACTAATTTATAAACCTTTCTCAGGCTAGCCACCGGATATTCTTGGTCTTTCTTGACCTTGAAATTCTCGAGCTCCTCCCACCATTGTTTAATATTATCAACTATCGGAACAGCGTGAGCAATAGCCCATTCTGGTGTGAAGTACTCATCTGGGCGAGGCAATGAGTAATTAAGGTGGGCATCTGAGCCTACGAGCGTAGCAAAAGCCCTGCCTTCGCTGTCTCGGATCACAAACTTCTTGGGATCCGTCCTTTGTATGATCCAGTCTATAACCTCTGGGCATGGGAATATGGCTGAATGCGCCCCCGCCAGATGTAGCTTGGACCTTTTGACTACCAAGTATATTTCACGGTCTGGGAGATCTTCTGGGAATTCCTCTTCCGGTGTGGCAAACTCATGATACACTTGGTACCATCTCATGCTATCTTCTTTTGCAAATGTACATAGTGTATCCCTGTATATCGGGGGTGGGGATACCACGTCCAGCTCGTCAATCTCTTCCACCAATTGCTTGCCTTTCTTCCAGGATAGCAGGGGTGCCATGTCACTAGAATCTGATAAAACAGGTATGCACTCTATGTCTTCTTGAAATTCACCTGTCAAATTCATAAAGGAATCCCAAGATAAGAACGACATGATGATATAAAACCAGTTACAGTTTAGTGATGGAATTTAGCTGAGACATGTAAAAATGGATTACTGGGTCGCAGGGTCGCGGATTGCAAGAAGAGGTCTAGGCGTGACTTTGCGACCTTGCGACTAGGTCGCAGGGTCGTGAGGTCGCAAATTACGACCACAGGGGAAAATGCGACCTTGCGACCTCGCGACCAGGTCGCTGGGTCGCTGGGTCGCAAGTCTCAGGAAAATTGGAAAATGTGACTTTGCGACCTCGCGACTAGGTTGCTGGGTCGCTGGGTCGCAGATTCCAGAAGTCTGAAGAAAATGCGACTTTGCGACCTTGCGACTAGGTCGCTGGGTTGCAGGTCGCGATAAGGCTTGCCGGGGGGTTTTCGCGCGCGCACGGCCGTGAGGTTTCTTTTCTCCCTCCTCTTGAGAATTTATAAGCTAGCTGGGTCCAGGCAGAGCTGAGGAATGGTTTTAAGAGCAAGGGACAAGGCTATGAGAGTTTGAACCAGAAGTGTGGTGAGGTTGGGCATTTGTGGAAAAAGCAGGGTCACAAAACACTCAAAAAATGTAAAAGCTTAGACAAAGGGAAATTTAAAGGCCTAAGGGGACATGGGTTTGGTAAGAAATGCATCATAATGGAAACAACAGGAGGAAATGGCAACTTACTCGGGAAAATCGCGCTAGTCGAGCTGTCAGAAGCGTTTTCTTTCAAATCGCTGAATGTGTAAAATGCGACCTGGCGACCTCCCTTATATAGAAGGTTGCACGTGCGGGCAATTAATGCGGGTCGTTGGGTCGCAAATCTATTAATTCCAGAGTTTTGCGACCTTGCGACCTTGCGACCTGGTGACCTGGGGTCGTAGGGTTGCAAGGTCACTAGGTCGCACTTTTCATTAAAGTTGGAGATCTGCGACCTGGCGACCTCATGACCTGGGTTCGCGGGGTCGCAAGGTCGCGGGGTCGCGGTTTTCATCAATAGTTTAACTTTGCGACTTGGCGACTTAATAGTTTATATTTAGTTTTAAGGGGCTCCAAAAATTTGAAATGGTGGTCTTTTTGGAGGGTGTTGTAGGGGCTACAACAACGTTGTTGTAATAAAACTCCACTAGTGAAAGATACTCTTCCTCCTTATATTGTTTATGCAACACATACATCCTCAGCATATCATCTAGTGTCCTATTGAACCTGTATGTTTGTCCATCTTTCTACGGATGATAAGATATGTTGAAGGCTATGTCAGTTCCCAAACCTAAAAGCAACTCCTTCCAAAACTTGGACATGAACTTTGCATCCCCGTCAAACACAATCTTCTTCGAAACATAATTCAATCTATCTATGTTTCTGATGAACACATGTGCTACATCGCTAGCTGAGTATGTATCCTTCATTGGAATGAGGTGTGAAACTTTGGTCAACCTATCCACAAAAACCATAATGAAATCATGTTTCCTAGCTTTCTTAGGGAAAACAATGATGATGTCCATGGAAATGCCATCCCATTTTGACTTTGGGATTGCAGAAAACTGTAACAGTCGAACGAGATTCTTGCATTCTGCCTTAACCATCTGAAAATCCAAACATTTAGCTACAAACTCTACCACATCCCTCTTTATAGTCAGCCAATAATAGAATCTCTTAACTGCAGTCAATATCTTCTAGTAGCCTGGGTGACCCGAATAAGGTTTTGCATGAAACTCCCTCGAGATCACCTTCTTGAGCTCACTGTTGTCTGTTACCTATATCATGTCTTTATGTCTAACCAACCCATATGTTGTGAGAAAATAGTCCAAATCATGTACGCATTTACCTATATTTCCATTTGTACCTATACCTATACTACCACCTGTACCTGTACCCCTACCCTGCTGCAACTTGTGCACAATATCCATATACTTTTGATCCTATTGTTTTGAAGACAATCCCATATGTGGATAGAGGTGATCTCTCTAGCCCTAGAGTGGTCCTATCAACACACAAGACTATCTAACGAACCCTTGCCAAGCTTTTACTCGAAATGAAATAGGAATAAAGATAATGTACCTCTTCTTGATGCTATCGTCCAGTCCTTTGATGAAGGCATTGAATCCACAATCCTTCAGCCTCGTTCCTCATTGGATTTATTGTTTGAATACCTATAGGATATCAAGAGATGACCAAAAACAACATGATAGGATACATAGCATTTATCAAATACAAACTACCTAACATATCGAGGAGTATTAGGATACTTGCATGTATATCTAAACAAATATGGAAAGTGAAACATTAGATGTATTATTAATATTTAAAAGAGGAGGCATACAACCGTGGCCTTGAATTTTGAGACCTCCCTTTGGTGATGTCCAATTCTTAACTGAGGCTCTTCAAGCAATCCTTCTCCCAAGTGGCAATTTTGGCATTATCTCAGCATAAGGATCCAAAGGATTATGATCAGGCTAAACCAAAAATGACCAACTAGCAATGGAAGGACGGGATTGAATTTATAGGAAGGGAGAGGGAGTTAGGAGCCAATAAAAGAAGGATGAAGGCCCACTTCTCAAGTGAAAACCCCCTATTGATAAGATCAATAGCTCCAAATGAGAGAGCTTGACCATATCTCCACCGAACAATATACAACTCACCATTCTAGAAGCTTTTAGTGCACGAAGCTTCTCCTCCGTTTGAGGAAACACTGCCAGAAAGGGTTCAACATGGTTTTTCCAAAAATAAGGGTGCTCACAGTGTTATGCCCTAACAAGCAACAGGTGATCAACAGGGAAAGACAATTTCCTAAGCGCACTCACCCAGAAATTTAGGGTTTGAGCTAAGCCTCTTCATAAATTATTCAAGGCAATTTTATTTTAATTTTCAAAGGATATCTTGATGTATTCTTCTATGGTGGATATATTGCACAATATGAATCACATGGAAGTTCAAGGTCATTTACAAGAAGTGAACAGGGTGACAAATAATTGTGTAATAGATGCCCCCTAAAGCATGAAGGGAGAATAAGGAGTGATGGGTGAAAGATGAGCGTCGTAAGTTGTGTCACTTGGCCAAGAATTATTTGATTATTGGTGATGCTTTATATCGTCGAGGGGTTGATTCAATCCTGAGACGTTGCTTAACTCTCGAAGAAGCTAAGGCTGTGATGAATGATTCCCATAGTGGAGCTTGTGGGGGTCATTTATCTGGGCTTTCTACAGCCCAAAAGATTTTGCGTGCTGGGTACTTTTGGCCTTCAATTTTCAAGGATTGTATAGAATCGGTCAAAAAGTGTCATCTGTGTCAAGTCTATACTCTAAAAATGCGCGCTCATCCAGCTCCGCTTTTTCCAGTCATTACTATCAGTCCCTTTACAAAATGGGGTATTGATTATACTACTTGTAACCTGCCTTCGGCTAAAGGTCACAAGTACATTATTGTAGCAGTAGACTAATTTACAATGTGGGTCGAGGCTATGCCTACTTTTGGGAACGATGGTGAGACTGCAGCTCTTTTTCTTTTCAACCAGGTTATTGCTCGTTTTGGTATTCCTAGAGAGATTGCCACTGATCATGGCAGTCATTTCCAGAATAGCATGATGGCTGAGTTGGCTCTCAAATTGGGTTTCCGGCAGGAGCATTCATCTCCGTATTATCCTCAAGCCAATGGGCAAGTGGAAGTCGTGAATAAATTCTTGAAGACAATTCTTCAAAGGAAAATTGATAAAGCTAGATCCAACTCGCATATTATGCTATATCCTGTACTTTGGGCATACAGGACGTCAGTGAAAACTGCAAATGGCTTTACTCCGTTTCAGCTAGTGCACGGGTTGGAATCCGTATTTCCCATTGAATGTGAGATTCCTTCTCTTAAGTTAGCTGTTGAACTTCTTCCTGACACTTCTAGTCTTGAAGAACGGCTCCTTCATCTGGAACATCTCGATGAGAAGCGTCGGGATGCCGCCGCGATGAATGAAGTGCATAAAAACTGAGTTAAAGTTCAGTACGATAAGGAAGTCAAACCCAGGGTTTTTTCGGAAGGTGACCTTGTTTTGGTCTTTGCCCAAGAAAAAGATGCCCTGGGGGTAGGAAAGTTTAAGTCTATGTGGTATGGCCCCTTTATCGTCAAAAAAGTCCTTAAGAAAGGAGCATATACCTTGGTTGATTTTGAAGGGAACGAGTTGCCGGAGCCCCGAAATGGGCTCTATTTGAAGAAGTATTATGCCTAGGCTTCGGCTTGGCATGTTTCTTTTGTATATAGTAGTTTTGTTTTGTACATATCTGGTTGATTTTCGATCTTTGATGGGTTGGTGATGTTTTTGATCTTCTTTGGCAGGTTGTGTTGGATGTCATGAGTCATTTTGGTTTCGCCGATGGTGCTAGTAGACACACCCGGAATTTAGCTTTCGCGGCTTGGGTGCTTCATTATCCATCCAGTCAGCTGTTAGTATCAAGAGGGGTTTGCATTGGTCTTGCTTCCAATAATATAGCAGAATACACTGCAGTTGTTTATCTACTCTCGGAGGCAATATCTTTGGGTGTTGATTCGTTGGTAGTTTTCTTGGACTCTCAGCTGGTGGTGTCGCAGTTGAACAATACTTATCGGGTTCGAGATCCATTTTTACTCCGATTGTTCTTGAGGGTACGTTTGTTACAAAGATCATTTCAATTTTTAACTTTCATTCATATTCCTCGAGCTGACAATTGGTTGGCAGACTCATTAGCAAATCAAGCACTAGATTGGCATATTAATCATTCCATACAATAAAATTTAATCATCAAAAACATCATACATTTTGATACATTTATCACATCACATCAAATATCGCTGTATATATATCATCAGAGTGTTCAAAAACTTTACAAAATTTGGATCCATAAAATCATACAAAATTTGGGCTTATGCCCGATCATGTTCAGTCTCAAAAATATACAGTCATCTGATACATAATATCTATCTACTCTTGAGGTCCCTGCCCAGAAGTCGTGTTCCTATAGAACATGATTGCGGTGGCAACTCGGCGGAATAACGGTACCCAGTCTCGGGGCACTCCTACCACCCATCTCTGGATGGCTTCCAGCAGATCGTCCACGGTAGCCATAGGTGTTTGGCGGGTTAAAACCTCCAAGTTCCTTTGTACAGCCTGGAGGGTTCTGTCTGAATCCACTGCATCTGCTTCGCCCCTGCGACGCTTGTGGCGCAGGAAACCCTCAAGTCGAACTGGTCCAACATTTGTATCATGATCATTTTAAATTTTCAGTCATTATTAATCCAATCAAAAACTTGTTTGTTTTTCATTTTTTCATACATATTTGAAAAAATCCAAAAAAATTATATAAGTCAAAAAAATTTGCAAACTTACCGACTATGCCCCATGCTGTGCCTGGTGGAAGAACAAGATCTGGATCTCCACGAAAGTCCATCTCGGCATAGGGATAGTCGTCCACAGCGATGATTTGTTCTCCCCACCAAAGGAAGAACTCATCATCCCAAGTGGTCCGGGGAACTTCACTTCCCCCCAATCTCTTCATCATATCTGCCCAACGGGCAATTCTTGGATCTCTAGGGCTGTTGATGGTAGAGATGACTCTGGGTCTCAATGTTGGTATCTTCTCAAAGAAGAATGTCATCAAAATTGTACCGTATCCAAGATGTTTTGTCTTCGCTTGGCGGATTGAGGTCAATTGTTGCTTCATGTTCAGTAATAGGGATGTGCACCAATCATATACATGAGTTAAGCATTCCACTGCTATGCTCATTTGCGTCCTAGACACCTGATGTAGGGAGGCAGATCCTACCACTCTGCCAATGGTGAAAAGGAGGATTTTCATGTGCAAATCCCTTAAATCTTTAATTGAAATTTGAGTTCCAACTTTCTTGGAACCCTCTACGTAATACACGTGGACGTAATCTTCCACGGTTAGCCCTCCCAGGGGCTTCTCGTGCAAGTCTACTGGTTCTCCCCTTCGAGAGAGTCCAGTGATAAAATATATGTCTTCCACTTCAATGCGTACTGGCATATGATCTATCATAAAGCAGTCCTCTTCCGGTTCCCAATAATTCACAAGAATTTCTAGCAACCAGACATTGCTTTTCATATTTGGCATTTTGAAAAATTTGAGCAAACCGCAATTCCGAAGAATATTTAGCGATGATCGATCTCGCATGACTTCTTGATCAATTGCACTGTGTTCACGCTCTCTCCATGAGATAGTCATCCTGTCAAATTTCATCAATTCCTTCATTAGCTACGCATTTTTTGATTTGAGTCTGCGCATACGCGACTTACTTTATGCACAGTCGCATGTATACGCGACTTCATCGTTACCAACCCGCGTATGCGCAAACCCGTAATTTTTAGCAAGGGTTTCTATGGTGAAAATTACTAAATTTTACTTTATGAATGGAAAAAATGAATAGCAAGGATGATTGATGAGCTTACCTGACAAATTCGGTGCGATTTGACAGTTGGTTGCTCCTGATTTGACGAAAGAAATTTTTTTCTCCAGAGCACTTTTTTCCAAATCAGTAATGTAATAATGAACCAAATATGAGGTAATTTGTCTATTTATGTCCAAAAAGTTGAAAATTTTCACAAAAATTTGTTATGCTTATTATTTCAATCTATCTTAAGCTGCATAACCCGGATGCTTGGAAGTGCCCAGTTTGGTATGTTTTCAGGTACATTTTGACAAATTTGAGATTTTTCCCGGTTTTTGATCCATGATTACCGACTCGTCATAGAAGGTATATGATCTTCCCTGGCATATAGGTTAGGGAAATCACTTTCCGCTGCATCTTGCATACTAGCCTCCATACTGATCACTTTCCATAGGGTCAATCCCATCAGGTCATGACTATTACACCCATTTCACTCGCCAATTATTTAATCATGACTTGGTGGTAGAGCCTTCCTTTACATGGGCTTCCTAGTTAGTTCCTCGCTATCACTTGTTGCCCATGCTGTGTTTTATGTAGGCTCGGGAGTCCTCTTTAGTCCCGCCATGTCTTATGTGTTGAAGCTTCATTCTTCTTCTTCTTCACTATCATTTTTTCTGGCTATTACCCTAGAGGCTCCCTGGTGTCGTTAAGTTGTATTACTGCATTGCATATTGGCTACTTGTTTATCCTGGCCTTTAGCCGGCTTCATTTGGACTTGATGTTTAAGCCAAATTTTGACCTTGTCTATCTGTACAAGTTAACCATTGCATGCACTTAGCTATCGCGACTTGACACCCTTTTACCCATGGATGGAACGTTCCTTTGAGTATCACTTACCAGTTTCCGCCACCTTGCATTGAGCATAGGATTGTTCCAATCCCAGGAACTAGTGCATCTGATTTTTTGATACCCGTTCTATCCATTGTACCATAGCATTCTTTTATTCTTTTTCAGGCTTATTATATGAAAAAGACAAAAAAATCAAATATAACAAAAAGAGCGGGAACGGGATGTATCTTTGTTGTTTTGATGGCAGTACAGAGTCAGTTTGTCGCCCTTGAACAAAGCACATATACTTATATATATTTCCTTCATTTGGGATGGTTTTAGTTTTTGACCTAGGTTCAGCCTTTACCATGTTTCACTTGTCAGTCCTCCTCCGATTGGTTATCTCTTCCAATCATATGGAGAGTTTGTTCTGCCTCCTGCATAACAGACTTATACAGTGTCACTTTTTACTGCCATGGTCATCATGAGTCGTGCTTTTGTTCAAGGGAAGTATAACCAGAGTCGGCCATTCTGTGGTGTCTCTTGACTCATTATTCAGTCGGCCTTCCCGGTCTTGTCAATATCTTGTTCTATCACATCAGATGTTTTGGTCTTCTGCTCGTGCTGGTTTGAGAAGGTCTCCATTGACTTCATGCTGGCGGGTTTGTCTCTTATCGACTACGACACATTGCTCTGAGAGCAAACCTAGAGCCGCACCCTGGCCCTATTTCCATCATTGATAGGTGACCTTGTGCTCATAATTTGATCATCATTATGGGTCTTTGACTAAGTGGTTTCCCCTATGTTCGACGTCAGCATACATTATCACACTTGGGATTCGTGCAGTACCTTGATTTCCATTTGACCCTATCGGTGGATTTCTCGCCTCTGTGTCAGCTTTCACTATTGGTTGGTTCAGAGGGTTTCTTCCGTGTGCTAGATCTATCTGTGCAGGTCGAAACATACGGCTTTCTTTGGTTCCGTCACTCTACTTCTTCTAATTCCTTCCAAATCTTGGCCTGCGGGTTACACTCGCGCTGGACTGATGTGGGATGCCTTAATGCCTTCCTTCCAGCATATCTTTTCCCATCGACTCCGACTCATTGCTCTGGGAATAAGGTCTAGAGTCTTTTTGTCAGTACCTTAGGGTTTGCAGTCATCAGTGGCAGACTCTTCGCTATCGACAGTGGGGATTCATCATTGCCTCCCGATTGGTAGATTCTTTCAAGTGTTCGACTTCAACTCATTCATTCGCACTTGTTAGATTGTACTGGGGCACCTTGACACTCATTTTCATTATTGGTGGGTTGTCTCACGTTGGTTAACGGTATACATCATTGATCGGTAATCCAACGATTTCTCACATGGTCGACTTCAACGCATTTATTCCCATTGTGTAGAATTGTGCCATAGTGATCGGTGAAGACCTCGGGTTGCATCATCATTTCTCGGTTCACTTTTGACAGTCCATTCAGTTTCTGCCCGTGATGCCATCCACCCTTATATGTTGCAGTGTCAGTATAGCAGCATCCTATATGTTGGCTCCCGAGTTGCGTGATTGTACCATGAGATCTACCCTTTATGATTTGGTACTTGGAGATTCAGTTACTTATACACCAGACATCCAGTTGCAGCTTCCTTGATCAGATTTTTGTATGTGATACTTGGACATTGATTCAGACTTATATTTCCGGGCCATGCTCAGATGATTCATTGTGTACTTTCAGTTCAGCTATACTTGTGTACACTTTTCATCTATTATATACTTTCTATATGATGTATTTTTGACTGAGCATGGGTATGCCCGCCTCAGCATGAGTTGACTCTCTATTTTCTTTCATTGGTTTTTCGGCAGGCTGAAATCTGGTGAAGTCCTCTCTTGTCCTTGCGAAGTTCTTTCTATGTGCATAATACATTTCAGCCATCATGTACCCCTTCTGACCTCATATATTAGGGGGCATCTGTTATAGCATCATTTCTCACCTTCATATGATTCATGATTGCTTTTATGGCTTTAGGCACCCATTCCTACAGACTTGGACAAAATTCACTAAAAAACATTGTTAAAATCTCCATACGCGGTTATGCCCAGACTTTTCTGCGTGTATACGCGAGTCCACATGTACTTTCCCGCGTATGCCATTAAAATCATTAAAAAATATATTAAAATTCCCTATTTTCGGGCTGGGTTGATGGTTACTCTGGTAGTTCAACCACCCTAGCATGTGGCCAACTGTTTCCAACTGTTGAAACTACTTTGAGGGAGTATAAAAGCCCCTCATGTGTATGGCCTAAGGGAGAGATAAATTATTGATATTATACTCTATTAGAATCCTCTATCCAAGTCTGAATTCCCATGCCTCCTGCACTTCCCAGTTCATTACAGGAAACCCTTGTTTCTTGGAGATGCTCATCTTCCTATATGTCATCTCGTATGCACTAGTTTGGAAAGAATCTTAGCGAGGCAAGGGCGGGATGGATCCGGATGATGGTCTGTTCGAAGATCGTGGAAGGATTCAGGTGATCTCTCCACTCGTTATTTCTATACATGCTATTTATAATACAGAAGAACCATCTTGTTCCCGAAATATACTTGTTAGTGTCCGCTTGCATATATGAGAATATTGTTATTTAAGAATTTATTATGGATTATCTAATGTTTCATATGGATTCCACTAACATTTAGAGTAGATATATGATGTACAACCAGTTCTTTGTGCTTGTTTCTTCTTGTCTTTCAGGTTAAGAAGGAAGAAGGGTTGCTGGGGGTTTGGACCCCGCGGGATCTGCTTCAACCGTAGGACCTACGGGTAAGTTCCTCAATCTTCTCTATTTAGTTTTTCATGAACATGTATGGTTGTGTGAGTCCTTCTTGAGTAGCATTCCCTGCTCTGTGGAGGTTGTAACCCAACTAACCTCTAGGGTGATTTTCCCCGAAACAACAGGGCATGTAGAAGATGATTTGGAAAAAATAGCCAAATATGTAAACGGGTTAAGGTATGAAATACAAGATGAAATTAAATTTTTAAGTCTGAAAACTGTTGAGGATGCATATCAAGCAAGTCTGAAGGCAGAAGAGAAAATATTGAGGAGATAGAGTCAAAGGAACAGAGGAAAGATCTTAGTAAGAGGTAGAGGAACTGCCAGATCCAGAGGAACACAACATCAGCATGAAACAGGAAGTTCGAGTGGCAGATCACCACAAAGGGGTGAATCTAGTAGAGGAAGATTCGCTCCCAGAGGAAGAGGGCATGGAAGAGATGTTAGGTGTTATACCTATGGAGAATGGGGACACATGTCGAGGGACTGTCCTCATAACAAACCAGCAAGCCAAAGGGGTGCAAATGTGACTGAGGCAGAGCCAGAACCACCTCTACTTGTGGAGAAAGAGGAACCACCTGCAGAAGGTGAATCACTGCTACTTAGAAGAACTTTGCTTAGAACAGAAAAGGAGACTGAAGAACCTGCGCAAAGGAAGAACTTGTTCAGAACCACATGTAAATCAAAGGGTAAGTGCTGTAAGGTCATAATTGACAGCGGGAGTACTGAAAATCTTGTGTCCACAGAGATGGTGGAAAAGCTTGGGTTAGCAAGGATGACACATCTTGCACCTTACAAAGTGTCTTGGCTATAGAAGGGCCATCAAGTCATCGTGACAGAGCAATGTAATGTGGAAATGCAGATCGACACATACAAAGATGTGATCCTATGTGACATAATGCCCATGGATTTATGTCATGTATTATTGGGGAGACCATGGAAATTTGATCGGAAAGCGATTCATGATGGGAGAAGGAACACATATACCATTGAGAAGGACGGAATTAAACACACGTTGCTGCCAGTGAAGAATGATGTTGATAAAGGACTACCTGAAAATAGTATTATGTTGATAAGTGGTAAAGAACTACTACAGGAGGTCGATAAAAGCGAGGAGTTGCACTTCGCTATCGTAGGGACGCCCAAGGTAATCTTAACCTCTACGAATTTAAACAATTTTCCTGAAGAAATTCAAGTTGTGTTAAATAATTTTGTGGATATCATCATGGATGAATTACTGAATGAATTACCACTGATTAGAAGTGTTAGCCACCATATCGACTTAATACCAGGAGCATGTCTACCCAATAAAGCTGCATATAGACTAACTACTCAGGAAAACGCAGAGATTGCAAGGCAAGTACAGGAACTGATGAACAAGGGGCTGATTCGAGAGAGTCTGAGCCCGTGTGTTGTGCCAACTGTACTTAGTCCGAAGAAGGGAGGAGAATGGCGCATGTGCACCGATTCCAGAGCTATCAACAAGATAACAGTCAGGTACATATTTCCTTTGCACAGAATGGATGGTTTAATGGACTATTTAAGTGGATCCAGGTACTTTACTAAGATAGATTTGAAAAGCGGGTATCACTAGATCAGGATTCGGGAAGGCGATGAATGGAAAACGACTTTCAAAAAAAATAGTGGACTGTATGAGTGGTTAGTGATGCCTTTTGGGCTCACTAATGCACCCAGTACATTCATGAGACTAATGAACGAGGTCTTGAAGGAGTATGCAGGTAAATTTGTCATTGTTTACCTTGATGATATTCTGGTTTTTAGCAAAAGTAAAGAGGAGCATTTAGAACATCTGAAGTTAGTTCTGAAAACTCTACAGAGGGAAAAACTACTAATCAATTTGAAGAAGTGTAGTTTTATGAAATAAGCGCTGGTATACTTGGGATTTTTGATTTCCAAAGAAGGTTTGAAAATGGATCTGGAGAAGGTACAAGCAATCAGGAACTGGCCTATTTGAGGTAAGAAGTTTTCATGGACTTGCTAGCTTTTACAGAAAATTTATAAAATGGTTTTTTCAAGTTTGTGCACCAGTCCTTGAGACAATCAAGGAGGTCAACCAGCCATTTCGATGGATAGAAGCAGCAGACAAGAATTTTAATCTACTGAAAAAGAAGATAATAGAAGAGCCAATTCTAGCATTGCCTAATTTTGAGAAAGTCTTTCAAGTAGAAACCGATGCAAGTGGAGTAGTAGTTGGTGCGGTACTGAGTCAAGAGCAAAGACCGATAGCATATTTTAGTGAGAAATTAAATGATGTGAAAAAGAAAAATTCTTCCTATGACAAGGAGTTTTACGCTATTTTTCAAGCATTGAAAAAGTGGAGGCATTACTTACTGCCAAAGGAATTCATCTTATATTCAGACAATCACACTTTACAGTTTATTAATAACCAGCCAAAGCTAAATCAGAAGCATGCCAAATGGGTGGAATTTTTGCAAAGTTTCACTTTTGTAATAAAGCATAAAAGCGGTAAGTCTAATAAAGTAGCAGATGCATTGAGCAGGGTAAGTTTTCTTTTGCAAGAGATTAAAGTGGGTGTTGTAGGTTTTGAAGAAATGAAAGAAATGTACAAGGATGGTGAGGATTTTAGAGACATCTACACAAAAATTCAGAATCCAGTGAGCCATAACAGAAGCCAATGGATGGACCACCTTAGTCAAGGAGGGCTGTTATTTAAAAGCAACAAGTTATGTATTCCTAAATGTTCTATGAGGGAGAACATAATTAAGGAGAAACACAATGGAGGGTTATCTGGTAATTTTGGACAAGACAAAACCTTCGCTCAGGTGAATGCTTTTTATTAATGGCCTAAAATGCAAACTGATGTTAAAAAGTTTGTTGAGAAATGCAGGGTATGTCAATATGCCAAAGGAAGGAGTCAGAATACAAGTCTATATCAGCCATTACCCATACCAGATCGACCATGGGATGCAGTTAGTATGGACTTTGTTCTGGGTTTACCAAAAACTTAGAGAGGAAACGATTCTATTTATGTTGTAGTAGATAGATTTTCTAAAATGGCACATTTTATTGCTTGTATGAAAACTAATGATGCAACATACATAGAAAATTTATTCTTTTCAGAGATTGCGAGATTGCATGGTTTACCTGTAAGTATTGTATCAGATCGAGATACTAAATTTGTAGGGCATTTCTGGAGGACACTTTGGAAGAAACTGGGAACTAAACTCAGTTTTAGTTCAGCGTACCATCCTCAGATGGATGGAAAAACTAAAGTAGTGAACAGGAGCTTGGGGAATATACTAAGGAGTTTGGTACATCAAAATCCCAAACAGTGGGATTTGGCATTAGCTCAAGTTGAATTCGCTTACAATGATATACCAAACCGAAGCACTGGAATGAGTCCGTTTCCGATTGTCTTTGGAATGCATCCGAGAGGAGTATATGAGCTTAGGGACTTGGGAAAACAGGAAGCTAGGAGTGCAAGTGCTGAATATTTTGTTGAACAAATGTAGAGGTTACAAGAAGAATTCAAAGGTAAATTGAAAGAAAGCAGCAATAGATACAAGCAGAGAGCATATCTGAAAAGAAGAGGAAAAGAGTTTCAAGTAGGAGATTTAGTCATGGCATATTTGAGGAAAGAGAGATTTCCTACAAAAACTTATAACAAACTGAAAATGAAGAAGATAGGACCTTGTAAAATTAAAAGGAAATTTTCAGCCAATGCATATGAGATCGAGTTGCCGAAAGGGATCGAAATATCCCCCATTTTTAATGTTGCAGACTTATATCCATTCAGAGAGGCAGAGACCGAGTTTCAAAATGAAGCCACAGGAGATGAAGTTCAAAATGTGGATTGGGAGGAACAGGTACCAAAAGCATCCAAGAAAGAAGTTGAGGCTATCTTGGATCAAAGAATATCCGAGAAAACTCGAGGGTAGACATATTTATCTAGTCAAGTGGAAGGAGCAGCCAATGGAAGATTCCAGTTGGTTAAAAGCAACTGAACTACAGAAATATGGAGTAAGTCCTGAAAGTTTTAAGGACAAATATTTTCTTCCCCGGGAGTCTGATTCAGGAGCATCGGGATTAGCTAGCAATGTGAAGACTTGTTCACATGTTGTGGCTAAATAGAGTAAAATTCATTGACTGTTGGTAAAAAAATAGTTTTACTGAGGAGGTTGGACTTCTCAAATAGTTTTTTATAATTTATTATTTTAATAAGTGAGAGATTGTCTTATTTTATATTTAGGGATAAGAGTTGTTAGTCTAGCTGAGCATGAGAAGCTACGAAATAGCAGATTTCTGTTCTATCTCTAAAAAAATAGGAAATTTCTGTTATATATTTTAGGGGAATTATTCGAGTTAATAATAAAAGGAGAAAATGTTGATGAGCGAAAGATTAGAGAGGGGCTTGGAGTGGAGCGAGAGCTCAGAAGTGTGTGTGAACTGTTTTTGTTTGACAAAGATCATTTTTATTGTGTAATTGGGCCTAAGGCCGAGAGTCTGTTCTTCTGTTTATGGTGAATACAATTAATATTGTATGCATCATTACATGGCGAGCGTGAAGTTTGAACATTGGTTTTTTTTTCCTGCTAAATTGCTTGTGATGGTAGAGGCCTGTGTTTTTATTTTAAACTGTAAAAATATTCCTGTGATTAAAGTGAACTTGGCATCGTTGAGTCCGTCAGCAAAAACCTATTAACATAGATAATTGGTGCAGGAAAAGCACTTTAGAACCTTTTTGCGGATATAAAAAATATATTGTTTGATTGTATGAGTTATCGGGTCCATATAACATCGCATCGGGACCAGAGAGGAATTCCATATCGCACCATATAACAATCGACCCCGGACGCAAAATGTTATAAATTTTTTTGATGTGAGATCGGGTCCGGAAATATCGCGACGCTACGGGAAGGGGCATTGTTCAACCATTGCTACATAGCGATTTCCGATTAATATCGCATCAGAACTGTGGGAAGCTGCGACGGTTGGGTAATGACATCAATCAGTGCGATTTGCGATCACCAATTGATATCGCATCGGTATACATTGGAGTGTGGAACGCATCAGAGTGTGGACATTGATATCACATCGTAGCGTGGTGAATGCCAAACCTTGTTGCACATTGTAAATCACCGATTTTCGAATTGATCCGAACCGTCGGATCAACCAGATCTGAGGTTGCGGCAATATATATGAAATGTTATAAAGGGTGTTCAAACGTTGTTGTAAAAGGGTTTTAACAGTTATATTGGAACACGAATATAAAATAAATATTTGCGCCTATTCAAATATTTTTGGTTCCGATAGGAACAAGAGTGAGTGAAGAGTGTAAGGTCCATTGTGGATTTATTCGAATCCATTGCTACCGCTGCACCAGGAGTGTGGGAAAATTTGAATCAAAATTGGATCAAAGTTCATGATGATGGAAGATAATTATTGAACGAGAGGAAAATGGATTTCCCAAACCCAGGAAGTAAAATGACGAATGAAGGATATCCCCGACCTGATACAAGATGCAAATGAATGTCATGTTCAAGAGTGACATGTTGCCTAATGACACATAGGAAGTTCTAGTTTCACTTTTCCCCCATTATTTCTAACAAGTACCTATTTATTCTTGATATCTAGCATGAAGAGGATAACATATGCTAATTTTGTTAGTTCATTCCTTGAATGAATCCATCCTAGTAAGTTTAATGAGTCCTAGGAAGGAGTAACTTAGTCTCGTCATGGTGACAAGTATTTCACTACTTAATTTTTTACAAGTACGATGGAAGAGTGTATCAATGTATTTTTCACGTTTAGGGAGTTTGAAAAAGAAATGGAAAAGAAAACTCCATCAGGTCCCTTTTAGTAAACCATCTCTCTAATCCGAAAAGGTAGAAAACAATATATGAGAGAACCTCTTGACCATATTCAATAAAGGTATTCCTTTTTCGTAAATAATTAATCTTTGCCCAAAAAGGGGTAAACCTATACTAAGACAACATCAATTCATTTAATTTAACGAGTTCGAAATGAGAATTACTTGACAATCTTATCATTTTTTTAGACTTAGAAAAGGGCTTAAAGATGACTCCAAGGGGTTCCTTTTTCATTCATTTTTAACGAGTCCGAAAAAGAGATAAAATAAAACTAGTTATATCCGTAAAAAATAATTATTGTCACCATAAACAAGACCATGTTGCTACACAAAGAGAATCACACATCACTAATATCAATAAAAATAATAAAATATTGGTAAAAATATCTTTAAATTTAGAAAACAAACAAAAAGTGAAACATTTTTACTGTTAGTATGAATTCTTCGTCGAAGCGTACGAAAAAGAACCACTTTAGCTACGCATAACTAATAGCCCTAACAACAATAATGGCTGCAAAACATCTTCAGATCTGCAATTAGTAGTTAAAATGTTGCGACAAACAGATCTATAAATGGAAAGACATTAAGCAGTAAAGTAAAGAGTTTGCTCCATGCATCCAACAGACAAGACAGGAACACGATTTTTGAATGAATTTTTATATTACAGGGCACCTGGGAGGAAACAAGAAGGTGTATCCAGATCTCCTCAATGGGATGGGTTCTTTGTAGTCCTCAGCACTTCAGATCTAAGCTTTCTTTCTCTTGTAGATGTAGAAAACCCAATGTAGAAGGTAGAGCTCAATGGGAGCAACAATGGCAGAAAATGAGACCGAGTGTATAGATCCAGAGTGATCTAGTATGCAACAAAAGGTGAAGAATGATGGGGAAATCCCTCCTATTTATAACAAAATATTGGGTCCTTCTAGATCTTGGTGCATGATTAAAATAATGTTAATCACATCTAGATCCACCTCTATGGAATATTTTATTATTATTTGTTGGAGGGAAAGGGTGTTTGACTTGGGTCAAATCCCTCGATTAGTGAAAAATAAATAAATAAATGATTTATTTATCTTTTTAAGGAAGTGGTTGGGATATAATCAAATAAATAATGATTTATTTGATTAATGGTGGTTGATTTGGTCATATTTAACAAGGAATATTATTTAAATAACTATTCCTAGAAAATAATAAGATAACTATGGGTTTATCTCATTAATTTCTTTGTTTTTGGGTTAAACATGACTGGGAATAATAATTAAATTATGGTTTAATTAATTATTCCCTTTGGGGTTTCCTAATTAACATAGTGAAAGCAGTTTTACTTGGGGTAAAACTGGTCTTACATGGTGTACTTGGGTCCATCTAATGATGAAAAGTTAGATGACCAAAAAATGGTGTAACAGATTGCTCCCCAGTGGAGTCGCCATTTGTTAGTATGAATTCTTCGTCGAAGCGTACGAAAAAGAACCACTTTAGCTACGCATAACTAATAGCCCTAACAACAATAATGGCTGCAAAACATCTTCAGATCTGCAATTAGTAGTTAAAGTGCTGCAACAAAACAGATCTATAAATGGAAAGATATTAAGCAGTAAAGTAAAGAGTTTGCTCCATGCATCCAACAGACAAGACAAGAACACGATTTTTTGAATGAATTTTTATATTACAGGGCACCGGGGAGGAAACAAGAAGGTGTATCCAGATCTCCTCAATGGGATGGGTTCTTTGTAGTCCTCAGCACTTCAGATCTAAGCTTTCTCTCTCTTGTAGATGTAGAAAACCCAATGTAGAAGGTAGAGCTCAATGGGAGCAAAATGGCAGAAATGAGACCAAGTGTATAGATCCAAAGTGATCTAATATGCAACAAAAGGTGAAGAATGATGGGGAAAACCCTCCTATTTATAACAAAATATTGGGTCCTTCTAGATCTTGGTGCATGATTAAAATAATGTTAATCACATCTAGATCCACCTCTATGGAATATTTTATTATTATTGGTTGGAGGGAAAGGGTGTTTGACTTGGGTCAAATCCCTTGATTAGTGAAAAATAAATAAATAAATGATTTATTTATCTTTTTAAGGAAGTGGATGGGATATAATCAAATAAATAATGATTTATTTGATTAATGGTGGTTGATTTGGTCATATTTAACAAGGAATATTATTAAATAATTATTCCTAGAAAATAATAAGATAACTTATGGGTTTATCTCATTAATTTCTTTGTTTTTGGGTTAAACATGACTGGGAATAATAATTAAATTATGGTTTAATTAATTATTCCTTTTGGGGTTTCCTAATTAACATAGTGAAAGCAGTTTTACTTGGGGTAAAACTAGTCTTACATGGTGTACTTGGGTCCATCTAATGATGAAGAGTTAGATGACCAAAAAATGGTGTAATGTGACGTTTTCCCCAAAGGAGTCGCCATTTGTTAGTGCTGAATTTTCACGAAGCTTACGAAAAAGAACCACTTTAGCTACGCATAACTAATAGCCCTAACAACAATAATGGCTGCAAAACATCTTCAGATCTGCAATTAGTAGTTAAAGTGCTGCAACAAACTGATCTATAAATGGAAAGACATTAAGCAGTAAAGTAAAGAGTTTGCTCCATGCATCCAACAGACAAGACAAGAACACGATTTTTGAATGAATTTTTATATTACATGGCACCTGGGAGGAAACAAGAAGGTGTATCCAGATCTCCTCAATGGGATGGGTTCTTTGTAGTCCTCAGCACTTCAGATCTAAGCTTTCTCTCTCTTGTAGATGTAGAAAACCCAATTTAGAAGGTAGAGCTCAATGGGAGCAACAATGGCAGAAAATGAGACCGAGTGTATAGATCCAGAGTGATCTAGTATGCAACAAAAGGTGAAGAATGATGGGGAAAACCCTCCTATTTATAACAAAATATTGGGTCTTTCTAGATCTTGGTGCATGATTAAAATAATGCTAATCACATCTAGATCCACCTCTATGGAATATTTTATTATTATTTGTTGGAGGGAAAGGGTGTTTGACTTGGGTCAAATCCCTTGATTAGTGAAAAATAAATAAATAAATGATTTATTTATCTTTTTAAGGAAGTGGTTGGGATATAATCAAATAAATAATGATTTATTTGATTAATGGTGGTTGATTTTGTCATATTTAACAAGGAATATTATTTAAATAATTATTCCTAGAAAATAATAAGATAACTATGGGTTTATCTCATTAATTTCTTTGTTTTTGGGTTAAACATGACTGGAAATAATAATTAAATTATGGTTTAATTAATTATTCCTTTTGGGGTTTCCTAATTAACATAGTGAAAGCAGTTTTACTTGGGGTAAAACTGGTCTTACATGGTGTACTTGGGTCCATCTAATGATGAAAAGTTAGATGACCAAAAAATGGTGTAACATTTACCAATCTACTTTGGGTAAATTGGAGAAGAACATTTAACCCGATTTTCCTCTGATCTCTATACATGTGGTGTGGCCGATCCATGACACCATTTGATGATCCATTAGTTGTAGGTAAGAGAAGTCTTTTCTCAACATTTTAATTTTATTTTCCAGTCATTTCAGTTGAAAATTTGATGATTTAGGAGAGGATTTCAAATTTCTATGTCGTGCATGATCAGCGCGGCTTTGACCTATCAGAGCCTCGTCGATCACCCTTAGTGTGTTAGGTCAGCACGCCATCAACTCCTTTTCACTTTTGGAAGGCGCGATAAGTGAGGGAAGAGTAAAAATTCTGAATTTATCCATTTTAAATTATTTGTTTCCAATTTTTCCCCTAGGAAAACTCCTAATATATCTTTTATGAATGTTTTTCAGGTGATTTTAGTGAATATGGCTATCAAATGGAAATAGAGAGGTCATGAGGTAGAAGACCATGAATTTTTGCAAGATGTAGCTTGCATCAATGCCTTGAGAAATTGTGGTTTTATTAAGTTCTTTCAAACCTACAGACTTAGAGCTCAACTTCAGCTATTAGACTATCTCATTTGGCTATGGGATGCCGATCATCAAATTATCATTATTGGGTATTAGGAGCTAGAAATAGATATTTCACACATCTACTTCTAGGAGAGGGGAGAGGATCTAACTCTCTAGAGCTCGTACTCGAGGCGAGAAAAAAAGTATGCTCATTCAAAGACATGATTTTCCTAGAGCCAGAAATACTTCAAGTGGAAAGGTGGATATCAAAACAATCACCAATATACCTTTAAGGTCAATTTTACATTGCATGGCCCGTGTAGTTGAGGCCTAGATGTTGCATGAGGAAAAAAAGTCTCAAGTGGATCCTTCGGCATACTCCATAAGTTACTATTTTTATTTATCCAGGAGGTCACTTGCTAGCACGAGCACCATATGGGCAGATAACTTCCTTTAATTTATGTTTTGCACTGTTGTAGGCTCGTAGAGCCATTGTGTCACGGAACACATATTTTTTGAGATTTTTATGTAACAAACGTTTACATAAACTATATATATATATATATATATATGCATGTTTCCTATTGTTATTAGGTGTTCTAATATCATGATGATTTTTTGGCTTTTTATATATGATGCAAATGTCGATCTAATACATAATTTTCTAATGTATCTATTAATGTATTCAAATTCCTTGGAATGTGTTGATATGTGATGTAATCAAAATTCATTTCCAGTAACCACACCTGTAAATACATGCACAAAATCTAAGGGTTTCTTACTGACTAATGACTGTTTAACTATAACACAATGATTTTGTAGACTATTTTTGCAACCAAGTACCTAATACTGAGGGAAATTGCGTCTGATAACAGTTGGATGGCTACACTATTTTCGACAATATTATTAGTTGTTTGACCCAGTAAAATACCTTGTAGACTAACCATGTTAGGTCCCTATATTACTAGTATTTTTTTTAGTGTAGCCCCATTATTGTTATTGTTGTACCCCTGTAACCCCCATATTTTTCTTATTGTGCCCTTACATTATCATTGTTAGGTCGACTAGGATTATATTGTGACCCCATGGACTCCTATATATAGAAAGGAGGTTTTGTCATTTGTATCATCCAAGAATTGTTCATTTATGTAATGTAAAGGAGGTTTCCCCCTTGAAATGGCTTATTTATAAGACATTTATATCTCTTTACTTATATTTTTGGAGCTGGTTTCATAAAATTTGGTATTCGAGCTTTGGATTCTAGGGTTTCACTACTCCAAACAGATCATTGTGGAATTTTTGCTATAACGTTTTTTCTACGAAGGTTTGGAAGCTAAAATTTTTACCACGAGAAGCCAAAATCCTGAGGAGATTCATGTAAAAATTTCATATCTTGGTTGGTAATATTTTTGGAGATATGATCTGTGGAAGTTATGGTTTTTGCATGCTCTCGAATTTCACCTCAAAGAGGTGACAGTGGGAAAATCTTCATAACTCTCTCTCTCTGAGAATTGGATTGGGACGCTGTAAAATGTGGCTGAAATTGCATAGATTGTAGTTTCCTTTGTATAAATTTGAGAGCCAAAGGAGGAAAACGTGACACGTGGAACACTGTATAAGTTCGCTCTACTGAACTAGTCCATAATTAGGTCATTGTGGGAGGTTGGGCATAACATTGACTTGAAGAATCCAAATCAGGTCAGACCTATGGAATTTGAAAGAATAGTGAGAGTGATATTACAAGACCAAATTTCATATATTGAAGATCTGAAATCGCAGAGATAAGTGAGTTTCAATATCGAGCTCCTCAAAAGCAAGAAAAAGTTGTGTATTTTTTAAACAAGTTTGCATAACATTTGTTTGAAAAATTAGTTTGAAGTGATTCCAAGGGCATATTGAAGCATATATATCAGTATTGAGTTATATCATGCCTCCCAAAAATAATTCCACACCCATTAAGACCTTATAAATCTATACTATGACGCATGAAGAGGAAGAAATGCAACATGATATATCAAAGTTATGGTACCAAGTGCAACAAATTTCGATCTTACAAAGAGAAATCA
Source organism: Pinus albicaulis (assembly GCA_034641835.2). Taxonomy (NCBI): domain Eukaryota; kingdom Viridiplantae; phylum Streptophyta; class Pinopsida; order Pinales; family Pinaceae; genus Pinus; species Pinus albicaulis. The sequence continues at coordinate 55,975,783 of CM076579.1, read as the reverse complement.
AAGATGAAATAGACAGTTTAAAAGAAAAAAGGGAGGCTAATTTGGATGGTTTGAAGGATCAAATGAAATATAATATGGATGAAAAAGTAGTGCAAGGTCACATCGAGCATCAACAACAAGTTCTCCAGCTCTCAAAGGATAACCTAACTTTGGTGCAAAATCGAATGAAACAATAGGAAGATCAACATCACAGTGAAAGAATTTCTCAAGAAGTCATAGAAATAAGAAATCGACCACTACAAAATAGATCAATTTCAAAGTATCTCAAAAAGTGGAAGAACTTACCCATTGAAGATTCAATATGGGAGGATGAGAATTTTATATAGAAGCATCAAGAAATAATCAAGCATTGAGGACAACACTTGTTTGAAGGATAGGGGCATGTTAGGTCCCTATATTACTAGTGTAGTCCCTTATTGTTGTTAGTGTATCCCCCTTATTCTTATTTGTGTACCCCCGTAGCCCCCATATTGTTATTATTGTGTCCTTACATTATTATTGTTAGGTCGGCTAGGATTATATTGTGACCCCATGGACTCCTATATATAGAAAGGAGGTTTTTTCATTTGTATCATCCAAGAATTGTTCATTTATGTAATTTAAAGGAGGTTTCCCCCTCTAACTAGCTAAATTCTAAGGCGTTGATCTCTCTTTTCTTCTATTTTTGGAGCTGGCTTCATAACAAAGTTCTTCACATTTGATGATAGGTTCACCTCATTTTCCTTCGATCAGATGATTCTGCAAGTGTTATACCTCAACACATCCATTCACACATGTGGAATTTGATATCTTACCTTTAGGACCATTGTAATTATTGGTGATTTATATCATGCCTATTAACGATTTACCTCATTTATTGGTAATCAGGGGGTTTCTACCATGTTCAACATCAGCACATATTATCGAATGGTTAGATCCATACGTTGGGTAGATAGAGCTAGAGACCAAGACCCTAGGTCACATATTTTATCATTCAATTTTCTTTGAGTTATTAAGTATTCATGATTGTACACATGATCCTTTCTATACGGATGGCTGCACCCATACCGTGGATCCATTTCCATGACCTCTTTCAAATGGATGGTTGCAGCCATGTTGTGGGTTCATGTGTTATTTGCTGCCTATTCACAGATATGATTTTAGGCATTTTTATATGATAGATGTCACGTATTATATTGTGTTTGATTTGGAAGGTCTCCCAGTGGTGTTCCTAGTCCTTGCCTTGGTTCGTAAACCATTTCACCCATCACTCCTTATTCCACCTTCATGCTTTAGGTGGCATCTATTACGTAGTATTTTTTCACCCTGTTCACTTGCCATCCCTGATCCTAAACTTCCTTGTGATGCATATTGTGCAATATATCCACCTTATAAGAATACATCAAGATATCCTTTCAATACTAAAATAAAACTGCCTTGAAGAATTTCTGAAGAAGACTATCTCAAACCTTAAATTTATGGGTCATTGCACTTAGAAAGTTGTCTCCCCATGTTGATTGCACATTGCATGTTCTGGCCTAGCACTTCCATTGCCCCTATTATTGGAAAAACTACGTTAAACCCTTTCTGGAAATGTTTCCTCAAATGGAGAAGAAGCTTCGTGCACTAGAAGATTCTATAACATTGAGCTAGATATTTCTCAGTGGAGATATGGTCGTGCTCTCTCATTTGGAGCTATTTATATTATCAATATCGGCTTTATCCTTGAGAGGCGGGCCTTCATCCTTATTTTATGGGCTCCCAACTCTCTCTCCCTTCATATAAATCCAATCCCATCCTTCCACTACTGTTTGGTTATTGTTGGTTTAGCCTTATCATAATCGTTTGCATCCCAATGCTAAGATAATGCCCAAATTTTGACTTGGGAGAAGGATTGCTTGAAGAACCTCAATTCAGACTTGGACATCAAAAAATGGATGTCTCCAACATCAAGGCCATGATTGTCTACTTCCTATTTTATATATTAATAATACATCTGATGTTTGACTTTTGATATTTGTCTAGATATTTATGCAAGTAACCTAATACTCCTTGATCTAATAGGTAGTTTGTATTTGATGTATGTTATGTATCCTATCATGTTGTTTTTTGTTGTCTCTTGATCTCCTATATGTATTTGAGCATTACAACCAACGAGGAGTGAGCCTAAAGGATCGTAGATTCAAGGCCTTCATCAGAGGAATAGATGATAGCGTCCTGAAGAGGTAGGTTATCTTGATTCCTCTTTCATTTTGAGTACAAGCTAGGAAAGGGCTCATTAGATAGTCTCATGTGTTGCTAGACCCACTCTAGGTCTAGAGAGATTGCCTCTATCCATATATGGGATTGTCTTCACAATAGGAGGATCACATGCATATGGAGATTGGGCAAAGTTTCCAGCAGGGTAGGGGTAAAAGTAGAGATGGTAGTATAGGTACAGGTACAGATGGAAGTACAAGTACACACATACATGATTTGGAATATCATCTCAAAATAGATGGGTTTGGTAGACCTAGAGACAGGATATATGTACCAGACAACAATGAGCTCAAGAAGGTGATCTTGAGGGAGTTTCATACGAAACAATATTCGGGTCACCCAAGCTACTAGAAGATATTGACTGTGGCGAAGAGATTCTATTATTGGCTGAATCTAAACAGGGATTTGGTAGAATTTTTAGCCATATGTTTGGATTTTCAGATGGTTAAGGCAGAGTGCAAGCATCCAAGTGGACTGTGAATATCCATTTGCAACCCCAAATTGGGAATGTGATGTCATTTCCATAAACTTCATCACAGGTTTCCCTATAAAATCTAGACAACATGATTCCATTATATTTTTTTTGGATAGGTTCACCAAGGTTGCACACTTCATTCCAGTGAACACTTCATACTCAGCTTGCAATGTGGCACATGTGTTCATCAGAGACATAGTGAGATTGAATTATGTTCTGAGGAAGATTGTGTCTTGAAGGGATGAAAATCTCACTTCCAATCATTGGAAGGAGTTGTTTTTAGGTTTGGTAACTGAATTATCCTTTAGCATATCTTATCATCCATAGAAATATAGAAAGATACAGAGGTTCAATAGGATACTAGAGGATATGTTGAGGATTTACGTGATGCATCAACAACTCAAGTGGTAAGAGTATCTTCCACTAGTAGAGTTTTCTTACAACAACATGTACCAAGATTCATTGACTATGAATCCATTTGAGGCTATGTATGGGCAGATTTTAAACACTCATATCAGTTGGAGCGATCTAGTTAAGAGGGTTCTTATTGTTCTAGAGATGTTGGCAGAAATGGAAAAGGAAATGTAGGTGATCAAGAATAACATGAAGGAAACACAGGATAGGCAGAGGATTTATGCATATAGGAATAGGTTGTACAAGGAGTTTTAGGTTGGGGATCATGTGTACCTACATATCAAGCCCAAGAAGAGTTCCTTGCGGATTTGTAATATTCCCAATTTTCCACAAGATAATTGGAATATTAGAGTTATTAATTTTCATAATTAATTAAGTAAATAAAATGGTAGAGGGACCCATAAACCCCAAAGATAAATAAAATCCACTTTTGATGTGTGGATGTGGATATTTCAGATTTAGATCTACATTATGGAGTAGTGGATAAACTTCTTAATGTGAAAGGAGCGGAGATCATGTCTCATTAATGAGATAGATCATGGAGGTTGAAGCAGTCAAGTAAGATCATGGATCTTAAATGTAAAATCACGAGGATCTTGGAAGAGGTCAACTAAGATCACAGTGCATTAAAATTAACACATAAATCACTTATGATAAGTTAGCTGAGGAAGTGGTGCATCTATTGCACACATGAGGGAGGAAGTAGTGCATTCAATGCACACATGATGGAGAGGGTGATCATCACATGCATACATGATGGAGATCATGGAGAGACAACAGAGTGAAAATGGAGACCTATGTCCACATGTAAAATGTAGTTATGAGGTGGGCCAAGGCATGAGAAGGCTCATAATATATATAAAGAAGATGAAGGCACAATAAAAGGCATACTTTTGTATTATTTATTTTTGATCTGTTTAGATCTGGATTTATCATTTGACATTTCTATGCATACTTATGTTGTTTAAATAAGTCTGTAGTGTTTTTTAGCATATTAGGGGACTTTGAGTACCTACTCTAGGAAGGTTTCTATTAGGCTTTATTCCTCATCAAGCATTGTTTCCATCTTCAGGAGGTTGTTTCTAGCATTCCAGCTACGAAACTGGTGGAAGATCCATCCTTCACTTTTTTCATCATATTCAATCTTCGAGGAGTAGCATATCTATATTCGGAATTCATACCATTGTGTTTTACCTCGATGCAGTAGTAGTCCCTTGAAGGATTGCGCAGTGTAGTCTTGTAGATCTATTGGAGGAAGGAAGTTTTCAGCATTTCAGCTGGAAATCCTGTGAGGGGCCATCTCCTCACTTTTATTTCATTGTTTCCATCATTCGGGAGCTAATTTTCACATCTAGCAGTAGGCTATCGAGCCTCCCTCTCTTACAATGCATTTTTCTAAAGCTTTTGATCATTCAACAACTATTTTCAATGGAGGAGATTGGAGGAACTAGATCTTGAGCTTTTAGCCCAAGGATCTAGTGAAGGGATCAACCCTTCAAGCTTAGATCTGATATTGTGACATATTTCAGCCATCTATTTGTTAGATCCAGCTTTAGATATGCATAGCCCAGTAGTCAAGGGATCAAACGCCAAGAGAGTAAATTTCCAATCTCATAGATCTGGAATTTCCTTTCTGGGTTATCTTGGGTTTCCATCATAGTGCCCAGATCTATAACCTTGGCATCATCAGAGCTCTAGATTTATTTATATTTTCATTTTCATTTTAGCGAGTAGCTATATGTACATTATCTGCTGAAGGGATAGTGCAGTATTTTCTTCCAGCAGCTCTCCAGTTATGCAATGCCTCCTTTGAGGGGATTCCAGGGTAATTCTAGGCCACTTATTTGGCTTGAGTGCATCTATTTTTAGCACTGTTGTAATTGTAATCCATCTCCAATAATAATAAAAGGCTCACCTATTCTGTACATTCTATGATTGTTCAATATTTATTATACATATTTTGTTTTTCAAATATTGTGTTCGTCTATCAATGAATTATTCCATTTTGGGATATTACAGTGGTATTAGAGCATGATATTTGGCTCAGCTTGTGGAAATTTTGACAACATATGAAAAGCAGATAGTAGAGATATAATATAATGGAGGGATTAAGTTTTCCCTCATCTTTATTTAGAACTATGAAGGATCTCTCCAGAGATCAATGAAACAAGAAGAGAAAGGCAAAGAGAAACCTCAAGAAGTTCTTAGAATGAAGAAGGTCCCAATACTTCTTATTAGCAGAAGGAGAAACCAGAGAAGAAAAGAGCTTCACATCATTCCACTAGATCCACTTTCTTTGATGAGAAAGAGGACTGGTCTGAATATGTAGAAGACTTGGGGCATGAGACCCTAAATAAATATTTGTCTGAGTACAAGTCACATCCAAGAGCATTGAAAGAAAATATCTCTCTCCAATAGTTTCTACAACTCAAATAAGAGAGGAGATCCAAAAGCAACAATTAAAGAAACAGGCATAGATTCTTCTTGCCTAAATTTGATAGATCTTCCACAAGCACATTGAGGGCTTGGAGGGAATATTTGGCTAAATTCTTTCTGAAATACCCTATATCATAAAGAGAGGTTGTGGAGTTTGCAACACTGCACCTAGAGGGTGAAGCAAGTGATTGGTGGTTCAATCATTTGTCCCATATGAAATTGTATTCTTATGCATATTTTATTCAAAGACTGAAGAAAATATATGTAGGTAGAAACCAGAGACATATCACATAGTGACATATCCAATAATTGAGGAGATAGTACATGAAGATGTTAGGTCCCTATATTACTAGTATAGTCCCTTATTGATATTAGTGTAACCCCCTTATTGTTATGATTGTACCACTGTAACCCCCATATTGTTATTATTGTGCCCTTAAATTATTCTTGTTAGGTCGGCTAGGATTACATTATGGCCTCGTGGACTCCTATATATAGAAAGGAGGTTTTGTAATTTATATCATCCAAGAATTGTTCTTTTACGTAATGTATTGGAGGTTTCCCCTTTGAAGTGGCTGATTTATAAGGCGTTGATCTCTCTTTTCTTTTATTTTTGGAGCTTGTTTCACAATATTTGGTATCAAAGCTTTGGATTCTAGAGTTTTCGCTGCTCCAAACTGGTCATCGTCATATTTTCGATATAAATTTTTTTTTACAAAGGCTCAGAAGCAAAAAAATTTATAGTGCGAAGCTGAAATCCAAAGGAACATCATCGCAAAATTTCAGAACTTGGTTCGCAATATTTTTGAAGATATGATCTATGGAAGTTAGGACTTTTTGCAGGCTCCTGAATTTAACCTAAACAGGTCATTGTGGAATTTGCGCTATAACGTTTTTTTCTAAAAAATTTCAGAAGCTTAAATTTTTAGATAACGAAGCTGAAATCCTGAAGAACATCTTCACAACATTTCAGAGCTTGGTTCGCAATATTTACGTAGATATGATCTGTGGAAGTTAGGGCTTTTTGCAGGCTCCTAAATTTAACCTAAATAGGTCATTGCGGAATTTGCGCTATAACATTTTCTCTACGAATTTTTAGAAGTCGAAATTTTTAAAGAACGAAGCCAAAATCCTGAGCAACATCGTCCCAAAATTTCAGAGCTTGGTTCACAATATTTTTGGAGATATGATCTATGGAAGTTAGGTCTTTTTCAGGCTCCACAATTTCATCTCAAAGAGGTTATTGTGGGAAAATATTCATAACTCTCTCTCTCTGAGCATCGAATTGGAATGATGTAAAAAGTGGCTACAAGTACACAGAATGTAGTATCTTTTCTATCAATTTCAAATCCAAAGGAGGAAAAAGTGACACGTGGAAATTCGTACAAGTTTTCTCTACTGAACTAGTCCATAATTGGGTCATTGTGGGAGATTGGACATAACTTTGCCTTGAAGAATCCAAATCAGGTCAGACATGTGACATTTGAAAGAATATTCAAAGGGCTACTACAAGGCCAAATTTCAGATATTGAGGATCTGAAATTACAGAGATAATTCAATTTCAATATATAGCTCCTCAAAAACAAGTAAAAGGTGTGTATTTTGTTTCTCGAATTGCATAAGTCTTTTTCGAAGAATCAAGTTGAATTGATTCCAAGGGTATATTGTAGAATATATATCTGTATTGGATTCTAAAATGGCCCCTAACAAGAATTCAACACCCATTAAGACTTTATAAGGCTCTAGTATGACCCATGAAGACGAAGAATGGAAAAATGACATATCAAATTTACAAGAGCAAGTGCAACAAATTTTTCTCTCGCAAAGAGCAACAAAAAATTACATGGAAGTTTTAAAGAAAGGCATGGAAACTAATATGGATGGCTTGAAGAAAGGCGTGGAATCTAAGATGGATGGTTTGAAGAATGGAATGGAAGATAAGATAAATGGCATGGAAACTGGCATGGAATCTAAGATGGATGACATGGAAGCTAAGATCGATGAAATAATGGAAAACATGAAGAATGATCTAAAAGCAGACATGGAAGGTTTGAAAAAGTTGATACAACAAATTTTTCCTAATGGCGAAAAGATAGTAGAGGAAACTCATGATGAGAACAAAATAAATGTTAATCGTGATTTCATAAACTCTAATCTTGGCAGGAAGAACCACCATATTCCAAAAATGGATATGAGGAATTTTGATGGAAAGGATCCTGTAACATGGATACTACAGATGGAGCAATATTTTGATCTCAATAATGTGCAAAACACACAAAAGTTATGCATTGAAACTTTACATTTAGAACAAAATACATTTGTATGGTATCGATGGCTTTTTCCCCGTAAAAAAAATTTCACTTGGTCAATTTTTACGGAGGAAATGATAGCACATTATGAGGATACAAAGATCAATACCTTCTTTAGTCAATTGATAAATCTCAAACAAAAGGGTTTAGTGGGGGAGCACATTGAGGACTTCCAAAATCGAATATAAGGGTAATTGATATTCTAGAGGAACACAGGACTGATCTATTCATAGGTACTTTAAAGGATAACATCCAACATGAAGTTCGCATTTTGAAACCCAATTCATTGGAGAAGGCATTCAGGTTGGCAAGAAAAATTGAATGTAAAATTATGGCAACAAGGAAGCCTACCACTCACTTCTATAAAGAGGGAAGTGTTGCTACTCCTAGATTTCCACAAAATACAAGGTTAACACCACAAAAATTGGAAGAAAAAAGAGAAAAAGGGCTTTTCTACAATTGTGATAGCAGATACACTAAATATAATAAGTGTGCTGAGAAGAAATTTTACATAGATTGTGAAGAGGAAGAAGAAAATGAACAAGAAGAGGATATACACCAAGAACCAACCCCAGAAGAAGAAATGAGTCCGACCATATCGTGTAATGCATTGGTAGGAATTACCACTCCTCAAACTCTCAAGATAGAAGGACATATCAAGAAGAAAAAGGTAATAGTGTTGATTGATTCAGATAGTACCTATAATTTTGTTCATTGTAAGGTAGCCAAGGAATTGAATTGTTTCCTATACCCAGCACCAGAATGTCAAGTGATGGTTGCAAATGGGGGAACTATAAATTTCTCTGGAAAATGCCATAATATCAAGCTAACCATCGGGGAATATGTATTGAATATTTCAATGATTTCCATTCCTATGGGAGGTGTTGATGTTGTACTAGGAGTACAATGGTTACAATCTTTGGGGACGGTAGCTTTTAATTTTCAATAACTTTTCTTTAAATTTTTTTTCAGAAGGAAAGGAAGTCAAATTACGGGTTATTGCAGGGAATCCGGGAAAGATAATAAGCTCTAATGTCATGACAAAGCTTCTAAATAAAGTACAACGAGGTGTAATTGCACAATTATGCTCACTACAAGTTCCAACATCAAAATCATCTATTTTTGCAAATCTCTAAAAAGTCTTGGACAATCATTCCAAGGTTTTTGAAACTCCGAAAGGACTCCCACCTATTCGTGATCATGATCATGCTATTCATTTGATTCCAAGAAGTGTTCCTCCAAACATCAGGCCTTATAGATATCCTTATGTCCAAAAGAGTGAAATTGAACATATGATTGCAGAAATGTTAGAGGCGGTTATAATTCAAAAGCTACATGGAAACCCAAGGGTTATTGCGAGCGACAGAGATCCCATTTTTACTGGAAATTTTTGGACGGATTTATTTTCTTTTTTGGGTACTCAATTGGCTCATAGCTCATCTTATCATCCTCAATCCGATGGTCAAACTGAGATAGTAAATAAATGTTTGGAAGGATATCTCCATTGTTTTCTATCTGATAAACAAACACAATGGGTCAAGTGGTTACCTCTCGTTGAATGGTGGTATAACATTTCCTTCCATACTGCTACAAAAATGACCCCATTTATGGCACTTTATGGATATCATCCACCATCCATCATCATCTTTAAGAGAAAATTTGAAGGTTCAAGCAGCGGAAGATCACATCGAGCATCAACAAGAAGTTCTCCAACTCTTAAAGGATAACATGAATTTGGCACAAAGTCGAATGAAACAATAGGCAGATCAACATCGCAATGAGAGAAGTTTTACAGATAAGAAGGATAATAGATTATCACCAAAGTACTATGGTCCTTATAAGGTGTTGCAAAAAATTGGTACTATGGAATACAAATTGGAGCTTCCTGCTTCTTGACGCGTGCATCCAATTTTCCATGTTTCATGCTTAAATAAGGTTATAGGTGAAAATATTCTAGTTCAAACAATATTGCCAGAACTTGATGAGGAAGGAAAAATCATATTTTAACCTAAAGCGCTCATGGAAACAAGAACTCGACAGCTACGGAATCGATCAATTTCAGAGTATCTCATCAAGTGGAAGAACTTACCCGCTGAAGATTCTACATGGGAGGATGAGAATTTTATACAGAAGCACCCAGAGCTACTCAAGCGTTGAGGAAAACACTCTTTTGAAGGAGAGGGGCATGTTATGTCCCTATATTACAAGTATAGTCCCTTATTGATGTTAGTGTAACCCCCTTATTGTTATGATTGTACCACTGTAACCCCCATATTGTTATTATTGTGCCCTTAAATTATTATTGTTAGGTCGGCTAGGATTATATTATGGCCCCATGGAATCCTATATATAGAAAGGAGGTTTTGTAATTTGTATGATCCAAGAATTGTTCATTTATGTAATGTATTGGAGGTTTCCCCCTCGAAGTGGCTGATTTCTAAGGCATTGATCTCTCTTTTATTCTATTTTTGGAGCTGGTTTCATAACACTTCTTATGCAGATTTTATTCAAAGACTGAAGAAAATATATGGTAGGAAGAAGCCAGAGACATCTCACATAGTGACATATCCAATAATTGAGGAGATAGTACATGAAGATTCAAAATAATATGTCGTCATTACCACTCAAGAGGAGGAGCCTCTACCACTAACAGTTGTAGATGTACTTACATCAGGAGGAGGATCACTTGCATATTTTCAAGACGATCTTGAGTTCTTCTCATTTGGAGCCCCATGCATGATTGATGAGATGCATGATGAGGAGGAGACAGATACCAACGTTGGTACAGTTGTAGATATGGAGCCATCATCACTACCAGCAGTTGGAGACACCATTGTCTCGGTTGAGGAACTCTTGTAGATGTGCAAGAAGTTCCCGATGATTGGCTTATCCAACGTTTGCACATACTTTAATCTCATGTTATTTCAGTACCTCATATTGAGATATGTGAGACCATGCCATTAGGGAAAGTTCATAACCAAGGATTAGAGCACCTTGATGATTTGGAGCAGCAAATTATCACTGCACAAAGGACCAAAATATGGGAGGAGCATAGTCATATTCATTACAGTGCCAAACTATGAGTTTAGCATTATATGTGGCCATGAGACATCACATGTATCACTGTGAAGATTAATAGCATTGTCACTTTACAGAAGTGATAAGAAGAGGATCCATTCCTCATGGGAGAAATCTAATGGCAACTTCACTCATGAATCCATGGATAAGAGGATGATAGATGGTAGACATATTGATATCGGAAATATTTTTCCCTTTCAAGATGACTCTTTTTGAATGAGCATCTCACAGCTCAAAGAGAAACTTCTAGCTACAGTAGATCCAGAACCTTATTGGTTTCAGAGGGCCATGGATGAGAAGAGGATCTCATGGAGAGACCTCAATGGAGGTGCACTTCAAAATCTCATGGAGTGAAAAGCTATTCATTTAGAGGATTTTGGTATTCTACAATGGGAGGATACCAAGTTTGATCTTGGAATGATTCATCATCCACATTGGGATGACTGGATCTCGATGAAGAGCATGAGGTTTCATACCTTCCTGCAAATATATGAGACCATGCAACAAGAAGCATGGTTTCACTGGTTACTTTTGGGTGAGTATGGATACTACCCAACATATCACATTTCCAGGATCCATACCATGTATATCAGTGATGACATGCAGCAGCAGGAGGCATGGCTATGCTAGTTGTTGATGAGAGAGTTTGTACATCACATGATATATATTATGTCCTTGTATTTAATTTTGTTTGGGGTATCTGTCATGTCTTTACATGTATTTCTATTTGGGATATATCTCATGTTCATGTATGTACTTGGGTTTGGGAGAAAGCATAACTCTCACATGATGTGGCATAGAGGAGATTTTTTGTATTATTATGATGAGACATTTCACATGTCCATTGCTATGTTGTTGCTCCATGACTTGCATCGTGAATATGTAAGGAGGTAGCAAGAATCCTTTTTTCTTTGGTTACTATTGGGAGAGTGTTGGTGAGGTAAATCCCGTCTGCAGACAGAGGAGATCCCACTAGCCCTAGAGTGGGTCTAGCCACAAACGAAACAAGCTATAATATTGATTCTTAGTTAATGAATAGACGAAGATTCAATAAATGACTTACCAGAGGTCCTATGCTGTTGTTATCGTCGAAAAGAGTGGCTACCTCTCGCTCCTGGTTTGACAGATCACGGTCCACTCGCTTTCGCGCTTGAAAATTTTCACACACACAAGAAACAATGATGATATACAACATACTAATTCACATTCGTAACTATTAGTCAATCAAAGAGGACTAAATCAATTGCATTAAATAATCTGTTGATCAATGGTTGTCATTGATGTCAACCAAAGGAGCACGAGGGGCTAACCCAATATTTAATGGGAATTTTGACCTACAAAATTAATATATTCTGAGTAAATAATTCTTTTTATGGTTTCTACTTGTCGAGATGTTTCCGTTGATATATGGCGCGCCATGTAATTCTTCACGGTTTGAGAGATATTCATGTTTGAAGTTTGTACCCCCAGTTAGTGGGCTAAAACCCCATGGGGTTGGGGCATGGGTAATTGAAAAGTCATAATTAATATTTTCTAAGCTCCTAAAATCCATCCCACGTTCACTTGTTGAAGCCCCTCTCAACCTAAGCATTTATATAAATTGTGATCTTCATTTCCTCCTTAGGCAAGGGATTTCGCCATCTAAAATAGGTCATCATGGAATTTTTGCTCTAACGTTTTTTCTACGAAGGTTCAGAAGATGAAATTTTTACGAGGTGAATTCGAAATCCTAAGGAAGATTCTATAAAAAATTCAGATCAAGGTGCATAATTTTTTTGGAGATATGATCTGTGGAAGTCAGGGTTTTTGCAGGCTCCTGAAATTCATCTCAAAGAAGTGAGTGGACCGTGATCTGTCAAAGAAGTGAGTGGACCCTGATATGTGAGTGGATCGTGATCATAACTCTCTATCTGAGTATCAAATTGGAATTCTATAAAAATTGGGAGATAGTGCATTGTCCTTGCTTTTCTCTCTACCAATTTCAGAGCCAAATTAAGAAACAGTGACACGTGGCATGTCGTACAAGTGCTCTTTGCTGAAACAGTCCATAATTAGGGCATTGTGAGAGATTGGGTATAACTCTCTCTTGAAGACTCCAAATTGGGTCAGACCTGTGGCATTGGAAATATGACTCATAAGAATACTATAGGACCGAAAATCAGATATTGAGGACATGAAATAATAGAGATACACTAGATTCAATATCGAGCTTCTAGAAGGAAAGAAAAAGCTAGATCATGTGTTGTCAAGGGTTGCAAAGGACCAGAATTTCTATGGCATCAAAGAAAAGCAAGGTGCAGCAGAGGGTAACATGACAAGAGCAGCAACCAAGGTGCATAACAGCAGCAAGAATTTCATCATATAAAGTCTTCAAGTGGGCAGCACTACATACAATCATTGTAAAGGTATCATTGTACTTAGTCATTGTAAATACATTATTGTACAAATTGTACTAGTGTCTATCTGCCAAGGGTTGAAGAGGTAGTGTTGGGAGGTCTAGAATCATCATTAGGTGGTTGTGTCAAAGTTGGGGTGATGGTCTAGTATATCTTCTTCTTCTGCATCATTTTATATCATTGTAAAGTGGACCATTTTCCCTGGTAAGAGTCCATTATTATTTTATTCTTCTATAGGGTGGTAGGGTGGTGCTAGGGTGAGTTGTAGCTCATTGGGTGTTGGGGCATCCATTCAGTTGACTACTGAATAATCTTGGGCATTGGAGCATCCATCCAGTGGGAGCTGGAGAAGAATGCTTTTCTAGATTCTAGGAAGTTGGAGCTTTATTTTCAATTGGAGTTGAATATTAAATCATTTTTAGAAAAGCATTAGGTGGTTTTTTTCTCGGACTGGGTTTCCACCTTAAAAATTGTGTGCATTTGTGTTCCTCTTGTTTGTTGCTATCATTTTACAAACACTAATAATAATTGAAGATTAACTAATGCTCTAATTGAAAGGAATACTAATTCACCCCCCCCCTCTCAGTATTTCCAACATAATCAACATAACAGAATGATGGAAACAACACCATAGTCGAGTATATTAATAAATAAAAGGAAGATTACAACCAAGCTTTGACGTTGCGGCCTCCTCCAATAAGGTTCAAGTGGAGTGCATCTCACAAAGGCTCGCTGGGAATTCATACGGGACTCTCTCTACATATTTCTCCTTGGTTCTACCTTCTCAATAGCAATTACTCAGCTACAATATTCTTCTCCAAGTTCAGCTCCTTGGCTATATGTTCATCTAGCTTTCATAAAGGGAAAAGGTCTGTTTTTATAGAGGGAGAGGTTAGGATCTATATAATTATGGAAGGGAGACCTATCTTCAAGGAGTGTTCCATGGGAGGTGGAAACCACTATGTAAAGAGGGATATCTGTGGCTAATAAACTTATCCACTTCCAGTGACTCATCCATGAGGTGGTTAGAAGGAAACTTCCACCTCTATTTGTTAGAAAACATTTCTAAAACAGCTGGCGTGGGCACTACACTGAGACAGAGTGCCAGGTGGAGCGGGCCCTAGTGAAAATCTACCATAATGGCGCGAGGGGTGAACTGGAAAAATGTTGTGGAACAGAGAGTATGGGTTGATTTCTTCCCATATATTACATTATGATGATAGAGGATGGCAACAGGAGGCATTATAGCATTGGGTTTTGTTGAGTGATTTTCGTCATTGTACTTGGTATGATGATGATGTGATGGGGCGGAAAGATGCTTTACTACGGTGGCTTCTCTTGAGAAAATATGGCCACTACATTTGGTAAAATGATGATGTGGTGTGGCAGCAAGAGGCATTTCTACGATGGCTTCTAATGAGAGAGTAGGGCTCTCACATCTATATTGATGCAGATTTGGCATGTCAACAAGAAGCATTGTTGTGGTGGATTCTTTTGAGAGAGTATGGCTCTCTTACTTATTTTCATGATGATATAGCATGGCAAAAAAAGGCTTTGTTGCATTAGTTTTTATTGGGAGAATATGGTTTGACATTGTTCATTTTCATCCATATGTCTCTACTTCTTGTTTTTCACTATGTTAATGATATGTTTGGATCCTGCATGCCCAACAAGGCTATTGATGTGAGCATTGATAAATGCAATCTACTTATGTATCATGGGTTGGTGAGATAGTTCATGATTTGCGGCTTTCCACTTTGGGAATGAACCACTTCATTGTATCTCATTTGTAGAGGATATATTTGGTCATCATATGGTGGCCACTTGGAGATTCATTAATGGATATCTAACTTTTCAGTTGGAGGCCATTCTAGACATTCTAGAGAGGCAGCTTTGGAGCTGGACATGCATGACACATTGTGACAAATGGGGAGGCCTTCCATATGAGGATGCCATTTGGGGGGAGGATGTTTGTTGTAGCATCCACTTTTTCAATTGCTTGAGGACAATCAACATTTTGCCGGGGAGGACTGTAATATTCCCAATTTTCCACAATTTAATTGGAATATTAGAGTTCTTAATTTTCATAATTAATTAAGTAAATAAAAGGGTGGATGAACCCATAAACCCCAAAGATAAATAAAATCCACTTTTATGTGTGAATATGGATATTTCATATTTAGATCTGCATTATGGAGTAGTGGAGCAACTTCTTAATGTGAAACGAGTGGAGATCATGTCTCATTAATGAGATAGATCATGGAGGTTGAAGCAGTAAAATAATATCATGGATCTTAAATGTAAAATCATGAGGATCTTGGAAGATTTCAAATAAGATCATAGCACATTAAAAGTAAGACATAAAGTAACTATGATAAGTTAGTGGAGGAAGTGGTGCATCTATTGCAGACATGATGGAGAGGGTGATCATCACATGCATACATGATGGAGATCATGGAGAGACAGCATGGTCAACATGGATACCTATGTCCACATGTACAACGCAGTTATGAGTGGGCCAAGGCATGAGAAGGCTCATAATCTATATAAAGAAGATGAAGGCACAATAGAAGGTAGGCTTTTGTGTTATTGATTTTTGATCTATTTAGATCTGGAATTGTCATTTGAAATTTCTATGCATGCTTATGTTGTTTAAATAAGTCTACAGTGCTATTTACCACAGGGTATTTCCATCCATAAATCCCATCCTTACCCATGGGGGACATCGAGTGCTTACTCTAGGAGGGTTTTTATTCGGATTTATTCCTCATCGGGCATTGGTGCCATCTTCAGGAGGTTGTTTCTAGCATTACAACTAGGAAATTGGTGGAGGATCCATCCTTCACTTTGTTCTTCATATTCAGTCTTCTAGGATCAGTAGATCTATATTCGGAATTCAAGCCATTTGTTTTAACTCCATGCAGCAGTAGTCCCTTCAACAATTGCGCAATGCAGTCTTGTAGATCTATTGGAGGAAGGAAGTTTTCATCATTTCAGCTAGAAATCCTATGAGGGACCATCTCCTCACTTTTATTTCATTGTTTCCATCATTCAGGAGTTTATTTTCACATCTAGCAGCAGGCTATTGAGCCTCCCTCTCTTACTGCATAGTTTTCTAAAGTTGTTGATCATTCAAAAGCTATTTTCAATGGAGGAGATTAGACGAGCTAGATCTTGAGCTTTTAGCCCAAGGATCTAGTGAAGGGATCAGCCCTTCAAGCTTAGATATGAACTTGTGACATATTTGTTACACCATTTTTTGGTCATCTAACCTACTATCATTGGATGGACCCAAGTACACCACGTAAGACCAATTTTACCCTAAGTAAAATTTCTTTCACTATGTAAAATAACTTAATAAAACACATTTATTAGGTTGTTTATGGTCTAAACAGGAAACCCCAAAAGGAAATATTAAACAAACCTATATTTGTTTGATTTTCCTGGTCATGTTTAACCCAAAACAAGGAAATTAATTAGATAAATCTTTATTTATCTTATTATTTTCTAGGAATAATTATTTAAACCTTATTTAAATAATATTCCTTGTTAAATATGACTAACTCACCCATAAATAATTAAATAAATCATTATTTATTTGATTATCTTTTAACCACCTCCTTAAAATGATAAATAAATCATTTATTTATTTATTATTCACAAATAAAGGGATTTGACCCAAGTCAAATACTTTTTTCCCTCCAACAAATATAATAAAATATTCCATAAAAGGTGGATCTAGATTTGGTTAATGTTATTTTAATCATGCACCAAGATCTAGAATGACCCAATATTTTGTTATAAATAGGAGGGTTTCTCCTACCATTCTTCACCTTTTGTTGCCTATTAGATCACTCTGGATCTATACTCTTGGTCCGACTTTGAGCCATTATCATTGTCATATTTTCCATTATTTGCTGTGTGAGCTCCCTTTGAGTTCTATCTTTGTCTGGGTTTTCTACACCAACAAGAGAGAGAAATGCTAGATCTGAAGTGCTGAGGACTTCCAAGAACCCATCCCATTGAGGAGAATTGGAAACACCTTCTTTTTTTCCTCCCAGGACACAGATCTAGTTTTTTACAGCACTTGTCTTGATCAACTAACTACAGATTTGAAGATATTGGCAGCCACATTTGATGTTAGGGCTATAAGTTATGCGTAGATAAAATGGTCTTTTTTCGTACACTTCAATAAAATATTGATACTAAAAATTGGCGACTCCACCGGGGGCATCTCATTCCGTCGACGGTATCGTTGGAGCCCTTTCTCATCCATACGCTCAACCTCCTATGGGCTATGGTCCCCCTCCAGGAGGGGCCAACACCTCTAGCACTCTTCCCCCTCCAGGTAGCATGTATCTAGGATACGGCATGCCTTATCCTTTTTCCCAACCTCCTGCTTACCTCAATGTTTCCCAACCCAACCACTATCCTTATCCGTAGCCTGGTGCTCCAGCTCCTCCAGCATATGCACTTCCACCTCCCTTGCCTTCTCAACCCCAGCAACAACACCTACAGCCCCCTCCAGGGCAAGTATTTGCACAGCAGGGCGCGACTAATCCTCCTTCCTCTCAAAGACGGTGGAGAGGCAATCAAAATCAATCTGCCCCTGGTACTCGTGGACCCAATCCTCAAGGTACTGACCCTAACACTGCTAACCAGCAACATGACACTCAGCCCAAGGTGGACAGGCCTATTTGCACAAATAAGCCTTGTTCATGTTGCGGTGTTTATGGTCATTACACTCACAATTGTCCCCTCTTACCACAGATGCGGCAGATGTGGGAGTCTTAAGCCACATTGCGAGGACAACATGCCTCCCCTCATGCTCCCCCTAATGTGACCACTACTCAACTAGCTGTGTTTACCGATCCTTTCCCCCAGCAAGGATTCGTGGCTGCCCAACCACCTAACGGACAGGTCGCCACTCAACCTTCCACTTCTGGTTCCTTCGATTACCAGATCCTCATGATGAACTCTGATCCATCCCCAACCGTCGACCTTCACCTTCAAACTCAGTCTCGCCAGTACCCCAAGCTTTCCGCTTAGTCCGCCCCCGAGTCCCCTTCTTCAGGTTCTACAGAGCCTCTTTCGACATCCAATGGTCCCTTACATATCCCTCAACCCAAGTTTGAGGTCCATACCAAGATTCCTAAGGGACCATTACGCCAAAATGCTGCTCCTAGTCGAGCTGCTCATTCGTATAACATAGTACATGATTTGGCGCAGTCTCCTGCTGCCATCTCCACATTGGAACTCCTCCAGTCATGCCCTTCCCAAAAGAAGGCTCTAGTATCTGCCATGGGCGTTGTTGATCCTGCTGATGACCAAATGATTGTTTTCGATGCCCATCAATCAGAACATCCCCCTCTTCCTGCTTTCGTCCCCTTCCAAATCCCAGTCAAAATCTGTAATGCTAACGTTTCTCGGTGTATAATTGATGAGGGGGCATCCACCTGTGTGATGTTTGCTTCGGTTTGGAAGCAACTCGGATCTCCTGAGTTGGCCCCTTCCACGATCACCCTTCGAGCGTGGGACGGCCACGCCTCCCATCCCATTGGCCTTTTCCGTAATTGTCCTATTACCCTTGCAGGCAAGACTGTTTGCGTTGACGTCGAAGTCATCGACGCCCCTCTAGATTACAACATTATCTTGTGGTGAAGCTACACCTATGCCATGTCTGCTGTCCCATCCGCGGTTTTTCGCAAGATGTCTTTTCCTCACAATGGAAAGATATTCACCATCGACCAGTTGACGTATCACGAGCCAAAGTCTCAGACCTCCCCTGAGACGACCATCTCTTCTGTAGCCAATAAAAAAACCGTCGATTCCTTGACCAGTGTCTCTCCCGACGTCTACAAAGACTCCTCTTTGCTTGGAACTTTCCCTGGTCTCCCTCCTCCTCCTATCTCAGATCCCAGCTTATCGAATGTTTGCATGATGCAATCGTCTCGAGCTGCCCTTAAGTAACCCACTTTGGCTAGTCATCAACCTCCGACTCAACCTCGCCCACCGCAACCCGCTCCTAGCCATTCATCTCATCCAGTCGGACCTCCTCCTTCTGGCCCTTCTCCTACAGCTGGTATCCCTAAACCCCTCTATCCTCCTGGGTCGGTTCCCTCAGGCCTCAACCATCTCAGAGCCGTCCCTCCTGGTCATTATCCCGCTGGTCATATACATTTCCTAGCTCCCCCTCCCGGAGTCTATACGGTCCCCGTCATGGCCACCCTCTCTCTCCCTAACCTGACCCTGGGCATACCCGTCTAGTACCTTGACCCTCCATCCGCTACCCCCCCTGGTCACCCCAAACCCTATCTTGCTTTGACACCGGTTCAACTGGTCCCCCTCGCTTCCGCCATTGCCACCGAGCCCCCCGCACCCCCCCAGGACCCTGCCCCTGCGGTGACAGCTACAGGAAAGAAAGGCAAAGCTCGCAAGGGGGCATCCAAAGACAAGGCCACCCCGACTGACCCAGCAGCTCCTCCGCCCGCAAAGCCTTGCGCCTTGTGTGATGTCGTCGGTCACACCACCCATACTTGTCCTGAATTGCCCCATATTCAACCCATGGTTAAATTCGCATTCCCTGAGTCTACAGTCCCTAACCCTTCTATTCTTTCCTCGTTCGTAACCAAGAACCCAAAGATTCTTTGCACCAACAAACCTTGTGCTTTGTGTGGTGTCCATGGCCATTACTCCCACCATTTTCCTCACCTGACGCATTACCGTGCCTCTTTAGAGGTAGTTCGAGAGTATGAGGTTGAACAAAATTATTCTGCCTCTCCCATACTTGCGCAGTATGCTTCAGGTCAGCTTGAAGATCCCCCCGCTCCCATGGACATCCCCCCCCTGATGTCTAGATGACGGAGTCTACTCCCACCATTCTCTACCTATCATCCTCTGTGAGACCCTTGGAGAACATTCCCTTTGAATCCTCCCCTGTTGCTTTGCTCGCTCCTCCTTCAGCGGCCACCCTGGGCTCAACATCGTTTGACCATTTGTTTATCTGTTCTTCTGTCATTCCCCGTGACGATCTGTATGTGAGCCTTTCTTCCTATACAACTGGCTTAGGTAGCTTTGCTGCGTCATGTGGTTTCCCTTCCACTCATCACCCCCTCTTTCCCCGTCAGGATGCCCTCTTGGAAGCCTTCTCCACCCATGACCCCATCCTTCCCGCCCATACACGGGATAACACCACCCGTATCTATGTTGACCTCCGCAGCCCGAGTCCCAACCATACCTCCTATAGCCCTCATATCCCACCATCTAGTTCGTATATGAGTCATAGCCATCCTGCCCATTACACTCCCTCCTGCAATTTCCGCTCGATGTCTACTATACACTCACACTGCCGTCATTGTTCCTCCTCCTCCCATTTTTTGTCTTGTAACACCATTCCGCAGGACCTCATGTCCACACCCTATATCGGTTACACCGATGGTGCAAGTCGTTACTCCCAGAATCTAGCCTCGGTAGGTTGGGCCATTTTCACCCCCTTGCACGCCCTTGTTCTCTCAAACGGGGTCTGCATTGGTCCTGCCACCAATAATCAGGCCGAATATGATGCAGTGCGTGGTCTCTTAGTCGATGCCCTCTCTCATCGCATCCTCCATCTGCATGTTTGTTTAGATTCCCTACTTCTTGTCATACAACTAAATGGTGTCTATCGTGTGCATAATCCTGTGCTGTTTAGGTGATATTTACGAGTGAAACTCTTGATACGTGAATTCGAAACCATAACTTTCAACCATGTACCTCGCGAACAAAATCACTATGTAGATAGCATTGCAAACCATGTTCTAGATTGGCATTTATCACACGCATTTTTTACAAGACAATAACATACATAATCATCAAAAAGATGCATATCCATAATATGTGTCGCAAAACATCTCTTTAGAGTCCGTCTACTCTGATACATACGACATGCCCATAGCATGTTACAAAAAACTCAAAACTGGGGGCACCACCTATCCCTACATACACACTAGGGGGCACCACCTATCCCACACCTAATCACTATCTGGCAGATCCCGAGCCAATGGCTCTGCTCCTGCTGCCTGTAGATCACGTATCCCCTAACCGGCCATCGCCATGCGCCACATGACACCTCTCCATTCTGAGGGTAGACCAATACATGGCTCTATGTATTGGTCATCTAAGTCTTGCCACCCGCGCTTTGAAACACTGGTCAGCAACCTCTCGCATCTACGGCGGATGTCCTCCAGGAGGGTGGCTGCATCCTCATTATGCGCCGCTCTCGATCCACTCGGGCTTGCAGCTCCTGATGCTGCCGGTCGTCCCATATATCCGGCCGATTTTACCAGAGTTATATCTGCATACCAAAAGTACATGAATCAGTACCCTATTTACTATTCAATAACTTTAACATGCCCAAAAAAGAGTAGTCACTTGTCACTTACCATCGGGTCCCCATACTCGACCAGGCGGAAGTGGTAGGTCCGGATCCCCACAGTAAATCACCCCACTATAGGGATAGTCGTCTATGTATAACGGCATTTGATCCCAATGGGCAAAGAACTCAGGTAAAAACACCCGTCCGACCGCCCCTCCTCCTCCTCTACATAGTAGTCGCCCCCACCGGCGCATCCTGGGCTCTCTCGAGCCCCCATCTGGGAGTTGTATACGAGGTCGTAAGGTCGGGATCTTCTCAAAAAAGAAGGAGCACAATATAGTCCCATACGAGCAATCATGGTTCACTTGCCGCTTGCAAAGCGACAACTTTCATTTTAATGACACCAACATCATTTGGGCCCACCCATAGTAGGTCCCACTCAACACACTCTCCAAAATCATCATCTGCCCCCCAGTGATGTGATGGAGCGCCTAGTTGCCCAGGATCTGCAGCACCACTGCGGCCACTGCACGGGTATCTAATCTCTCTAGGTCCCCGATCGATATCCGAGTCCCTTTGACTTGGAGACCCGGTCGACAATGTCGCTCCACAAACTCCATGATGTTCCACCCCCGCAGTAACACTGGCTACGTATTTCCCACCATCCCAAGTGGCGGGAGACCAGTCAGGAAATATAGATCCTGGACTGTCAATTCGATCCTGTGCCCCTGCACTACAAAGACCTCATGATCTGGATCCCAATAACTGACAATCCGGGCCAACAAGGGCTCCCCTGCTCTCATCAAAGGGTTCTCCAAAAACTTCAGAACCCCAAATCTAGCCAATACACGACGGACACCCTGATCTGCCTGGATCTCTGACCGTAATGTACCTAGGTCTCCCTCTCTCCATTTGACCCGTATATCTGCCATATCTGCACAAACACATCATCTTTGTCAGTATACAGATAGGAAACACTGTAACCAATCACAAAAACCCAAAATCTCAGCCCTAAAACAACTGCAATCTCAGTCATCCTCCAGGTCGCACTTTTTTGCCCAATCCTAGGACAGGTCGCACTTTTTGGCTCAAAACCTACTTCTCAGGTCGCAGTTTTTGGCCCAAAAAGTGCGACCCGGCCGTAGAGGTGAAAGAGGGTCTGTTCCTGAGATTCTGGGCCCTAATCTGAACTTTCAATCCATCAAAATGAACGAGTAAGATTAGGCCTCCTACCTGCAACTGACGAATCTCGATTCCAACATTCGGTTTGTCTGCTACGCTTGCCGCAAGATTTAGGGCCTTCTCTCCTCTCTACATTCACCACAACAACACTAGCAAATGAGTGAATTTGGAGGGAAAACTGCCTTATTAAAAGAGAACCCTTGTTTTTCTTTCGCCTGTTGCGACCACACCGTAGCTCCGTTTGACAAACCGTCTGCACCGTTGGAAAGTTCTCACCGAGCCCTCAAATGGGTATCTATTAGTTTTTTGTGATTTGATACTTCTCTAGGACACATTTTGTCCAAGATAGGTCACTTCACCTCCCCCCAAAATCGAATTTCCTCACTTACAACACTTGTACTTGGGGCACCACTTTTCCTCCATACTTGTCTTTGTTCATGTCGATTTTCGTCATGAGATACCCTCTTGTACTCATGTTTTTCTAGTCCCCCATGGGACCTTTTCTGTGTGGCAGCACCATCAAGTCGCCCTTGTTTAGAGCATCCAAGTTGAGTCATCATCACATTCATGGAGTCTATCCCGAGTCCCTTTGTACCCCGCTATAGTCCTCCATCCTTCATTGCTTGGTCTCTCTCTTGTGTCACACATTATGACCGTCAGTCCCACTGTCCCCTATCCCTCATGATACAATTTCAGTTGCTGCCATGTCATTCATGTCCTTTATGCTCTAGCAATGGAAGTCGTCAATTTGCTACTCAGTCCCCTCCATTCCATCATCATCATTGGTATTAGTCTATCAGTCGCTCCACTATTTTCTCTCGTGCCTTAGTTGAGGATCTCTCATTGCCTCACCTACGGTGGACCTCCTTCTGTCGACATCAGCTCCTTCATTCCAGAAGATAGGTCTAGAGAGCGGTGTACCTTGGTTCCAGCTTCCACTCTTGTTTAGTGCCTCGGATCAGGCAAAGGGATCTCTCATTTCCCTTTGACTTGATTGTTTCTCCACTCCAGCTTCTTTCAGCATGATCTAGATCTGTATGCTTGATGGTCCAGTGATGCAACAATAGCTATTGGTGATGCCCAGGTGTGTGTGATATGTCTCAGCCCTCATGAGGGGGTGGCCCTGCAGGTAGCCCCCCACATGCCCGGATGACCTCTTCATTGCAGCCTTCGATGTAGCTCCATATATTTGATGATGTCGGCCTTAGCCGCTTGCAGCGCCTCTTTGATTTGCATGTATCAGTCAGATTTTGTGAGCCCTTCCCCGCTTGTAGGGGGAATTTGGGTTGTATTTGTATCTCATGTACTCAGATATTATTGTATAAGTCCTGGCTGTTATCCCAGACACAGCATGTATATGGGATCCCTCATTGTATTTCTATCTGGCTCATGTTTATGCCGGTTGTACTTTATGGTTTGGTCCCTTGTTTACTGGACAAACTATTCTTTTGTACTTTGTCTCGGTGGGCATAGGTATGCCTCCCTCGCCGCCTTTAGCACAGGTACCCTCTCATAAAAAGAGACTTGTTGCACCTGAAAGTCTCGTCTTCTCAGGGTCTAGCTCTTCAGCACATTAGTCTACCTCACATATCTCTCTCTGACTTCCCTTTTGATGTCTGGTGATTGAATTCTTAGAATGTACTTCGGTCATACGATTTGCTCCTAACACTCGCACGCTAGGGGGAAATTTGTTACACCATTTTTTGGTCATCTAACCTACTATCATTGGATGGACCCAAGTACACCACGTAAGACCAATTTTACCCTAAGTAAAATTGCTTTCACTATGTAAAATAACTTAATAAAACACATTTATTAGGTTGTTTATGGTCTAAACAGGAAACCCCAAAAGGAAATATTAAACAAACCTATATTTGTTTGACTTTCCTGGTCATGTTTAACCCAAAACAAAGAAATTAATTAGATAAATCTTTATTTATATTATTATTTTCTAGGAATAATTATTTAAATCTTATTTAAATAATATTCCTTGTTAAATATGACTAAATCACCCATAAATAATTAAATAAATCATTATTTATTTGATTATCCTTCAACCACTTCCTTAAAATGATAAATAAATCATTTATTTATTTATTATTCACAAATAAAGGGATTTGACCCAAGTCAAATACTTTTTCCTCCAACAAATATAATAAAATATTCCATAAAAGGTGGATCTAGATTTGGTTAATGTTATTTTAATCATGCACCAAGATCTAGAATGACCCAATATTTTGTTATAAATAGGAGGGTTTTTCCTACCATTCTTCACCTTTTGTTGCCTATTAGATCACTTTGGATCTATACTCTTTATCTGACTTTGAGCCATTATCATTGTCATATTTTCCATTGTTTCCTGTGTGGGCTCCCTTTGAGTTCTATCTTTGTCTAGGTTTTCTACACCAACAAGAGAGAGAGATGCTAGATCTGAAGTGCTGAGGACTTCCAAGAACGCATCCCATTGAGGAGAATTGGAAACACCTTCTTGTTTTCCTCCCATGTGCCCTTAATAAAAAAATTCTTTCAAAAAATATTGTTCTTGTCTTGTCTATTGGATGTATGGGAGAAAAACCTTATTTTTACTGCTTAATGTCTCTTTATGCATAGATCTAGTTTTTTGCAGCACTTGTCTTGATCAAATAACTACAGATCTGAAGATATTGGCAGCCACATTTGATGTTAGGGCTATAAGTTATGCATAGCTAAAGTGGTATTTTTTCATACACTTCGACAAAACATTCATACTAACAATATTATAGCCATCTATTTTTCAGATCCAGCTTCAAATCTGCATAACCAAGCAGTTAAGGGATCAAACCCCAAGAGAGTAAATTTCCAATCTCATTGACATGTAATTTCCTTTCTGGGTTATCTTAGGTTTCCATCATAGTGGCAAGATATAGAATCTTGGCATCATTATAGCTCTAGATGTCCATAGATCTGCATTTTCCTTTTAGCTAGTGGCTATATGTACATTATCTTCTAAAGGGACATCGTATTATTTTCTTCCACCAACTCTCCAGTTACGTAGTGCCTCCTTTGAATGGATTCCAAGGTCATTCTAGGCCATGTATTTGGCTTGAGTGCATCTATTTTGAGCATTTTTTCAATTGTAATACATCTCCAATAATAATAAAAGGGTCACCTATTCTATACATTCTATGATTGTTCAATATTTATGTGTATATATTTTGTGTTTCAAATATTGTGTTTGTGTATCAATGCATTATTCCATTTTGGGATATTACAGTTGTATCAATGCATGATCTTTGGCTAAGCTTGTGGAAATTTTGAAAACATATGAAAAGAAGATAGTAGAGATATATGATAATGAAGGGATTAAGTTTTTCCTCATTTTTCTTTAGAGCTATGAAGGATCTCTCCAAGGATATCAATGAAACAAGAAGAGAAAGACAAAGAGAAACCTCAAGAAGGTTTCATAATGAAGAAGGTTCCAGTACTTCTTATTAGCAGAAGAACAAACCGAAGAAGCACAGAGCTTCACATCATTCCACTAGATCCACTTTCTTTGATGAGAAAGAGGATTAGTCTGAATATGTAGAAGACTTGGGGCATGAGACCCTAAGTAAATATTTCTCCAAGTACAAGTCACATCCAAGAGAATTGAAGGAGAATCTCTCTCTCCAATAGTTTCTGCAACTCAAAGAAGAGAGGAGATCCAGAAGCAACAATAGAAGAAAGAGGTATAGATTCTTATTGCCTACATTTGATGGATCTTCCACAAGAAAATTGAGGTCGTGGAGGGAAGATTTGGCTACCTTATTTATGAAATATCCTATAACAGAAATAGAGGCTGTGGAGTTTGTAGCACTGCACCTAGAGGGTGAATCAACTGATTGGTGGTTCAGTCATTTGTCCCATATGAAAGTGTATTCTTATGCAAATTTTATTTAAAGACTGAAGAAAAGATATGGTAGGAAGAAACGAGAGACACCTCACATAGTGACATATCCAATCATTGAGGAGATAGTACATGAAGATCCAAAAGAATATGTCCTCAATATCAATTAGGAGGAGGAGCCTCTACCACCACCAGCTGCAGATGTACTTACATGAGGAGGAGAATCACTTGCATCTTTGCAAGATGGTTTTGAGTTCTTCACATTTGGATCCCCATGCATTATTGATGAGATGCATGATTAGGAAGAGAAAGATACCAGTGCTGGTATAGTTGTAGAGATGGATCCATCATCACTACCAGTATTTGGAGACACCATTGTCCCGGTTGAGGAACTCTTGTACATGTGCAAGAAGTTCCTGATGATCATCGTATCCAAGGTTTGCACATACTTTCAGCTCATGTTATTTCAGTACTTCATATTGAGATATGTGAGACCATGCCATCAGGGAAAGTGCATAACCAAGGATTAGAGCACCTTGTTGATTTGGAGCAGCAAATTATCACTACACAGAGGACCCTTGATTTGATCAAGGAGAATATATATTGCTATCCCAGTTTGTCATGTTTGAGCTACACCCAACACTTTGTGTTGAAGTTTGGAGTTGCAGAATATGGGAGGAGCATAGTCCTATTCAGTACAATTCCAAACTATGAGTTTAGAATTGTATGTGGCCATGCGACAACACCTGTATCACCATGCAAATCTACAATGTTTTCACTTTGCATCAGTGATAAGAAGAGGACCCATTCCTCATGGAAGAAATATAATGGAAACTTCACTCATGAAGCCATGGAGAAGAGGATGATAGATAGTAGACATCCTGAGATGGGCATTCTTTTCCCCTTTCAAGATGACTCTTTATCAATGAGCATCTCATAGCTCAAAGAGAAACTTCTACCTACAACAGATCCAGAACCTTATTGGTCTTGGAGGGCCATGGATGAGAAATGGAGAGACCTCAATGGAGGTGCACTTCAAAATCTCATGGAGTGAAAAGATATTCATTTGGAGGATGTTGGTCTTATACAATGGGAGGATACCAACTTTGATCTTGGCATGATTCATCATCCACATTGGGATGAATGGATCCATATGAGGAGTAGGAGGTTTCCTACCTTCTTGAAGATCTATGATACCAGGTAGCAAGAAGCATGGTTGTGCTGGTTACTTTTGGGTGAGTATGGATACTACCCAACATATCACATTTCTAGGATCCATGCCATGTATATCAGTGATGACATGTAGCAGCAAGAGGCATGGCTGCACTAGTTGTTGATGAGAGAGTTTGGACATCACATGATATATCTTATGTCCATGTATTTAATTTTGTTTGGGATATCTCTCATGTGTTTACATGTATTTATGTTTAGGATATATCTCATGTTCATGTATGTACTTGGGTTTGGGAGAAAACATAACTCTCACATGACGTGGCATAGAGGATCTTGTTTGTATTATTCCGATGAGACATTTCACATATCCATTGATATGATGTTTCTCCATGACATTCATCATGAAGACGTAAGGAGGCAGCAAGAACCCTTGTTGCTTTGGTTAGTATTGGGAGAGTATGGGCTGATTTCTTCCGAGGATGGAAATAGGAGGCCTTAAAACGTTGGCTTCTGTTGGGTGATTTTGGTCATTGTACTTGGTATGATGATGATGTGATGGGGCAACAAGATGCCTTACTACGGTGGCTTCTCTTGAGAGAATATGGCCACTACATTTGGTACAATGATGATGTGGTGTGGCAGCAAGATGCATCACTGCGATGGATTCTATTGAGAGAGTATAGCTCTCACATCTATATTGTAATATTCCCAAATGGGAAAAGTAGGAATATAGTGAAAAATGCTAGAATAATAGTGTAAAACATCATATAAAAGTAAGAGGCCAATATGGATACCTTTCATATGTTATAACAACAGCAAAATATGCATAAGAAATGGGCCATAAGATGTACAATAAGAAAGAACAAGCCTCCAATGGAAAAAATTCCTTAAAAGAGGCACTGCTACTATATGTAAAGAGTTGGAAGGCTGCTACAATGCTGCTTTAAAGGCACCACTACATAAAATGATTAAACAACAGATCTAAGGCTGATGTGTGCCTCAAAATATAGATCCAAAATAGATCTGAGCACTATACAACCTCCTCTGAAGAACCCCTTAAGGGTTTTCAGCAAAACACCATGTACAAGATGGGGATCTAAGCCCTAGGGGTGAAGATCCACAGCAAAATATAGATCTAGAAAGTGGAGCTGATATGATATAAGAAATAATGCATCTTCCTCCGATAGATCTCCTAGATGAAAGGAATATCCCCTTCACCAGGAAACCTTCTCTCCAAATGGTGTGCGAAAACCACCCTACAACTCCTCCTACAAAATAACGCGTATTTGGAAATAAAATGCACTGTAAGGGAAAATAGATCAATGGTTTGATGCCAAGGTATGAAAATATGCTCAAGGGCCTTCCTTACTATCCTCCCAATGGAATATAAGAACTGCAAAAAGGTAAAAAATAAATCTTAAGACAACATCAGAATTTATAGAGAAACTGAGCCATTTTATTATACTGGAGAAGAATTAGTTACACAATGTACAAAATGTGAGTAGATCTAGCCAAAATGTTGGTCTAGAATCACTCAGAAAACATGCTGCAATAGGTACAGCGTAACTAGAGAGGCATTGAAGCAAATACTGCGCTGTCCCTTTAGCAGAATATGAACATATAGTTGCAGGATGAATAGGAAAATGCAGATCTACTCAAAACTGAAACTCAGATGATGCCAAGTTTCAAGATCTGGTCAATGTGATGGATTCCCAAGATAACCCAGAAAGGATTTTCCAGATCTGCAACTTTGGAAAATCACCTCCCTAGTATTTGATCCTTGATCTGCTGGGAAATACAGATATGAAGCTAGATCTAACAAATAGATGGATGAAATATGTTATCAGATCATATCTATGCTTGAAGGGTTGATCCCTTCTTCATATCTATGAGCTACAATATCTAGATCTAGCTTCTCAATTCTCTAATGATGATTGCAGCTACTGCAACACAACTACCAACAGAAACTGCACTACGAGGCAAAGAGAGGATTTTTTCCTGCTGAGAAATGCTGCAATAAACTCCAGGCTGATGGTGAGACTGATGGAAATTTGAGGGAATGATCCCTCATAGGATTACTAGCTGAAATGCTAGTAACTTCCTTCCTCCTTTTTGGTCTACAATTTAGACAGCGTAATTCCTGAAGGAAGCACTGCTTCTAGGAGAACAATAAATTTTGGTCTGATGTCAGATCTGCAATGAAGCTCTGGGAAGATGATCTTTAAGCCCAAGGTGATAGGAATAATCCCTCATCAGTTATCTAGCTAGAGTACTGAAGACAACTTCCTCCTTCCAAACTGATCTTCAGAAATCTGCAATTTCTGAATATGGATGTTCTGTAGAAAGTAGGAAAAGAGATGTGGCACTCAAAGCCTGATGTATAATGAAGTACAATACTCTTTCTAGAGCTGCTCTAAGAAAGAGGTGGGATTCCCGACCAGGAACACCCTATGCTAAACAACACTTGCAATCTCTGCTAAACAGCCCAATAAAGCAATGGAATGTCACATGACAATTCTAGATATGAAAATATCCTTACATCAAGAATAATCAGTGTTAGTATGAATCTTGATTCGAGGTGTATGAAAAAATACCACTTTAGTTGCGCATAACAAACAGCCCTAACAACAAAAATGACTGCTAATATCTTCAGATCTGTAGTTAGATGATCAAGACAAATGTTGCAAAAATCTAGATCTATGCATTAGAAGACATTAAACAGTATAAGATTTACTCCATAGATCCAATAGACAAGACAAGAATATATCCAATCAAAATTTTATTAATGGCACCTGGGAGGAAAACACAAGAGGGTGTTCCATGTTCCTCTCAATGGGATGAGTTCTTGTAAGTCCTCAGCACTTCAGATTTAGAATTCCTCTCTCTTGATGGTGTAGAAAACCCAGACAAAAATGGAAAAATATGGCTATGATAGTGGATCAATAGCCAGACCAAGAGTTGAGATCCAGAGTGATCTTTAGGCCAAAAAAGGTGACAAATGAATGGGAAAACCCTTCTATTTATAACAAAATATTGATTTAGTCTAGATATTGGTGCATAATTAAAATATTACTAACCAAATCAAGATCCAACTTTTATGGAATATTTTATTATATTTGTTGGAGGGAAAAGGAATTTGACTTGAGTCAAATCCCCTTATTTATAAATAATAAATAAATAAATGATTTATTTATCATTTTAAGGATGTGATTAAGTAATAATAAATAAATAACTGATTTATTTATCATTTTAAGGATATGGTTGAGTAATAATCAAATAAATAATGATTATTTAATTATTTAAGGGAGATGTAGTCATATTTAACAAAGAATATTATTTAAATAATGTTTAAATAGTTATTCTTAGAAAATAATAGGATAAATAATGATTTATCTAATTAATTTCCATGTTTTGGGTTAAATATAACCAAGAATATTAATTAAATTGTTGTTTAACTAATTATTCCTTGAGGAAAAATAAAATAAATATGGATTTATTTAATGTTTCCCCATGGGGTTTCCTGTTTAGACCATAAACAACTTAATAAAGGTGGTTTACTAAGTTATTTTTCATAGTGAATGCGATTTCACTTGGGGTAAAATTGGTGTTACTTGGTGTACTTGGGTCCATCTAATAACAATGGATTAGATGACCAAAAAATGGTGTAACAGATTTCCCCCCAGCATGCGAGCGTTAGGAGCTAATCGTATAACTAAAGTACGTTGTAAGAACTCAATCACTAGACAACCACGGGGAAGTCAAAGAGAGAGGATTGTAAGGTAGACCAAAGTGCTGAAAGAACTAGCCCCTGAGGAGGTGACTTGCAGGTGTGACAAGTCTTTTTGATAAGTGAGTACCTGCTATAGGCTGCGAGGGAGGCATACCTATGCCCGCCGAGGCAATAGTAAAATATAAGGTGTCTAGAAAAACACGAGACAACATAATTCTCGCATAAACATGAGCCAGATAAACAACACGATAATGAATCCCACATACATATTGTGCATGGGATAACAACCAGGACTTGTACAATAATACCTGAGTACATGAGATATCAATAAAACCTAGAGGCCCCTGAAAACAAGCAAGGGCTCTGAAAATCTTATTGATACATGCAAACAAAAAGGCGCTGCAAGCAGCTGGGGCCGACATTATCAAATGTATGGAGCTGCATCGAAGGTTGTAATGAAGAGGTCATCCGAGTGTGTGGGGAGCTACATGTAGGGCCACCCCTCATGAGGGCTGAGACATCTCACACACACCTGGGAATCACTGATGTTAGCTGCTGCATCACTGGACCATCAAGTATACAGATCTCGATCATGCTGAAAAGGAGATGGAGATGAGAAAAAATCAAGTCAAAGGGCCATGAGGAGTCCCTTTGCCTGATCCGAGGCACCGAACAAGAGTGGAAGTTGGAACCAAGGTACACCGCCCTCTAGACCTGTCTTCTAGAATGAATGAGATGATGTCGACAGAAGGAGGTCTGCCATAGGTGAGGCAATAAGGGATCCTCAGCTAAGGCATGAGAGAAAATAGTAGAGTGACTGACAGACAAACACCAATGATGATGATGAAATTGGGGGAAATGAGTAGCGAACATATGACTTCCCTTGTTAGAGCATAAATACATGGATGACTTGGCAGTGACTGACACAATATCATGAGGGATAGGGGATAGTGGGACTGAAGGCCATAATGAGTGACGCGAGAGAGGGACCAAGCAATGGAGGATGGAGGACTATAGCGGGGTGTGAAGGGACTCGGGATAGACTTCATGAAAGCAATGATGAGTCAAATCGGATGCTCTAAACAAGGGTGACTCGATGGTTTTGCCACACAGGAAATGGGTCCAATGGGGACCAGAAAATCATGAGTACAAGATGGTAACTCACAACGAAAGCCAACACGAGCATGGAAAAGTATGCAGGAAACATGGTGTCCCCAGTATGAGTGTTGCAAGTGAATAAATTCGATTTTGAGGAAGGGTGAAGTGGCGCTTCATGGGAAAATGTGTCTCGGTTCTTGTAAATCTTATTTTTCTTATTTATTGGGGCTCTGTGAAAGCTTTCCAACGATGCAGACGGTTTGATAAACAGAGATACGGTTGGATCACAGTAGGCGAAAGAAAAAATAGGGGTTTCCCTTTTAATAAGGAATTTTCCCTCTAAATTCATTCATTTTCATGTGGAGCTATGGTGAATGTAGAGAGGAGAGAAGGCCCTAAATCTTACGGTGATCGTAGCGGACAAATCAACAATTGGAATCGAGATCCATTAGTTGCAGGTAAGAGGCCTAACCCTACTCTTTTTTTTCAGTGGATTAAAAGTTCTGATTAGGTTCCTAGGTCTCAGGGACAGCCCCCCACTCCTCCTGACGGCCGAGTCGCACTTTTTGGGGAAAAAAATGCGACCTGGGTAGCAGGTTTTGGGCAGAAAAGTGTGACATGTCCCAGGTCTGGGCCTAAAAAGTGCAACCTGGTAGGGAGGGGTGTTTCTATGCTATTTTTTGGCTAAGCAATAGGCTTTTGTGATGAGAAGTAGTCTTTCCTATCTGTATACTAACAAATATGATGCTTTTGTGCAGATATGGAAGAGTTACGAATTAATTAGAGAGAGAGAGACCTAGGTGCATTACGGTTGGAGATCCTAGAGGATCAGGGTGTCTGCAGTGCTTTGGCCAGGTTTGTGGTTCTGAAGTTTGTGGAGAACCCTTTGATGGGAGTTGGGGAGCCCTTATTGTCCCGGATTGTTAGCTATTGGGATCGGGACCATGAGATCTTTATATTGTAGGGGCACAAGATCGAGTTAACATTCCAGGATATATATTTCCTGACTAGTCCCCCACCACTTGGGATGGTAGGGAATACTTAGCCAGTATTACCACATGGGCAAAATATCATAGAGTTTGTAGAGCGCCATTGTCGGCCAGGTCTCCAAGTCAAGGGGACTTGGATACCCATCAAGGATTTGGAGAGGTTAGAGACCCATGCTGTGGCCGTAGAGATTCTGTGCATCCTGGGCAACCAGACACTCCATCACATCACGAGGGAGAAAATGATGCTTGTGGAGAGTGTTTTGAGTGGAACATATTATGGGTGGGCCCATATGATGTTGTAGTCGTTTAAATGACAGTTGCCTCTATGTAAGCGGCAAGTGAACCATGATTGTGCATATGGTATAGTTTTGTGCTCTTTATTCTTTGAGAATATCCCGACACTTCGACCTTGCATAAAGCTCCCAGATGGGGGCCCGAGAGAGCCTAGGATGCACCGGTGGGGGCGACTACTGTGCAGAGGAGGAAGTGGAGCAGTTGGATGGGTGTTCCGTCCTGATTTCTTTGTTCATTGGGATCAGATGCCATTGTATATAGACGAGTATCCCTATAGTGGGATGAGTTATTGTGGGGACCTGGATCTGGCACTGCCGCCCGGTCGTATATGGGGACTCGATGGTAAGTGAAAAATTCCTAATCTTTTATGTGCATGTAAAGTTTCTATAATATTATATGTGGTACTGATTCTTTTAATTTTAGTATGCAGATACAGCACTGGTAAAACCGGCCAGGTACATGGGATGACCTGCAGTATCTGGGGCTGCAGGATCTAGTGGATCAAGGGCGCAACATAATGAGGATGCAGCGACCCTTATGGAGGATATCCATCATAGATGTGACAGGCTTCTGACCGGTGTTTCAGAACACAGCTGGCAAGACTTAGATGACCAGTACATATAGCCATGTATTGGTTTACCCTCGGAATGGTGAGGGGTCATGCGGCACATGGCGATGGCCGGACAGGGCATGCATGATCTATGAGCTGTGAGGGTAGAGCCATTGGCTCGAGATCCTCCAGATAGTGATTAGTGTGTAGGGGCAGGTGGTGCCCCCCAGTTTTGAGTTTTTATAACATGCTATGGGCATGTCATATGTATCAGAGTGAATGAAATCTAAAACATTTTATATGACACATACTATGGATATGCATCGTTTTGATATTTTTATCTTATTGTCTTGTGTTAAATGTGTGTGTTAAATGCCAATCCAAAATGTGGTTTGCAATGCTATCTACATAGTGATTTTGTGCTCTAGGTACATGACTGAAAGTAATGATTTCAAATTCAAGCATCAAATTCTTCACTCGTAAATATCTTCTGAAAAGGGTAGGATTATGCACACGATATACACCATTCAATTGCATGACAAGAAGCAGGGAATCTAAACAAACATGAAGGTGGAGGATGTGATGTGAAAGGGCATCGGCTAATAAACCTCATACTGCATCATATTCAGCCTGATTATTGGTAGCAATACCAATGCATACACCGTTCGAAAGAATAAGCGCATGCAAAGGGGTAAAAATGGCCCAACTTGTCGAGGCTAAATTCTGAGAGTAGCAACTTGTACCATCGGCAAAACCGACATAAGGTGTTGAAGGGGTGGTCCCTCTAAAAGGTGCCATAAGACAATAAATGGGAGGATAAAGAACAATGCTGGCAACCTGTGCGCATAGTAGAAATCCAATGCACTGTGCAGAAGGGAGTGATCTGGCTAGGATGTCTACTTCCCACATGCCGCCGGTGAGGGGGAGTGTGGCAGCTACTGGAGGGGTAGTTGAGCTCAGGATACATAATTCACCAAGGGTATGGATGATGGCATCCCATTTATGGGTGGGAAAGATGAAGTCAGGGGTGGACATGGCTTCCATGATGTTGTCGTCACAACAGGAGGTGGAAGGATAAGAGGAAGGGAGACCACAAGACATGGAAAGGCTACTTGACTCATCATCATGAGAAGAAAGACTCACATGCACATCATCGTAGGGGATGAAGTAAGAACAAGCATATAAAGGATCCACTGATGTTGAGCCCGGGGTGTTATCTTGAAAGGAGGTCAAGTGAAACAACAGGAGAAGATTCAGAGGGAGCTTCTGTCGAGGGTCTCAAGGATGATGAAAGGTAGAGGATGGTGGCTGCATGCTCCGTCATTTTTAAATCTGGGGGGGGGAATGTAAATAGGAGCAAGTAAGTCCTCAGTCTGGCCTACAACATTTTGTGTAAGCACGAGAGAAGCAGGTTGATTCTGTTCAATCTCCTACTCCCGAACTACCTCCAAAGAGGCACGGTAATGTGTAAGGTGGGGACAATGATGGTAGTAATGGCCATAGAGACCACACAAAGCACAAGGGTGTTTGGTGTGAATAGTATTAGTGTTCTTGGTTGCGGTCGATGAAGAAGAAAAGTTTTCAGGGACCGTAGACTCAGGGAACGTGACATTAACCATGGGCTTGATGAGGGGCGACTCGGGACAAGTATGGGTGGCATGACCGACGACATCACACAAAGAGCAGGGCTTTGGAGGTGAAGAAGGTGTAGCGTCATTCGTGGTAGATTTTTCCTTTTAGGCCTTTTTGTGAGCTCTGCCCTTCTTACCCGAAGTGGTCGCAACAGGAGGTGGATCCTGTTGAGGTGGCTGAGGCACTGTGACAACGGGAGAAGTCAGGGGCACCGGTTGAACCAGGGTCAAAGAAAGATAAGGTTTAGATTGACCTGGCGGGGTGGCGGTTAGAGGATCAAGGTACCAAACCGGAAGCCCAATGGTAAAGCTAGGAAGAGAGAGGGTGGCCATGATAGGTGTCGTACAGATGCCTGGTGGAGGGACTAGGAACAATATTTGATCGGAAGGGTAATGGCCAGGTGGGACAGCTCCTAAATGGTTAAGGCCTGGAGGAAAAGACCTAGGAGGATAAAGAGGCTCATGAGTACCAGCTGAAGGGCCAAGAGAAGGAGGTCCAAAACGCTGCATTGAAGGGCTAGGAGATGGTTGCGGAGGGCAAGGGGGCTGCTGACTAGCTGAGGTGAGCCTCTTGAGAGAAGCTCAAGACGATTGCATCATGCAAACATTCGATGAGCTGGGATCAAAGATCGGAGGAGGAAGACCAGGGAATGTACCAAGCAAGGATGATTCCTTGTAGATGCCGGGTGAGGCACTGGTCAAAGGGTCGATGGTTTGCTTATTGGCCACTAAATAAATAGTGGAGTCAGGGGAGGTCTGGGACTTCGGTTCATAATACATCAACTGGTCAATGGTGACTATCTTTCCATTATGGGGGAAGGACATCTTGTGGTGGACCGCAGAAGGGACAACAGACATCACATAAGTGTAGCTACGACTCAATAGAATGTTGTAATCTAAGGGGGCGTATATTACTTCTACGTCAACGCAAACCGTCTTTCCCGCAAGAGTTATAGGACAATTGTGGAATAAGCCAATGGGCTTGGAGGCATGGCCATCCCACGCTGGGAGAGTGATTGTGGAAGGAGCCAACTCAAGAGATCCGAGTTTTTTCCAAACAAAAGTGGACATCACGCAGGTGGATGCCCCCTCATCAATAATGCACTAAGAAACGTTGGCGTTCTAGATCTTGACTGGGATTTGGAAAGCGACGGAAGTAGGGAGAGGAGGATGTTCTGACCAGTCAACATCAAAGACAATAAATTGATTGTAGGAAGGATCTACAATGCCCATGGTAGACATAAGAGCTTTTCATTGTGAAGGGCACGACTGGAGGAGTTCCAGCATTGAAATGGTAGTAGGGGATTGTGCGAAATCATTGACTATGCTATACGAATGGGCGGCTTTCCCAGAAGCAGCATTTCGATGCAGTGGTCCCTTAGGGATCTTGGTATGAACCTCTACCCTAGGCTGAGGGATTTGTAAGGGACCCTTGGGTGTCGAAAGAGGCGCTATACAGACCAAAGAAGGTGGCTTG
Source organism: Pinus albicaulis (assembly GCA_034641835.2). Taxonomy (NCBI): domain Eukaryota; kingdom Viridiplantae; phylum Streptophyta; class Pinopsida; order Pinales; family Pinaceae; genus Pinus; species Pinus albicaulis. The sequence continues at coordinate 55,938,095 of CM076579.1, read as the reverse complement.
GAGACAGACGTAGCGGCAGGCTTGTCGTACTGACGGGACCGAGTATGGAGATTGATGTCTACAGTTGAAGGTTGTTGTATGGATTAATCCATCTTGCGGACAAGACTGATCTCCCTAGTACTAAAAGTATCTAGCAACAAACAGCCAAATAGACTAATCTTTCTCTAAGCATATATGATCTATGAAAAGCTCTATATAGGTGTAAAAGACTTACCGTTTGTCCAATGCTTGTTTGAAGTTGTTGTTATCCCTTGCACGCTTGAAGGAGTTTTCCTTTTAAACCTGCAGTCACAAACAAGAAAAATATTACATAGCACCTGTATAGAAATCATCATAAACCATGCTTATCATGGTGATCAAGGAATCTATGAAATAAACCATTGATTGAAAGCTTATTAAGAAAAATGAGTATATTTGTATTAATTTCAAAAGAAGAAAATCCTTACAACCTGAGCCTTGATGTTGCACAGGACTTTCCGGGGTCCGAAGCAGGAGTCTCCTTTACTTTTATAAGCTCTGCACTCCTCCAACCAAGAAAAATAGAGCTATGCAATCTCTCCTCACAAAAGTCTTAGTTAACTGAGTCTAAATCTTAATAGCACTTAACTTCAAATATTCTAAAATCTTGAACTCCCTTTGAGGCTACCCAATGCCTCTTTTTATAGTGGAAAAGAGGAGGTTTTATGTTCCAAGTATTAAGGGATAGAATCCTCCTTCAAAGGGATAAGCTCCTCACATCAAGGGGTTAGCTCCATAAGGTAAGGGATTCATGAACCTCACAAGAGCAGTTCTGCCACCGCAAGATCCATTCTAGAAGCTTCTAGAATTTACTTTAATTGAGATTTTTGGGATTTACTTGCACATTTTTAATCTTACAGGGGTATGCACCTATAAAAAATATAAAGTGCGTTCAGGAATGTAGGAAAGCTGAACATTGGGTGCGAGACCGCAGGCAAGATATCCAGAAAGTGCGACACCAAAGTTTAGGAGACTTTTAGGAATTTTTCTGATTTTCAAGGCTTGACATGAGGAACTAATATATTAGACTTACAAAAGGGGGAAGTATGAGTAATAATGAGCTCATACACATAGCAGAATGTCATGATGACAATTTTTAGTGTAACAGATTTCCCCCTAAAGTGCAAAGTCTAGAATAGATGATGCTGAAGTCTGTCATGTATGAAGAGTGCAGTACTTAATCATTTCAAGGATCATCATGTGGTTACCCTAGTCAGCACCTGTAAAAACATTCAATGCAAAATATATATGAATACATATCATCACTGAGGTAGGCATTCCCATACTCAGATTAAACTAACTAAAAACTGATTCAACTGTTCTGATACAGGAATGATTTTGAGTACATCACAGTATAGACATGTGTGAACATAGTATGGACGCAGCTATCTGTTTATAAATAGTCCACTGTATAAATGATAACAAAATTCCTCTCAGCCAGGATGGTAGAAACTAGATCCAGGGTCTTGATTTCTGCATCTCGAACTAGTACGATTCTATCCATGCGAATGAATGTGTCGAAGTCGAACATGGTAGAAACCACTTGATTACCAGTCAATGATGTAAAGTGTTAACAAGTGTGATAGTAGCCACCAGTAATGTCAATGGCTCTCAAAGTATCCAGTACAATCCATGAAATGTGAATGAATGAGCTGAAGTCGAACATCTCACGGAATCATTCGATCGAAGGTCGATGATGTAACCTGTCGTCGAAAGCGAGAAACCTGCCATTAAGCATGCAGATTTCAAGGTATTGACGATTTCTATATCAAATTCCTAGATAATGAGTTGTCGTCGATAGAAAGCGATCCGTCGTAGGCAAGCCCACAACAAGAAATCATAGATCAAGTTTTGAAAATATATTGGCAAGGACTGACTCGGGGATGGTCAAAATGAATGATAGATATTTTGTAGATGAATGGTTTATTTAAACTGTCCTCTTGAACACATAACGACATTGTAGATGGCTTGGTAATAATTGACCCAAAGCTAATACCCAGAAACCGGATGAAGATTTTCAATGAGGTTTGATTAACTGTTAGGCAAAGGATTTCCCAACCCAGGTGAATGAAAGTGTCGTGTTCAAGAGTGGTTTACTGAATTTTCGAAGAATAAAAATACAACAAACACGCCCATTTTCCTCTCTTTTCCCCCACCATTTCTGGAAAGTACCTCTTTATTTTTGACAAGCTTGAGGAGGATAAAATTTTCTTGTTTATAAGCTCATCCTTCAGATGAGTCCAACATAGTTTAAGATTTGAACCCTAAGAAGGAGTGGTTCGTTCCTGTTTGAAATTGAACAGTTCCTTTACTGTTAAATTTTAACGAGTCCAGTATAGGAGAAACTCGATGTTTTTCAATTTTACGGAGACAGAAGAAAAAACTTAAGAAAACTCCATGGGTGTAATTTTTCGTAAATTTAGTCTCTCAGGCCTGAAAAAGGATAAAATAATGTGTAGAAATTTCCTGTTTTTCCAACCCCGGTTTCAGTATCACTTATTTCTCCTTTTGGTTAAATGCCCTTTCCCATATCCTTACATTCAACACTTAGAAAAAAATAATTTTTATTTGCTGAAACAGAAATCACTTTGCTGAAACACAAGTTACTTTGCTGAAACACAAATTACTTTGCTGAAACACAAGTTACTTTGCTTAAACACAAATTACTTTGTTGAAACACAAATTCTGGAAAATTTTTACAGAATGCTGAAACTGCAGAAATAAAACAAAACACAGCAAGCTGAAACAGTCATTCAACACATTTGAACACTGAGATTTTTGGTCAACATGACCCTGGAAAAACCCCCTACAACTCTTGGGGAAAACCAGTCTTGAGGGCTCCTTCTTATTTTTGAAAATACTTTTACAGAGAGGTAGAAATTACAGCAAAAAATTCAGCAACTAAACAACAGTACTTATCTCGATTTCCGTGCATTCACTCTGCCTTGGAAAACGTGCAAGAAAGTAAAAAACCCAAAACAGAGATTTTACAGCATTTATGACAGCATTAAATGCTGAAATGAGCTTCTCGATTTTTGTGCCCAGTTGTACGGCCATACTGCTGTACGGACTGTACGGAAAACCCAGCTGCTTCTTCTCCTCAAAATCTGCGCTCCTTTGCCTCGAAATCTGTGCCGAAACTGACTGTATGGCTGCTGTACGGATTTTCAGAAATCTGTACCACTAAGCAGCAGTCTCTCTCCTCGATTTCTGTGCCCATAATCTGCCCAGAATTAAATGCTGAAGCTGTTGTACGGTTCTCCTTGAAAACTGTGCTCTCTCCCTCAAAAAATGTGCCCAACACTTGCTGTACGGATTTCTGCCTTGGAACCCGTGCCTCCTTGCTGCTGTACGGACTTTGCTGAAGTTTCTATCAGCTGCTCTCTTTCTCCTCTCTGCTCAGAAATCTCCCTTGCTCTCCTTCTCCTCCTCTCTCAATCTGCTCATGAAAGAATAATTGACCTTTTCCTCCTTTTCCTCCTTTAACCTAACCCTAAGTGACTTTTGGGGAATCCCTAAATCCAATGGCTGAGATAGATTGAGATCTAGGGCTGAGATTAAATGCTCATTTAAATCTCACTTTCTTTTTTTTAATTCACCCCACTTTAATAAAGACCCACTTAGTCATTTATTTCCAAAGTCACTTTTCCTTTCTAATTTTACATTGACTTTATTAAAGTCACTTTAAAATTAGACTTTAGTAACTTTATCACTTAAAGTCACTTTTTAATTAGATTTGACTTTATAACTTTATAAAGTCACTTTAGGAGAAAAATTAAATTCTTTTGGACACTTTTCCCTAGGCCAAAGATCAAAGCCTTAGGGAACCACCTGTCCTCCGGTAACCAAATTTCAACACTCCCTCTTACCGAGGAAGGTGTTCCTCACCCACACCCATCTTGTCTCTCAAGTAGACATGCTTGCCCCGTGGTAAGGCTTTGGTAAGAATATCTGCAACCTGCTCATCAGTGGGAATATACTCAAGCTTCACAGCTCCTTTCTGAACATAGTCTCCGATGAAATGATATTTGATCCCGATATGCTTTGACCTGTCATGAAATACTGGATTCTCCGTGAGTTTAATGCAACTCTGATTATCACAGTAAATCACTGAAGGTCTCAACGGCTGACCAAATAATCCAAACAACATCTTGCGAAGCCAGATGGCCTCACAACTAGCTAGACTGGCTGCCATATACTCTGCTTCCGCTGAACTCAATGCTACTGACTGCTGCTTTCGGCTGAACCATGACACTACTACCGAACCCAACCCAAAACAGCACCCTGAAGTGCTCTTCCTATCAGAAGCACAACCTGCCCAATCAGAATCAGTGTAACCTACCAATCTCACTCCATCCCCCTGCCTGTAGTCCAGACCATAATCCACTGTCCCCTGCAAGTATCGCAAAATGTGTTTTGCAGCCACCCAGTGAACCTTCCTAGGCTCACACATAAACTGACTCATCATGTTGACTGCAAAACAAATATCCGGTCTAGTGTTGACCAAATACATCAAGGAACCAATCAGCTGTCTGTACAATGTGGGATCCACCAACTCGGAATCCGAAGCATGAAGCTTCTTCCAGTTGGTGATCATCGGTGTTGACATGGGTTTACAATCCTCCATGTGGAATCTGCCAAGGATATCCACAATATACTTCCCTTGCCCCAGGAAGAAATGCCCCTCCTCCTGCCACACCTCCAAACCCAAAAATTAATGCATCAAGCCGATGTCCTTCATCTCAAACTCCGCCGCAAGATCTCTCTTGCAGTGCTCTATGAGTCTCTCTGCACTTGTAATGACTAAGTCATCCACATACAGCACCAGAATGAGAGGCTCCTCACCTATCACAATATAGTGAAGGTTCGGATCTGCCTCACTCTTTGTGAAACCCATCTTCTGCAAGTATGTATCTATCCTGGAGTACCAAGCTCTGGGAGCTTGCTTCAGGCCATAAAGGGCCTTCTTCAGTCTGCACACATGGGACTCCTTCCCATGCACCTCAAAGCCCTGTGGTTGCTCAATGTACACCTCCTCCTGTATGAAGCCATTGAGAAATGCAGTCTTCACATCCATCTGGTGGATCTTCCAACCCATCTCTGCTGCTATCGATATAATGGAGTGGATCAAAGTATATCGAGCCACGGGAGCGAAGGTCTCCTCATAATCAACTCCCTCTACCTGGGAGAACCCTCTAGCCACAAACCTCGCTTTGAATTTCTCAATGCTGCCATCCGCAGCATGCTTTACCTTGTAAAGCCATCTGGAAGTAACCACGGATTTGCCCTCAGGCCTCGGCACCACCTCCCAAACATCATTCTTCATGATAGAAGAATACTCCTCCTGCATGGCCTCTCTCCAGACCTGCTAGCTAGCTGCCTCCTCATAGCTAGAAGGCTCAAAGTCAAGGATGCTGGTAGCCATTGCCATATAGCTACAAAACCTCTTAGGTGGTCTGCTCTCTCTAACCGGCCTCTTAGGCTCAGCAACAGATGTGGCATCTCTCAAGGTGTCTTGAAGCCACTTGGGCTTCCTCTTCCCTGAGCACACTTCTCCCGCCGGAGAATAAAACTCCTCCTCCTCAACATCAGGAGCCTGAACTCCTGACTGTCTGTCTGTTGTCCTCCTGCCTACACCTGAACCTATAGATGCTGAGGTACCGTGTGAACTGTCCATCAGTGGACTCCCTAGTGAACTGCTCTGTGGACTGCTCTGCGTGCTGCCCATAGCACCACCCCTCTGACTCTGCGAGCCACTCCCCACTGACGGACCTGACATTGTCATAGATGTACCTCCAGATCCTCTTGATCCCTTCCCACTAGATCCCTGTGACTGACTCAACTGATGCTGAGGGTCTGGCTGATCCAGATACTCTAACTCCCGTGACCTCCTGAAGGCCCTATCCTCCTCGAACTTCACATCCCGTCTGACAACAACTTTCCTCTACGCAGGAATGTAAATCCGAAAGGCCTTGGAGGTCTCACTGTAGCCCACAAAGATACCCTTCTCTGCGGTGGGCTCTAGTTTGGTCCTCTTCTCCTTGGGTATGTAGGAGTATGTAATGCACCCAAAGATATGAAGATGACCAATATCAGGCTTCTTCCCAGAAAAAGCCTCCTCCGGAGTCATGTGCCCCAAGGCACGATGCGGACTCCTGTTCTGCAAGTAAACAGCTGTGTTGCAGGCCTCTGCCCACAAAAACAATGGCAACCCCCGATCATGTAACATGGCTTTGGCAGCCCCTCCGATGGATCTGTTCTTCCTCTCCGCAACCCCGTTTTGCTGGGGGTTGTAAGGAACAGTGAACTCCCTCCTAATGCCTGCCTCCGCACAATAGTCAACAAACTCTCCAAGGGTGTACTCTCCCCCATTGTCTGACCTCAGGGACTTGATCTTCCGACCTGTCTGTGTCTCCACAAGAGCTCTGAACTCCTGAAACCGCTTGAAGACCTCACTCTTGGTCTTCAAGAAATAAATCCAGGTCCTCCTGGAGTGATCATCAATGAATAACACATAGTACTCATATCCACTTAAGGAAACATGAGACATCCGACCGCTCACATCGGAATGAATCAAATCAAGTATCCCAGTCGCTCTGCTGTCACTGCTGGGAAAAGGGGATTTGGCAAACTTGCCCATCGCACATCCTCTGCAAGTATCAAAGTGACCAGTACTGAAATCTGGCACACCTGTAGTGATCTCCCGCAAAGTCCTCAAGGCTCCATGATACATGTGCCCCATCCTGCGGTGCCAAATCTCACACTGCTCAGAACTGCTAGCTCTGCTGTCGGTACTGCTGCTCAATGCCAAAAGGGACTGAAAAGCAAACTTGTACACCTTTGCATGGCGTACACCTATCACTCTAGCTGAATCAGCTGGAGTGCCCCTGGGATACATCAACACCTGTCCTCCCCTGAATAGTACCTCATATCCTCTGTCCTCCAAAGCTGAGACGGATATGAGGTTCTTCCTCATCCCTGGCACATAAAGAACATCTGACACCTTCAAGGGAGGTTTGGACTCCCTCCGAAATGTCAATGTTCCCACACCGACTGCTCTAACAACTCTGTCATCACCGAGTACTACCTCTACATCAGTGCCACTCTCTGAAAGCTCTGAGAAGTACTCACGGACTCCTTTCATGTGACGTGAAGCCCCACTGTCCACATACCAGATACCCGAAGATGCTCCGCTAATCGAGGGAAATGCATGCTCCCTCTGAACCTCTATGGAAGATAATCCCGCACTAGAGGACTCACACGCAGTGAACCCAAACTCCCGGTCAAAACGATCTGCAAAGTCCTCAACCTCTGCTGAAGCTGCCATACTCTGGTTCTTCCCCTTCTTCTTCTTCTTCTCCGGACACACAACTGCATAGTGTCCCATCTTCTGACAATTCCAACACTTCACTTTGGAATAGTCCTTTTGTGTGTTATCCTGTTTACCTTTACCTTTGCCTTTGCCCCCACCATTGCTTGTGGAAGCCTGCTTCTTCCCTTTGCCTTTCTTGCGTCCTGCCAACAGTGCTACATCCTCATCCTGCTCAACTGGCTTGGCCGCCCCAAGCTGACCTTTCCTGATCTCTGTCTGAATGCAATCATCCCAAAACCTCTCCCATGTGGGAAGGGTCTCACGTGCACAAACCCCATCAGCAAAGTTCATCCATGAACGGGGGAGGCCATTCACTGCAATCCGCACCAACTCAGTGGGTGGAATGGCCTCTCCAATCGCTGCCAACTCATCTCTCACATTAGTAATCTTTGTGAGATATCCAGCTGCACTATCATTACCCATCTTAAGGGTCTTTAGCTTCTCCTTCAGGACCATTTTCCGGTTCTCATTGGTACTCTGGTAGAGATTGGACAATGCTGTCCACATCTCATGAGCATTTCTCTTCCCTCTCACATGAGGAATGCAATGGTCTTTGATTCCGTCTAGAATCAATCTCTTACCCTTGTTGTTCTTTTTATTATATGCTGCCAACTGAGTAGCATCAGTAGGCACATTTACCGGGTTCTGTGTGGTATTCACCATAATGTCCCAGACTTCTGCCTCCTCAAAGATACTCTGCATTCTCTCCTTCCAAATGTTGTAATTGGAATGCCCATCCAACCTATCCTCCACCCTCAGTCCCAAAGACATCCTGCTGTCCTAAAACTGAAAAATAGCACTGCTGTAGTAAAGATAAAACACTGTTAGTGAAAAATCAGCTTGCCGGAATTTTCTGAGTGAAAAATCAGCAGGCTGTAATTTTCCTCCTTGCTGTCCCAAACTGCTCTTTCAGCACTCAAGCTCCGATACCATGTAGAAATTTCCTGTTTTTCCCAACCCCGGTTTCAGTATCACTTATTTCTCCTTTTGGTTAAATGCCCTTTCCCATATCCTTACATTCAACACTCAGAAAAAATAATTTTTATTTGCTGAAACAGAAATCACTTTGCTGAAACACAAGTTACTTTGCTGAAACACAAATTAATTTGCTGAAACACAAGTTACTTTGCTGAAACACAAATTACTTTGCTGAAACACAAATTACTTTGCTGAAACACAAATTCTGGAAAACTTTTACAGAATGCTGAAACTGCAGAAATAAAACAAAACACAGCAAGCTGAAACAGTCATTCAACACATTTGAACACTGAGATTTTTGGTCAACATGACCCTGGAAAAACCCCCTACAACTCTTGGGGAAAACCAGTCTTGAGAGCTCCTTCTTATTTCTGAAAATAATTTTACAAAGAGGCAGAAATTACAGCAAAAATTTCAGCAACTAAACAACAGTACTTATCTCGATTTCCATGCATTCACTCTGCCTTGGAAAATGTGCAAGACAGTAAAAAACCCAAAAAAGAAATTTTACAGCATTTATGACAGCATTAAATGCTGAAATGAGCTTCTCGATTTTTGTGCCCAACTGTACGGCCGTACTGCTGTACGGACTGTACGGAAAACCCAGCTGCTTCTTCTCCTCAAAATCTGCGCTCCTTTGCCTTGAAATCTGTGCCGAAACTGATTGTACAGCTGTTGTACGGATTTCCAAAAATCTGTACCACCAAGCAGCAGTCTCTCTCCTCGATTTCTGTGCTCAGAATCTGCCCAGAATTAAATTCTGAAGCTGCTGTACGGTTGTCCTTTAAAACTATGCCTCTCTCCCTCGAAAAATGTGCCCAACACTTGCTGTACGGATTTTTGCCTTGGAACCCGTGCCTCCTTGCTGCTGTACGGACTTTGCTGAAGTTTCTATCAGCTGCTCTCTTTCTCCTCTCTGCTCAGAAATCTCCCTTGCTCTCCTTCTCCTGCTCTCTCAATTTGCTCATGAAAGAATAATTGACCTTTTCCTCCTTTTCCTCCTTTAACCTAACCCTAAGTGACTTTTGGGGAATCCCTAACTCTAATGGCTGAGATAGATTGAGATCTAGGGCTGAGATTAAATGCTCATTTAAATCTCACTTTCTATTTTTTAATTCACCCCACTTTAATAAAGACCCACTTAGTCTTTTATTTCCAAAGTCAATTTTTCCTTTCTAATTTTATATTGACTTTATTAAAGTCACTTTAAAATTAGACTTTAGTAACTTTATCACTTAAAGTCACTTTTAAATTAGATTTGACTTTATAACTATTATAAAGCCACCTTAGGAGAAAAATTAAATTCTTTTGGACAATTTTCCCTAGGCCAAAGATCAAAGCCATAGGGAACCACCTGTCCTCCGGTACCAAATTTCAACGCTCCCTCTTACCGAGGAAGGTGTTCCTCACCACACCCATCTTGTCTCTGAAGTAGACATGCTTACCCCGTGGTAAGGCTTTGGTAAGAATATCTGCAACCTGCTCATCAGTGGGAATATACTCAAGCTTTACAGCTCCTTTCTGAACATAGTCTCTGATGAAGTGATATTTGATCCCGATATGCTTTGACCTGTCATGAAATACTGGATTCTCCGTGAGTTTAATGCAACTCTGATTATCACAGTAAATCACTGAAGGTCTCAACGACTGACCAAATAAGCCAAACAATTTTATTAAAGTCACTTTAAAATTAGACTTTAGTAACTTTATCACTTAAAGTCACTTTTAAATTAGATTTGACTTTATAACTATTATAAAGTCACCTTAGGAGAAAAATTAAATTCTTATGGACACTTTTCCCTAGGCCAAAGATGAAAGCCATAGGGAACCACCTGTCCTCCGGTACCAAATTTCAACATAATGCGGGAGAGAACTCTATTGACCGTAATTAGTCAACGTATACCTTTTTCGTAAATAGTCCATTTCAGTCCGTAAAAGGGGTAAACTTATACTGAAGGGACGATTATTCATTTACTTTAACGAGTTCGAACAATCAAGTACTCGACGATCTTTTCATGTTTAGAGAGTTTGAAAAGGGCTTAAAAGAGGACTCCAATGTTTCGCTTTTTCGTGAATTTTTGAAAGAGTCCGAAAAAGTGATAAAAGTATGTTCTTTGTTGAAAAATGATAAACTCTCCTAAAAAATCCAATTTCTACACAAAAACTTGAAACATTACACATACCTGTTTAAGATGAGTAAAAATGCTTCAAAAATACCCTTTTTAAAGTGAAAAATAAATAAATTAAAAATTCATCTATTCGAAAAAACTTATAAAAAGGACTTTTTCAACTTCATTTTTACCGTTCAAGTTCAGAGTGAAAAGTAGAAGCTTTTGGGTAAAAAAGTTCCTGTGAAGATTCTAGAAAATCCGTCCGTTGAAATAGAGAACCGTCAGTCCCAGGTAATCCACGACCTCTTAATCTTGTATTTCATGCATTCACAATTCATTTTTAGGCTTTAAATTTTATTTTTAAGGGAAAAATATGGTTCGAAAATTGTCCGCGGGGGTCCGCAGGTGACACACATGGTACCTGCGAACCCCGAATTTTTCTACAAAGAAAAAATTCGTGGGTCCGCACTTTCCTCATAGAGCGCATGCGTCCCTAGCACTGTTTACAAAGGTAAAGTGTGGTCCCCACGCGTTTAAATTTAAAACTCAAATTTCTCTTTTTCCGCCCAAAATTTTTCAAATTAGATTGTTCTAATCTATCTTTTTATGTATTGTAGGATTAACAAGATGTTGATTTGGAGAGAACGTGAACACAAGGACGTGGATGACGCCGCAATGCTCCATATGCCCACAATGCAAGCATTAAGAGTGTGCGGTTTATATAAATTATGGGCCATTCAAGGCATGAGAGCACAGGTAGAGCTCTTGACATGGCTGGTAAACAGGTGGAACGTTCAGGACCAGTCTTTCACTATTGGCGGCCACTGGCTCGAAATCGAGCTAGAGGACATGTATATTCTAACTGGTTTGTCCAAGAGGGGTGGACAACTCTCCTTGTTTGGGACTAGGCCAGGTGGCCAGACTGTCGCTAGTCTTCAGCAAGAATTCTGTAATGATGAAGCAGACCCTAGGGACAAATCGATTGATATAAAAACTATCATCCATCCCAAGCTGAAAGTTATTGCATTTACTCTTACCAGGCTGTGTGGGAGCGCAGCATTGCATGTAGCTACCGGTTCTCAAATGCGCATTGCTGTGGACTGTTTTCGCGGCACCATTTTCAACTGGTGTGACGCTGTGTTGGCTAATATAAAAGGCCAACTAACTAGAGAGAAAAATGGGAAATTGAATAACTTTGGATATGGATCCATCGTCGTCTCCCTTGCTCTAGAGAGGATTCCTATGCTAGCTCCACAGAGTATCCCTGTTGATGCCGGCCGACTTAGAGAACCTAGGATGGTTCGTTGGTCCGCACTGATGGTCCGTCACGGTATTGACGGCGCTGAGATTGTTTGATTTCCTTCTTCATATTTTCGTTGGCTGGATCGCCAACTTTTTGTCATAGAGGATTTTCCATACGCTGGGATAGATTTTCGCGGCGAATGAGAAATGACTCTCCCAGCAGGGGAATAGTGGGATGACTCAGGTGAAAAAATCTTTCTTCAACAGTTTCTAAGTTCTAAATTTTTTTTTATTTTTAAATCGTCTTGAAAGTTGATAACCAAACGTTTTTTGAATACAGATGTGGGCCCACGGTGACCAGCCCATCTCCAACCTTATGAAAGAAGACAACCAGTTGCAGTCGCACCAGCTCCAGCAGGCCAATCAGCAGAAATCTTGACTGATTTAGATCATCATCTAGAACATTTGACTCTAGAAATTCTGGAGACAGACATAGATGACATTCCACTCAGATTGCAGAGATACGTGATGGGTGTTCCAGGACCTTTTAGGAGGTTCCTGTGTCGGGTGGCTCAGGGAGTGGTTTCTTATCGTGATCACCATCAGTGATGGGATGATCGTGTTGTAGACTCATATTTTTGACTTTTTGTGTTATCATTTGCCGATCATAAGGCGTTTCCAACCTATGATCGAAGACGATGTATATTTTTTGAAAACACTTCTATCCTATGATATATCACTATTTACCGGCTATCTGTATACATTTTATGAATGTTATTTGTTTTACTGTTTTGATCACTAAAAATGTCGATTTATCATACTAGAAGCAACTGCGTCTGCTAATGTATTTAAATGTCTTGGAATATGTTGATATTCAATGTAGTCAAATTCACGTTCCAAGAGACGAACTCTTAAAAACAACCGTAACAACACTGGATTTCTAATGGCATAAACACTATTAAGTTGTAATACTACAAGTTCAGAATCCAACCTCACAATCAAACTCCGAATCCCAAATGATATGGACTCAGATAATAACTCAATCACTTCACTATAATCGGCAATGTTATTTGTTGTTTGACCAAGGTTTACCCCATGCATGGAAACTAACTCGTCAGAGGGTGAATAGATAACCCAAGCTGCGGAAGAAATGTTCCGTGTAGTACGACAAGCACCATCAGCAAAACCAATGTAGGTTTGAAGAGACGTCGACATCTGCAATATCAAGAGTGAAACTCAGATAAGTAGGAATAGTGATTAAAAACACTTCTAAACTAGGCACACCTTTCTAATCTAAGACACACCAGCAGTAAATAAATCTAACCTAAAAAATAAAATATCTCCATACCAAGTTTAAGCATAATATCGCTTCAGATATAACCCATTTCTGGGCTTATCTAAAGGGATACCATCAAAATATATAATCTCATAGGCCCCTTTTGCCAGTTTTCTCTTAACAATGAAATGACCATGCCACATGGGCACGAATTTCCCAGCTCCTAGTTTATCGTTGGCTTGATCATAAACTAAGACTAGGTCTCCTTCTAAAAAATTTCGAGGGGTAACACTTCTATCATACTGAGCTTTTATTCTTTTGACATGAGCCTCGTTTGCTATTGCAGTGTTTCTCTAATTTTCATCCAAGTGAGCCAGATACAAAAAAAATTTCTCCTCTTCAGACATAGCTAGGAGTAATTCTATGGCTAATTTCAAAGATGGAATTTCGCATTCAATCAGAAACACAGCTTCCAAACCGTAAACGAGTTGAAAGGGAGTGAAACCAGTTGATGGTTTGACTGAGGTTCAATATGCCCAAAGTGCTGAAAATAGCATGGAATGCCAATTCGTCTTGTGAAGACCAATAATTCGTCTGATCATGGTGACTAAAAAATTATTTATGGCTTCGACCAGACCATTGCCTTGCGGATAATATGGAGTGGAACTATCGTGGCACAGGCCAAGCTGTTCTGTCATTTCAGTCATCATGACATTCCGAAAATGGCTTCCATGATCAGTAATAATGGCTTGAGCAACACTGAACCTAGAAATTATGTGATTAAATACAAAAGTTGCAGCAATCTTGCCGTCAGCCAAAAATGTAGGCATTGCCTTAGCCCACTTAGTAAAATAATCTATTGCTAAGTTAATATATGCATGCCCCTCGGCCGAGTGAGGGTTACATGTAATAAAATCGATACCCCATTTTGCGAAAGGACCAATAGCAATTATGGGATAAAGAGGAGCGGGTGGTGCGTGCATCTTACGATAAAAAAGTTGACAATTGTGGCATTTTCGGACTGCATAAATACAATCTTTGAATAACGATGGCCAGAAATAACCAGCGCACAATATCTTTTGGGTTGTGGCATACCCAGACATATGGCTACCAGATGCTCCAGAATGGCAATCATTTAAAACCTTTTCAGCTTCTTCATGAATAAGACAGTGTCGGAAAACAGAATCCGCTCCATGACTATAAAGTGTATCACCAATAATATTATACTGTTGGGATTGGAAACGTATCTTCCGTCGCTGAGATCACGAGATTTCAGGCCGAAAAGATTGGGTTTGGAGATAAACAATAATATCTCCATACCATGGATCAAGAGTACTGATAAGAAACATAGATTCATCTGCAATGGGCTGCTCTGCCACAGTTTCAGTATTAGTAGAGGGGAAATCACACATTAGTTCCATAAAGACCAAGGATTTCTTCGCCTTGGATTTTTCAAATTCCAAGTCGAATTCCTGTAGGATAACTATCCATTTGGAATACTTGCCCCCTAGCAATTGTTTGGTCAAAATGTACATCATAGGGTTGTAATCAGAAATTACCATAGTTTTGCGTAACAATATGTAATGTCTAAATCGTTGGACAGCTTGAACAACTGCCAAAGCCAATTTCTCCACATGCGTATACTTAATCTCAGTCGGATGTAGATTTCGACTAAGATAGTAAATCACATGTTCAGTATGAGATTCGTCTTCCTGAACTAACACCATCCCAATGGTGGAATGAGAAGCGGCGAGATATAAAATGTAATCCTGGTTGTAGTTGGGAGGATGCAATAACGGTGCATGGGTCAACGCGTGTTTAAGTGCATCAAAAGATCGATTAGCGATCTCATCCCAAAAGAATGGAATGTTTAGTTTTAGCAACCGGGTAAAACCTTTTGTAAGCTCAGCGTAGTTAGGAATAAATCGACGTAAAAATTTTGCTTTCCCCTGCAAACTTTGGAGTTGGCGTAAAGTCAAAGGAGGAGGTAATTTGACAATAGCTTCAACCTTCGACGGATCAATGTGAATACCTGCTTTCGAGACAACAAATCCTAGTAAACGACCCGACTCAACACAAAAAACACATTTGTGTGGATTCAGCCGAATTCGATAATGCCGACATCTCATAAAGATAGCACGTAAATGTGTAAGATGGTCAGCCCTACATGATGAATGAGCAGGTCAATCATCGAGATACGGTTGCACAATGTGCTTAATGTCATGAAACGCATAAGACATTGCCCTTTGAAAAGTTGCTCTAGCGTTCTTCAATCCAAAAGGTAGTTTGCAGTAAGAAATTGTCCCCCACGGACAAATAAAAGTTGTTTTTGGTTGATCAGCAGGGAGTATGTTTATTTGATTATACCTTGAAAAGCCGTCCATAAAGGAAAAAATTTCACTGCCGGCACAATCATCAATTATTTGATCGATATAGGGAGTTGGATAATTGTATTTAGGACAAGCTCAATTAATATCCCTATAATCGATACATACTCGTATCGTTCCTTGTTTTTTAGTCACAGGAACAATATTAGATACCCAATCCGTTAAGGGAATTGGATAAATGAAACCTGCACGAAGTAATTTTTTAACCTCTGCTTTGATAGCAGCATATTTTCTAGGATGCATCTGACGTAGACGTTGATGGACGGGTTTGGCATCCGGGTAAGTCTTGATTTCATGTACGACAATTGACGGATCAATTTCTGGCATTTCTTCATAGGACCAAGCAAACACATCATGGAATTCTTGAAATAGGGCTTTATAAGTTTTAATTTCTTCTTCAGTACAGGAAACACCTATATGAATGTTTTCAATTATTCTAGGTTTTACTGAAATGTCAATTGGAATCGTTCGAGAAATATTTTCCAAATTTAACTCGGAATCAGGATTTTTCAATGGATTCTGCAGTTCCTTAACATATTCAGCAGTAAATATTGAAGCGAAATCATCTTCAAAATCATCTAGTTCAGGTAAAAATGAAGATCGATGATGTAGATATTCCCATGGTAAATCGTCAACAGACAATAATTCACGAATCTGCTCATCAGAATGAATAGGTTCAGGAAATGCCGTTGTGGCTGAGCTAGATATAGAAAGTGATTCCTCATGGATCCCATTCACTGGATCAATTTCGGTTGAAGAGGGGTCGGAAAAAGACTGTATATCCTGATATGCAAGTTCAAATGGACTCAAAGGCATCATGCCATCAATTGAATCTAACTCAGATTTGGAAGGTACGATCCAAGGATCATCAAACATAAGAGAGTCTGACGAAATCATATGAATAGTTGCAACAGAAGGCGATATGTTAGGAGGAGGAATGGAAAAAGTTCCTAGCAAACCAGAATCTTTAATCAAACCTACTCCAACATCCTTATAAGGGATAGCCGTTTTACCAACGTGCTGGATTGTTTCTATAGAGGCTGGGTCGGAAGTAAAATAAGTTAACTGATCTATTGTAATGATCTTTCCTTGATATGGAAATTTTATGAGTCGGAAGACCGAAGAGGCAACAACAGTCATAGTGTAAGACCAATTACGACCCAGAAGAAGGTTGTAATCAAGAGGGGCATCAACCACTTCCACATCTAGATTTACAATTTTACCTTCAACCCCTATGGGTAAATCCTACAAAATACCAAAAGGGTGGAAACCTCGACCATCAAAAGCCTTAAGAATTGTCTGAGATTGGTTCAGTGTAGGAGAACCAAGCGATTTCCAACACTGAATCGACATAATATAGGTTGAAGCTCCCTCATCAATCACAGTCCGATAGATCGGTCTGTTTTTTACTGTCACCGGAATCTGGAAAGCCATTTGGTGAGGTAGGCGAGGTGTACTATTTTCTAGATCAAAGATTATAAGATTAGAATCCTGAATATCAGCAGCGCCTATGGCAGACAAAAGAAATTTACGCTATGCTGGGCATGATTGCAGCACTTCCAAAGCCGACATCGCTGAAGGAGAAATAGCTAAGTCTTCAACAATGTTGTAATTCTGAGCAGCTCTCGCATGTGGATTGAAAGCCGATTTACGAAGAACACCTTTAGCAGGCGGTTTGATTATTAAGTCTGGATTTGGTTTCTCGATTTGTAGCGGACCAGAAATAGGAGGAGGTGTAGTTGATGTATTTGCATTAGAAGATTCTACTTCTTTACCATCAACAGGATTCTTAGTACCATAATCTTGCGATCGTGTCGCAATCCTTACATGAGACATCATCAAAATGGGCTCTTCTGAAGCAGTTGAGGTAGAACCAACCATCTTACTATCTTGAGTCGGAAAGGGATCCTTCAAGACAGTAGGTTGTGAACCTTTGACGAATTTTGCAACCTCGGCCCGATGTGGGCATTCCTTAGTAAAATGATCTTCATCACAAATGTAACAAGGATAACGTGGTTTACGTTTTTCCTCATTGGATTCATTTTTATCAGTTTTTTCTTTAAAAAATTTTTTTTTTTATTCTTCCCTTTATTTTTATTACCGGATTCAGATTTAGCTGTAGATGTCTCTACAACATGAATATCGGCAAAAGCTTCGAGGGAAGATTCTCCTTTCGGGGAATCAGGTAAAGTTATAATTGGAGAAGAATTCTTTGAAGATTTCTTCTTGCTTTTACTATTGACCGTACCAATCATACCGTCAGCGGCATGAGACCCTAAAGGAGCAGCAACTATTTGACCTTGTTTTGGAAGGTCTGGGATTTTTTCATGTAAAGTACCTGACTGTGTGTAAACGAGGTCAAGGTACTGAGCTTGAGAAATTACTTGCTCTTCAGTAACAACACCAGCATTAGCTACATCTTCAATAATCTTGGGTAACAATGATTTAACAAACCATTCCAACAAAATTTGATCCGGAATGTAAACTTTCACCAAACGTCTCCTGCGTCGCCATTCATGAATATGATCAGAAATATACGTAGATGTGGATTGTTTCAGTGAAGTTAATAATTCCGTGCCATTGTTGTATATGACTGGCAACTGAAAATGAGTCAAGAAGGCAGTTTCTAACCGACTGAAGTTATGAAATGAGCCTCGTGGTAACTCAATGTACCATTTGGCTGCAAGACCAATAAGAGTTCTTTGGAAAAGACTTAAGCGAATTGAATCATCAATGATTGAATTAGACGCACATTAAAGGTGATAAGTCATGACGTGATTTGATGGATCCTCTCCTGACTTACCTTCGAATTTTGGTATATCACTGGGCAACTTATGCGGCATTGGCGACCAGTACGGATAATATAAAATTGGATCATTCGTAAGGCGCATCAAATCAAGTAAATCCAAAGTTGTGATAAATGGTAACTGATGGTTAGGGTCACGAAAACCTTGAGTAGCCAAAGCAGTTCCAGCAGGTGGATACCCAGGATAAATGGGAATCAGATTAGCATTAGGAATTGTATAACCTCCTGGAAAACCAGGATTAACCGAACCGAACTGGGGTTGTTGAGGTTGTTGATAAGTATAGCCAGGGTACGGTTGATACTGATAGTTTGGATTTTATGTATAGGGACAGAATTGTGGCTATCCCTAGTACTGTTGATACGTGAATTGCGGTTGACTTGTGACAACTGTACTTGTACCGGCTTGTCCCATAGGCATATGAACTGAAGTTTGAACCGAAGATCCTGACTGGGGTACAGAGACTTGAGGGATTTGCAAGGATGCAGGGATAGACGAACTCGGGGTTACAGATACTCCAGAAGCAGGTGTAACAGGTTGAACAGGTGTAGCAGCAGTTGCAGAAGTTTGAGGCGGAGTCTTAGGTGAACTAGGACCAGCTTGCTGAACAGTACAAGGTGCAGAAGGCTGAATAGTAGGCTGGACAGGTTGCTGAGTTGGACCAGAAATTAAAGGTTGTCCAAGCTGATAAGGCAACTGCACATTAGGCTGCATAGGCTGTTGATATTGGGATGGATCCCACACCATATTCATTCTGGGGTATTGTCCCGTAGAAGGTTGAACGTAAGGACCATAACCTGGTTGAACGTAGGGTTGATAAGTAAGTGGTACATTTCCAGCTCCTTGAATAGATGACTAAACAGAAGGATGTTGGAAACCTTGAATTGGGTACTGACCTTGAGGTTGATAACCCTGAGGCGCATACTGAAGCTGGGGTTGATAAGGACCCTGAGGAGCATATTGCGTTTGGGGTTGACCTTGGGGCATGTACTGTTCTGAAGGTTGATACCCTTGAGGTGTGTACTGTCCTTGGGGTTGTCCCCCAAAATAATATGATTCCACAGTTTGTCCTGGGAAAAATTTACCTTGAGGTTTCCCCCCAGGCAGTAACTGACTTCCTGAAGGTTGCCCCCCAGGCGATAACTGACTACCTGAAGGTTGCCCCCCAGGTGGTAATTGACTACCTTGAGGTTTCCCCCCAGGCGGTAACAGATCTCCCTGTATTGGCCCTCCAGGTGGTAACTAACTACCTTGAGGTTGAGGATTCGGAATATTACCAGACATCATATAGATTTGCGCTGCGTTCGACGTTTCAGTTTTAACACCACTATTACCAGATGACAACATTTGTTCGATTGGTTGAGGAGCTGCTCCCGAGAAAGTACCAGACAGAGCCTGATATCCCGAAGGAACAGAAGGACCACCGTGTAAAAATGTTTCTGGTGTCTGGGAAAACATGGATGACTCTCCGGCCATAATGGATGGCGGATAGTAACCTCTAGGTGTAGGATGAAATGGAACTCGATGTGGAGAAAAAGCAAGACCCGGATTCTCTAAAAAGTTTGTTAAGGATAGATACCAAGCACTAGTTCGAATAGGGCTGTAGAAAATAGATTCACGCTCCCTAATATTTAAGGATTGAGGGGAGTTGGGAAGAGATATATCTTCGTCTGGATTAGTAAGTTCTTCAATAGAAATAAGACCAGCTGGAAGATCGTAAGTGAAAATATTTCTTACCCTAGGTGAACCAAGATCGCTAGAAGTTGGTGAAATAAATCCTGAGGATGTTTCCAAAACAGAAGGTTCAGTTTTAGGTTCAGAGATTTCAGGTTCGTCAGCCAATTCACTGGATGCAGGAATACTACCAGTAACTTCAGAAACTGAAATCGGTTCTTGAATGTATTCTGTTGTAGGTAATTGATGATCAGGATGGACAAATATGGATGAACTTCCAATTTCTATTGATCTAATCCTACCACTACTGGATGATACCAGAGCATGACGCCCTTCAAGCTAACTTGGTGAATATTCAGGGGGTTTCCCTTGTAGTCTCTGGGATTGTCTCGGAAATTCTGCCTCGATTAAATATTAACTAATCACACGCAAACAAAGAAAATTTCAATGAAAACACCTAAAGTCTCTAAAAAAACAAACAGCTGAATCACACGCTTAAAAATCTAAGAGTTCAAACCACACACAAACAGTAACTTTCCGTACTAAAAACACTAGTTGGTGATGAAATCCAACTTAGTAGAAATTTAACACAGAAAGGGTGGTTGGAACAGTTACCCTGACAACCTGCTTAATGAAACAGACTGGCACAAGTTTCCTCACAAAACCATCTCGTGTGAAGAGAACCCCCCAGAGATTCCAAGTGCGTCTAGTCGATGTCTGCTCCAGGTACAATGAGATCTTTCCTTCACCGTCACCTTAGGAAATAATCTTAAGATAATGGACACTAAGGTTACCAACAGTAACAAATATAACTGGGGGAACAGTCTACGATCCAATTTCACATGCAAGGGTAGAGTAGCAAGCTCAATCCCCTTGAAGGCTCCTCGACATGGTTAATCCGAGGTTTACCGAAAAGTGACCCCAGGCTCCTCGACAATGGTTAATCTGAGGTTTACCATTTGTAATACGTGCAAAATCTTCTATCTTCCCCAATGAAACATAATTGATTGTCTCAAAGGTTCGGACATGATCTCGTGATTGACTTCTTTAAGAGAAGCTTCCCAGATTATACAAATTACAATTGGATTTATCTCCTACCACAAGATTTGTCTACTTGTTTGTTTTTACTACCTTGGAGAATTAACTACTTCCTACTCCAAGATACTAGCCGAAGCTATGTTGGTGATAAGAGCCTTAGAAAATAAAAAGATTTCTAGATGAATTTTAATTAAGTGTTACTTTTAAGAGCTGTTTCTTAAGTCTATGGGTGCAGAAATAAAACTCTGATGGTGTGAAGACTCGATTTCCAAAAGACACTAAAAATGCACCTAAAAATGATAATCAAATTGTTTTCCTTCAATGAAATTCTAATTAAGGAAAAGTTAGAGAATGCAACTCTTTTGATAAACAATTCCTTCTTTAAACATAAAGAACAATTGAAAGAAACTATTTTTGTCTTTTCCAACAAATTATCAAAGCTCACAATAAAAATCCTTTCACTTTCCAAAAACTCGAAGCTACAAAACAATTGTTTTTCAAAAGAAATCTACAAATTTTAAAAGCATTCAAAACTACAAAACGAATTTCGAGATATACAAAGTTTAATAGCACTCAAAACTACAAACTTTAATAATCTAAATGAATAAAAGCTTTAAGATTTTTTTGAAGAATGTTTTTACTTAGTTGTTCAACAAACTAAGGATCTATTCGTCCAGAATAACAAACAGATCGAAAACACTCAATTATGTTTTTATTAAAAATGAAATTCAAAAACCAATAACAAAGTTTCTTTTCGAAGATTTGCAAAGAAACAAGTAACTCTATTTCTCAATAAAGGATGATTTCACAATCAGGTCAGATCCAGCAAAAATACCAAGGTAATCTGAGGTACTTCTAAGTGTCAAATACTTTAGATCGCTACAAAAACCAAGTGAAATGCCATCCAAAACACAAAACTTCTAGAAAATCATCAAAACACCAATACTGCTGAGATTTGTTAATAGAAAGCTTTTGACAAAAGCAATCATCAATCTGGGTAGAAAACAAAAACTAAAAATCAAAATCAAGATAAACTAAATAAATAAATATGAAGTTTTTCAAAACTTTAACAGGGTCCGCAGGCTCCAAGATGTCACAGGTGTGGTCCCACACTGTTTACACAGGAAAAGTGCGAAACTGCCCGCACTGTGAAAACAAGGCAAAGTGCAGTCCCAGGAAAAACTAGAGAAAAAATTAAAGGATTTCAAAAATTTCAAAAACAGAGAAAACCTAAGCTACCCAGGAAAATGTTTATCAATCAAAAACTAGGAAAACATTTCCTCAAGTCAAAATAAAAGAGAACCAAAAACAACAAGTTCTTTCCCCAGCGGAGTCGCCAATTTGTTGTATGGATTAATCCGTCTTGCGAACAAGACTGATCTCCCTAGTACTAAAAGTATCTAGCAACAAACAACCAAATAGACTAATCTTTCTATAAGCATATATGATCTATGAAAATCTCTATATAGGTGTAAAAGACTTACCGTTTGTCTAGTGCTTGTTTGAAGTTGTTGTTATCCCTCGCGCGCTTGAAGGAGTTTTCCTCGTAAACCTGCAGTCACAAACAAGCAAAATATTACATAACACCTGTATAGAAATCATCATAAACCATGCTTATCATAGTGATCAAGGAATCTATGAAATAAACCATTGATTGAAAGCTTATTGAGAAAAATGAGTATATTTGTATTAATTTCAAAAGAAGAAAATCCTTACAACCTGAGCCTTGATGTTGCATAGGACTTTCCGGGGTCCGAAGCAGGAGTCTCCTTTACTTTGATAACCTCTGCACTCC
This sequence comes from Pinus albicaulis, assembly GCA_034641835.2. NCBI lineage: Eukaryota > Viridiplantae > Streptophyta > Pinopsida > Pinales > Pinaceae > Pinus > Pinus albicaulis. The sequence goes on along the minus strand of CM076579.1, from coordinate 55,915,400 downwards.
TCCAACCAAGACAAATAGAGGTATGCAATCTCTCCTCACAAAAGTCTTAGTTAACTGAGTCTAAATCTTAACAGCACTTAACTTCAAATATTCTAAAAGCTTGAACTCCCTCTGAGGCTACCCAATGCCTCTTTTTATAGTGGAAAAGAGGAGGTTTTCTGTTCCAAGTATGAAGGGATAGAATCCTCCTTCAAATGGATAAGCTCCTCATATCAAGGGGTTAGCTCCATAAGGTAAGGGATTCATGCACCTCACAAGAGCGGTTCTGCCACCGCAAGATCCATTCTATAAGCTTCCATAATTTACTTTAATTGAGCTTTTTGGGATTTACTTGTGCCTTTTTAATATTACAGCGGTCCACACCTATAACAAAGATAAAGTGCGTTCAGGAACGCAGGAAAGCTGAACATTGGGTGCAGGACCGCAGGCAAGATAGCCATAAAGTGCGACACCAAAGTTTAGGAGACTTTTAGGAACTAATTTTTTGTATGGATTAATCTATCTTGCGGACAAGACCGATCTCCCTAGTACTAAAAGTATCTAGCAAAAAACAACCAAATAGACTAATCTTTCTCTAAGCATATATGATCTATGAAAAGCTCTATATAGGTGTAAAAGACTTACCGTTTGTCCAGTGCTTGTCTGAAGTTGTTGTTATCCCTTGCGCGATTGAAGGAGTTTTCCTCGTAAACCTGTAGTCACAAACAAGAAAAATATTACATATCACCTGTATAGAAATCATCATAAACCATGCTTATCATAGTGATCAAGAAATCTATGAAATAAACCATTGATTGAAAGCTTATTGAGAAAATTGAGTATATTTGTATTAATTTCAAAAGAAGAAAATCCTTACAACCTAAGCCTTGATGTTGATAGAAATCATCATAAACCTGTATAGAAGGAGTTTAGGAGACTTTTAGGAACTAATTTGTTGTATGGATTAATCTGTCTTGCGGACAAGACCGATCTCCCTAGTACTAAAAGTATCTAGCAACAAACAGCCAAATAGACTGATCTTTCTCTAAGAATATATGATCTATGAAAAGCTCTATGTAGGTGTAAAAGACTTACCGTTTGTCCAGTGCTTGTTTGAAGTTGTTGTTATCCCTCGCGCGCTTGAAGGAGTTTTCCTCGTAAACCTGCAGTCACAAGCAAGAAAAATATTACATAGCACCTGTATAGGAGGATTCACAGGAGGAGGGTCCGCACCTATAACAAAGATAAAGTGCGTTGAGGAACGCAGGAAAGCTGAACATTGGGTGCGAGACCGCAAGCAAGATAGCCAGAAAGTGCGACACCAAAGTTTAGGAGACTTTTAGGATTTTTTCTGATTTTCAAGGCTTGACATGAGGAACTAATATGTTAGAATTGCAAAAGGGGGAAGTATGAGTAATAATGAGCTCATACACATAGCAGAATGTCATGATGACAATTTTTAGTGTAACATATTAGTTCCACTAAAAATTAATACAAATATACTCATTTTTCTCAATAAGCTTTCAATCAATGGTTTATTTCACAGATTCCTTGATCACTATGATAAGCATGGTTTATGATGATTTCTATATAGGTGCTATGTAATATTTTTCTTGTTTGTGACTGCAGGTTTATGAGGAAAACTCCTTCAAGCGCGCGAGGGACAACAACGACTTCAAACAAGCACTGGAAAATCGGTAAGTCCTTAACACCTCTATAGAGCTTTTCATAGATCGTATATGCTTAGAGAAAGATTAGTCTATTTTGCTGTTTGTTGCTAGATACTTTTAGTACTAGGGAGATCGGTCTTTTCCGCAAGACGGATTTAATCCACACAACAAATTGGTGACTCCGCTGGGGAAATTTCTGGGCTCGATCCCCAGTGGAGTCGCCAATTTTTTGTATGGATTAATCCGTCTCGCGGACAAGACCGATCTCCCTAGTACTAAAAGTATCTAGCAACAAACAGCCAAATAGAATAATCTTTCTCTAAGCATATATGATCTATGAAAAGCTCTATATAGGTGTCTGAGGAAAGTTCCTTTTACTGTGGTCCGAGGAAAGTTCCTTTTACTGTGTCAACCTTATTAAAAAATGAATCAGTGTCCTCGAGGATAGTTCTTTTCCTGTGTCAACTTCATTAAAAAATGAATCAGTTGGTTTGAGGATAGTTCCTTTTACTGTGTCAACCTTGTTAAAAAATGAATCAGTCGGCAATTTGCAAAATCAATGACTATGAAATGAACTGTGATTTCTATACAAGATAGAATCATAGAAATCACAGTTTATAGAAATCAAAAGAAAAATATTACATATCACCTGTATAGAAATGGTAGCAGGGGATTGTGCCAAATCATTGACTATGCTATACGAATGGGCGGCTTTCCCAAAAGCAACATTTCGACACAGTGGTCCCTTAGGGATCTTAGTATGAACCTCTGCCCTAGGCTAAGGGATTTGTAAGGGACCCTTGGGTGTCGAAAGAGGTTCTATAGAGACCGAAGAAGGTGGCTTGGAGACAGACGTAGCAGCAGGCTTGTTGTACTGACGGGACCGAGTCTGGAAATTGATGTCTACAGTTGAAGGTTGATCGGATTTCATCATGAGAATCTAGTCATCGGGGGTACCAGATAGAAGAGGTTCGGTAATAGTGTGGTAGATAGGAGGTTGGGCAAAGAGAGGAGGCATGCTGTACCTTGAATACGTGCTACCAGGAGAGGAAGATATGTAGGAGGTGTTGGCCCCCCCCTGAGGAAAATCAGAGCCCATGGGAGGTTGAGCAATGACAACACACACACACCACAAAGGAAAAGGAGACCGACAAGGGTAGGGAGGTGCAATATCAACCGATTACAATGTCGAAACAAGGGAAAAGAGGTGCAGGATCAATTGATTTCAATGTTTTAGAGTCTTTTCTTGGCGGTGTTATCCAAGCCCTTTTTCGCTTAGGTTGTGTGTGTAAAAAGTGTGTAAATTTTAATTTTTAAACCCAAACATTTGTAGAGAAAAAGAAAAGTGTGTTGTATAGCTATAAATAACCTAAAAATGACAGTATATAAGCCTACAAATCAGAAAATAAATAGCTAATAATGCAATAATCTAAACCTAAGAAGGTGGGCGTCTCAACAACTATTCTATAGGTGAGTGAAAAAAACTAATCAAAACACACTAAAACAGCGAATAGATCTAAGGTCGGAAGGGATAGGGATCTAAAGGACAAAATCTACTGGAAAGTGGTGCAGAAACAACAACAGATCAGCAGAAAAATTTCTGTAAAAAGAGGTGGCGAAAGGCTATCTCCAGGAGGGAAGCAGAGTGCACCCTAAAGGAAAACCCAAACAAGGCTAAATGAGGATATTTGGATGGATAACAAGCTGATCTAAAGTGGATCTGAAGGTGATGTATCAGATCTAAAAAATTGGCTGAAGACTCTAAAATTTCAGACAACCTGCGACAACAAAAACTCTTCCACAAAAGGTGGAGGGTACTGAAGCCCTAGGGGTCTATGTTCCCACTTAGTTGAGTAAAACAGAAGAATTACTGGTCCAAAACGGGCAGCGATGGTGGTCAGGCAACCCTGAACAGAGGCTCAGATAAACCCAGAAAACATTCAGAAAAACCCCTGCAAAACGTCCAGGTCGCAGTTTCTGACCTGTTTTCAGCAGAGATCACGCTTTTTAGGAAGTAAAGTGCACCCTGGAGGTCCAGGTCATAGGTTTTGGGCTGAAAAGGGCGACCTGCACTTCTGGCACTCTCGGCAGTATATTTAAGAAAAATTTTCCGTCTCAGCTGCGGCTGATGTCTGTCACCTGCGCAATAGGTCCAGAAGCACACGGAAGTCAGAATTTTTATTGTTTTAGGCTTTTATGGGTTAAAAACAACATCAGGAAGAGAAAAAACAAGGGGCTGAAGAGTAATCCTAGGGTTTGAAGCAGCTGGATATGCAAGGATCAGGAAAACAATATCAGTCGTAATCGTAAACCCGTGTGGAGTCACGAGTTGTTAGTATGAATCTTGATTCGAGGTGTACGAAAAAAGACCACTTTAGTTGCGCATAACATACAACCCTAACAACATAAATGACTACTAATATCTTTAGATCTGCAATTAGATGATCAAGACAAATGCTGCAAAAATCTAGATCGATGCATTAGAATACATTAAACAGTAGAAAAATAAGATTTACTCCATAGATCCAATAGACAAGACAAGAATATATCTAATGAAATTTTTATTAATGGAACCTGGGAGGAAAACAAAATAGGGTGTTCCTTGTTCTCCTCAATGGGATGGGTTCTTGTAAGTCCTCCGCACTTCAGATTTATAATTCCTCTCTCTTGATGGTGTAGAAAACCTAGACAAAAATGGAAAAATATGGCTATGATAGTGGATCAATAGCCAGACCAAGAGTTGAGATCCAAAGCAATCTTTAGGCAACAAAAGGTGACAAATGAATAGGAAAACCCTTCTATTTATAACAAAATATTGAGTTAGTCTAGATATTGGTGCATAATTAAAATATTACTAACCAAATCAAGATCCAGCTTTTATGGAATATTTTATTATATTTTTTGGAGGGAAAAGGAATTTGACTTGAGTCAAATCCCCTTATTTATAAATAATAAATAAATAAATGATTTATTTATCATTTTAAGGATGTGATTAAGTAATAATAAATAAATAAATGATTTATTTATCGTTTTAAGGATATGGTTGAGTAATAATCAAATAAATAATGATTTATTTAATTATTTAAGGGAGATGTAGTCATATTTAACAAAGAATATTATTTAAATAACGTTTAAATAATTATTCTTAGAAAATAATAAGATAAATAATGATTTATCTAATTAATTTCCTTGTCTTGGGTTAAATATAACAAGGAATATTAATTAAATTGTTGTTTAGCTATTATTCCTTGAGGAAAAATCAAATAAATATGGATTTATTTAATGTTTCCCCATGGGGTTTCCTGTTTCGACCATAAACAACTTAATAAAGGTGGTTTAAAAAGTTATTTTTCATAGTGAATACGATTTTACTTGGGGTAAAATTTGTCTTACTTGGTGTACTTGGGTCCATCTAATAACAATGGATTAGATGACCAAAAAATGGTGTAACAATCAACATTCCCTCATCCTTGCCTTCATCTTCCTTATATAACATTTGAGCCCTCCCAAGCCTTAGCCCTCATCTAGACTGCGCAGTGTTTGTGGACAAGCTCCTCCAAGTTGGACTGCGTTGTTTTACCAAATCAACCATCATGTCTAGGTGCAATGTACACCCTCTCCATCAAGTGTGCTTTGTTTGCACATAATCCTCCATCACTTTATCATGAATGTCTCATGATCTTTTGTTTGACATCTTCAAGATCTTAGTTGACTGAATCAACCTTCTGTTTGATCTCTTCAAGATCTTAGTTGATTGTGTCAATCTCCATGATCTATCTCATTAATGAGACAGGTTCTCCAATTTCATTCACATTAGTAGTTGCTCAACTACCTTATTATGTATATATAGGCTTAATTAATCCACATTCACACACACAAAGTGGATATTTATTCATATTGAGGATTTTGGGTCCCTCCACCCTTTTATTTACTTAATTCATTAAGAAAATCAAGGACTCTAATAGTCCAAATATGATGTGAAAATTTGGGAATATTAGAGAAACCTATCTCAAGCATAATTTTATATCTGTTTGAAGGTTGTGTAAAAATGAAACAAACCTATCTCAAGCAAAATTTTCTATTTGTTTCATGCTTGTGTAAAAATGAAACAAGCCTATCTCAAGTGCAATTTTCTATCTGTTTCAAGCTTGTGTAAAAATGAAATAAACCTATCTCAAGCACAATTTTCTCTCTGTTTCAAGCTAGTGTAAAAATGAAACAAGCCTATCTGAAGCATAGTTTTTCTCTGTTTCAAGCTTGTATACAAATTAAACTTATCTTGAGTCCATTTCGGTTTTTATTCTCAAGAATCATTAAACTCATGAAAATCCCGAGATTATTTTGCTATATTTCATTCTCGTAAAACACATGAAAATGCCGAGTTCTTTCTGTCTTTTCCTGCTCGTAAATTAAATTGAAAGTTGGCCAACTGAGTATACTTTTATCACTTTTCCAGGCTCTTGAAAATTACAAAAAAGTGAAACCCTGGAGTTCTCTTTTAAGCCCTTTTAGACTCTCTAAACATGAAAATATCACCAAGTACTTGACTATTCGAACTTGTTAAAGGAAATGAACAGTCGTCCTTTCAGTATAAGTTTACCCCTTTTATGGATTGAAATGGAATATTTACAAAAAAGGTACATGTTGACTAATCATGGTCAATAGAGTTCTCTCCTGTATTATTTTATCCTTTTTCGGGCTTGAGAGACTAAATTTATGAAAAAGTACAACCATAGAATTTTCTTATGTTTTTCTTCTGACTCCCTAAAATTGAAAAACATCGAGTTTCACCTATGCTAGACTCATTAAAATTTAATAGTAAAGCACCTGTCGAGTACAAATAGGAATGTGTTGGGCTGCTGTAATTTAGTAGAATGGCAAGACTAAATGTTGTAGAGACTACATCAAAAACCACTTTGGGATTCTAGGATCTAGCCCTCCTGAATCCAGAGAGGGATCTCTCTATAAGTTTCAAAGATTGATTTATCTTTAAGGCTTTTGGTATGATATTAGGCTAGTTATTAAGAACAAGGGTTTTTGTTTGTTTGTTTGTTCAGGTATGATCTTTAATTGGATGGAATATCACAAAATGAAAGAGTTTCAAAGTGTGAAGTTGCAAGTATATTGAGAAGTTTTCAGCAGATAGGATTAGTGTGAAACAACTTTAATCCATTGGGCAATGGAGTTACAAAAGGGTTTAATTGTACAACAATTTCAAGAGTGGTACAAGGGGCAAGTCATCTATATCAAAAGGTCCTTTAGATTAAATGATGAAATGGAACATTAAAAGTGTTGAGAAGGTGGAAAAAGCCAACAATTTCAACAAGGATTTATCAACTTTCCATACAAGAAAAGCCTTTTTAAGCAACTATTTGAAACTAGCCAAAGGATAGGGCTAACCATAAACTTCTTTGGACAAGCTTGTATTAAAGCTAACTTATCAGACAACAATCCAGTAATCACACTAGACTACTTTCGAAAGGGATGAAAACAGATAAGAAAACAAAGTGCAGCTTAAGATCAAGCGAGATACATTAAAATCAAGACCTTCTTTTAGTATACTCTTAGGGAAACTTTCAAAACAACCTTTGGAGAAAGAACTAGGAGACAGAGAAAAACATAAACTTTTCTAGTTTAACTCTACTTGGCATGTAATAAAAATATCATTCAAGAAATTCCTTTCAAGTTTTTCACCTCAAGACATGGACAAACCAACATTCCTTGATAATGTTTACACTTAATTTAAGTCATTCCTAAATATAACAATTAGCAGAAAACATATAGATAAAGCTTATCAGTGAGATTAGGGTACTTTTTGACAGTAAATCCTAGCTCTATATTTGTTTTTCTTTATCAGAGAAAAGTGAACAAAATGGCATACATGAAAGGAAAATAATAACAGTAAGAGGTACTTCACGAATGATATAGACCAGGATCCCAAGAAATAGCTTGTGTATTGATTGTCAATCCAATTACAAACTACAAGTCCAATGTTTCGTCACAGCAACAACTTCTATTCTCAGCTTAACTTCTTCAATAACTCTAAACAGAGCTTCAGAGCTTCAGAACTTATTTACATTCAACAATGGTTCGATACTAAAACTATTACATCAAAGTCCAATAGCCAACCCTTTACAATGTGCTTCTCAAGGAGATTTTATAAGAAAATGAGGAGGTGGAAGAGTTTCTAGGGTTCAAGTGTCATTAATTCTATACTAAATGCAATTCCTAGCCTTGAAAACCATGCAAGGCACAAGACAGGAATGCATTGAATTATATCTCTGCTTCATTTACTCTTTTTATGTTTTTTAGGCCTAGTAGATAAAAAGATTGAATTTAAGGCCCTTGTTATCTTTTACAATAACTTCATCGATAGTTTAAAATGTTTTATTTTGCTTGAAATAAATTTTCAACTGTCTTTAGGAAAATATCTTCTGACTGGGAAATAACTATGCCTTCTTTCGATTTATGGAAACTGTAGGTGGCACTTTTAGTAGCTGAAGAGGATAATTGGCCTCTGATGTGGTAGTGGATGCCTTTCAGACTAATATTTCTCTTTGTTTTACCTTAAAACATATTTAACCTTCTTTGGTCTATGTTTTAGGCCTAATTAGGCATTGATCTTCATTTCTGGTCTTTTATTCCTCGTTGACAGTGGATTAGGACTTTGTTTATTGAATTTCTGCCTTAATCCCTCTAAACTCTGTTTTAAAAACTTTATTCCTCACTTATGCTCTAATCTTATACATTGATACTGATACTCTTCAATCATTTGATGTTTTACTGTATTTTTGTTGTTTTGCAGGTGCGCAAAAGTTTTACACAGGTGTGGGGTTTGTTTAAATGAAGGATCCATTAGATATTTTCCTGTACCAAAGGTTAGGAATCGTGATTCCTGGCCTTTGTGTTAATTTAAAAACTCTAGGAAAAACCCATATAACCTGCACAAAAACAAAGAAACATCATGAAAAAAACCTGCGAGAATGGGTTTAAACTGCTTCGAGCGGTTTGGGAGTGAGGTTAAATTAGAGCTGTCGGATTAGAATATCCAACGGTCGAGATCACTTGATGGGGTCTTTCGGGAGGTGAGAAGGTGGACAAATTCAATGGAGGCAAAAATAATTCCAGGCCGTCCAATCTCAAAGATTGATGGTCAGGATCAAATCAAGATTTACATTGTGGAGAGGGGAGCGGTATAGCGGAAAACCATTAATGGTTTTTCGCAAAATATTTTGGGGGGTAAGCGATTTTCTCAAAACAAATGCGATACGATACACTTGCTGACACGCGTCGTTTTCAAAACCACCAATTTCGCAAATTTTTTTGGGATTAAACTCTGGGCAAATTTTTTTTGCGAAATAGAACGTGAGCCGTTGGATCAGAGGATCCAGATCTGACGGTGTAGAAAAATTGCGATGGGAAAGCTGCGGGGTAAGTGGGGCCCAAGATGACGTAAGGTATTTCGTCGTGTAGTGGACGTGTTGTCGGGGTTTTTGAATGGTCGGGATAGATCCTGGCTGTTGGATCTATACAATGGATGGCTAAGATCTAATATCAGGGCAGAGTTTTGAAAGGGAGGGAAGGTAAGCTGGATGGACGGAGATAAGGAGACCTGAGGGCTGTTGATCGGTTTAGATCAACGGTCAACATTTGTTTAAAAATTTGAACTGTCGGGTTTTGAGAAATAAAGGAAAGAAGGGGTTTCGAAAAGGTTTTTAGGCTTTTAGCGTCCAATTGTGGGGCTTAAGGTTGCATGGAAGAAGGGGCTAAAATCATAAGCCCTCAGGGGTTTAATGATTTCAGAAATGCAGAAGGGTGTTTCTAGGCCCAACCTACTGATTTTTAAGCCAATTTTGAGGGTTTCGGTAGGTAAATTGAGGCATTTTTAAACCATATAAAAGGGAAATAAAAGGTTTAAAAGGGTTTTCAGAATGATTTAGAGGTTAGATGAAGGTATTTTGAGGGTTTTTATGAAGGGGACAAGGGTAAAAAAGGGATTTATGGAGGAGTGAAAATGATGAAATATGGGGTTTAAAGCAGTCTGTCTCTTGGAAAACAGCAGGTTCCTTAGGATAAAGAAGGAAACAATAGTGAAGATAAATTCAAAGGAAAAATATCTTCATAAGACTTTAAGAACTAACAATTTGGACATGAATTGTTTCTTAAAGGCTAAAAAAGAGATTTAGCCACCATTTGATATGACAAATTTTATAGGTGGCTAACAGTGGCTCCACTTGGGGATGTCATATTTTTGAAGGTGTTAAGAACCTTTGCTATTGATCTCTGGATTTTGAGTAAACGAGTGCCTTATCTGTTGGGCTGCAACTTGCTTTTATTTTGTTGATCTTTCTTTGATTGGATGATTTATGCAACAATCTGAATAATGAAATTCTATCAAAAAAACATCTCTACCTACCCAATCCTAATGATCCTAACATTTTTTCTTCTTTCAGAGTGGATTTAGATTGGAAAAATCTTTTCATAAATTTTTTTTTCCTTTTGAAAACAGAAAAATAATCTAAGTCTACTCTTATTTCTCCACGAGTTCAGATTAAGCAGTTGAAATCATAAGTTTCTCTACCTATCTATTATCTGTCAGGTTTAGAATATCTGAGAAAATTTTATTCTCTAAATTCTAAAACAGAAATTTAAAAGCAGCCAAGCCAAGATTAAGCAGTTTGACTTGCTGCAAATCTATGGCATAAGAACAAGCTGCACATAGACTGTTATTTTGCAGTAAATTTAAAGCAAAATGGTGAAGGCTTAAGGTCTAAAAATCGAAAACATCCTTCATTATTTCTTCAGCTCTGTTTTGAATATGTTTGAGCTGTATTTCTATCTTTCCTGGTTCAAGTTTTGGGGATAGTAGAACCAGTTTGTTTTCTATATTTGGCTCAAGATTTGATCTAATTAGAGCCATTCTTCTTTTGAGATTCATAGGTTCAGATTTTGAGCTTGTTTGAACCTTCATTTGTCTATCCTAATCTACCTTACTGATAAGCCAAGATTATGCTATTTGACTGATCTAATTCACTAACCTATCAAAAGTAAATTGAAAAAATAATTAGTCATGATTAGGCTGTATGACCAACTAGAAGTGTGTTTTTAGGAGTGGCATTTGAGCTTGCACACTTTCATACTTTGTCTCTTTTCTGATATGGGGCTGTACCTTTCTTATTTTTATAATCTACCCTCTTTTCTTTTCTATTGTTTTTTCTTTTTTTCTTTTTTCCTTTTTTTTAAACTTTGAATGCAATGTTTAGACAGTGGTAATTTACAATGGAAAGAGTAAAAAGCTTTGAAACTGGTATAGTCACGAAAAATAATGTTTGAGCATCTTGCCATTGACAGGACCTCCAAAAAGTTCAGTTCCATTCAATTCCTCCAAGAAATATGCATTGTTACCAGCAGTAGAATGAATGAGATAAGGGCCAAGCCATAATTTATCAAATTTCCCATGCTTTCCCTTATCTTCTCTCCTAGAATCCCACTTCAAAACTTTGTCACCAATGATGAAATCACTGGCCTTGGTTCTTCTATCAAACAGCTTCTTGATGTTTTCTTGCTTCTGTAGTGCTCTGATGTAGACTTCCTCCCTATTTTGTTGAAGATGTATAGTCTGATTGATTCTTATTTTCATGTCATTTTCTTCAGACTGTACCTCTTGGATCAGATTCATGACTGGCACTCCTAGTATGGTTGGAAAAATTGCATCTGCTCCATAAACTAGCTGGTAGGGCGACATTCCAATTGATTTCTTAAGTCTTAATCTGTTATCCCATAGTGCATGTACTAGCTTTGTGTGCCATGATTTCTTACTGTCTTCCAGAAACTTCTTGATTATATTCACCAAACTCTTGTTTGAGGATTCTGCCAATCCATTACCTTGAGGGTAATAAGCAATAGAATGGCCCAATGTAATCTGAAATTTATGACAGAATTCAACCATGTTTTTGGATCCAAATGCAACAGCACTATCAGTGATAATCTTCCTAGGACAACCAAATCTAGATGCTCTACGAGTTTCAAGGAATTTTATAATGACAGAATCATTGGCTTGCCTAGAAGAGATGGCTTCTATCCATTTGGAAAAGTAGTCTGTTGCAGTGAGGATCCATCTATGGTGGGCATATGAGGCTGGATGGATTTCCCCAATGAATTTTAGACCCCATTGTTGAAAAGGAGCTTCAACGGTGATTGGTTTCATAGGTAAGAGAAGAAATTTTATTTTTCCCTCAAAGAGTTGGCATTTGTGACAGGCAATAATCATTTTGTGGACATATTGAAAGAGGGTGGGCCAATAGTAACTAGCTCTAATGATTTTAGTAGAAGTTGTCTTCCAATAGAGGTGGCCTCCACATTCTCCTTCATGAAATTCATGCTTGATCTTATCTGCATCATTCTCAGGCAAACATTTAAGCAATAATCCACTAGCATTTTTCCAACATAGACATTTATCCAAAATGCAGTAATTAACAGCTTTCAACTTTAAAAATATTGCCTTTGTTTTAGACAAACCAGGAGGTGTATTCAAATTGAGCAAAACATATAAAATATCAACATACCAAGATGAATTCAGAAAATGCTCTTCAATAGTTGGAGTTGACAACTCCTCCTATTCATCTAAAGCATCTAACATGTTTATATCAAGAGCTTCAAAATTAGACTTAGCTATTAATCTTGCTAGTCATTGACCTTTTATGAGTTTAGTGGGCTTGATTTCTAAATCATATTCAAGTATCAAAACAATCCACTTTCCTCTTTTTCCATCTGGATCTTGTGTTAAAATGTCTTTTAAACCTGAATTAGGCACAAATGCAACTATGTGGGAATGTAGAATGTAAACTCTGAAGTCTTTTAAGGCTTTGACTAAGGCAAAGTCTTGTTTTTCCATGATATTGTACTTCAAGCGTGCATCTCTTAATGCCTTACTAAAGAATGAAATTTCCTGCTCTTGTCCCTTCAAGTTTTTCTGTAATAGGACAGCAGCCACTGTGTGTTCTGATACAAATGAAAAAATGAAGAAACCTTTTGTCAAATCAGGACTAATGAGAACTAATGTTTTGGTTAATGCTTGTTTTACCAGTTCAAATGATTTATTTGCTTCTAAGGTCCATTTAACTCCTTCTTCCTTTTTGAGCATATTGGTTATGTTTCTAAGGAGTTCAGCTATATTGGGTATGAACCTTCTCAAGAAATTAATCTTCCCAATGAAAGATTGAAGTTCCTTGATGTTTCTAGGATGGTTGATTTGCAATATACCATCAATCCTCTTTGGATCTATCTTTATCCCCTCTTCTGATATGATGTGTCCAAGTAGTTTACCTTCTTGGAGACCAAACATTTTTTTCTTTGGATTTAAAGATAACCCAAATTTTCTGCATTTCTCAAATACTTTTCTCAAGTTTTCTAGGTGTTCTTCATCTGTTTTGGAAAAAAAAATGATATCATCAAGGTAAATAACGATGAAGAGGCCTAATTCTTCTGAGAATGCAATATCCATGGCTCTCTGAAATGTAGCACCAACATTCATTAAACCAAAGGGCATCTTCACATACATGAAAGTACCCCAAGGTGTAGTAAAAGTTGTTTTGAGTTGATCATCAGGATGTACTAATATCTGATTGTATCCTGAGAAGCCATCTAACAAAGAAATCCTTTTAGAACCAACTAACTTTTGTAAAATATGATCCAACTTGGGTAAAGGGTAATTGTCCTTCAGAGAGGCTTTGTTTAAGTTCCTAAAATCAATACAAATCCTAATCTCTCCTGTTTTCTTCCTAACTGACACAAGATTAGATACCCACTCTGAATATCTAATAGGGAAAATAATTCCAGCTTCATGCATTTTCTTAATTTCTTTTTCCACTAGAGGTAATTGAACAAGGCTAATTCTGTGCAATTTTTGTTTAAACGGTTTCTGGTTTTCATGAAGGGGTATCTTATGTTGAATTATCTCTGTATCATAGGACTTTAGATCCTCATAACTCCATGCAAATACATCAGAAAATTCCTTAAAGAGCTCAATGTATTTTAGTTTAATCTGAGCTGGAAATGTTTTAGACGGTTTGATCTTTTTTGGTTTTTGTTCACTACCTATGTTACACTCTTCTACTTCAGTTTCAACAGGCTCCAGTCTTGGTTTTTTGGCAACATCATTGAAATAAAAAAACTCTTCTAGTGGGACCAGTCCTTCTGGCAAGTTTTGAGTGTTAGATTGTAGCATTTCTAAGTCTTATTTTTCTAAATTAGCACTGATTTCTGTTGTATTTTCAAGTTTATTAGATATCAAATTTATATCAGCAATCTCTGGAGACTTTACTTCTTCATCAAGTGGGTTTTATTCAATAGGACAGTCTGGTTCATAATCTGAATCTGAACTGGGCAACTCAAATTCATTTCTGGACTACAGGAAGTCTTCTATTTGTTTATCTCCATCAAACACTTGACATCATTTTTCATTGTCTCGGACAGCTGGTCTAAATTTGACTTGGGTGGTGCATTGTTTGGTTTTATAAGGTGTTAGAGATGTTCTAGCAGCAAAGGCTAAACCATTGGAAAGGACATTTTGGTTTCTTGGGACAAAGAGAAGTTGGGATTCATCAAATGTTTTTAACAAATCCATGACATCATTTCCATAGGCTCTAAGTCTGGGATTTTTGGCACTATATTCCCCATTCACTTGCTTAATAATCAGCTCTGAATCCCCATGAGCTTTTATCCTTTTGGCCCTAATTTCTTCAATAACTGTAGGCCTAAAATGAGGGATTCATACTCAGCTATGTTGTTTGAACATTGAAAATTTAACCTATAGGAATCCCCTTCAACATGATTGTTTTCTGTGTTGTGTATCCATATGCCTGCACCTGCATTATTCTTGGTGAAAGATCCATCAAAATTCATACTCCAAAGAGGACTAGTTTCATATTTGCTAGTTTGACTACTATCCTCTTTATCTTGTGTGCTTTCGAATGGTTCTTGTGAGTTAGCACTATGTTGAATTTGGTTTAGTTCCTCATGTTCTTAATTATTTTGAGGACTCTTCTCTTGACTCTCAAGGTTGACAACTAATGGATGACTGTTTTGTAGCCCTAGACCTGTGATTTGTTTGCTGTAATTTTCTGATTTCGCAAACTGTCTTGATACTTTTGTCTTGTCTTCCTCCCTTTCTGTGTCTGCCACTATGTTACAGTGAGGGGTGGCCATTAAGTCAGTTAAGGTTTCTTGCTCATTTAATGTTTTATGATTGAAGAGAATAAATGACTCAAGGCCTGTATGCACATAATAAAGAGGAGAGTTTTCAGGTCTCTCTTGGCTACTGACCATGTATTGCATGTGAGATTCCCTATAAAGTCGTATAATTTGATTAAAAACAGGGATAGTAGCATATTTCATATCCATTTTCATTGTTCCTTGTAACTTAGCTCCCCATGATCTTGATAAAACCATACATACTTGGGGGTTATATCAGCCACTACAATATCCATCACTAAACACTTGGCTGGAATTTGTGCTAAGTTTACACAGAGGTCTTTGATCAAACCTAAACATTTCACTCTAATGGAGTCAAAGGAATATAGATCTTTGTATGGTCTGGTGATTTCAAGGCCTAAACTCTCCATTACCACTTTGCGCATTAAGTTATGAGAGGCCCTTGAGTCAAGCATAGCATTTTGAAAAATTTTGTCATGAATTTTCAAACTAACATAAAAAGGAGGAACTGGCCCTTCTTGGTATCTTCCTTCAATATTAGGACCAAATAAGAGCTCTGGTTGGTCATCACTGAGGTTGAAAGTGTCATTATTTCCTGCTATCTTTAAAGCTTTCAAAATTTTTGATCTATATACATCTTGGGTGGCCAATTCAGTAAGGGGAACAGAGATTTTAATCTTGGAAATTTCCTGTTCCAAGCTAAAAGGCTACTGACTTTTTACAATGTTTGTTTCAGCCTTGTGAATCACCATTTTATCAGCAAAATCAGTTTGCTGATTTCCACTATTTACATTGGTCAAAATTGTTTTAACAGGAGCACTAGCTGAAGTACTAATGCTGCTAAGGTCTGCACTCTGTTTTTCATTAATTTGAGTGCCTTTCTCTTTACTTTGATCAGAATTTATAGCCACTGTTTTGTCTTTCTGTTTTACAATTTTGGGTTTATTTATAGGGTTGTTTTTTGTAGAATTTTCAGAGGTTTTGTTCTTGGGAGCTTCCTGATTCTTTTTACTCCTGAGGTCATATTCTTTTGGGGTTTCTCTGATGACATTTTCCAGCACTTGATAGTAATTTTCATCTTCTGTTATTTTATCATCGTAAGGTGTGTATAGACATTGTTTTCTATTGTAAGGCACATGAAAATCATTATCTACTCCCAGCATGTTTATGTCATCTTCCTCTGTTTGTTCATTTGCTTCTTCAACCTCACTTACATAGTTTTGATGAAAAGGAGGAATAATCTGTTGATCATCCTCTCTTGGTCTGTTTTGAGGTTGGTTTCTCCTAAAATTTTGATTTTGATTTTGATTTCTATTTTGGGGAGCTGATTGGTTTTCTCTAGCTTGTGCTCTCTCAAGTATGCTCATCTTTTTCATAATTTCTTTCATCATTCTCTCCATTTTAGAGCTACACGTTGAGGGTGCAGATTCTTCTCTAAATGATACTTTCTTTTCATTCCTCATCCTTGCTCTTTTCTCAATTAATTTTACTTCTACAGCTAGAGCCCCCTTCTGCATATCTTCCAAAGTTAAGGGGTCTCTTTCTCTTAGCTGATAGGCAATTTCATGATCAAATCCCTCAGCAAATTTGGCCAAAGATGAGCCTTGCGAAGGTTTCAAGTCTGGGGGTAGTGCATTATAGAGACTATTGAATATAGTGCAATAATTTTGAACACTTTCCCCAGTGTTTATTTTGAGGTTGTTGTAGTCTGAAAGTATTTGGAGAGGGTGTTTTTTGACTCCCCATTTGTTTAGGAATGACTGATGGAGAGCTTGAAGATCATTAATACTATGAGGGGTTAAGCCTTTAAACCATTTTCTTGCTTCTCCCCCTAAGCTTTGAGAAAACAATTTGAGTTTGACAGTTTCATCATCTATCTCATTTCTATCAAAGTAGTCATTCATTTTTTCCACATGTTGTGTAGCAGTAGTAGCACCACTGGCATCATATAACGGTATCTTGGACTGATAGTCTTGTGGCAGATTGACTAAAGGTAAAGGAAGGACTAGGGGAGCATACCATGTTGCCATGATAGGAGGTTGTGGAAAAAGTGGGGGGTTTACTGGTGGGGGATGCAAGATGGGAGGGGGTTGATGGAATGGAGTGGTTTGAATAGCGGGTGTATGGGTAACAGAAGTGGATGGACTCGCAAAAGGCTGTTGAGTAGATCTGGGATGAGAGAAACCCAAATTATGAAGGAAATGCAAATCAGGTGGGGTAGTTTCTCTACTACCAGTGTTTTCACCACTACCTTGCGATAAAGGTGAAGGCTCAAAGTCTGTCTGATCTATATCATCAAGTGACCTAGTTCTGAATGGGTTTCTTACATCAACTTGTGAATCTTGTAGAGCTGTAAGGTTTTCAGGAACATAATTATCTCTTTAGACTGGTCTGACAATAGTTGAAGCTTGAGCCTTAAGAGAGTTCCTAAGTATGCTTTTAGGATTATCAACTATCTCAAGAGGGTTTGGATTAGGATAGGCTCTGGTATGAACTCTTCTAGAAGCCACTATGCTATGTTTCCTGACCAAATAATAAGAAAATTTTACCTAAATATGACAATATTTGTTAGGCTAACTGATATTTTAACATGACCACTCAACCATTAAAGTTTCCTTAATTGAGTTTATTTGATGTTATGACAGTAAAGGGTTTCCCAGTGGCGTATTTAGGTATATTTAGGATTGTGGAGTCACTAGGTGGATGATTTAGACTTTGTTGTCCACCAAAAATATGATTTGGTTTGCTCAATGCATTCCCAAAGGGATCTACAAAGACTGGAGGGATATTAGGCCTTCTGGAGGCCAGTGAAGTCACTAGGTGGAAATTTTTAGCTCTTTTGGAGGTAAAATGTTTTATGGCCCATGACCATATACCAATCTAAAATTTTTTTTGGGTTTTCTAAGTTTTTTCAGTCCTATAGGTCATGAGAGTGTCCTAAATTTGTTTCAACACTTAGCTACGGTGATGAAACAAACATAGTTTTCTCTTATGGCTTAGCTAGTTTTTTCCTTCAAGGTTTGATAAGGCACTATGAGAATCCTAAAGTTTACTTAGTTTGTCACTGATTCAAATAAGTCCTATCATGATTACCATTTTCTTTGGTAGTGCTTGAAGAGAGCTACTTATAGTACACTGAATATTGAGTATTTTGTTTTCATGCAGGGGCATTAGACACTAGCAATGTAGGAGTTTTGTCCACATGTTGTGGCTAGGAGGGGTCACAATCATTCGAATTTGTAACAACAATGTGTCAATACCTTAGTTGCTTGTTGCATTTAGATCAATTATAGTCAGTAGAAGTCTAATAGCTTTAATTTCATTCCATCTGTCAGTTTCAGTTATTTGAATAATTTGTAGTTAGGCTTTTGATTTACCTAAAATGGTCCTCACAGAGGAATCAAAGAGACAAATGTTGATGTATAAATGTAACCCTCGGATGCATTGAAGGGGAGGAGACTTTCACAGTGAGGTCATGTGTTAAGATTTTGCTTTAGTTGAATAAAATCTAGCATTTTATTGACTATCTATGTGTGTGCTTGAATTAATATCCGTGTGAAATTGGTTGGTCTCGAGCATGTTGAATCCTCCGTCCTATGATTAATTCCATGAAGAGAATTGCTGTGTAAATCTCTGCCAAATTCCTATCTATGGTTGATTGTGAATTCCCTGGAATTGTCGCACTACATTTTGTAAGGGCCCGAGAATGATATATTAACCCATCACCATAGACATTGTAGAGTGCCAACCTTGGAATGAACGCACCAGGAGTGTGGTCACCATAGAACTGTGGACTTCTAGCCATAGTGGAACACCCACCTATAAAGGAAATAGACTTGTTTTGTTGTTAACTGAGAGTTCCTGTCCTGAGGTTAGACCATGAGTCTGTGAACCAGAGCGAATAGAAAGAAAGGCGTAACCCCGGTTTAGCCCTTTGTCAAGCACTGCTCCAAAACTGAGAGTTGGTTTGCGAAACCAAACCACCATATTGCACTGCTTTTATGGGGTAAGTGGTATTTTCAATTCGGACGTGATTCCATTAGCTGCCTGACATGTGGACACAAGCAGTCTAGAGAAACCGCCCTTATCGTGTGCCATCGTGCGTTAAAGCTCAACTGTGGACCCAGCGTGATATCGACGTGCGCCGTTGATCTAGAGGAAGGCTCATTGCATGGTGATCGCTCTCAAAAGTAGCACGAAAGATAACTTAAGGTATGGGCATGTGTATTAATTGAATCCCGTCAATTGTATAGGTGGGCTCGGAGCCTAAAGGTTCGCTATCGGTGATTTAATTGATATAAAGTTAAAAAGGATGGTAACCTTAGTTATAAGGTCTAGCAATAGAATTAAAGTTCGACGAAATATTTGAATTTCCCAAGGTTCTAAACATAAATTTCATACGTATATGAATGTGCACGTGGGATTAAAGATCACCAGTAACAATATATTTGTGGGTCTATAACTAAAGTTGATTAACGCATTCATTTTCCAATTTCAGGAGATTGACAAATAAAATTGATAAGAATCAAAGGGGATTATGGACAGGAGTTAGAGACCAACTCTCCTTGGGGGCCAGATTCAATTTTGTTGCTGTCAGTTGTGGTATGAGAGCTGTCTTTGAGTTGTTTTTGTAGAGAATTAACATGACAATCCGAGTAAGTAGAGGTGTTGGCAGAAGGAGACCTGTTGCCAATGCAGAAGTGTTGGAGACCTTGCAGAAGTTTGAAGCCAGAATGGATGCCATGGAGCTAAGATAGCCCAGAAAACCTGAAGACATCAGTGAACCTAAAACAGAAGAAGCTGAAGAAAATGTTGAGATTCCTCCTGAGATGAGGCTTCTCAGAACTGTTCTGGGGTCTACAGTGAAGCCCAGGATTGAAGTGTCAAGTTTTGCAGGAGGACTGAGTCCAGAAGAGCTGGTGGACTATATTAATGAAATGAACAAGTGCTTTGATTATGAAGAAATGAGTGAAGATAAGAAGGTCAAGTTTGCAGTAACAAAGCTGAAGGGACATGCTGCACTTTGGTGGGATGGAGTGCAAGCTGAAAAAATGAGAGCAGGTAAACAACCTATCAAAAGCTGGACCAGAATGATGGCTAAGTTAAAAGGTAAATTCTTGCCTAGTGATTATCAACTAACATTGTTCAAGCAAATTCAGAACCTGAGACAGAGGTTGCTGACAATAAAGGAATACACAGAAGAATTCTATAGAGTAAGTATAAGAGCTGGGCAGTTTCAGGACACACCAGAGAAGACTGCTAGATATGTGAATGGTCTCAAGCTGGAGATCCAAGATGAGATTGGTCTTCTGTCTCCTAAGACAATTGAAGAGGCCTATCAAATGGCCTTGAAATCAGAGGAGAAACTCTTGAGAAAGTAGTCTGCCAAAGGGAGAGGTACTTTCTGTGGAAAGGGAAGTCAGGGTGGTAGAGGAAAGCCTGCTACACCTAGAGATGGAGCTAACAGTAGCTCACCTCAGAATGCATCTACAGAGGGTGATGCAAGAGGTAGAAGGAGTTCTTATAGAGGAAGAGGAGGCAGAGGCCAAGGTAGATAATTGAGGTGCTATAGATTTCATCAAGTGGGACACAAGCACTATGAGTGCCCAAAGAACATGGGTGTTGGTCCAAGAAATGTTGTTGTTGCCCAGGCTGGAGAAGAGGCAGCAATTGAGGAATAAGAAATCATACCAGAGAGGGGATAATCCTTGGTGGTTAATAAGGTCCTGTTGAAACAAACCAAAGAAGTCACTGAGCCTGCACAAAGGAAGACTTTGTTTAGGGGCATATGCAAAGTCCAGGGGAAATGTTGCCAGCTAGTCATTGATAGTGGTAGCATAGACAATTTGGTTTCCACTGAGGTAATAGAGAAGTTGAAGATGAAGACAAGGGAGCATCCAACTCCCTACAGGGTGTCCTGTCTGCATAAAGGGCACTAGCTGATTGTAAAAGAACAGTGTGAGATAGATCTGCAAATTGGAAACTACAAAGACAAGGTCCCTGTGTGATATGATGCCCATGGATGTGTGTCACATATTGCCGGGTAGACCTTGGAAGTTTGACAGAGCAGCAGTGCATGATGGAAAGAAGAACACTTACAAGTTCTTCAAGGATGGGGTACATCATACCTTGATACCCATGGAAGAAGGAGAACCATCAAGTAGAGTGGATGATCCAAAGATCCTGTTGCTGAGTGGGAAGGAATATCTACAGCAGATTGAAGAAGAAGAGGTAAGATGTGCTTTAGTTTGCAAACCTAAAGTAGTTCTTATTTCTACAAATATTTCTGATTTGCCAATAGAAATCCAAGAGATGTTGGATAGTTATTGTGACATTGTGGTTGATGATTTACCTGATGAGATGCCACCTGTGAGAAAGATCAGCCATCAGATAGATTTTATCCCTGGTTCAAATCTACCAAATAAGGCACCCTATAGAATGACCCCCACAGAAAATGAGGAAATCAGAAAGCAAGTATAGGAATTGGTGGACAAGGGGCTGATCAGAGAAAGTTTGAGTCCATGTGTAGTACCAGCAGTATTGAGCCCAAAGAAAGAGGGAGGCTGGAGGATGTGTACTGATTCTAGAGCAATCAATAAGATAACAATCAGGTACAGATTCCCTTTGCCTAGAGTTGAGGATTTAATGGACTTTTTGAGTGGTGCCAAATATTTTTCAAAGTTAGATTTAAAAAGTGGATATCATCAGATTAGAATAAAAGTGGGTGATGAGTGGAAAACTGCCTTTAAAACGAATGAAGGACTATATGAATGGATGGTAATTCCTTTTGGGTTGTCAAATGCACCTAGTACTTTTATGAGACTTATGAATGAAGTGTTGAAAGAATTCATTGGTAAATTTGTGATAGTGTATCTAGATGATATATTAGTTTTCAGCAAAACTAAAGAAGAACATTTAAGGCATCTTAATTATGTCTTGAAGAAACTGTTGATAAACTTAAGGAAATGCTCATTCATGAAGGAAGAGTTGGTGTATTTTGGTTTTGTTGTCTTTGCAGAAGGATTGAAGATGGACCCAGAGAAGGTGAAGGCAATTGTGGAGTGGCCTTCACCCAGAAATATTTTTGAGGTAAGAATTTTCCATGGACTTGCCAATTTTTACGGGAAATTTATAAGAAACTTCAGTAAGATTAATGCACCCATCATTGAGACAATAAAAAAGAGAAAGCAACCATTTAAATGGACTGCTAAAGTAGAGATAAACTTTAAACTTTTGAAGCAAAAGATAACTGAAAAGCCTGTTTTCATCCTGCCTAATTTTACTAAACCATTTCAAGTGAAGTGTGATGCCATTGGAGCTGTGTTGAGTCAAGATGATAGGCCTGTAGCTTACTTTAGTGAGAAGTTGAATGATAGCAGAAGGAAGTATTCCTCTTATGAGAAGGAATTCTATACATTTGTTCAGGCATTGAAAAAGTGGAGGCATTATTTGATGTCCAAATAATTTGTATTATACTCTGATAACCATGCTTTGCAGTACATTGTATAGCAGCCCAAGTTAAATCATAAGCATGACAAGTGGGTTGAGTATCTCTAAGGTTTTAAATTTTTTTTGAAACATATAAGTGGCCAAGAAAATAAAGTAGCTGATGCTTTGAGTAGGAGGCACATGCTTGATCAAGAAACCAATTTTGAAGTTGTAGGATTTGATTTTCTCAAAGAACTGTATAAAATAGATTCAGATTTTAAGGAAGCATTTGAAGCATGTTGTAACCCTATTCTAACAGATAGAAGCCAGTGGCTGGATTATTTCTTGCAGGAGGACTTACTATTATGGAGAAACCAAATGTGTGTACCAAAATGTTCCATGAGAGAAAATTTGAGTAAGGAGAAGCATAGTGGTGGACTTGCTGGACACTTTGGTATTAACAAAACTTATGAGCAGCTGAGTCATTTCTATTACTAGCCTAAGATGAGAGCAGAAGTGGACAAGTTTGTGAAGAATTACAAAATTTGTCAGTATGCCAAAGGAAGGAGCCAGAACACAGGATTGTACACTCCCTTGCCTATTCCAGACAGGCCTTGGGACATGGTGAGTATGGATTTTGTTCTAGGATTGCCCAATACTCAAAGAGGGAATGATGCAGTCTTCATTGTAGTGGACAGATTTTCCAAGATGGCATATTTTATTCCATGTTATAAAACTAGTGATGCCACCCATGTTCCTAACTTGTTTTTCAAAGAAGTTGTTAGGCTACATGGGTTGCCCAAGAGTATTGTTTCAGACAGAGACACCAGATTTGTGGGCCATCTTTGGAGGACACTGTGGAAGAAACTTGGTACAAAACTGAGTTTCAGCTCAGCTTACCATCCTCAGACTGATGGAAAAACTAAGGTAGTGAATAGAAGTCTGGGAAATTTGTTAATAAGTCTTGCAGGAGAGCATCCCAAGCAGTGGGATCATATTTTTCCCTAGGCAGAATATGCATATAATGACTCGCCAAACAGAAGCACAGGGCAGAGTCCATTCCATATTTTTTATGGAATGCACCCCAAAGGGACATCAGAGTTAAGAAATATGGGAAAGGCAGAGCTGAGGAGTGTTGATGGTACGTAATTTGCTTCAGAAATCCAAGCCGATCATGAACAAGTGAAACAACAGCTACAAGGCAGCAGCATCAAATACAAAGGCATAGCAGACTTGAGCAGAAGAGAAGTCCATTTTAAAGTAGGAGATCTGGTTTTGGCACACTTGAGAAAGGAGAGATTACCAAAGAAGCAGTATAACAAACTAAAGTTTAAAAATATTGGACCATGCAAGATACTTAGAAAGTTTTCTGCTAATGCTTATGAGATTGAATTGCCTCTTGATGTTGGAATATCTCCCATTTTTAATGTTGCAGAATTGTACAAGTATGAAGATGATGGTGCAGAAGAAGAACCAGCAGTCAGAGAACAGATCGAGTGGATAAAGCAGCTACCCCCAGCACAACCATTACAACCAGAGAAGATATTGGAAAAAAGAGTGTTCAAGAAGACCAGAGGACAAGACTACTTTTAGTACTTAATCAAATGGAAGGAACAGCCAGAGGAAGATGCCACTTGGATGACTGAAGGAATGCTGCAAAAGATAGGCAGATCAGTGGAACAACTCATGGATAGGAGTCCATGAGAGAAAATTTCCCTCGGGAGTCTGATGCAGGGGCATTAGAGACTAGCCAGCAATGTAGGAGTTTTGTCCACATGTTGTGTCTAGGAGGGGTCACAATCATTCGAATTTGTAACAGCAAGGTGTCAATACCTTAGCTGCTTGTTGCATTTAGATCAGTTAGAGTCAGTAGAAGTCGAATAGCTTTAATTTCAGTCCATCTGTCATTTTTAGTTATTTGAATAATTTGTAGTTAGGCTTTTGATTTACCTAAAACGGTCCTCACAGAGGAACCGAAGAGACAAATGTTGATGTATAAATGTAACCCCCGGATGCATTGAAGGGGAGGAGATTTTCACAGTGAAGTCATGTGTTAAGCTTTTGCTTTAGTTGAATAAAAGCCAAAATTTTATTGACTATCTGTGTGTGTGCTTGAATTAATCTCTGTGTGAAATTGGTTGGTCCCGAGCATGTTGAATCCTCCGTCCTCTAATTAATTCCATGAAGAGAATTATCTCTGCCAAATCCTTGTCTATGGTTGATTGTGGATTCCCTGGAATTGTCGCACTACATTTCGTAAGGGGCCGGGAATGATATATTAACCCATCACCACAGATGTTGTAGAGTGCCAACCTTGGAATGAATGCACTAGTAGTGTGGTCACCATAGAACTACGGACTTATATATGTAGTGGAACACCCACCTATAAAGGAAATAGACTCGTTTTGTTGTTAACTGAGATTTCCTATCCCGAGTTTAGACCGTAAGTCTGTGAACCAGAGCAAATAGAAAGAAATGCGTAACCCCAGTTTAGCCCTTGGTCAAGCACTGTTACAAAACTGAGAGTGGGTTTGTGAAACCAAACCACCATATCGCACCGCTTTTGTGGGGTAAGCGGTATTTTCAATTCAGACGTGATTTCATTACCTGCCTGACACGTGGCCACAAGCGGTCTAGTGAAACCACCCTTATCATGTGCCATCGCGCGTTAAAGCTTGACTGTGGACTCGGCGCAATATCGACGTGCGCCATTGATCTGGAGGAAGGCTCATCGCACAGTGATCGCTCTCAAAAGTAGCACAAAAGATAACTTAAGGTATGGGCCTATGTATTAATTGAATCCTGTCGATTGTATAGGTGGGCTCGGAGCCTAAAGGTTCATTATCAGTGATTTAATTGATATAAAGTTAAGAGGGGTGGTAACCTTAGTTATAAGGTCCAGCAATAGAATTAAAGTTCGAGGAAATATTTGAATTTCCCAAGGTTCTAAACATTAATTGCACATGTATATGAATGTGCGCGAGGGATTAAAGAGCACTAATAACAATATATTTGTGGGTCTATAACTAAAGTTGATTAACACATTCATTTGCCAATTTCACGAGATTGACAATTAAAATTGATAAGAATCAAAGGGGATTATGGATAGGAGTTAGAGACCAGCTCTCCTTGGGGGCCGGATTCAATTTTGTTGCTATCATGTTTTAAGGATTTTACTCAAATGTTCCCCAATATGGTCGCCAGAAATGTTGGGCCGCTGTAATTTAGTAGAATGGCAAGACTAAATGTTGCAGAGACTACATCAAAAACCACTTTGGGATTCTAGGATCTAGCCCTCCTGAATCCAGAGAGGGATCTCTCTATAAGTTTCAAAGATTGATTTATCTTTAAGGCTTTTGGTATGATATTAGGCTAGTTATTAAGAACAAGGGTTTTTGTTTGTTTGGTTGGTCAGGTATGATCTTTAATTGGATGGAATATCACAAAATGAAAGAGTTTCAAAGTGTGAAGATGCAAGTATATTGAGAAGTGTTCAGCAGATAGGATTAGTGTGAAACAGCTTTAATCCATTGGGCGATAGAGTCACAAAAGGGTTTACTTGTACAACAATTTCAAGAGTGGTTCAAGGGGCAAGTCATCTATA
The DNA here is from genome assembly GCA_034641835.2 of Pinus albicaulis. Classification (NCBI taxonomy): domain Eukaryota; kingdom Viridiplantae; phylum Streptophyta; class Pinopsida; order Pinales; family Pinaceae; genus Pinus; species Pinus albicaulis. The sequence continues at coordinate 55,889,507 of CM076579.1, read as the reverse complement.
TCAAAAGGTCCTTTAGATTAAATGATGAAATGGAACATTCAAAGTGTTGAGAAGGTGGAAAAATCCAATAATTTCAAGAAGGATTTATCAACTTTCCATACAATAAAAGCCTTTTTAAGAAAATGTTTGAAACTAGCCAAAGGACAGGGCTAACCATAAACTTCTTTGGACAAGCTTGTATTAAAGCTAGCTTATTAGACAACAATCTAGTAATCACACTAGAATACTTTTAGAAGGGATGAAAACAGATAAGAAAACAAAGTGCAGCTTAAGATCAAGTGAGATACATTAAAATCAAGACCTGCTTTCAGCATACTCTTAGGGAAACTTTCAAAACAACCTTTGGAGAAAGAACTAGGAGATAGGGCAAGCCATAAAATTTTCTAGTTAACTCTACTTGGCATGTAATAAAAATATCATTCAAGAACTTCCTTTCAGGTTTTTCACCTCAAGACATGGACAAACCAACATTCCTTGATAATTTTTACACTTAATTTAAGTCATTCCTAAATATAACAATTAGCAGAAAACATATAGATAAAGATTATTAGTGAGAGTAGGGTACTTTTGACAGTAAATCCTAGCTCTATATTTGTTTTTCTTTATCAGAGAATAGTGAACAGAATGGCATACATGAAAGGAAAATAGTAATAGTAAGAGGTACTTCACCAATGATATAGATCAGGATCCCAAGAAATAGCTTGTGTATTGATTGTCAATCCAGTTACAAACTACAAGTCCAATGTTTCATCACAGCAACAGCTTCTCTTCTCAACCTAACTTCTTCAATAACTTTAAACATAGCTTCAGAGCTTTAGAACTCATTTACATTCAAAAATGGTTCGATACTACAACTATTGCATCAAAGTCCAATAACCAACCCTTTACAATGTGCTCCTCAAGGATATTTTATAAGAAAATGAGGAGGTGGAAGAGTTTCTAGTGTTCAAGTGTCATTAATTCTATACTAAATGCAATTCATAGCCTTGAAAACCATGCAAGGCACAAGACAAGAATGCATTGAATTATAACTCTGCTTCATTTACTCTGTTTATGTTTTTTAGGCCTAGTAGATAAAAAGATTGACTTTAAGGCCCTTGTTATCTTTTACAATAACTTCATCAATAGTTTAAAATGTTTTATTTTTCTTGAAATAAATTTTCAGTTGTCTTTAGGCAAATATCTTCTGACTAGGCAATAACTGTGCCTTCTTTCGATTTATGGAAGCTGCAGGTGGCACTTTTAGTAGCTGAAGAGGATAATTGGCCTCTGATGTGGCAGTGGAGGCCTTTCGGACTGATATGTCTCTTTGTTTTATCTTAAAACATATTTAATCTTCTTTTGTCTGTGTTTTAGGCCCATTTAGGCCTTGATCTTCATTTTTGGTCTTTTATTCCTCACTAACAGTGGATTAGGCCTTTGTTTATTTAATTTCTACCTTAATCCCTCTAAACTCTGTTTTAAAACCTTTATTCTTCACTTATGCTCTGATCTTATCCTTTGATACTGATACTCTTCAATCATTTGATGTTTTACTATTTTTTTGTTGTTTTGTAGGCGTGCAGAAGTTTTACACAGGTGGGGGTTTTGTTTAAATGAAGGATCCATTAGATCTTTTCCTGTACCGAAGGTTAAGAATTGTGATTCCTGGCCTTTGTGTTAATTTAAAAACTCTGGGAAAAACCCATATAACCTGCACAAAAACAAAGAAACATCATGAAAAAAACCTGTGAGAATGGGTTTAAACTGCTTCGGGCAGTTTCGGAGTGAGGTTAAATTAGAGCCGTTGGATTAGAATATCCAATGGTCGATATCACTTGATGGGGTCTTTCGGGAGGTGAGAAGGTGGACAAATGCAATGGAGGCGAAAATAAGTCTGGGCCGTCCGATCTCAAAGATCAACGGTCAGGATCAAATCAATATTTATAGTGTGGAGAGGGGAGCGGTATAGCGGTAAGATACAAGTGGGTGATAAAGTAGCTGGAAGGCATGGTAATAAAGGTATTATTTCAATAATTTTGCCGAGACAAGATATGCCCTATTTGCAAAATGGAATACCAGTTGATATGGTATTGAATCCATTAGGGGTACCTTCACGAATGAATGTAGGACAGATCTTTGAATGTTTGCCCGGTTTAGCAGGAAACCTGATGAACAAACATTATAGAATAACACCTTTTGACGAAAAATACGAGCGAGAAGCTTCGAGAAAACTAGTGTTTCCTGAACTTTATAAAGCTAGTGAGCAAACGGCTAATCCATGGGTATTCGAACCAGATCATCCTGGAAAACATAGATTAATTGATGGAAGAACAGGAGCTGTTTTTGAACAACCTGTTACAATAGGAAAAGCTTATATGTCGAAATTGAGTCATCAAGTTGATGAGAAAATACATGCACGTTCGAGTGGACCTTATGCACGGGTTACATAACAACCTCTTAGAGGAAAATCCAAACGAGGGGGGCAACGAATAGGAGAAATGGAAGTTTGGGCTCTAGAAGGTTTTGGTGTTGCTTATATTTTACAAGAGATGCTTACTCTCAAATCTGACCATATTAGAACTCGTAATGAAGTACTTGGTGCCATTATCACTGGAGGGCCAATACCTAAACCTGACACTGCTCCGGAATCTTTCCGATTGCTCATCCGAGAATTACGATCTTTAGCTCTAGAATTGAATCATGCTATTATATCTGAGAAAGACTTTCAGATAGATAGAGAGGAAGTTTGATCACAATAAATTGAGATCTTTTATGATTGAACAGAATAAACATCAACAACTTCGAATTGGGTTAGCTTCTCCCGAACAGATTTGTGCTTGGTCCGAAAAAATTTTACCTAATGGCGAGATAGTTGGACAGGTGACTAAACCTTATACTCTACATTATGAAACTAATAAACCAGAAAGAGATGGATCGTTTTGTGAAAGAATCTTTGGACCTATCAAAAGTAGAGTGTGTGCTTGTGGAAATTCTCCAGGGATCGGAAATGAGAAGATAGACTCAAAATTTTGCACACAATGTGGAGTTGAATTCGTTGATTCTCGAATTCGAAGATATCAAATAGGATACATTAAACTGGCATGTCCGGTGGTTCACGTATGGTATTTGAAACGCCTTCCCAGTTATATTGCGAATCTATTAGCTAAAACTCGGAAAGAATTAGAAGGTCCAGTATATTGCGATGTGTGACTTGATCACAAGTTCCGATCATACAGATCCGTAATCAGGAACTGTCATCCTATTAAATCTCATTGGGATGCCTTTAGCTCTGACATGCCCCTCTGGAGGAGTAGCATGAAGCTCAGAATTATAAGCATCTTTTCAAGATGTTGAGAAAGAGGAATTAGTCCAGGGTTTAGATATTCTGTATCAAATTGCTAATTGAACTTTGTGAAAACACTTCTTTCAGATAATGGAATTTGAAAGTCATTCTCTTCTCTTTTATTTGGGTTAGCCCTGAATAGAGGTATTACGGACCGAAGATATGGCTATAGGAGTCTATTCATCGCACATATGCTTCGATCAATAGTATTGTAACCATCGAAGTAAAGCAAAGCAAGCAGGAACCTAAAGGATCAAATGGAACGAGATAAAGACAAGTAAATCCCTAATTGAAGGTCTTTCACGAAGAAAAGTATTGTTCGGAAGGGAGGAGACTGCTCAATAATTCCATATCTATGTTGTAGAATCATAACATAAAGGAATACTCAATTTCACTTGGAACTTGAGCGGAGAGTAGCGATCTCTCTTCAGAGCGAAAAAGAGTTTTTTTTCATCTTTTTTTTATAGTTACTTGAGCCGGATGAGAGGAAACTTTCACGTCCGATCCTGAGGGGGGGGAAATCTTAGAATAACCTATCCAAATCTTTTTCTTGCTAGGCCCATAGCTAGAAAACCAACTTTATTGAGATCACGGGGTACATTCAATTATGAGATTCAATCCTGGAAAGATATTATTCCTCATTACCTCTCTGCTCGTCCTCATTACCTCTTTGCTCGGGGTTCTGGAACATTTAAAGAGAGAGAAATAGCTACTGGGGGAGATGCTATCGGGGAACAACTAACGGGTCTGGATCTGCAAATGATTATAGGTCGTTCACATATGGAATGGAAGAACTTGGTGGAATTGAAATGGAATAGATTGGAGGAGAACCAAGAATCCACTGTGGATAGATGGGAGGATGAAAAAATTCGAAGAAGAAAGGATTTTCTGGTTGGACGCATTAAATTGGCTAAACATTTTCTCCGAACAAATATAGAACCAAAATGGATTGTCTTATGCCTATTACCAGTTCTTCCTCCCGAACCGAGGCCAATCGTTCAATTAGGTGAAGGTGGACTTATTACCTCGTCAGATCTAAATGAACTTTATCGAAGAGTTATCAGTCGGAATAATACTCTTACAAATTTATTAGCAAGAAGTGGATCTGAGTCATTTGTTATTTGTCAAAAAAAATTGATCCAGGAAGCCGTAGATGCACTTCTTGATAATGGTATCTGCGGACAACCAATGAGAGACAGTCATGATAGGCCTTATAAATCGTTTTCAGATGTGATCGAAGGCAAAGAGGGAAGATTTCGTGAAAATTTACTAGGCAAACGAGTTGATTATTCAGGTCGTTCCGTTATTGTGGTGGGTCCCTTTCTATCATTGTGCCAATGTGGATTACCCTCAGAAATAGCAATAGAGCTTTTTCAAGCATTTGTAATTCGTAGTCTCATTGGACGACATATTGCTCCCAACCTAAGAGCTGCTAAAAGTATGATTCGAGATAAGGGACCCATTGTATGGGAAGTACTTCAAGATGTTATGCAAGGACATCCCGTATTGTTGAATCGAGCACCTACCTTACACAAATTGGGAATACAAGCGTTTCAACCTATTTTAGTAGAAGGACGTGCCATTCGTTTACATCCATCGGTTTGTGGAGGATTTAATGCGGACTTTGACGGAGATCAGATGGCTGTCCATGTACCTTTATCTCTGGAAGCTAGAGCAGAAGCTCGTTTACTCATGTTTTCTGAGACAAATCTTTTGTCTCCAGCTATCGGGGATCCTATTTCTATACCAACTCAGGATATGCTTCTTGAGCTTTATATATCAACGGTCGAAAATAGTCAAGGTATTTACGGGAATAGGTACCATCCGTATCACTCGGAAAAGAAAAGCTTTTCTTGTAAGAAACCTTCCTTTTATAGTTATGATGATGTGCTCAGAGCTTACCGACAGAAACGAATTGACTTATACAGCCCCTTATGGCTCCGGTGGGGGGAATTGGATTTACGTGTCATTACCTCAGTAAACCAAGAAGCCCCTATCGAAGTTCAATACGAATCTTTGGGTACTTTCCACGAAATCCATGAACATTATCGAATAAGAAAAGGTAGAATGGGGGAAATCCTTAATATATACATTCGAACAACTGTTGGTCGTACTCGTTGCAATCGAGAAATGGAAGAAGCCATACAAGGGTTTGCCTGTTTTGAACACCCAAAGAAATCACTACCAGCTCTCAGGATCTAATGTTATTGATCTTATGATTTTTTCATTAGTGCGGATATAGAGATCGAGGAAGCCTTCGAATAATCGGCTTGGACCCATTGCTTAATCCTACTCATGAAAATATGGAGATTTTTACTTATGAAGAAACAAACTAGATTGTCCTTTGATAATTTGCCCTTTTATAATAAAGTGATGGATAAAACTGCCATTAAAAAGCTTATTAGCAGATTAATAGATCACTTCGGAATGACATATACATCACATATCTTGGATCAACTCAAAACTTCAGGTTTTAAACAAGCTACTGATACAGCTATTTCATTAGGAATTGATGATATTTTAACAGCGCCTTCCAAAGGATGGCTCGTCCAAGATGCGGAGCAACAAGGTTCTGTTTCGGAGAAACAGAATCATTATGGGAATTTACATGCAGTGGAAAAATTACGTCAATCGATCGAGATATGGTATGCTACCGGTGAATATTTGAGAAAAGAAATGAATACGAATTTTAGCATGACTGATCCCTTAAATCCAGTACATGTGATGTCTTTCTCAGGAGCTAGGGGAAGTACATCTCAGGTTCACCAATTAGTAGGTATGAGAGGATTAATGTCCGATCCTCAAGGACAAATCATCGATCTACCCATTCGAAGGAATTTACGCGAAGGGCTCTCTTTAACGGAATATATTATTTCCTGTTATGCGGCTCGTAAAGGAGTTGTGGATACTGCTGTACGAACAGCAGATGCTGGATACCTCACACGTAGACTTGTTGAAGTAGTTCAACAAATTGTAGTACGTAGAGCAGATTGTGGCACTGTCCAAGGTATTTTCGTAAGTCCCATTCGAGGTCGAGAGAGGGACATAAATGAAGTTGTTGTACGAACACAAATACTGATTGGCCGTGTGCTAGCAGACGATGTATATATAAATAGGAGATGCATTGCCACGCGCAATCAGGATATTGGAGTTGGACTTTCCAATCAATTAAGAAACATTCGACCATGACCAATATATATACGAACCCCCTTTACTTGCAAGAGTATATCTCGGATTTGTCAATTATGTTATGGTCGGAGTACTACTCACAGTCACTTGATTGAATTAGGAGAAGCAGTAGGTATTATTGCGGGCCAATCCATTGGGGAACCAGGAACTCAACTAACACTAAGGACTTTTCATACCGGGGGGGTATTTACTAGTGATATTGCAGAACATATCACCATTAATGTTTTTTCGGAAAAGATTTTGGGGGGTAAGCGATTTTCTCAAAACAAATGCGATACGATACACTTGCTGACACGCATCCTTTTCAAAACCGACGATTTCGAAAATTTTTTGGGGATTAAAATTTGGGCGCAAAGTTTTTGTGAAATAGAACATGAGCCGTCGGATCGGAGGATCTAGATCCGACGGTGCAGAAAAATTGCGATGGGAAAGTTGCAGGGTAAGCGGGGCCCAGGATGACGTAAGGTATTTTGTCGTGTAGTGGATGGGTTGTCGGGGTTTTTGAATGGTTGGGATAGATCCTGGCAGTTGGATCTATTCAATGGATGGCTAAGATCTAATATCAGGGTGGAGTTTTGAAAGGGAGGGAAGGTAAGCCGGATGGACGGAGATAAGGAGACCTAAGGGCTATTGATAGGTTTATATCAATGGTCATCATTTGTTTAAAAATTTGAACTATCAGGTTTTGAAAAATAAAGGAAAGAAGGGGTTTCGAAAAGGTTTTTAGGCCTTTAGCGTCCAATTGTGGGGCTTAAGGTCGCATGGAAGAAGGGGCTAAAGTCATAAGCCCTCAGGGGTTTAATGATTTCGGAAATGCAGAAGGGTGTTTTCAGGCCCAAATTAGTGATTTTTAAGCCAATTTTGAGGGTTTATGTAGGTAAATGGAGGCATTTTTAAACCAGATAAAAGGGAAATAAAATATTTAAAAGGGTTCTTGGAATGATTTAGAGGTTAGATGAAGGTATTTTGAGGGTTTTTATGAAGGGGACAAGGGTAAAAAAGGGGTTTATGGAGGAGTGAAAATGATGAAATATGGGGTTTTAAGCAGTCTTTCTCTTGGCAAACAGCAGGTTCTTTAGGATAAAGAGAGAAACAGTAATGAAGATAAATTCAAAGGAAAAATATCTTCATAAGACTTTAAGAACTAACAATTTGGACATGACTTGTTTCTTAAAGGCTAAAAAGGAGATTTAGCCACCATTTGATATGACAAATTTTATAGGTGACTAACAGTGGCTCCACTTGGGGATGGCATCTTTTTGAAGGTGTTAAGAACCTCTGTTATTGATCTCTGGCTTTTCAGTAAACTAGTGCCTTATCCATTGGGCTGCAACTTGCTTTTCTTTTGCTGATCTTTCTTTGATTGGATGATTTATGCAGCAATCTGAATAATGAAATTATATCAAAACAACATCTCTACCTACCCAATCCTAATGATCCTAACATTTTTTCTTCTTTCAGAGTGCACTTGGATTGGCAAACTCTTTTCATAAATATTTTTTTCTTTTTGAAAAAAGAAAACTAATCTAAGTCTACTCTTATTTCTCCATGAGTTCAAATTAAGCAGTTGAACTCATAAGTTTCTCTACCTAACTATTATCTGTCAGGTTTAGACTGTCTGACAGACTTTTATTCTCTAAATTCTAAAACAGAAATTTAAAAGAAGCCAAGCCAAGATTAAGCAGTTTGACTTGTTATAGATCTATGGCATAAGAATAAGCTGCACATAGACTATTATTTTGCATAAAATTTAAAGCAAAATGGTGAAGGTTTAAGGTCTGAAAATCAAAAACATCCTTCATTATTTCTTCAGCTCTGTTTTGAATCTGTTTGAGCTGACTTTCTTTCTTTCCTGGTTCAAGTTTTGGGGATAGTAGAACTAGTTTGTTTTCTATCTTTGGCTCAATATTTGATCTAATTAGAGGCATTCTTGTTTTGAGATTCATAGGTTCAGATTTTGAGCTTGTTTGAACCTTCATTTCTCTATCCTAATCTACCTTACCGATAAGCCAAGATTATGCTGTTTGGCTGATCTAATTCACTAACCTATCAGCAGTAAATTGAAAAAATAATTAGTCATGATTAGGCTATATGACCAACTAGAATTGTGTTTTTAGGAGTGGAATTTGAGCTTGCACACTTTCAAACTTTGTCTCTTGTTTGATATGGGGCTGTACCTTTCTTGTTTTTACAATTTGCCCTCTTTTCTTTTTTATTGTTTTTTCTTTTTCTTTTTTTTTCCTTTTTTTTTTAAACTTTGAATGCAATGTTTAGATTGTGGTAATTTACAATGGAAAGAGTAAAAATATTTGAAACTGGTATAGTCACGAAAAATAATGTTTGAGCATCTTGCCATTGACAAGACCTCCAAAAAGTTCAGTTCCATTCAATTTCTCCAAGAAATAAGCATTGTTACCAGCAGTATAATGAACAAGATAAGGACCAAGCGATAATTTATCAAATTTCCCATGCTTGCCCTTATCTTCTCTCCTAGAATCCCACTTCAAAAATTTGTCACCAATGCTGAAATCATTGGCCTTGGTTCTTCTGTCAAACAGCTTCTTGATGTTTTCTTGCTTCTGTAGTGCTCTTTTGTAGACTTCCTCCCTGGTTTGTTGAAGATGTATAGTCTGATTGATTCTTCTTGTCATGTCATTTTCTTCAGACTGTACCTCTTGGATCAGATTCATGACTGGCACTCCTAGACTGGTTGGAAAAATTGCATCTGCTCCATAAACTAGCTGGTAGGGTGACATTCCAATTGATTTCTTAAGTGTTAATCTGTCATCCCATAGTGCATGTACTATCTTTGTGTGCCATGATTTCTTATTGTCTTCCAGAAACTTCTTGATTATATTCACCAAACTCTTGTTTGAGGATTCTGCCAATCCATTACCTTGAGGGTAATAAGCAGTAGAATGGCCCAATGTAATCTGAAATTTATGACATAATTCAACCATATTTTTGGATCCAAATGCAGCAGTATTACCAGTGATAATCTTCCTAGGACAGCCAAATATAGATAGGATATGAGTTTCAAGGAATTTTATAATGATAGAATCATTGGCTTACCTAGAAGGGATGGCTTCTATCTATTTGGTAAAGTAGTCTGTTGCAGTGAGGATCCATATATGGTGGGAAAATGAGGCTAGATGGATTTCCCCAATGAAGTCTAGACCCCATTGTTGAAAAGGAGCTTCAACAGTGATTGGTTTCAGAGGTAAGGGAAGCAATTTTCTTTTTCCCTCAAAGAGTTGGCATTTGTCACAGGCAATAATCATTTTGTGGACATCTTGAAAGAGGGTGGGCCAATAGTAACCAACTCTAATGATTTTATTGGCAATTGTCTTCCAATAGAGGTGGCCTCCACATTCTCCTTCATTAAATTCATGCTTGATCTTATCTGTGTCAATCTTAGGCAAAAATTTAAGCAATAATCCACTAGCATTTTTCCAATATAGAAATTTATCCAAAATGCAGTAATTAACAGCTTTCAACTTTAAAAATATTGCCTTTGTTTTAGACAAACCAGGAGGTGTATTCAAAATGAGCAAAACATATGAAATATCAACATACCAAGATGAATTCAGAAAATGCTCTTCAATAGTTGGAGTTGACAACTCCTCCTGTTCATCTAAAGCATCTAACATGTTTATATCAAGAGCTTCAAAATTAGACTTAGCTATTAATCTTGCTAGTCCTTGGCCTTTTATGAGTTTAGTGGGCTTGATTTCTAAATCATATTCAAGTATCACAACAATCCACTTTCCTCTTTTGCCATCTGGATCTTGTGTTAAAATGTCTTTTAAACCTAAATTAGGCACAAATGCAACTATGTGGGAATGTAGAATGTAAACTCTGAAGTCTTTTAAGGCTTTGACTAAGGAAAAGGCTTGTTTTTCAATGATATTGTACTTCAGGGGTGCATCTCTTAATGCCTTACTAAAGAATGAAATTGGTTGCTCTAGTCCCTTGAAGTTTTTCTGTAATAGGACAACATCCACTGTGTGTTCTGATACAAATGAAAAAATGAAGAAATACTTTGTGAAATCAGGACTAATGATAACTGGTGTTTTGGTTAATGCTTGTTTTACCAGTTCAAATTATTTATTTGCTTCTAAGGTCCATTTAACTCCTTCTTCCTTTTTGAGCATATTGGTTATGTTTCTAAGGAGTTCGGCTAGATTGGGTATGAATCTTCTCAAAAAATTAATCTTCCCAATGAAAGATTGAAGTTCCTTGATGTTTTTAGGATGGTTTATTTTCAATATACCATCAATCCTCTTTGGGTCTATCTTTATCCCCTCTTCTAATATGACGTGTCCAAGTATTTTACCTTCTTGGAGACCAAACATTGTTTTCTTTGGATTTAAAGATAACCCAAATTTTCTGCATTTCTCAATGACTTTTCTCAAGTGTTCTAGGTGTTCTTCATCTGTTTTGGAAAAAAAAATGATATCATCAAGGTAAATAATGATGAAGAGGCCTAATTCTTCTGAGAATGCAATATCCATGGCTCTCTGAAATGTAGCACCATCATTCATTAAACCAAAGGGCATTTTCACATACATGAAAGTACCCCAAGTTGTAGTAAAATCTATTTTGAGTTGATCATCAGCATGTACTAATATCTGATTGTATCCTGAGAAGCCATCTAACAAAGAAATCCTTTTAGAACCAACTACCTTTTGTAAAATATGATTCATCTTGCGTAAAGGGTAATTGTCCTTCAGAGAGGCTTTGTTTAAGTTCGTAAAATCAATACAAATCCTAATCTCTCATGTTTTCTTCCTAACTGACACAAGATTAGATACCCACTCTGAATATCTAATAGGGACAATAATTCAAGCTTCATGCATTTTCTTAATTTCCTTTTCCACAAGAGGTAATTGAACAGGGCTAATTCTGTGCAATTTTTTTTTTAAATGTTTCTTGTTTTCCTTAAGGGGTATCTTATGCTGAATTATCTCTGTATCATAGGACTTTAGATCCTCATAACTCCATGCAAATACATCAGAAAATTATTTAAAGAGCTCAATGTATTTCAGTTTAATGTGAGCTGGCAATGTTTTAGACAGTTTGATCATTTTTGGTTTTTGTTCACTGCCTATGTTACACTCTTCTACTTCAGTTTCAACAGGCTCCAGTCTTGGTCTTTTGGCAACATCATTGAAATCAAACAACTCTTCTAGTGGGACCAGTCCTTCTGGCAAGTTTTGAGTGTTAGATTGCAACATTTCTAAGTCTTCTTTTTCTAAATCAACACTGATTTCTGTTGTATTTTCAAGTTTATTAGATATCAAATTTATATCAGCAATCTCTGGGGACTTTACTTCTTCATAAAGTGGGTTTTCTTCAATAGAATAGTCTAGTTCATAATCTGAATCTGAACTTGGTAGCTCAAATTCATTTCTGGACTACAGGAAGTCTTCTATTTATTTATCTCCATCAAACACTTGCCAGTATTTTTCATTGTCTGGGACAGCTGGTCTAAATTTGACTTGGGTGGTGCATTGTTTAGTTTTATAAGGTGTTAGACATGTTCTAGTAGCAAAGGCTAAACCATTGGCAAGGACATTTTGGTTTCTTGGGACAAAGATAAGTTGGGATTCATCAAATGTTTTTAACAAATCCCTGACATCATTTCTATAGGCTCTAAGTTTGGGATTTTTGGCACTATATTCCCCATTCACTTGCTTAATAATCAGCTCTGAATCCCCATGAACTTATATCCTTTTGGCCCCTAATTACCTCAATAACTGTAGGCCTAAAACGAGGGCTTCATACTCAGCTATGTTGTTTGAACATTCATAACCTATAGGAATGCCCTTCAGCATAATTTTTTTCTATGTTGTGTATCCATATGCCTGCACCTACATTATTCTTGGTGCAAGATCCATCAAAATTCATACTCCAAAGAGGACTAGTTTCAGATTTTCTAGTTTGACTACTATCCTCTTTATCTTGTGTGCTTTCGGATGGTTCTTGTGAGTTAGCACTATGTTGAATTTGGTTTAGTTCCTCATGTTCTTCATTATGTTGAAGACTCTTCTCTTGACTCTCAAGGTTGACAACCAATGGATGACTGTTTTGTAGTCCTAGACCTGTGATTGGTTTACTGTAATTTTCTACTTTGGCAAACTTTCTTAATACTTTGTCTTGTCTTCCTCCCTTTCTGTGTCTGCCACTATGTTACAGTGAGGGGTGGCCATTAAGTCAGTTAAGGTTTCTTTCTCATTGAATTTTTCATGATTGAAGAGAATAAATGAGTCAAGGCCTATATGCACAAAATAAAGAGGAGAGTTTTCAGGTCTCTCTTGGCTACTGACCATGTATTACATGTGAGATTCCCTATAAAGTCTTCTAGTTTGATTAAAAACAGGGATAGTAGCATATGTCATATCCATTTGCATTGTTCCTTGTAACTTAGCTCCCCATGATCTTGATAAAAGCATACATACTTGGGGGGTACATTAGCCACTACAATATCCATCACTAAACACATGACTAGAATTTGTGCGAAGTTTACATAGAGGTCTTTGATCAAACCTAAACATTTCACTCTAATGGAGTCAAAGGAATATAGAACTTTGTATGGTCTGGTGATTTCAAGGCCTAAACTCTCCATTACCGCTTTGGGCATTAAGTTATGAGAGGCCCCTGAGTCATGCATAGCATTGTGCAAAATTTTGTCATGAATTTTCAAACTAACATAAAAAGGAGGGACTGACCCTTCTTGGTATCTTCCTTCAATCTTAGTACCAAATAAGAGCTCTGGTTGGTCATCACTGAGGTTGACAATGTCATTATTTCCTGCTATGTTGAAAGATTTCAAAATTTGTGATCTATATACATCTTGGGTGGCTAATTCAGTAAGGGGAACAGAGATTTTAATCTTGGCAATTTCCTGTTCCAAACTAAAAGGCTGCTAAATTTTTACAATGTTTGTTTCAGCCTTGTTAATCACCATTTTATCAGCAAAATCAGTTTGTTGATTTCCTCTATTTACATTGGTTGAAATTGTTTTAACAGGAGCACTAGCTGAAGTACTAATGCTGCTAAGGTCTGCACTCTATTTTTCATTAATTTGAGTGCCTTTCTCTTTACTTTGATCAGAATTTACAGCCACTTTTTTGCCTTTCTGTTTTACAATTTTGGGTTTATTTACAGGGTTTTCTATAGAATTGTCAGAGGTTTTGTTCTTGGGAGCTTCCTGATTCTTTTTACTCCCGAGTTCAGATTCTTTTTGGGTTTCTATGATGACATTTTCCAGCACTTGATAGTAATTTTCATCTTTTGTTATTCTATCATCATAAGGTGTGTATAGACCTTCTTTTCTATTGTAAGGCACATGAAAATCATTATCTACTCCCAACATGTTTATGTCATCTTCCTCTGTTTGTTCATTTTCTTCTTCAACCTCACTTACATAGTTTTGATGAAAAGGAGGAATAATCTGTTGATCATCCTCTCTTGGTCTGTTTTGAGGTTGGTTTCTCCTAAAATTTTGATTTTGATTTTAATTTCTATTTTGGGGAGTTGATTGGTTTTCTCTAGCTTGTGCTCTCTCAAGCATGCTCATCCTTTTCATCATTTCTTCCATCATTCTCTCCATTTTTGAGCTACATGTGGAGGGTGCAGATTCTTCTCTAAATGATACTTTCTTTTCATTCCTCATCCTTTCTCTTTTAACAATTAAATTTACTTGTACAGCTAGAGCTCCCTTCTGCATATCTTCCAAAGTCAAGGGGTCTCTTTCTCTTAGTTGATAGGCCATTTCAGGATCAAATCCCTCAAAAAATTTGGCCAAAGCTGAGCCTTGTGGAGGTTTCAAGTCTGGGGGTAGTGCATTATAGACACTATTGAATATAGTGCAATAATTTTGAACACTTTCCCCAGTGTTTCTTTTGAGGTTGTTGTAGTCTGAAAGTATTTGGAGAGGTTTTTTTTTGACTTCCCATTTGTTTAGGAATGACATATGGAGAGCTTGAAGATCATTAATGCTATGAGGGGTTAAGCATTTAAACCATTTTCTTGCTTCTCCCCCTAAGCTTTGAGAAAACAATCTGAGATTGACAGTTTCATCATCTATCTCATTTCTATCAAAGTATTCATTCATTTTGTCGACATGTTGTGAAGCATTAGTAGCACCACTAGAATCATATAATAGCATCTTGGACTGATAGTCTTGTGGCAGATTGATTAAAAGTAAAGGAAGGACTAGGGGAGCATACCATGTTGCCATGATAGGAGGTTGTGCAAAAAATGGGGGGTTTACTGGTGGGGGATGCAAGATGGGATGGGGTTGATGGAATGGGGTGGTTTGAACAACGGGTGTATGGATAACAGAAGTGGATGGACCAGAAAAATGCTATTGAGCAGATCTTGGATGAGAGAAACCCAAATTATGAAGGAAATGCAAATCAGGTGGATAGTTTCTCTACTACCAGTGTTTTCATCACTACCTTGGGATAAAGGTGAAGGCTCAAAGTCTGTCTGATCTATATAATCAAGTGAACTAGTTCTGAATGGGTTTCTTAAGTCAACTTGTGAATCTTGTAGAGCTGTAAGGTTTTCAGGAACATAATTAGCTCTTTGGACTGGTCTGACAATAGTTGAAGCTTGAGCCTTAGGAGAGTTCCAAAGTATGCTTTCAGGATTATCAACTATCTCAGGAGGGTTTGGATCAAGATAGGCTCTAGTATGAACTCTTATAGAAGCCATTATGCTATGTTTTCTGACCCAATAATAAGAAAATTTTACCTAAATATGACAATATTTGTTTGGCTAACTGATCTTTTAACATGACCACTCAACCATTAAAGTTTCCTTAACTGAGTTTATGTGATGTTATGACAGTAAAGGGTTTCATAGTGGAATGAAGATAATGGTGTCAAACAATGGGGAGAGTGACATGGTGTCATTGTATTCTTAATGTACCTATCTGTTGTGGTGATCAAACACCATCGTGGTTGCCATCAAGTCCAAAGGGGGAGATTGTTGGCAATATGATGCAGAGTGTTGTCCTTGATGGCAACCCACTGAATGAAGATGATGACATGAGATTGTTGGCATGTGTTGTCCTTGATAGAAATCCACCTGATGAAGTTATTCTTGACTTGATGGACTTGGTAATGATGTAAATCTGATATGATATGATGTTTGTTGGCAATATGATGCTGAGTGTTGTCCTTGATAACAACCCACCTGATAGAGTGTTGTCCTTGAATAGCAACCCACTTGATGAAGATGATGGCAACCTACTTGATGAAGTTGTGCTTGATAGGATATGTCTTGATGAACTTGTTAAATGATGTAAATCTGATATATCTACAGTGAGTACAGAATGTAATGATGGAAGAATTGTCAGTATGTGTCAAAGCATGATGAAAAGAGTATGTCTCAAGGCATATGCGGATTTGTCTAGTAGAAGTCGCGTATGCACGCGGGAAAATACGTGCCAAGTAGCGTATGGGAAAAAGCGCTCATAAAGTGCAAAACCAGGGGTAACCACCATGGTATTGACCCATTGTATTGAGTAATGATTCATCTATGTGACCCCGTCCAGGAATACCATCGGTAGTAATGTAGTTTTGGCTCATGGTATTGAAAAAGGGTAAACCTATATAAGGAGAAGAAATTCATTGTGCAAAATATGGGTGTGGGAGCAAGATGTCTGAGCTTGAATGAATGCTTCTCTCTGAAGTATATCTGAATGGAAAGGGTTACAGTTGAATGAAAGATTTGAATGTATGATGCACCAATGAAGAAATGATGAAGAAGGAAATCTAGATCTGGAATGTATTTGTATTTGCTAGATCTGTCTATGGAATGTTTAGATCTGAAATGAGGCGAACATCTGTCTGAAGTAAAGGGTTAAATCTGTGTGATGTATCTGTTATGAAGAATTGCAATTACCTAAATGTCTGAAGAACCATACGCTAGTTGGACGCAGAAGAAGCGCGTATATACGCGGCTTCGCTGAAGATAAAGCGCGTATGCGCAGTGAAATTAGTTCTCTAATATGTATAGAAGTATACGTGGGTTTGTATGGTAAAAGGCGCGTATATACGCGGTATCAGTGAAATGAAATCGCGTATGAAAACTAGGGTTTGCTGAAGCATGAGGTATGAAATGTCTGATCTGTTCTGCTGTGTTTCTACTATCTGTATTCTACAGTTCTGAGTTGTCTATTTCAGTTTGGTTGAATGATGGAGCTTAAATGTGTGGAGTGGGTCCAGTCTGAAAATATGATGAAACGAGGCTTGCAAGTAGTGTCCTAAAGGAAGCCTTGGATCCAGTGTGAAAATTAATGAAACGTGGTCCATAGAGGTGTTGAGGGTTGTAGCCTTCAGTCAGGGGGTTTTAGCTCCCTTCTAGGTGAAATTTGTTGTAAACGAGATCAGGGTCGTAGCTCCCTTCGGGAGAAATTTTGGTAAATAGATCGGGGGTTTGGAGCTCCCTTCCCGGAGAGGGCGGTAAACAGCGCAGTGGGTGCACAACGTCTTCAGTAGGAGTACGCACGGGACATATGTTGTAAGATGTTTTCTCTACAATAAAATATTGAAGGCTGAGCCAACGGCAGCGGTGGTTTTCTCCCGACTTGGGTTTCCACCTAAAATCCTGGTGTTCATGTGTGTTTCTTATGTGTGATGGTTTATTCTGTTATTACTGCACATGCTTACTATTTATTGAACATCTAATGAATGAATGATGGAATGATATAAGTGAAGAATTAATGGCATAATTAGATCTCTTTGTATACGCGAGTTTTATGAAGGACATCCGTGTGTATACGCTAGTTGGCTTCAGCAAAGTAGCGTATGGGTTTTAGAGCATGAAAAAGTAAAGATTTTTAGTTTTCCCTAAATACTAATTCACCCTCCCCTCTCAGTATTTTTCCCAACAATTTATCTTCATTCAAACACCATGTCACTCTCCCCCTTTGACATCAAGGGAAAAGGGAGGATCAAAACCAACACACTCTCCCCCTTTTCTCCTCATGTAGAAGAAGTGTTACACGAGATGGTTCGATGTATCTTTTGAAGTGACCAGCTCCTCTGAGTTCATCTTGAACCTTCATCCATATGTTTCAATGAAGTACAGCACTCTATGACCTTCCTATCACCAAGGACTCATACTTACATCAAAGATCCAACCAAGTGGATTTACATATGAGACGCAAATACCCAACCAAGTGGGTTTACACATTTCAATTCAACTACCCAACCAAGTGGGTTTAAAAATTTCAATTCAACTACCCAACCAAGTGGGTTTACAAAATTTGACTCAGCTACCCAACCAAATGGGTTTACAAAATTTGACTCAGCTACCCAACCAAGTGGGTTTATAAATTTTTCAAGTCCTTACATGACTGAATATTACAAATTTTCATCACGGGTCTCAACAAGACCTTTTCATCAAATTACAAATACGACCATTTATGACCAACACCAGAAAGTCCTCAATAAAGAGATCATTTTTCAGAATCAACATAATTCCAAAAATGCATTATACTAATGAGCCAATGCTCCCGAATCTGTGCATCGAGCATCCTTTCCATATGACTCAAACTGTAGCACACATGTGCATCTGAACACTAATAGACTTTGCAGCTGTGCTGAAGAGAGCTGACCCCAAACAAAAATTTGCCAGCAATCAGACATACGTGGTTTTCTGTGCATGAACTCGCGTATATACGCGACTGTGTTTCAGGAAACCCGCGGTATCCAATACCATCTTCTATATTTTAACCAGATCTGATCCTATGTGAGGAAAAGACAGTGTTCAACTTCTTTCTGAGATATTTGAATGCTTCCCTGGAATACAGATAGATAGAACAGTGTAGTTGTGTCTTCAAGCGTCATCCAATGGTTGTAGCATAAGCTCATTAGTAACCAAGCCTTCAGATTCTTTGTAGCTTCAATACATTCTTTCCAAGAGAAATTATCATACCAGAAAAACATCTTCAAATAAGTGTCAAGCAATCATCCATGTGGTCCAATATCATCAAGAAATTCAAGATTTAACATGATGTAATAAATGTAGGGAAATAGGTCTCAACCATAGTAACAAACTCTACATGATCTATTCTTATCTCTGAATCATAAGACTTCCAATTCATCCAAGTGTGAGCACAAAAGATACTTTTTAGCAAACAGGGCTCAAAATCTCATCATAATAAACCATGTACCAAGTCATCATCATTTAAGCATGAGTATCACAGTAACCAAAGAATAAGCAGTCATAGTGCCAACAATGCAATCATTAGTATTCAACCTGCTGCTCCCCACAGACGATTCTCTTCCTTAACTGCGCCTTTGAATACCTTCATCGGCCAAGTCATAAATAACAATCTATTGTATGATCTGTCCTTATCTTTGAATTATAAGAATTTCATCTCAGCAACGAATACTCTTCATCAAAAATCAAACAGGACTCATCCATAATATTCAACATAAGAAACCATGTATCATTTCATTATTATTTAGAACTGAGAAGCTTGAATCTGATTATTAACAATGGGATGATGCTCCCCACTGAACCTGCGCGGATCTTCGGCTATCAACAACAAATTCTCTTATCATCAATGCATACGCAACTGTGTCTGCTGGAACTCGCGTGTATACGCGACTTTTTTCCACTGAACCCGCGTATTGAAAGTGAAGCATAGAACTTTTCACATTCCTTCATCTCCCCCTGAACTTGTGCTTCTGTACCTTTCTTCTTCATAGCTCGGATGCTCGACAAATACATATAACGAATAATCAAATCAACCATGAGAGTCATCATACATTGCTCCCCCTATGACGATACATTACTAAATCTCATAATGTATCCTACATCATTCCTGCAGTCAATAAGAGAAGTAAGCTTCAGAAGCGGATGACTGCAATAGGGTCAGAATTCCCTACGTTTCTGACTAGTCCTCCTTCTTTTTCCAAATTTTCTTGAACTTCCTAACTATGTGCTGAAAATTGTCCACTTTCTCAGATCTGTTCGGCCTACATTCTTTTTTTACATGTCCATACTTGTTACAAGAATAACATCTCATGTGTCCAGAGAAATAAGCATAAGAATTATAATGAGTATTTCTAATCTTCCTCCTTTTACAATCAAATTTGCTTTATGTCCATAGCATTTACATGAAAAACAATATCCTTTGAAGAAACCAGAGTACCTTTCTATGTAGGAACTGTTTGATTGAGGCTGAAATGACTGCTCCTGCAATTTGCTGCAACATGCCCATAATTATGACATTTGAAACATTCTACATTATTGAATGATTTCCTTTGAGATTTCATCATTGTTGGTTGATCTTTTGTTTCTTTCAACACTTCAGGTTTTGCATTAGGCATACTCTGAATTTTTAGCACTTCCTTGTGAGCTAGATTCTCCTTTAACAGTTTCATGGAAACCAAGACCAAGTTTGATAGCGGGGAGACCTTTGATTACTCAGAATATTGTCCAAAATATTAGTACTATCTTGAAACCTCAAGTTTAACCTTTTCTTCTAATTTACCTTTGAGAATGTTTACCTCAACCTCCAAGGCTTGACATTGCTTAAGTCATGCTTTCTTCTTTCCTTCTTCAATCTTCTACTTGATCATTCAGATTTAGAATCTCTTCTTTCAACCAATTTTCGTTTTCTTCACATGTTTGTTCCAGCTCTTCATTCTTCTTGTTTGATTTTTCCAGAACCCTTTTGAGAGAGATGATTTCTGCTTCAAGGCCTTCATTCTTCTTATTTGATTTATCCAGATCTTCTTTGAGGGAAATGATTTCTGCTTCAAGTCCTTCCTTTTAAAATGATTGTAGAGGTTCCTCATTTTTCTTACTTGATGCTTCTAGATCTGCTTGCAGAGAGATGATTGCAACTTCAAGTCCTTCATTCTTCTTGCTTGATTTTTCAAGATCTGCTTCTAGTTCTTTAATTTGATTGGATGCATAAGTATGAAACCTTTGATACTTGTCCACCTGTCCATTCAACATTTCTATTTGATCTTTCATTTGAGAGGTCATCTCTTTGTAGATAGATTCTTTCTTATTAGATGAACTTTGTAGTTCTTCAACTTTAATCTTGAGAGAGCTTCTTCTAGATCCACAACTTTACTTTCCTTATCTTTATTATTGTTTGCACAAAGAAGATTATTACAAGGACTAATCACTATCGATTCATCTCTTTCAATTTCTGCTATACATGATTTCTGAGGTATCTGCTTGCTTTGAGTAGCCTTCTTCTTTTGCTTCTTTGCCATGAGCACTTTCAGATCATGGTCAAAATCTTCTTCATCTTCACTGGATACTTCATCATCATCTTTATTTGCATAAAAACTCTTCCTCTTTTCAAATTGTTTCCCTTTACCATGTTTTTCTTTATAAGGGAATTTAGCAGCATAGTGACCAACTTTTCCACACTCAAAACATTTGAAGGGAAGCTTACCTTTGAATCTTCCAGTACCAAGTTGGAGCTTTCTCACAAAATTCACTTCTTCTTCTTCAGATATATAGCTGGATTCTTTGACAACTTCCTTTTCTTTTCCTTTTACAGATACCTTAAAAGTAGCTTCTTTGATTTGAAAAGGACCTCCTTGTCTCATTTCAAAAGCAGTCAGAATACCATGTAATTGAACAATAGTAAGAGTTTGCAGATCTTTCCTTTCTTCAATAGTTGAAACTTTAGAGTCAAATTTTGAAGTCAAGGATCTTAAGACTTTTTCCACCAAAGTAGTATCAGTTATAGTTTCACCCAAATTTCTCATTCGATTTACAATATCATCCAGACGTAAGAAGAAATGGGCAATGATCTCATCACTATGCATCTTCAAATTTTCATATTCAATTAAGAGTTTGGAGTTTTTCACTTTTTACCTTTATCTCCTTCATAACTCGGAAAGTTTTGTCCATATTTCTTTTCACTGAATTTAAGTGCATCACTTTAGAAAATTTTGGATTTCGAGACATGCTTCCTATCAAGACATTTACTACTTTGGCATTGATTTCATACGTCTTCCTTTCTGCTGCATCAGTAGGAATACTAGCTGGGTATTGATAACCTTCTTCCACGATTGCCCATACATCTGCACCAAGAATTTGCAGATAAGCTTTTTTTCGTACCTTCCAGAATATCAGATTGCTTCCATTGAATAGAGGTGGCTTTATAGACATTACTCCTTCTTGACTTCCCATTGCGACGGATCACCTTCAAGCGATCAAGCCTCTGCAGAAGGACTGGCTCTGATACCAATTTTTGGGAAAAATACTGAGAGGGGGGGGTGAATCGGTATTTACTGCATATTCAAAACTTTTACTTTTTCTTGCTTCTAAAACCCATATGCTACTTTCCTGAAACAGACTCGCGTATATACGCGGATACCCTTTATGAAACTCACGTATACACAGATATCTAATTATGTCATTAATTCTTCACTTAAATCATTCCATCATTCATTCATTAGATGTTCTATAAACGATGAAACATGTGCGGTAAGAACGAGAATAAACCATCACACATAAGCATCACACATGAACACTAGGATTTTAGGTGGAAACCCAGAGTCGGGAGAAAAACCATAGCTACGATTGCTCGGCCTTGATATTTTATTATAGAGAAAACATCTTACAACATATGTTCTGGTGCAGACTCCTACCAGCATGCAGGCACCCACCTGCGCTCGTTTACCAGCCTCTCCTAGAAGGGAGCTACGACCCCCTGCTCTCGTTTACCAGCCTCTCCTGGAAGGGAGCTACAACCCCCTGATATCGTTTACCAGCCTCTCCTAGAAGGGAGCTACAACCCCCTGACTGAAGGCTACAACCCTCAGCACCTCTACGGACCACGTTTCATCAATTTTCACACTGGATCCAAAGCTTCCTTTAGGACATAACTTGCAGACCACGTTTCATCATATTTTCAGAGTGGACCCACTCCACATATTTAAGCTCAATCATACAACCAAACTGAAACATACACCTCAGAACTGTAGAATACAGATAACAGTAACACAGCAGAACAGATCAGACATTTCATACCCCATGCTTTAGCAAACCCTAGTTTGAATACGCGCTTTCCTTTCACTGATACCGCGTATATACACGCCTTCTACCATACAAACCCGCGTATACTTCTGTACATATTATAGAGCTAATTTTACTGCGCATACACGCTTTCTCTTCAGCGAAGCCGCGTATATACGCGCTTCTTCTGCGGCGAACTAGCGTATGGTTCTTCAGACATTTAGGTCATTGCAATTCTTTAGAATAGATACATTACTCAGATTTTACCCTTTACTTCAGACAGATGTCCGCCTCTTCTCAGATCTAATCATCCCCTAAATAGATCTAGCAAATACAAGTACATTTCAGATCTAGATACCCTTCTTCATCATTGGTGCATCATGCAATCAGATCTATCATTCAGCTGTAACCCTTTCCATTCAGATATACTTCAGAGAAGTATTCATTCAAGCTCAGACATCTTGCACCCACACTCCTGATTTGCACAATGAATTTCTTCTCTTTATATAGGTTTACCCTTTTTCAATACCATGAGCCAAAACCACATTACATAGATGGTATTCCTGAGACGGCGGGGTCATTTAAATGAGGAAACATTACCATTACCATGGGTCAATACCATGGTGGTTACCCCTAGTTTTACACTTTGAGCACTTTCCCATACGCGACTTGGAACGTTATTTCCGTGCATCATTGACTTCTCCTAGACAAATACGCGTATGCCTTGAGACATACCCTTTTCATCATGCTTTGACACATACTGACAATTCTTCCATCATTACATTCTGTACTCACTGTAGATACATCAGATTTACATCATTTAACAAGTTCATCAAGACATATTCTATCAAGTGCAACTTCATCAATTAGGTTGCCATCATCTTCATCAAGTGGGTTGCTATTCAAGGACAACACTCTATCAGGTGGGTTGCTATCAAGGACAACACTCAGCATCATATTGCCAAAAAACATCATATCACATCAGATTTACATCATTACCAAGTCCATCAAGTCAAGAATAACTTCATCAGGTGGATTGCTATCAAGGAAAACACATGCCAACAATCTCATGTCTTCATCTTCATTAAGTGGGTTGCCATCAAGGAAAACACTCTACATCATATTGCCAACAAGTGGAGTTTCTAGGTGGATGATGTAAAATGTTCTGTCCACCAAAAGTATGATTTGGTTTGCTCAATGTATTCCCAAAGGGATCTACAAAGACTGGATAGATATTAGGCCTTCTATAGGCTAGTGAAGTCAGTAGGTGGAAATTTTTAGCTCTTTTGGAGGTAAAATGTTTTATGGTCCACCACCATATACCAATCTAAAACAGTTTTTGGGTTTTCTGAGTTTTTTCAGTCCCATAGGTTATGAGACTGTCCTAAATTTGTTTCAACACTTAGTTACGGTGATGAAACAAACATAGTTTTCTCTTATGGCTTAGCTAGCTATTTCCTTCAAGGTTTGATTAGGCACTATGAGAATCCTAAGGTTTACTTAGTTTGTCACTGATTCAAATAAGTCCTATCATGATTACCATTTGCTTTGGTAGTGCTTGAAGAGAGCTACTTATATTGCACTAAATACTGAGTGTTTTGTTTTAAGGATTTTACTTAGATGTTCCCCAATATGGTCGCTAGAAATGTTGGGCCGCTGTAATTTAGTAGAATGGCAAGACTAAATGTTGTAGAGACTACATCAAAAACCACTTTGGGATTCTAGGATCTAGCCCTCCTAAATCCAGAGATGGATCTCTCTATAAGTTTCAAATATTGATTTATCTTTAAGGCTTTTGGTATGATATTAGGCTAGTTATTAAGAACAAGGGTTTTTGTTTGTTTGGTTGGTCAGGTATGATCTTTAATTGGATTGAATATCACAAAATGAATGATTTTCAAAGTGTGAAGGTGCAAGTATATTGAGAAGTGTTCAGTAGATAGGATTAGTGTCAAACATCTTTAATCCATTGGGCAATGGAGTCACAAAAGGGTTTAATTATACAAAAATTTCAAGAGTGGTCCAAGGGGCAAGTCATCTATATCAAAAGGTCCTTTAGATTAAATGATGAAATGGAACATTAAAAGTGTTGAGAAGGTGGAAAAAGCCAATAATTTCAAAAAGGATTTATCAACTTTCCATACAAGAAAATCATTTTTAAGCAACTGTTTGAAACCAACCAAAGGACAGGGCTAACCATAAACTTCTTTGGACAAGCTTGTATTAAAACTAACTTATCAGACAACAATCCAGTAATCACAGTAGACTACTTTCAGAAGGGATGAAAACAGATAAGAAAACAAAGTGCAGCTTAAGATCAAGCGAGATACATTAAAATCAAGACCTTCTTTCATCATACTCTTAGGGAAACTTTCAAAACAACCTTTGGAGAAAGAACTAGGAGATAGGGCAAACCATAAAATTTTCTAGTTTAACTCTACTTGGCATGTAATAAAAATATCACTCAAGAACTTCCTTTCAAGTTTTTCACCTCAAGACATGGACAAACCGAGATTCCTTGATAATTTTTACACTTACTTTGAGTCATTCCTAAATATAACATTTAGAAAAAAACATATAGATAAAGCTTATCAGTGAGAGTAGGGTACTTTTGACAGTAAATCCTAGCTCTATATTTGTTGTTCTTTATCAGAGAAAAGTGAACAAAATGGCATACGTGAAATGAAAACAATAATAGTAAGAGGTACTTCACCAATGATATAGACCAGGATCCCAAGAAATAGCTTGTGTATTGATTGTCAATCCAGTTACAAACTACAAGTCCAATGTTTCATCAGAGCAACAACTTCTCTTCTCAACCTAACTTCTTAAATAACTTTAAATAGAGCTTCAGATCTTCAGAACTTATTTACATTCAACAATCGTTCGATACTGCAACTATTACATCAAAGTCCAATAACCAACCCTTTACAATGTGCGCCTCAAGAATATTTTATAATAAAATGAGGAGGTGGAAGAGTTTCTAGGGTTCAAGTGTCATTAATTCTATACTAAATGCAATTCCTAGCCTTGAAAACAATGCAAGGCACAAGACATGAATGCATTGAATTATATCTCTGCTTCATTTACTATGTTTATGTATTTTAGGCCTAGTAGATAAAAATATTGACTTTAAGGCCCTTGTTATCTTTTACAATAACTTCATCGACAGTTTAAAATGTTTTCTTTTTCTTGAAATAACTTTTCAGCTGTCTTTAGGAAAATATCTTCTGGTTGGGAAATAAATATGCCTTCTTTCGATTTATGGCAGCTGCAGGTGGCACTTTTAGTAGCTGAAGAGGATAATTGGCCTCTGATGTGGCAGTGGAGGCCTTTCGGACTGATATTTCTCTTTGTTTTACCTTAAAACATATTTAATCTACTTTGGTCTGTGTTTTAGGCCTAATTAGGCCTTGATCTTCATTTCTGGTCTTTTATTCCTCGCTGAAAGTGGATTAGGCCTTTGTTTATTGAATTTCTGCCTTAATCCCTCTAAACTCTGTTTTAAAACCTTTATTCTTCACTTATGCTTTGATCTTATCCTTTGATACTGATACTCTTCAATCATTTGATGTTTTATTGTGTTTTTGTTGTTTTGCAGGCACACAGAAGTTTTACACAGGTGGGGGGTTTGTTTAAATGAAGGATCCATTAGATCTTTTCCTGTACCGAAGGTTAGGAATCGTGATTCTTATCCTTTGTGTTAATTTAAAAACTCTAGGAAAAACCCATATAACCTGCACAAAAACAAAGAAACATCATGAAAAAAACCTACGAGAATATGTTTAAACTACTTCGGGCGGTTTGGGAGCGAGATTAAATTAGAGCCATCGGATTAGAATATCCAACGGTTGAGATCACTTGATGGGGTCTTTCGGGAGGTGAGAAGGTGGAAAAACGCAACGGAGGTGAAAATAAGTCCGAGCCATGCAATCTCAAAGATTGATGGTCAGGATCAAATCAATATTTATAGTGTGGAGAGGGGAGTGGTATAGCGCAAAACCATTAATGGTTTTTTGCAAAATATTTTTGGGGGTAAGTGGTTTTCTCAAAAAAAATGCAATACGATACACCTGCTGACATGCGTCCTTTTCAAAACTGCCGATTTCACAAATTTTTTTGGGGATTAAACTCTGGGCACAAAATTTTGAAAAATAGAGCATCAGCCGTTGGATTGGAGGATCCAGATCCGACGGTGTGGAAAAATTGCGATGGGAAAGCTGCGTGGTAAGCAGGGACCAGGATGACGTAAGATATTTCGTTGTGTAGCGAACGAGTTGTTGGGGTTTTTGAATGGTCGGGACTGATCCTGGTTTTTGGATCTATATAATGGACATCTAAGATCTAATATCGGGGCGAATTTTTGAAAGGGAGGGAAGGTAAGCTAGATGGACGGAGATAAGGAGACCCAAGGGCTGTTGATCGATTTAAATCAACGGTCAACATTTGTTTAAAAATTTGAACTATCGGGTTTTGAAAACTAAAGGAAAGAAGGGGTTTCGAAAAGGTTTTTAGGCCTTTAGTGCCTGATTTCGGGCTTAAGTTCGCATGGAAGAAGGGGCTAAAGTCATAAGCCCTCAGGGGTTTAATGATTTCAGAAATGCAGAAGGGTGTTTTTAGGCCCAAACTAGTGACTTTTAAGCCAATTTTGAGGGTTTTGGTAGGTAAATGGAGGCATTTTTAAACTGGATAAAATGGAAATAAAAGGTTTAAAATGGTTTTTGGAATGATTTAGAGGTTAGATGAAGGTATTTTGAGGGTTTTTATGAAGGGGACAAGGGTAAAAAAGGGGTTTATGGAGGAGTGAAAATGATGAAATATGGGGTTTAAAGTAGTCTTTCTCTTAGCAAACAACAGGTTCTTTAGGATAAAGAGGGAAACAACAGTGAAGATTAATTCAAAGGAAAAATATCCTCATAAGACTTTAAGAACTAACAATTTGGACATGAATTGTTTCTTAAAGGCTAAAAAAGAGATTTATCCACCATTTGATATGACAAATTTTATAGGTGGCTAACAGAATGAACCACTCCTTCTTAGGGTTTGATTTTAATACTAAGTTGGGCTCATCTGAAGTATGAGCTTACACAACAAGAAAATGTTATCCTCCTCAAGCTTGTCAAAAATAAAGAGGTACTTGCCATAAATGGTGGGGGAAAAAGAGAAACTAAATCCAGTTGTCACAATTTGTTTTTAAAAGAAGTATACCACTCTTAAAAATGACACTTTTTGTCACACTTGTACCTGGGTTGGGAAAATACTTTGTCTAAAAATTAATCAAACCACATTGAAAGTCTTCAGCTAGTTTCTGGGTATTAGCTTTAGGTCAATTGTTACCAAACCATTTGAAGTGTCATTATGTGTTCAAGAGACAGTTCAAATAAACCATTCATTCAAACATTTGTCTCCATTCGCGTTGAACATCCTTGAGTCATTCCTTGCTAAAAATTTCTTTAAAACATGATCTAATGGTTTCGTGTCATATGATTTCCTGCGATGGGTCACTTTCTATCAATGAAAACTCATCATCTAGAAAGTTGATCTAGAATCCTATCCTTACCTTGGGATCTGCATGCCCTAATGGCAGGTTTCTCTTCTTCGACAACAGGTTGCATCATTGACCTTCGATTGAATGATTCTGTGAATTTTTCGACTGCAAATCATTCATTCACACTTCATGGATTGTACTGAGTACTTTTAGAGCCATTTTCATTATTGGTGGTTTCTCTCACGCTTGTTAACAGTTCACATCATTGACTGATAATAAAGTGGTTTCTACCATGTTTGACTTCGACATATTCAATCACATGGATAGAATCGTACTAGTTCGGGAAGTGGAAATGAAGACCCTGGATCTAGTTTCCACCATCTAGGCTGCGAGGAGTTTTATTATTCATGATACAGTAGACTACTTATGACAAATGGCTGTGTCCATGCTATGTCTACTATTGATGTAATTTTAAAATAATTTCTATACCAGAACATGTAGTTAGTTTCGATCTGAGTATTGGAATGCCTACCTTAGTGATGATATACATATATATGTTTGCATTGAATTTTTTTACAGGCTTTCGACCAGTGTGTCTGCAATACAGTCCTCGGAATGATAAAGCACTTCACTCTTCAGAACTACCTCAGACTTCGCACTTTAGGGGGAAATCTGTTACATGTTATTTTGCCACCATGAAATTTGACTGTCTATATAGGTTCATTACTACCTATATTGTGCTCCCTTAGAGGTCAAAAACCCTAATGTCCCTAAACCAAGTCTTGGAATTGGAGAAAAGCTCATTAAAACCCTCAAAAGTCTAACTCCGCAATTTTCCTAGCTCTTTCCTGCGGATCAACAAATATTTTCTCTATAGGCTGTGACACATCCCACACGTTCTGCTTATAAAACCTGCGGACCCCCGTAAACAGTCAAATAAAGGAAAAAGTAAGTTCTAGAAGCCCATATGGACGAATATTCTCCCAACTAGAAGCTTCTAGAGGTGCAATCGGTTTGAGCTTTATCCCTCCACTCATGGAGCTTATCCCTTGGTCTATGGAGCTCAAATACCTTCATGAGATGAATCCATCCCCCTCTTCATGGAACTGAAACTACCTCCATTTCCCTATAAATTGATCTCATGTTTCAGTCTCAAGGGTAGACTCTAACTTGTAGACACACATATGGTAATTGCTGAAGAAATTCCCAAGAGAGCATGCTCTCTACACTAGTCATTATTGGTATGAGAATGATTACACACTCATGTCCATAACATCATGCTATTTCATAGAGAGGAAGGCTTTTCAATCTGAAGGAGGAAAAATTGTTCAGGACCTTGGGAGGAACTTGTGCAACATCAAGGCGATACGTTGTAAAGTTACTCTTTTCATACAAGATAATACATATGGATCTCCTTTTCTCATTGAGTTGTTCTTGTGTCTATTTGAATAATTCAATACTTGGATTCCTTGATCTCTAAGTTATATTATCTATTCTCAATTATTATATGTTGCATATGCTTTTAATTCTTTTGTCTATCTTTGATTGCAGGTTCTACTTACTAAAGAAGCCTCTTTAGAGCGACTGGATAAAAGGCTGCACCGAACGTCGAACTTTCAAGGTAGGAGAATGTCCTCTTTCTTTGTTTATAATAATTTTGAATCACATATAATCTATAGAAAATGATTTACAAATGGATATTTGTTTCTAGCTATCCATAGGATACTCGAGAGATTGCTCTTGCCCGCAAGAGGGATTTATCCACATAACATAAAGTCTATGCAGATTTTGAAGTAATCCAAATTTTGGATGATGCAGACCCTTGCCCTGCTCTCTTAGGACTAGATTGGGCTATTAACATGGGAGGTATCATTAATATGAAAAGGAGGAGCATGGTTTTTGAGAATGATGGTACGCTGGTAATAGTCCCCCTGGATCCAGCAGAAGGTGAACAATATACAGAGCCGATTCGCGATGAGGAGGATGTTGACCATATTTACAAACTAACTGCCTGGGATGATGATTGGATCAACCCTATAGTTGATGGCATGTTGTGTTGGGAGAAAGAAATCTCATGGGACTCGGATGGTGAGATAGAAAACTAGAAGAATCGGTTGCATGACGTATCAGCGCTGAACTACCTCAAGATCACAAAGAGCTTCCGGTGCATTTCCTCAAAGGTAAGAGAATTTCCTTACTTCAATGGTTCTAGTAGTGTTAAAGAATTTATTAAAGCATTAGAAACAAATGTCCCTAAGGAATGGATATTTTGGATCCTTGATTTGGTTATGCATGCGACCCCTGCACAATGGTGGGAAATCCACAAGGGGGCTTTTCAGGACAGGGAGGAATGCTGAAAAATGATGGTCCTACGATTTGAACCTCTAGTTAACTCACCCATGGAGCTCTTTTCTAGTTGTGGGGACCCGCATAAGCACTTGGCTATGTGTATGGAGGTATGGAATGAAAGGACCTAAAATGAATGTGTCCATATTTTTATTCACGCCTTAGGACCAATCCCTACCACCTGGTGTTTAGATACAGAGCTACACTAGTGCACTCGCCATTGGGGTAAAATGACAGAGGATTTCATGGTGAAATTTGGTTTATTTGGAGCGACATAGGAATTGGATGAAGACCTACAAGATATAGATTCTCTTGTCTTTTATGAGTCTTTACCTCAAAGAAAATGTGCTATGCCAACGTGGGATGCGCAGATGCAGGATATTGTCAACTGTCGAAATTTTTCACTCGATGATTGTGACAAGGATCCCAAGAATATCACCATCCTGGAGACATGAGGAAACGAGCGAGACACCAACAAAAACTTAGCTAATGAAAATGCTGACAAAGGAGACAAAGATTAGGAATTGGGTAGTGACCACGCAGAGATAGACCCCCATGTGTCGGATGGGCTTAGTGGAGCTAGTACCAAATCATCGTGTGGCCTCAAGCATGGAGGAGAAACTTCTAAGGTACCATGCAATAAAAGGAAAGGGTAAAATACAGGCGGAGAGGATACGGTTACTCTGACTGAGGGGGACCTTGACAAAATTACCGATGTCGTCACATTGGCATCTAAGGATTGATGGAGCACCATAAGGGCTCAGCACAAGGCTGCAGTAGAAGCCCTGCAGTCCAACTTATAGGTTCTACAACTGAAGGCTGATACCTTGCAAGCGAAAGTGGACCAAGAGAGGCTGGTCAAGAAAGCATGGATCAAGCGAGGTTGGTACCTGCAAACCTTCCCTCCACAACAATCATCACGACCACAAGAAGTAGAGTATGTTCCCTCTCGAGTGCTGTAGTATCCCTGAATCCAACAGATTTATGCGCGCAAGTCCACACCTGCTCTGAGGTCAACCTTGACTTAGCCAGGTTTCTGAGTGGGCAGATCCACGCATTGCACATATTCATTTCGACAAAGCTTCATGACAGGGAGGCACGCACTTAGGAACACGTTGGCAAGCCCGAGCAGGTCGCAGTCACCAAGACGACAGAATCTAAGTAGGCTTGGATAGCACAACAGAAAACCTTAGCTCAACAGGAGGAATTAGAAAGTATCATCGACCAGTTATGCAGTGACATCCCCGAAATTTCCATCCCAGCATCGGCCGCACCGCAAGTTAAAGTTGAAAGCCTAGTTGGAGCTCTCAAAGCCACACAATCACAAGTTCAGTCGGTAAAGGTAGAGTTTGAGTAGAAAATTTCAATATTGCAGGTGTTGTATCTTAAGAAACAATCCCTTGCCTATGGTAAGGAATTAGTGCTCAAGACATTTATATATATATGTTAGAAATATAATTTCACATGGTCTTTTCTTAATCGCCTTCAGAAATTTTTATTAAACCCTAAGGAGTCAAATGCAAAAACTACTTCACAATGCCATTTGATGCAGATTGCCCTGCAAAACCCAGAATATTTATCTGGCGTGCTTAAAAAAAACATGTATCTCAATAACAATGCCAACTAATTCCATTCATTGGGCAATTTCATTCTCTTTTGTGGAAGCATTTACCCAAATTTCAACAATCTTCACACCAAGGTTTCTCATGAGTGGAAACTTCTTCAAACAATGATATAAAACCATTCACTCCACAATCAAACTCTCCATGCATGTAAAAATACATCTTAGCAAATGCCCAAATCAAAACCTCAATACCTGGAAAATTCACACTTTATCATTTTCATGCAGAAGCTTTTCAACATATGGTTACAACTCACAATCTTCATACCAAGATAACTCACAATTTCAATGAGATTCACACTTATTTGAATGAATACCAATGCTCACAATTAATTTCAAACAGAATTCAATGTGATGAGAATTCAAAGTCCAACAATCTAGCCCATGCCATTTAAATTACCTCCCATCTAGCTGAATAACACAGGACTTCAGCGTTTCATCTAAATTGGGTCTTCATTTACGGTCAGGCTGTAATGTTGCTTCATCCTGTACTACTGTATACATTACAATCTTTTGGAGCGACTTTCCAGAAGGCTCTGGTTTCCTAAAATTATTTTAAACCTGCAGCTGCATTCCAATTATGTTAAAACAGTGTTCAATATATTTTAATATGATATAAACAAACGATGTTTATATGCCCACAACGTTTCATTTCTTCAACTGGACTTCCATTGCATTACATCTATACCAACAACGCTCCTCTTTTTGTTACGTTTGACAGAAATCTGATCTCTTATTAGTTACTCGAGATCGGTTTTCATCAATTGCGTTCTCTGCCAAACACATCTTACAGCTCCAGATACTTCAAGTGATAGCATTTCATCGAATCAATTCCCCTTAACGCTTCTTCATCGAACTTCATTAATGAGTATTGAAAATTCTGCACAGGATAATAGTGTATTCAACGTTCAAGCTCGACATTTCTGGATTGGGTTTATAAAAATTGACATAAAATCGAACCTCCTCCGATTCCATACAACGAATCTTGCCATAAATTTGCGTTGATAGCAAATGTAATTTAAAAGAACAGAGTCTTATGCAATGGTTTACAAGACCGACCTTTATCATTGGACTGCAAACCAACACATTCATCTATCTATTGAAAACACAGCTCTTTAAACTCGAACCTTTCTTGATTTCCTATGAAGCTCATGACTTCATGTTTACTGGACGCTCTCTCTTTTAATTGCAGTCAATCAAATTACAGATCGATATAAAACAACCATTCATTCGACAGAAATGGATTTACCAATATAATTTAACAATTGCCATGCCAATATTAACAACTTATACGCAGAGCTGTATGCTGAATTTCATATCAGGATTGAAAGTTCAATTTCAATCTTCCCCATGAAACAATCAACCTTTATATATAATCTTCGATCTTACTCAGGTTCATTGAATTATCATCAATAATCCATATGCGCACTCTTATTCCAAATCACAATAAAAGAATTTAAATACCAAATTTCTAAATCCACCAATAAACTCTAAAACACACTTATCATATTAATAACGAAAATACTTACAAACTGTTCTTCCTGGCCAGATATTCAACAGTCGTGGCCCTTACAATTTTCCCAGAGGCTTACAGCCTTGGCTGTTCAAACCTGCTCTCAATCACACTCTCACTCTCTCCAACTATTCAAGTGTCTTTTCCTCTCAAAAAACACTCATATTTATACATAGATAATGCATTTAATTCACTCAAAATATTTCTCCACCTAATCCTCAACTAATCTATATTTTAGGTGTGGACTCAACAAAGTCCCATACATAGAATTCCTAATCTCTAATTTTGCTCCTAAACTATTTCTCTCATATCGTTTTATTTAATTAAATAATATTTACAAATCCTCACTTTTCCAAATTATCTCCTATTTTATTAAAAATAACAAATTAATTAATAAAATAATAAAAATGTCACACCCCCCTTTATCACATATTTACAAATGAAAAATGTCCTTGATGCTCTTGCATTAGACTCCCAACGTTAAAATTAATCATGATCGCCTGATCATGTGTTCAGATCTATGTATGCTTGGATCCCATATCTTGTGCTATAACTTTCCACTTGTCGCTGCTTCTTTCTGATGTTCTTCTCCAGGTCTCCACACTTTATGCTGCATTCTGCCTCCAGCTATGCCTTCATACTCTGCCTTTGTCTTACCCCTGCTAAAATTCCTCTTCTTTATTGCTGTTGTCTGCTGCCTCTGAGACACCTCCATCATCAGCCTTCTGATGGTTTCAATATCTATGTCCAGCTTAATGCTGCTGTCCCCAATTTCTGTCAATTCAACTGCTGTAGCTGCTTCTTCCGCCACCATAAATGTCACCGCCTCCCAAACTTCTTGTCCCTCTGCAACATTCTTTTGCTTGTCACCTGCCATTTCATCTGCAACTTCTTTCTCTGGTTCAAATGTCTCCAGCAAACATTTCAGCATTTCATCAACATGCTGCAATTTAACTCCAGCATAACCTCCATCTTTCCCTTCGACAATCTTCAGAAATTGTCCATCATCATCTTGATTGATTCTAGCAATCAAATCAAGTTCTTCAAACACTGCAGCCTTATCCTCTAACACTGTAGTAGTTCAAAAATTTTGTCCACCAGTCTTCTCCTGGCTATACAGACAAGCCAACTCTTTCTTGTCACCCATGGTAACAAGCCTCTGCTTATGAGACATGATTGTCTCATTTTCTTTCTGCAATAGTTATTCTTCTTCCAAGATAATTCCAAGTGATGGATTGTCCTCCGTATCACCTGTATACACAATCAAATTTTCAGCTACAAAATCACAAGACCCAATGGTCTCACTTGTTGATTCAGTCACCAAGTTTTCTCTCTGCAGTTCCAAGTCTTCTTCAGGACTCAAAAAATTTTTACTGGCTTTCTCCTCAGCTTTCTCTGGCGACACTTCAGTATGCTGCTCTGAGTTCCTTTCCAACTCCTCTGTCAGCACATCAGTATGTTGATTTGCATTCACAATGAGACTGTCAGTTAGTCTCTCCTTCTTTCCATCCTTTGCTTCATAACTGTAATTCATGAAAACCTTCTTGTCTTGCTTCCTTAGCAAATTAGCCTATACATAAGTCCTCTGCCTCTCCAAATCTCTTCTCTGAAGATCTAGTTTCCTATACAATTCAACAATTTCATTAGGAGTAGAACTTGGAAACTTCACACAAATTTCCATACCTTCACCAGCTCTTAACCAATCATTGACTGGTCCTTCTCTCGCTGCACCAACATTCTGATTAGACTCCTTTGTCTTCATTTCCTCCTGAGATCTTGCTATCTCAGCATCAATCTGAAAAAAATTCAAATTCAAATCTTCTTGAACAAACTTTAAAGCTTTCTCATCTCCCTGTACTGTACCTGCAAACATACACAACTCATTAGTTTTAAAACCACAAGACCTTTCAGTCTTGATTGCTTCCTCTAGCACTTCCTTTTGAACAGATCTGCATGTGGAATCTTCAAATTCCATCTTTGGCTCAAGAACTCTAAGTTCCTTTTTCAATAAGGCAATCACACTTTTCCTCAACTTCATTTTCAATGGTTGCCAAATCACTCTTTTTCCCTTCAGTGGAAAGATCCATCCTCTTCTCTGATTTTCCTGCTCTTGTAGCCATTCTTCCAGTACCTGAAATTGTACCTTCATTACTGCAATCTCTCTTCCTCTGACCTCATCATTCATCTCATCTCTGTGGCATTCCTCTGAACCTCTTCTCTGATCCTCCATGATCATCTTCTCCCTGAATTTCTCACTCACCATGAGTTGCACTAGCCTCTGCAACAGCAATGTCTCCTGATGTTGCCACTTACCTCACCAAGCTCTCCTCACTCAGTCTTTTGGTAAGTACTGGTTCACTGCCTCTGGAACCTCTTGAGCACTTTCCTCTTCTCTCTCTCTAGGCTATCTCTTCAACTCACCTTTCTCTTCAAGACACTGCAATTGTCCTTCTTATCCAGCCTTTAGCTGAATGTCAGGTTCACTGCCATCATCTTGTCTGCAACCATAAACTTCAATCATAAAATTCAAATCAAAAAATCATCTCACCTTTAAGATCCTGCACGATCTTGTCCTCCATTCACTTCTGCAATCATGTTCACTGCAATTGTGTAGCTTGCATATCAAATTAAAAATCTGATCTTCCTTTCAGTATTCAACACACATTCAAAAATACATTTCAGTTCTCAACAAAACCTTCTTGCACTTATTCAGAAAAACAAACATCTTCAATTTCAACAGAGCCAAGCTCTGATACCAAAAATGATGCAAATTGCCCTGCAAAACCTAGAATCTTTATCTGGCGTGCTTAAAAAAAACATGTATCTCAATAGCAATTCCAACTAGTTCCATTCATTGGGCAATTTCATACTCTTTTGTGGAAGCATTTACCCAAATTTCAACAATATTCACACCAAGGTTCCTCATGAGTGGAAACTTCTTCAAACAATGATATAAAACCATTCACTCCACAATCAAACTCTCCATGCATGTAAAAATACATCTCAGCAAATGCCCAAATCAAAACCTCAATACCTGGAAAATTCACACTTTATCATTTGCATGCGGAAGCATTTCAACATATGGTTACAACTCACAATGTTCATACCAAGATAACTCACAATTTCAATGAGATTCACACTTATTTGAATGAATACCAGTGCTCACAATTAATTTCAAACAGAATTCAATGTGATGAGAATTCAAAGTCCAACAATCTGGCCCATGCCATTTAAATTACCTCCCATCCAGCTGAATAACACAGGACTTCAGCGTTTCATCTAAATTGGGTCATCATTTACGGTCAGGCTGTAATGCTGCTTCATCCTATACTATTGTATACATTACAATCTTTTGGAGCGACTTTCCAGAAGGCGATGGTTTCCTAAACTTCTTTCAAACCTGCAGCTGCATTCCAATTATGTTAAAATAGTGTTCAATATATTTTAATATGATATAAGAAAACGATGTTTATATGCCCACAACGTTTCATTTCTTCAACTGGACTTCCATTGTGTTACATCTATACTAACAACGCTGCTATTTTTGTTACGTTTGACAGAAATCTGATCTCCTCTTAATTACTCGAGATCGGTTTTCATCAATTGCGTTCTCTGCCAAACACATCTTACAACTCCAGATACTTCAAGTGATAGCATTTCAGCGAATCGATGCCCCTTAACGCTTCTTCATCGAACTTCATTAATGAGTATCGAAACTTCTGCACAGGATAATAGCATATTCAACGTTCAAGCTCGACATTTCTGGATTGGGTTTATAAAAATTGACATAAAATCGAACCTCCTCCGATTCCATACAACGAATCTTGCCATAAATTTGCGTTGATAGCAAATGCAATTTAAAAGAACAGAGTCTTATGCAATGGTTTACAAGACTGACCTTTATCATTGGACCGCAAACCAACGCATTCATCTATCTATTGAAAACACAGCTCTTTAAACTCGAGCCTTTCTTGATTTCTTATGAAGCTCATGACTTCATGTTTACTGGGTGCTCTCTCTTTTAATTGCAGTCAATCAAATTATAGATCGATATAAAACAACCATTCATTCGATAGAAATGGATTTACCAATATAATTTAACAATTTCCATGCCAATATTAACAACTTATATGCAGAGCTGTATGCCAAATTTCATATCAAGATTGAAAGTTCAATTTCAATCTTCCCCATGAAACAATCAACCTTTATATATAATCTTCGATCTTACTCAGGTTCATTGAATTATCATCAATAATCCATATGCGCACTCTTATTCCAAATCACAATAACAGAATTTAAATACCCAATTTCTAAATCCACCAATAAACTCTAAAACACACTTATCATATTAATAACGAAAATACTTACAAACTGTTCTTCCTGGCCAGATATTCAATAGTCGTGGCCCTTACAATTTGCCCAGAGGCTTACAGCCTTGGCTGTTCAAAGCTGCTCTCAATCACACTCTCACTCTCTCCAACTATTCAAGTGTCTTTTCCTCTCAAAAACCACTGATATTTATACATAGATAATGCATTTAATTCACTCAAAATATCTCTCCACATAATCCTCAACTAATCTATATTTTAGGTGTGGACTCAACAAAGTCCCATACATAGAATTCCTAATCTCTAATTTTGCTCCTAAACTATTTCTCTCATATCCTTTTATTTAATAAAATAATATTTACAAATCCTCACTTTTCCAAATTATCTCCTAATTTATTAAAAATAACAAATTAATTAATAAAATAATAAAAATGTCACACCCCCCTTTTATCACATATTTACAAATGAAAAATGTCCTTGATGCTCCTGCATCACCATTATCTGCTGATATTAAATGGAATGATTTAGAAGAACATGAAGGAGGGAAGCCCAAATTGATATGCTGATAAACAGTATCTATCACTTTAAACTTCAGAATAATTTTAAGACAAAGGAATAGTTAAAATGAAGGAGCGCCCATTAAGGATTTTTATCTCTTATTCACATATGTAAAAACAGACCTACAACTTCATTACTTCATTTTATTCATAGACAGAAAATACATAATGTATACTGGAAAAAAATATCAATATCAACAAATTCCAGAATATTGATTTTCATTCATTAATCATTTGAAATTTGAGTACAAAATTTGCAGTAGTCTGAAGGTCCAAAACTCATAACCTTTTCCTCTCAATTCTTTTACTTTAAATACAATGCAAAGATGTTTGTAACTGCTGAAACTACTCCTGACTACTTAAAATACCTGAAACTTCTCAAAATACCTATTACATATCATCGTAAAGTCTTATTACAATTACATTCTCTTAAAAGAGATAAAATAAAAATTAAATCCTAATCTATCTATTGAATATGTATTAGTCCCGCTTCTATTTTATTCTCTTGACTTGCTGACTTGTCTTTATTTGAAGTTGACAGATCCCTAGGTAGAATAGTCATCTAGGCTCTGCATTTCTTCCAAACCTCAATGTTTCTCTTAGGTGAATTAATCAGCCTGTGATATTCCAATCTAAGAGCAGTGATCCTATTGAATGTTGGCCTTTCTATAAACAGGGTTTTCACCAGCCATAACAGTTGAAAATGTCTTTGAAGGAAATTAATCACTGTTTCTCCTTTTAGAATCTGAATCTTTTCATGAGTGTTGTCAACTATAATTTTTTCCAATACTAATAGTGGTTCATAAGAATCCCATGATAGAAGGCTGCCTCCAAGGCCCCAGCATGATGGAAAACCTACCCTGGCTCTTTTGTCATATAAATTGTCAAACTTGCTGACTTCTTCTTTAACCTCTGTCAACCTTTTCTTTGTAGTTTTCTTGGAATCATTCTTAACAATCAATTTGTTAATTTCTACAGCATATAAAATCCTATCTTTAATATCATTCCCCTCCAGTTCTTGGTCAGTCTTAGAATCAATGAAATCAATAAACCTCCTTTCCAAGATAGCTCTGTTAGTTGTCTTATGCTTGTCTGCCATAACCTGCTCCTCAAAATCTCTGATAATGCTTCTTTCTTCTGATACAATAGTCAGAAAACCCCAAATTTATTTCATTTCTTCAATAATATCCTTCCAAATAATATATTTAGCTTGTATCAGAGATATGTTTCCCTTTAACTTTTCCTTCAAAATTTCGATTTCAGAGTCATTTGTTTGGCAATTTGTCCTATATTTATTGATTTCCCCATATTTGGCTTACATAATCTTTGTTATTGCCTCCAGGTCATTTTTTTCCTTTTTGAGATCTCTCTCTGGTTCAGTTCAGTATTCAATTGAGCTATATGTGATGTTGGATCTTCATTACCATATGGCAAAATAACAGTGCAAATATGAGAATAAATTTGATTTCTTAATGACAACACATTTTCCTTTAACTTTGTAATTTTTTCCTCTTTCTGCAAAAGCTTATGAAGAAAGTTCTCTTTCTCATTTTTCACTTCTGCTACTTCTGCTTCCATAGAATGATCCCATGTGGGAAACTTCAACTTTTTCTTCAACACAGAAATTTCTGATTCTTCACTCTATAACAACTTTTGCACAACAGACATGTCATTTGGATCTACTCTAATATTTACAATCATATTTTTACGTTCCTCATTATGTGTATTCAAATCCCTAGAGTTGTATTTTTCCAATTTCAGTTTTTTTATGACCTTCCCTAACATGTTCTCAGCTTTAAGAGCCATTACATTAGTTTTCGTCAAATCATTTACTATCAGTTGACCTGTTTTCATATGTAGATTTACTTTATTAAGAAGAGGAATATT
The DNA here is from genome assembly GCA_034641835.2 of Pinus albicaulis. Taxonomy (NCBI): domain Eukaryota; kingdom Viridiplantae; phylum Streptophyta; class Pinopsida; order Pinales; family Pinaceae; genus Pinus; species Pinus albicaulis. Next base: position 55,849,236 of record CM076579.1, on the reverse strand, counting down.
CCTTACATCAATAGTTATATTTATAGTATTAATATTATTGGATGACCCATTAGTTATATTAGAGGGAAGAGAAAGAGAAATCTTAAAGTGAATTCTTTCAAGATCCATGCTAGTCAGCAATCTTGTTTGATCTGGAGTTATTTGATACTCAGCTTGTGCCTCCATGCTAGACTTCATCTTCTGATTTCTTTCAGAAATATGAGAAAATACTTGTTTAATCAAGGGTACTTGCTCTTGAGCCTCTTCATGTCTTCTTGGTGAGGCTAGGACATTTTTCTCATCTCCCAATTGTAGTGAGAAACAAGGTTGAGCAACTGCTAAGTCTTCATTAAGCTTTGTTCTCTTTTCAGTTCTCAGCTCTTAATCCTCTGAATCAATCACATCATCTTTACCCCTCTTGTTAGATTTCTCAAATATGAAAGGAGTTTGTAAATTTGAGCCCACAGAACATGCAAAACCCCTATTTTCCAGCTTTCCTATATCATGTCTGCTTTCATGAATAAATGTTGAATATCCATTTTCAATTCTCCTCTTTGAAATCACTTTATGGGGGTCAAAAGCCCACTTTTCTCCTAACATCAAATGCATTTTATCTAACATCATAGTGACTTCATCAGTTTCCTGTCTCATATTGACTATAAACAGAACCACAGACATAGGTAGCTTAAATATATGACCCTTTTTCATAGGCAAAAAATGTACTTGGTCAACATTTGAACTCTTCCTAATGAACTCCAAAGAAAATAATATCATAGGCACAAACACAGGAAGTCTATATGGTTCTACCCCAGCCCTATAAAGTCTAATTTCTGAAAGGTCTTCGAAAACATACCAATAACAAAACTTGCAATTTGTTCCCAGCTGTAAGAACTCTTGAGCCTTTGGCAGGAAGCATGGGGGAGGAACCCCATTCAGAATTTTATATGCAGTAGACATAAAATGATTTACAAAATCAAACAAACCCTCCTCATTTTGTTATTTTCTTACTATGTCAGTCAAAAACACTACTGATTTCCTCTTTTTATTTGTATCTGTTGGCTCCCTGTAATTTTAGCAGATTGGCAAGACTAAAGCTGCAGAGACAACACTTGAACCACTTTAGGATTCTAGGATCTAGCCCTCCTGAATCCAGAGAGGGATATCTCTATAAGTGCAAATATTGATTTATCTTTAAGGCTTTGAGTAAGATATTAGGCTAGTTATTAGGAACAAGGGTTTTTCTTTGTTTTGGATGGTTGGGCATGATTTTTAATTGAGTGGAAAATCCTAAAAATGAAAGAGTTTCAAAGGGGTGAAGGTGTGAATAATCAGAAGAAGATTCAACTGATAGGATAGATATGAAACAACACTTATTCCATTGGGCTATGGAGTCATAAAAGGTTTTAATTGCACAACAATTTCAAGAGTGGTCCAAGGGGAAAGTCATCTATATCAAAAGATCTTTTAGATTAAATGATGGAATGGAACATTAAAAGTGTTGCGAAGGTGGAAAAAGCCAATAATTTCAACAACGATGTATCAACTTTCCATACAAGAAAATCCTTTTTAAGCAATTGTTTGAAACCAACCAAAGGACAGAGCTAACCATAAACTTCTTTGGACAAGCTTGTATTAAAGCTAACTTATCAGACAAACAATCCAGTAATCCACATGACTAATTTCAGAAAGGATGAAAACAGATAAGAAAATGAAGTGCAGCTTAAGATCAAGCAAGATACATTAAAATCTAGGCCTTCTTTCAGCATACTCTTAGGGAAACTTTCAAAACCACCTTTGGAGGAAAGAACTAGAAGACAAGGCAAACCATAAAATTTCCTAGTCCAACTCTACTTAGCATATAATGAAAATGTCATTCAATAACTTCCTTTCAAGTTTTGCACATCAATATAGGGGCAAAACAACATTCCTTTAGAATGTTTACACTTAACTTAAGTCATTCTTAAAAACACAATTGGAGGAAAACATAAAGGTAAAGCTTATCAGTGAGAGTAGGGTACTTTTGATAGTAAATCCTAGCTCTATATTTGTTGTTCTTTATCAGAGAAAAGTGAAAAAAATGGCATACATGAAAGGAAAACAATAACACAGTAAGAGGTACTTCACCAATGATATAGACTAGGATCCCAAAAATCAGCTTGTATATTGATGTCAATCCAGTTACATACTTCAAGTCCAATTTTTCAGTACAGAAATCGTCTTCTCTTCTCAGTTTGATCACAAACAGAGCTTTAAGAGCCTCTGAAAACTATTTACATGTAGAAAGTTTTGAGCACAAGTATTACATCAAATTCTAGCAACCAACCCCTCTCTCATCTTCTTTAGAAGTATTTATAGAAGAAATGAGGAGGTGGGATGAGAGAAAAGATCTCTAGTCCAATTAATACAAGTTAATGCTTCTCGGCACTTTAGGGGCTCAATGGAGAATTTTTCTGATATTTCTCTGTATTAATGAGTTTTCATTAAGTATTTGATCTTCTTGGCTATTTTTGTTGACATCAAAAACTCTTTAAGTAGGTCGGCAATAACTCTGGAAAAATATCAGTCACTGGGAAATAACTATGCCTTCTTAGATTTATTGAGGCCGCAGGTGGAGCTTTGGTAGTTGGAGAGGGCTCAATTAGCCTCTGATGTGGCAGTGGAGGCTTTTTCAACTAATTTGATTCTATAAACACAAGGATTTATCTTTGGATCTGTGTTCAGGCTTGATTAAGCCATAATCTTCATTTTTAACACTGATACTCTCTCTCTAATTAGGTTTATTGTGTTTTGTGTTTTGCAGGCACGCAGAGGGTTTTATAATGTTACCAATGTTCATGAGGCATGGATAAATCATGATGTGAACCCTGCAGATTGATCTTCTTTATGAATAGTGGCTTGAGGGATCATCATCCCCGGCCTTTCGCTTCTTTTTAAAATTGTAGAGAAAACCTTTATAACCTATAAAAAACACAAAAAAGTTAACAAAATCCTATGAGGATAGGTTAAAACTACTTCGAAGGCTTTGGGTTTAATCATGGTCATTGGATTAGAACAATTAACGGTTGAGATTGCTTGATCGAGTCTTTTGGGAGAGAGGTTGGGTAAATGAAGTTAAAATTAAGTCTGGGCCGTTAGATCAAATTGATAAACGGCCGAGATTAATCAATAGTTTTATAATGCGGAGGGGAAAAGTCATAGTAGAAAGGAGGAAAACATAGGAAAAAGGGAAAAAATCTTTGTCGAAGCGAAAAAATGGGGCTAAATGAAGTTTGGGGTTGCGGAGAGAATACGAGTCATTGATCTAGGATGATCAATGGTCGGGATTCCTTGAGCGAAGTGCTTGGGGGTTTGGAAGATGGGAAAATGAATGGGGGAAAGGATTTAATTTGGGCTATTGGATGTTATGCAATGGACGGTGGAGATTTAATGATGAAGTCCTTTGGAGCAAAGGGGAAGGGTGATGGCTCGGTGGTCGCGTTAAGTGAGAACCGTCCGATCAAATGGATCAACGATCAGGATTAAATGAAAAAATAACATTGTGGAGGACAGTGGTTTGGCAGAAAAACGACAGCGGTTTTTGCGCAGCTCTGAAGCGGTTTTGAAATTTCTCAAAAAAAAAAAATGCGATATGGGTCTGCACTTGACACGTGTCTTTTTAAAACCGCCTATATCGCATAAAAGTTGCGCACTGTGGGACGGGCTCAAAAATTACGCGATATGGATTTTAGGCCATTGGATTGGATGATCCACATCCAACGGTGTGGGTTAAGTGTGATAGATAACAAGCTACGGGGTGAAATGTACATGGGGTCCAGGTGACGTTAGCAAAATTTGCGCTTAGTGGAGTGGTAAAATAGACCACCCGATTATTAAATTTCTTTGATAAATGGTCAAAATTGAAAAAAGGGGCGGATATGAAAAGATGAAGCGAAAAGGAAACAGGTGGAAAGGTGGAGCCCGATGGCCTTTTATCTTGGTAGATCAATGGTCAGGATTGGTTTAAAACCATATTTGTTGGGAGATGAAATAATATAGAAAAGGTAAGGTTTTGAAGAATTTTGGCGGAGAAATGAGGGGAAGAGAGGGCCCACCTTTTATATAAGGGTGGAAGGGAAGAATCAATAGGAGCCGTTGGATCTGAGAAGATCAATGGCGAGATCTATCGATGGAGGAGAAAAATGAGATGCAGAGTTCGAAAAGCAGGGGAAACGTGGGTCGTTGGATTAAAGAGAATTAACAGTGGAGATTAGATCGCGGGATCGCAATCGGCGGAATGAACAAAGTTACAATTGCGATAAATTTTTGCGATGCGATTGTGATGGAATGAAATTTTGTGATGCGATGCAGCGTTTGTGATAGATGAGCGTAGGCCATCGGATCGGGGAAAATGGACGGCAGAGATTTAATCGCGTAATCGCAATTGGCGGAGGTCAAGGGGTGAAGCAGAAATGCGATGCGATGAAGCGATTGAGTGCAGATCGTCGGATCGGTTATGGGAGATCAATGGTGGAGATTTAATCGCAAGGCATGATCTCGGAGGGAAAAAGGTAGAGCGTGATTAAATCTGGGCCACTGGTTCTTGTGTTTTCAATGGATGCAATTTAATAGCAGGATCGGAATCAAAGGTGGAAAAGGGGAAGAACAAAAGAAAGTGCGATGTGCCGATTGCGATTAGCGATTTTCTATTAGTCGATGGCCATTGATCTTGCAGAGATCGATGACCCAGGTTTGTTTTAAATCATATCATCGGATTTATAAAAAAACAAAGGAAAAAAGGCTCAGGAAATGTTTTTCTTAGTGTTTTAGCACCCGATTGCGGGGCTTTGGTTTTGTGAAGAAGGCGAGGAGACTGGGGGTTTCAATAGAAAAAGGCCTAATCGCATCAGAGTTTTTCGAAAGTAAAAGGAAAAGGTGGAGAAAGGAAACTCTGATTGCGATTAGTGATTTAAGGGCTAGTTCCTGGTTATGGCTCCAGTCATGTGCAAAAAAGGGGCTGGGGCTAAGGCCGAAAGGGGCTTAAGGCCTTAATAGAAAAATGGGTTTTTGAGGCCAAAATGAAGGTTTTTCAAGGCTTTTCTGGCTTTCGATAGAAGGGGAAGAAAGGTTTTTTAAACCTTATAAAGGGATTTCACAAGGCTTAAAGGGATTTTGGATGTTTTTAAAGGGGAATGGAGGGTTTTTGAGGGTTTTTATGAAGAGGAAAAATGGGTGAAAAGGAGAAGTGAAAATGAAGGGGAAAATGGATTTTTGAGCAGTATTTCTTCTTGCAAACAACAGATTTTTCAGGATTATGAGGGAAATAGCAGTGAAGATTAAATAAAAGATTATTTATCTTCATAAGACTTCAAGAACTCACAATTTGGCATGAAATTGTTTCTTGAAGGCTTAAAACAAATTTAGCCACCATTTGATATGACAAATTTTTATAAGTGGCTAACAGTGGCTCCACGTCGGGATGTCACCTTCTTGAAGGTGTCAAGAACTTCAGACCTGTCTTCTCTTGAAGTTGTTCAAAGCCTCATCCATTGGGCTGCAAATTTATTTTTACTTTGTTGATATTATTTTTCTCTGACAATGTTAGAAGCCATTAAAAACAATGGAATTCTATCAAAACAAGCTTTCTACCTACCCAATCCTAATGATCTAACATTTTTTCTTCTTTCAGAGTGCATTTGGATTGGCAAACTCTTTTTACAAACATTTGATTCTTTTGAAAGCATAAAACTAGTCTATTTCTACCCTTATTTCTCCATGAACTCGGATTAAACAGTTGATTTCATAAGCTTCTCTACCTAACTACTATCTGTCAGGATTAGACTATCTGACAGACTTTATTCTCTAGTTTTTAAGACAAGAAATTTAAAAGTAGACAAGCTAAGATTTAGCAGTTTGACTTGATGCATATCTATGGCATAAAAACAAGATGCACATAGACTTTTATTTGCAGAAAATTAAATCAAAATGATGAAGGCTTAAGATCTGAAAGTTTAAGAACATCCTTCTCTTTTCTTCAGCTCTATTTTAGGCTTTGTTGAGTTGTTTTCTCTTTGTTCTCTTGTTCAAGTTTTGGGCATATTAGAACCAATTTACTTCTATCCTTGGCTCAAGATTTGATCTAATTAGCGCCATTTTTTTTTTCTGAAATGCATAGAATCTGATTTGAGCTTTTTTGAACCTTTGCTTTTCTACCCTAATCTACCTTACTGATAAGCCAAGTTTATGTTGTTTGGCTGATCTAATTCACTAACCTATCAGCAGTAAATTTAAAACTAATTGTTTGGAAAAATACTGAGAGGGGGGGGGGTGAATCAGTATTTAGAGCTAACTGAAAAAACTTTTTACTTTTCTTTTCTCAAAACCCATACGCTACTTTACAGAACAAAACTAGCATATATACGCGGATATCCTTAATGAAACTCGTGTATGCTCAGAGCTATTATTATGTATTTGATTCTTAAATCATCGCATCATTTATTCATCAGATGTTAAGCAGTAAGCATGTACAGTAAAAACAGAATAAACCATCACACATAAGCAACACACATGAACACCAGGATTTAAGGTCGAAACCCAAGTCGGGAGAAAACCATCACTGCCGTCGTTTCAGTCTTCAATATTTATTATAAAGAAAACATTTTACAACCATGTACTGGCATAGACTCATACCAGCACACAGGCACCCACCTGCAGAAGGCTACAACCTTCTCTCGTTTACCAGCCTCTCCTGGAAGGGAGCTACAACCCCCTTATTCTTGTTTACCAGCCTCTCCTGGAAGGGAGCTACTACCCCCTGATATTAGCACCAACCTCTACTGGCAGAAATCTTCCACTTTCATACTGAAGGCTTCAACCCTCAGATCCACTGCAGACCACGTTTCATCAAATTTTCAAATTGTATCAAAAAACTTCAACAAAACCCTTCACTTATCAACAAACATACTTTGCCCAATACTTCAAACAAAACAGTGAGACCACTGTAACCAAAATGTCAGAAATACCCCAAACTTCAGAATAGATATGCAGATGTAATCTCAACCCTGAACATTCATTAATTCAAATACCATACGCTGTTTTCCTTTATGTAATCCACGTATATACGCGCCTTTATTCACTCCAACCTACGTATGCTTCAGTGTATTTTATTTTTGAAACCCTGACTGCCATACGCACTTTTCTTTAAGCAGACCCGCGTATACACGCGCTTTTCATGAAAAAAACCTGCGTATAGATCTATAAAAGATAAACTTTGCAGAACATACCAGATCTATAAACTTACCCATATTTCTTCAATTTCTTCATCAGACTTTCACCAGGTCTTCATCATTTCTTTTCAGATCATCCTAGAGATTCATCATTTCTTGATATAGAGATCATGAACCTTTATCATATCCATAGGTGCATCATAGATTCATATCTATCAATTAAGAACAGAGTTCCACCATGCAGATATACTTCAGAGTGAAGTATTCATTAAAACCCAGACACTTGCACACCCTTGCATAATGATCTTCTTATCCTTATATAGATTTAGCCTTTATCAATACCATGAGTCAAAACCACACCACTTCCGATGGTATTCCTGGACGGGATCAAATAGATAACCCAACGCTCAATACAATGGGTCAATACCATGGTAATGCCCCTTAGTATTCTAATTTTAGAGCGCAAAAGGGCATACGCGACTTGGCACATACTTTTCCACGTACATACGCTACTTCTCCTTAACAAACCTGCGTATGCTTTGTGGCATACCATTTTCATTATTGCTCTGGCACTTACAGGGAATTCCTTTCTCCATTACATCTGAACTGCTCTGTAGATACATCATATTTACATCATTAACAAACTTATCAAGTCAGTTTTCTTCAAGGACAACTTTATCAAGTAGGTTGCCATCAAACTTCATCAAGTAGGTTGCCATCAAGGACAACACTCTGCATCATATTGCCAACAATCTCCCCCTTTGGATTTGATGGAAACCATGATTGTGTATGGTGTTTGATCACCACAATAGATAGAAACATTGAATATAACCATTATGCAAACACCATGAAACTCTTCCCCTTTGACATCAAGGGCAAAGGGCGGATCAAAACCAAAACAAGGTTTTTCTTCTCATGTAGAAAGAAGAGTGTTGTAGATATGATGTGCACTGAAGTTACCATGCTCCCCCTGAGTTCATGCTGAATCTTAAAACATATTTCAGAACCATCATAATGCCAACAATGCATTATTCTCAGCAAAGCTAATGCTCCCCATGAACCTATAGACCTGTTCTTGAGCCATTTGACTCCTTCATCTCCCCCATAGCTTGTGCATCCTGAACACTTTCAATAGCGAAACATCAAGGCATCTTCATCAAACATCAGAGAATGAAACAAAAATATGAGAGCTGAAACATCACCAGAGATATCCAATAGCACCATAGTTGTGCTGAAGAATGTTGTCCCAGAAAAATTTGTCAGCAACCACCCATACGCGGTTTTCTTTATATAAACTCACGTATATATGCTACTGTCTTTCAGTAAACCCACGTATCCAATTTAATCTTCTGCATTTAAGTAGATCTGATCTTCTGTATGGTAGAGATCACTCCCAGCTTCTGTCTAAGATATTCGAACGCTTCCCTGGGCAGAGGTTTGGTAAATATATCAGCAACTTGTTCTTTAAAGGGAACATACTCCAACTTCACCTTTTGTTCAAGCACTTGTTCACGTAGGAAGTGATACTTGATGGGAATGTGCTTGGTCTTGGAATGCATAAAAAGATTCTTTGAGATACTAATGACACTTGTATTATCACACATAATGGAGATAGGAGGTGAACACTTGATTTGAAAGTCTTGTAAGGTTTGCATCATCCAAAGAAGTTGAGTGCAACATGATGCAGCAGCCACATATTCTGCTTCTGTTGTAGACAAGGAAATAGATTTTTGCTTCTTGCTAAACCAAGATACTAACCGGGGGCCCATATAGAATGCACCACCACTAGTGCTTTTCCGATCATCAACATTTCCAGCCCAATCTGCATCAGTGTAAGCATGAAGAGTGAGATTAGCATTCTACTACTAGCGCTCAATAGAAAGGGGCTTGGGGCCACCGTTCATATTATTGTTGTCGTTTGACTATGCTCAGAGCTCGTGTTTATTTGTTTATTTTTTAGTTTATTTTTTAGTTTATATTTACATGTTATTTCTCTATCTAATATGCTTATTGATTCTAGCTTGTTCCACTAACTTGCTTGACTCCACTTCTTTTTCTGCCTGTTACCAATAACTTAAGTGGGTAAACCACACCGATTAAGTTGGTGTGATTTCATACATGCATGCACCAAACACACTAAAATAGGATTGGTGACTCCAATAATATATATATAGATATACATCAGCATAACATCATACATAAAAAAAAAATAGGTGACACATCATGTAGAGCTACAAAAAATATCTCTCATATATATATCACAATATGTATGTCTGAGTACAAAAAATAGTGTCGCTGGCCCAACTGCCAGCCGAAAGATACAGAAGTCATCAAAAGCAATGGAACAATCCTCATAATGGGTTCTTTCCTTGTGTACAAAAACACTCTAGGGTGGTGCCCCCTCAGGTGGGGCACCTGGACCCACCACCACCCCCAGTGCCACTACTCGAGCTGTCGTTGCAGCGGCGATCGCCACCCGATGAAGAACGGGCCAATAGTCCCTCTCACGGGCCATCACTGTCTCTAACTAGACCTCATCGAATTCATCCATGAAACCCTGAGCAGGCAACCCCTGGGTCAACCGATCCACTCGACCCCAAAAATCCTCAAGAACTGACACCTGTGCTGTCAGTTCTGCAATACAAGCATCTGTCGTAACTGCGTGAGCCACTGCCATGTTAGCATGCGCTCGCTCGACCACAATCTCTCTAACAATCAAGCTAATGCCCTCCCCAAAAGGGCCAGCACCACCGCCATGTCCCCTAATAGCCCCTCCCCCCTGATCATGCCTAGGTCATCGTGGAGGATTTTGGCCGACCAACTGGGCCACAAGGCGACCAACCTCACCAACGTCTACAAGAGTAACCAAAATAATTTTAGTGTCACTATAAAAACACATAAGTACATGTATACTCAAATAAATGCAGAAACAATAACACAAACATACCTGTGGGACCCCAAGCATAAACATAAGGGACACCCATATCTGGATCCCCCGAGAAGTCCATCCCCGCATATGGATATGGTAGGAACATTTGCGGGTTGGCATCAAACCAGGCCTCTATCGTGGCTTTCCAGTAATGCCCCACCATGCCACCACTGCCTTGCGACATCACCGAAGCCCATCTCCTCAGTCGAGGCTCCCGTGGCCCCCCCAGGAGGCACCACCACTATTGGCCTCAACAGCACTATTATCTCATACATAATGCTGCACAAGATACTGGCATATGCAAATAACTTAGATCCACGTTGGACCTTGTTATGTTGCAACACCATCCCCGTCAAAACAGAAGCAGGAAAAGTCGAAAAAATGCTTGGACCTCAACGAGCGTAGCACTCCAACCTATGGGCGCGATGCCCAATGTGGAGCGACCAACCTTGCTAGTCTCAAAATGACTGCCAGAGCACATCGCTCTGCCAGATCTGTAACTAATGCAATGCTGATACATCTCTCTGAAAGAGGTTCCCACCACAGTGGCGTCTCCTAAGTCTCTCCAAGTCCACTCTTCCGGCAGGCAGTGGGTACCTCAATGCCTCACTCTAAGGAAGTAAATGGATCACAAATTAAATATCTGTCTCAGGACGGATAACCAAACATGTCCCACACAATACTTGTTGCACCTCTTGCGCCAATGACGAATCACGTAACATAGTAGCCGGTCCTGTCACCGGAGAAGCTCGTTCTTCGCAAAATTTAGGATCCCCAATAGCGCTAGATGACAGTGCACCCCAGCAATACCAGCCAGCTCATCACAGATCTTGGGCTAGTCCCACTCCCTCCACAATAACCTGTCATCAAAAATAGGTACCCATTAGTTTAAAAAAAACCCAAAATAGGCAAAAATCCAAAAATATTTTCTGCCTCAGCTTTGTGTGCCTGTCGCTCAGGTGCGCTTAGCGTGTGCCTATATTATTCACAGGCACGCTTGAGGCATGGTCAAAATGGGGAAATGAGCACTTTAGCATGCTTATTCCTCGAAAAACGCATAGCGGGTGTGCCTTTTCCCTGGTCACGCGCACAATCTAGTGAAAAAATCACCTAGAGTCTGTACACACCCAGTCTGTATGGACCTTGACACCATCAAACTGAAAAATTTCAAGTACAGGAATTCATAAACATTACCTGGGCATGATATTGTAAATCGCTGATACTCAGTTTGGCCTCAACGACAAGAAATGTTACGCAGAATCCTCTGACCTCTCAAAACTTAGCAAGTACAAATGAACTGAATTAAGACAATATCCACCTATATATCGCCCTTTTCAAAAACTTGGGAGGACCATAACAAGATATCAAAAGGTCCATTCTACGAACCATAAGTTGTGCCACAATCAACACTCCATGATGAATAGAGGTGATGCCACACATTCGCTCTCGCAAAAAATTAAATTTTTAGTGCCGGCAGGTATGCCCTCTCTCATCTTCTTTTTTAAATTTCATGAATTTCAATAATATTTGATAAAGAAGATGCTTTCACTTGAGGTAGTTGCTTTTGAAGGAAAAGCTCACAAACCATCCACAACGTTATCTCCTGAAAGTTCCAAAGAATGTATCATTCTACCCCCAGCATGATAGAGTCCCAGAGTACTCTGCATATCCTAACATCATTTATCCATCAGAAATAAACCATAGGGTCCTCATATCCGACCATTTTTATCATCACCTCACCCTGCACATGATAAAAATCTACGTTGGTCGGTAGATCCTCTCCTCCATGGCACCCGTCACCCACAGTAGACCATATATCATAACATAAATTACGTCATGGCCATACCACTTCAGTCCGGGAAGAATCTCATGCCCATCCATTCACCATGCATAAGGTCAAGTTTACCATACAAGATAAAACCCCCTTCCCGGACGACCAAGTTGTACAAGAATATCAAGAGTGCACCATTGCACTTTGCATTTGGCCCACCATACCTCCACTAGCATAATCCCATCTGCGATATTTTCTCATCTGATTCATCAACCCTACACATGAGACCAACCAATGGGATCTCCACCCTCAGCAAAACATCTTCCTCACACCATCAGTGAGTGAACACTTTCATGTTTTGGGGTACCCTTATGCTTGTTTTGTACAAACCAAACCCCATTATTTTATTCTTTTGGTAAGTGTACAGAGACCTTGAATGTAGCACTATGTCCCTCACCCTCTCATTTCAACTTTTCTCCCACGGAAGCAGTCCCTGAACACCCTTGGTCGGAGTATTATATCCCCCATGCACACGCCATCATGACATTCATAGCCAGTTTACACCCGCCCTGGAAATCCTACTGACTCTATGGATTTCCCTTTGGAAATAACTATGACTGCCGCTAAGCCGCTTACGTATACTTTGACCTCGGGCCACTGAATCCCCATCATCAGTTTTCAGTCACCCCTCACCTACATGCCTATGTTAAACCCATCACATCTAGGTCCCTCACCTCATATGTCAGTGACCCCTCATTCGGTTGAGGCTTCCTTTTTCTCAACTTCAACACCTATATTCTGAAAAGAAAGTGGTACCTTAGATCACCCCTCCCCATACAAGGGGCATCCTCGAGTGGCACTGTGGGAGACATCATTGTCCACAGATGTCATCAATCCTCCTGACCTTTGACTTCAACAAAATCTTTCATATCATGATGGTATCGTACCTTACAACCATTGCACTTTGATAAAATCTTTTGAAGACCCATGCCTCCATAAGCGTCTCTCTCAACAATGTGTTTGGTGTGGATCCTGATTAGCTTGTTTATTTTCTATCATAGTGTTGGAACCCTATACCTTAATGGGGCAGCAAAACCGCCCGTAATTAAATGCTGCCTAGGGGGTCCAGGGGGGGCGGCTGTGACTTTATGGAGCCCCCCCCTGGCGGGGGGTTTCGGGGGACAACGCCCCCGAAGCTAAAAATAGATGTAAAATTGCCTTGTAAAAGTATAGTAATTTCTAGTCAATCTGGGCCATTCATTAGGCGGATGATCTGACGGTAGAATTTATGTTTAGTTTAGGGATTTTTTCCCTAGAAGGAAACCCCTCACTTTTTATGAGGGCATTGTATTGCGGCTGTGTATTGTATGTGTATTCTCGAAGTGAGAAACAGATAGGGAGACTGTGAGAAACAATAGAGGATATTACCACATATCTATTGTAGGTTGTGTCTCTTCATTTTGCTGGATAATAGAAAGGAAGGACTGGTTGTTTGGGGTGGACGTAGCCCAAACTGGGTGAACCATGTATATCTGTGTCTCTCTGGTTTATGTGTTTTGTGTGCTTGTGTTTTCCACATATTTTATGTGTTTCCTTGCTCCGTAATATATATAATTTTCTAACAACTGGTATCAGAGCCAAAGGTCTATTTGGCTGATAAACTTGCAGGAAAGAACGGTTCCTGGTTTGAGTGGGAGAAATGGCGGAAGATGATAAGTTTAGGGTCGATAAATTTAATGGCCAAAACTTCCCACTGTGGAAGATGCAGATGGAAGATTATCTATATCAGAAAGATCTGTACCTAAGAAGTCGATGGCTATGACAGATGCAAAATGAGAGATTCTTGATAGAAAGGCACTCAGAATAGTACGGTTGTGCCTTGTGGTGTCGGTAGCCTTCAATATTTCAAAGGAAACAACAACAGAGGGTTTTATTAAGGCATTGGTGAAATTATATGAAAAACCCTCGGCCTCAAAAAATGTATTTCTCATGAAACATTTATTTAATATGAAGATGTCAGAAGGTGGATCTGTTGCAGACCATTTAAATGATTTTAATACAGTTACCAGTCAGTTAAGTTCTGTAGGGGTAAACTTTGATGATGAAGTTAGGGCTCTTTTATTTATGTGCTCATTGCTAGAAAGTTGGAATGGTTTAGTTATGGCCATTAGTAACTCTATCTCTGGATCTAGTACTTTAAAGTTTGATGATGTTGTCGGTGCTATCCTTAGCAAGGAAATGCGATGGAAAAGCTCCGGTGAGACATCGGGTAATGCTTTGAGTGCAAAGTCTAGGGGAAGAAGAATGGAAAGAGGAAAGAGCTCAGGATATCACAGTAAATCAAGGAAAGGCAGATCCAAGTCCAGATCAGGGATAGTGTGCTGGAAATGCGGAAAGAAAGGACACCTAAAGAAACACTATAGATCTCGGAAGGGAAAATAAGGAGACACACAGCAAGAAAACAATCATGAAGCAAATGTGACAGGTGATGTGTTACAAGATGCTTCGATTCTTTCTTTCGAAAATGTTACTGATTCTTGGGTTGTAGATTTAGGGGCCTCATTCCATGACACACCTGATAAGAAATATTTTCATGACTATGTTTAAGGATATTTTGGACAAGTCTGTTTGGGTGATGATAAACCCTGTAAAATTGTTGGAATGGGTAAATTTCTTATAAAACAACAAAATGGAAACCAATGGCTATTAAATGAGGTAAGGCATGTTCCAGAGCTGAAGAAAAATATGATTTCAACAGGGCAGTTAGGCAGTGAAGGTTGTGTGACAAATCTCACAGATAGAACTTGGAAGGTCACCAAAGGAGCCCTGGTAATAGAAAAAGGCGAAAATGTTGGTACATTGTATTTATGTAATGGTATTTCTAACTTTGTTAATGATTTAACTTCCAAAGGAGAAGATGCAGCTATATGGAAACATAGGCTCGGAGACATGAGTGAGAAGGGGATGAAGATTCTTCACTCAAGAAATTTGTTTCCAGGTTTGAAGAATGTTGATTTGGATTTCTGTGAGAATTGCATTTATGGAAAACAAAAGAGAGTCAGATTTCACAGAGTTGGGAAAGAAAAGAAGAGCAAAAAATTAGAGCTTGTGCATACAGATGTATGGGGACCTGCTCAGGTATCATCTCTTTTCGACTCTCGTTATTATGTTACTTTTATTGATGATGCAACTAGAAAAACTTGGACTTATTGTATTCAGAATAAATCTGATGTATTTGATACTTTCAATAAATGGAAAGCTTTGGTTGAGATTGAGACAGGAAATAATTTGAAGTGTCTCAGATCAGAAAACGGAGGTGAATATTGCAGCAAAGAGTTTGATAGGTACTATTCAGAGCATGGAATTCGCAGAGTGAAGATAGTTCCAAGAACACCACAAGAAAATGGCGTGTCAGAAAGGATGAACAGAACAATCATGGATTGTGCAAGGTGCATGAGATTACACGCAGGATTACCTTTATAATTTTGGGCAGATGCTGTAGATACTGTTGTTTATCTAATAAACATAGGGCCTTCAAGTTCCTTGGATGGTGGTATTCCAGAGGAAGCATGGACAGGTAAAAAGGTAAACTACTCTTTTTTAAATCCTTTTGGTTGTGAGGCCTTTGTCCATATTAATAAATAAAATAGAACAAATCTTGAGGAAAAATCAAAGAAATGTACCTTTATTGGATATGGTGTTAATGATTTTGGTTATCGCTTATATGATTATGAAAATCACAAAATCATTAGGAGCAGAGATGTAATATTCAATGAAAAGGTATTGTATAAGAATTAGTTGCAGGAAAAGAAACAAGAAAAAGAAAACAAAGAATACACAGTTCTTGATGAGATCACAGAAAAGGTAAAGGTGCCTGAAAATAATAATAATCAAGAGCCACAACAACAACAACCACCACAACAGCAACATGCACCTCAAACACCTGAAAGTGGTGTTAGAAGATCTACCAGGATAAGTAGACCCCCTGAACGATACTCTCCTTCATTATATTATTTATTGTTGACTGATTCTGGTGAACCCAAATGTTATGAAGAAGCAATGCAGGTTGAAAGCAGGAAGAAGTGGGAGCTAGCCATGGATGAAGAGATGGACTCCTTAATGCATAACTAGACTTGGGACTTAGTCAGGTTGCCTGCAGGTAAAACTACATTGCAGAATAAATGGGTTTATAGGCTGAAGGAAGAAGATGGAGGAAAACAGAGGTACAAAGCTAGACTTGTTGTGAAGGCGTTTTCACAGAATAAAGGTATTGATTTTGATGAAATATTTTCTCTTGTTGTTAAAATGACTTCAATCAGAACTATTTTAAGTCTTGTAGCAGCGGAAAATTTACATCTTGAACAGTTAGATGTAAAGACAACATTTCTCCATGGATATTTCGAGAAAGAGATATACATGCAGCAACCAAAAGGATATGAGGTAAAAGGGAAACAAAAATTGGTGTGCAGGTTAAAGAAGAGCTTGTATGGCTTAAAATAGGCTCCAAGGAAGTGGTATCTAAAATTTGACAAGTTTATGTCTGAACAAGGCTATACTAGATGTCACTCTGATCATTGTGTTTATCTAAAAAGGAAAAATGATGGCAGCTATATTATATTGTTATTGTATGTAGATGACATGCTTGTTGCAGGGTCTAACATGCAGAAAATAAATGTGCTCAAAAGAAAATTGGCAAATTCATTTGCAATGAAGGATTTGGGAGCTGCAAAACAAATCCTTGGTATGAGGATAACTAGAGACAGGAAAAATCGCAAATTAACACTGTCTCAGAATGAGTACATAGAAAAGGTGTTGAAAATATTTAACATGCAGAATGCAAAACCAGTTAGTACACCTTTTGCTAGCCATTTCAAACTTAGTAAGGAGATGTGCCCAAAGACCCAAGAAGACATGGATTATATGTCTAAAGTTCCATATGCATCAGAAGTTGGAAGCTTAATGTATGCAATGGTCTGCACAAGGCCTGATATTGCACATGCAGTGGGAGTTGTAAGCAGGTACATGAATAATCCAAGAAAAGAACATTGGATGGCAATAAAATGGATTCTCAGATATTTGAGAGGTACCACAAATCAAGCATTATGCTTTGGTGGTTCAAACATTGCTCTACAGGGATATGTTGATGCAGATATGGCAGGTGACAGAGATAACAGGAGGAGCACTACAGGATATGTATTTACC
This sequence comes from Pinus albicaulis, assembly GCA_034641835.2. NCBI lineage: Eukaryota > Viridiplantae > Streptophyta > Pinopsida > Pinales > Pinaceae > Pinus > Pinus albicaulis. Next base: position 55,832,153 of record CM076579.1, on the reverse strand, counting down.
GTAGGTGGAACAACTGTCAGTTGGGTTTCAAAAATCCAAAGTGTTGTTGCACTTTCAACAACAGAAGCAGAGTATGTTGCTGCTACAGAGGCTAGTAAAGAAATAATTTGGTTACAAAGGTTTATGGATGAATTGGGTAAGAAGCATGATATGGGCATGTTATATAGTGATAGCCAAAGTGCCATTCATCTTGCAAAGAACTCAACATTTCATTCCAGGACTAAACACATACATCTCAAGTACCATTTCATACGGTCAGTATTGGAAGATGGAGAGTTGAAGCTGGAAAAGATACACACTAGCCAGAATCCTGCATATATGCTAACAAAAGTTGTAACCAGGGAGAAACTGAGAATGTGCTCAGTTTCAATTGGTCTTCAAGGATGACGATGAATATGAGAAACAAACAGGTCCAAATAGGATTCATTGTCCAGAAAATGAAGCAGCGGTGGAGTTGCTACAGTTAGTCTCCAAGTGGGAGATTGTTCGGTGTGGAGCCTGATTATCTTTTTTATTTTGTTTCACATCGTTGGACCCCTATACCTTAATGGGGTGGCAACACCACCCGTAATTAAATGCTTCCTGGGGGGTCTAGGGGGCACGACTGCAACTTTATGGACCCCCCCCCCTAGCGGGGGGGTTTCGGGGGCAGCACCCCCGAAGCTAAAAACAGATGTAAAATTTCCTTGTAAAAGTATAGTAATTTCTAGTCAATCTGGCCCATTCATTAGGCAGATGATCTGACGGTAGAAGTTATGTTTAGTTTAGGGATTTCTGCCCTAGAAGGCAACCCCTCCCTTTTTATGAGGGCACTTTATTGCGGCTGTGTATTGTATGTGTATTCTCGGAGCGAGAAAAAGATAGGGAGAGTGTGAGAAAAAATAGAGGATATTACAGCAGATTTGTTGTAGGTTGTGTCTCTTCATTTTGCTGGATAATAGAAACGAAGGACTGGCTGTTCGGGGTGGGCGTAGCCCAAACTGGGTGAACCACATATATCTGTGTCTCTCTGGTTTTATGTGTTTTGTGTGCTTGTGTTTTCCACATATTTTATGTGTTTCATTGCTCCATAATATATATAATTTTCTAACACAATGCTTACACGAGAAGGTCCCAGCCAACACCTATGCGTACAATGTGCAGTTATATGCCATAACAATTTTACGCATATGGGTACCATATTCCACCTATTGTCAAATAAAAAACACCCCTGAGGGTGTTAGCAGTCGTCGTTAGCAACCAACAACATCACTACCATATGAGTGATGTAGACAGAACATATATCTGTCAATTAGATTTGTTTATCTAGCCACAGCATCACGAGCATGGGACATGCCCGCCTCGTTGAAAATTTGTATATGTATTGTAAATTGTAATTTCTTGCATGGATCCCTTAGGCCATGATCATTCTTGGAAACGGCGTAGGGTGTTTTCAATTCCAAGGTTCACACAAGCCTCTCTCTCTCGCTACGCACGATACAAAAAAGAAACTATAATGTATTTCGGCTATACAGTTCTTCCTGGACCTCACACATTAGGGGCCAACTGTTAACACTGAAAAATTGTACAGCAAAAGACGACATTAATTAATGTCAGGAAAAAGGATTTATAGGGCTAGAAGACATTAGAAAATTTGGAAAGTATTTAAAAATCTCTAAGGTCTAAGGAAATGAAATTTTAACTGGTCCTAAAATGCTATTTGCGTGCATAATCCTTCGTAAAGAGTGCCTTCCATGTGCCTTTTTTCCCGATATGCATGCAATCCTGGGAGTGGCAAAAAGTCACTATTCAAGACCACACAAAGCAAAGGACAAGTGATGCCTTACTTGTAGCTACCTAAGAACAGTAGCCAATGCCTCCTTAGACGCTATGTGAGGACACAATGGAATATTTGAGCACACAAAGGAATCATACCCCTCTCTTGGGTCACCATCCTTCATGTACCAAGAGAAGGAAGGGAAGGTTTCAAATCCCCTATATAAGACCACCATGAGATGAATAATGGGTGAAAACATTGTTATGATGGCCGAAATTACCCAAGAAATACCAGCAGTGTGTGAGTCGGAGACGAAGATAGAGGGGGACTCAATTGTTGGCCACCCAACAAGTTCAATCCAACACATAAAAGAGAGAGGGATACTGCACCGAGGCAAGCTTGGGATAAAAACATCCTTGCATCAGAACCTAGAACCATTGTCTAGTGGGCCTTTGGCAAGAGGGTAATGTTTCACTCTTATTACTACTAGTGCTCAATAGAAAGGGGCCTAGGGCCACCATTCATATTATTGTTGTCGTTTGACTCTGATCAGAGATCGTGTTTATTTGTTTAGTTTTTAGTTTATATTTTCATGTTATTTCTCTATCTAGTGTTCTTATTGATTCTAGATTGTTCCACTAAATTTCTTGACTCCACTCTTTTTTCTACCTATTACCAATAACTTAAGTGGGTAAACCACACCCCTTAAGTTGGTGTGATTTCGTACATACGTGCACCAAACACACTACAATAGAAGGCTAAGGTTTTTTTGGAGGAGAATTTGGAAAAATTTGGTGAGTTTGATGGTGAGGAGGATCAGCCCCCAAGACAGATACCAAATACAATAGGTTTTAGAAGATCTCTAGCTCATGAGAGACAAAGAGAGGCTGAGTTGGAAGACCAACTCACTCCAAGTGATATGCTTGCCATTGAGATCACTAATGATAGAGAATCATGTCTTGATAGAGTCGATTTACATCTATATAATCTACTAAAGAAGACCACAAAGGATCATGAAATTCAGAGGAAGATGGCAAAGCACTATGCCATGAGGAACAATATTGCAAGCGCTTAGCTCAAATGTGCCCATGCAAAAATTCAGGCTTTGACTAAACAAAAGGAGAAGGAGAAGTTAGATATTCTTTCTGAGGTGTCTCTTCATGCATAAAACTCTTAATCAGCAAGTGACCTCACTTTTTTGACAAATTTCGTCACATTTGGCACTTTGGTGCAAATTTTGGTTTTTTGAGCATTCTGACACAGAGAAATTTGGCTAAAAACGCAACACCCTTGGTGCTGCGCATTTTCTTGGAGCATCCAAATGGAAAATGGTTAGAATCCTCATGTTCATAATGAAGAGTACATCAACCTCAGAAAATTTTAGGAGATTTGGAGGAGAAATGGTCCCTCAAAAGTACAAAAACCTCCTAATTTTCATGTTTCTGCCTCATCTTTCACCTTGGCATTGCGCTAATACCAGTTTTGGAAGAACTCCATTTTGATAGAGTAAACGGGCACCATTTTGGAAATTGAAAGCATTTTTGGAAACTAAAATCAGATACCTTTCCAATGAGCTATCATGGAGCTGATGTGGACAAGGGGAAGGCCTCCAAAAGTGGCTTACAAAACAGATCCATGTTTCTATCATGGCGTTGTGCTAATGCTAGGAAATTTACATTTTCACCAGTTTCATAAAATTTTGAAGTTTCAGTTTTGTTTCCATTTTTACTTGGCTAAATGAAGAAGTTACCAATTTAACTGTCATATTTTACTTTTACCTAAGGTAGATACATTAATTAAGTCCTTATTTGAATTCAAGTGTATCAGTTCTTAAAGATAGGAATGAGTCACTTTCCTCATCCTAGACTCTACCTTGCAGTTCAACTTCTGATGTAACAACTCCCTCACCTCATGGATTCGACTCCTGAGGATGAGAGGAAGTGGTTTTTAGGTATATAAGGTGTATTTTTTAAGTCATTTTAATGGTTGGAATCAGTTTGAGAGATTGTATTGATTAAGTATCATTTTGGCTTGGACATTAATGGAAAATTCCAGCTATTTTCTTATGATCCACGTGGTATGAGTTTTAGACATAGTTTCCTCTCTATTATCAATTTGTTTGAATGTATTATTAATTCATAAACCATTTCATATCTATAATATACTTGATTTCAAGTTGAAAGGTAGAATCCATATTTATTTATGCTCTATTTTGGGAAATTTAGTATGTGTTCATTCTCCTCAGTTTAGGGAAAATACATTCTAGATGATTTCCCTAGCTCCTCATCAGTATTTTCATCTCATTTAATCCTCTTTTGAATGTTAAACCTTTTACCTACCTTGACCCATCAAACAGACTGCAATTTCATTCTCTTGGCCCTGATCTGTCCCCTTGACCTAAATCCCTGTTCATTAAGCCCAACCCTAAAATCAAAATCAAAACCCCCGGTACTCCTTAGCTAGCCTAATTTTCTTTTATCCAGCCCTCTTGGCTATGATTCTATTGAGAGATCCCTTTCTGATTTGGTAGGGCTAGATACCAAGTCTAAAGGCTAGTTTTAGGTTACCTCAGTGTTGCCTTCTTCAGCCTGAGGTTCAATCCGAGTGATAACAAACATAATCATCCATGTTTGACTGCGGTGTCTCTCCAAGTCAACCATCATGTCTACATAAAAAGTACACCTTCTCCATCATGTGTGCATTAATTTCACTACTTCCTCCATCACTTCATCATGAATTCTCTATGATCTTGCATTAGATGCCTTCCATGATCTCAATTGACTGCTTCAACCTCCATGATCTACCTCATTAATGAGACATGATCTCCAATCCATTCACATTAGTAGTTGCTCCACTACCCCATTATGTAGATCTAGGCTTAATTAAGCCACATTCAGACATAAAAAGTGGATATTTATTCATATTGAGGATTATGGGTCCCTCCACCCTTTTATTTACTTAATTCATAAAGAAAATTAAGAACTATAATATTCCAAATATCATGTGAAAATTTGGGAATATTACAAATCTTCTCCAGATCCTCCTAAGTCGAGGTAACTTCTACTTCTCCCCCTGACCTATCACCCTTGCGCTTCTTCCGCTTCCCTTTGGGAGGCTCGCCAGTGTGCTTTGTTCTATGTGGGGGATCTGTGCCCTCCCCACCAACTCCTCTAGTATCCGCATCATGCTGAGGCTCTTGCGCCGCTCCCATGGTGGTGTACTTGGGGGTTTCCTTGGTGGTCGTTTTCTTAGTGGAGCGTACCTCAGTTTCCTTCATTGTGCTTGGTGGGACAATATCCTTGGGTGCTTCATCTTTTCCAAAGGTTCCCGTTGTGACTGAGGCGGAATATTTGAGGCCAAGTTTCCATGCAGGCGGCCATGTTGCTATGAGTTGGTAGATCTCCTCCCCAGTGACCATATATGGGAGGTTGTACCACACAAGATATTTTTGTGCCCTGAGCTACACATTATGCATGGTGACATGAACTTTAGCGATGCACTTATACTTCTCTTACACTAAAGGTGACAAGCACGACCTGGAATGTATCGTCGCCACCAACGCACCATCGAATAGCACCCAAAAGACCTTGTTCTCCTTTATGCACTACGAATCCTTCGATTACCACAGGTTTGCGTAATGTGCTCCTTCACATACATTGTGCTTGAGCTCAGGGAGAACTGCATCATCAGGTATCTCCCATGCAACCAGGGCAATCAAAAACAATAACCAGGAGTAGAAAAAGGGCTTACCCTAGTCCTATGCCTCGCGCACGTTGTCTAAAAACTCTTCACAAAGGTATTGTGACCAATTGTAGTAGACCCCCTTATCGCATTTCCCTGCTAACTGAATAACATAGGTAGGCACGAATTATGGCCTAGACTTTCGCATCAACTTACACCCAAGTAGCAGAGTGCCCATGCGTACTCCTCGGTTAATGATGGTCTCTACTAGGAATCCTCGCTTTTCGCGGTCCACCTTGTATTTTTCCGGAACGTCATTAGCCACCTTCTTCTTATTCTTCTTTCTAAATCCCTCCATAGGATGGAGCCTGTTATGAATCTATAATCAGCAAGATTGGCAAAGTCCGATCACAGAAACAACACCGTTTCAACCACTTTGGGATTATAGGATCTAGCCCTCCTGAATCCGGAGAGGGATCTCTCCAATAAGTGAAAATATGGATTTGTCTTTGCAGTCTTGGGTAATGATATTAGGCTAGTTATGAAGGCTGAGGGTGTTGTTTGTTTTTGGATGGTTGAGCATGATTACCGTTTGAGGTGGAAAGTCCTAAATGCAAAGAGTTTCAAAGGTGAGAAGTTGCAAGCAAATCGAACAAGCTTTGGCCAGGAAGATAGATAATTGCAAGTTTTAGTCCATTGGGCTATGGATTCGTAATAGGGTTTAATTGAAACAACAAGGGGAAAGAGTGGTCCATGAGGCAAGACATCTATGTCTAAGGATCTCTTTAAAGTTTGATTTATGGAATGAAATGAGACAAGAAGAAGGGGAATGAAACAGATGAAGAACAACGAGTAACCTAGGATCTGGTAAGTACTTTGAAACTAGACAGCCTTTGAAAAACACTTAAGAAAGACATAAAAAATATCCAGGATCTAGTAAGTAATTTGAAACTAACCAGCCTTTGATACACTTTCAATAGAAAACATAATAAAAATAGAGGGAAACTTGAAGGCAACTATTTTGAGAAGAAACTAGTGGGCCGGGCTCATGACAAATCCTCTCCTAGCTCTGCTTTAATTGGTTACTTTCAAGACAAACACAAAGATAACACAGAATGGCCTAAGATCTGGTAAGTACTTTTAAACTAGCTAGCTTTTAACACATTCCAAGGGAAACTTTCAGACAGTCTTTTGGGATAAAACTAGGACTAGGGCACCCCATATGTTCCTTAGTTCATCTCTACTTAACATATAATGAAAATAAAATTTAAGAATAAAAACTAGCCCAAACAGTAGGACAAGGGAACGCTAGCATTCCTATGCTTGAACTGAATTAGATCATTCCCAAATAACACAAATTGGAAGAAAACATGTAGATAAAGATTTTCAGTCAGAGAAGGGTACTGATATACACCAGATCCTAACTCTATGCATGTTGTTCTTTATAAGAGAAGATGAACACAGTGAAAATAGAAATAAAACAACAATTCACAATAAGAAATAACATCACCATCGACATAGACCAGGATCCCATAAATCAGCTTGTATTGATGCTCCAAACTAGTTACATCTTTAAGTCCAATGCTTTAGTTTAGCCATCATCTACACTTCCCAGACTAACTTATCTATTACAAGCAAAGCTTTAAGAGCCAATGAATCACTATTTCCAATCAGAAGTCTCAAGCTCAATTACATTTCAAGGTTCAGCAACCAACTCAACCAACCTCTCCCTCATCTTCTTCTGTAGTATTTATAGAAGAATGAGGAAGTGAGATCTGATAAAAGATCTCCAAGATAATTAATACAGACTTGATGGCTTCTCAGCCTTTGGGAGGCTCGATGAAGAAGCTTACATAGGTTTCCTTTGTATTAAATAATTTACATTAAGATTTAAGCTCGGTGGGAGCTCTTTTTGACTTTTGAGGCTCTCTGTTATGTTGAAATAACTCTGTTGATATTTTGTCATTAAGTTTATTTGCATAATTAACTTCTCTGGCTACTCTGAGGAAAATACCTGATCTTGATCAAAAACTTCGGCCTTTGTTTGAATGCTTTGAGGCACAGGTGGCATTGTGGTAGCTGGGAGGAATCAATTTGCCTCAGATGTGGCGGTGGAGGCTTTCTGTCTGATGAACCTTTACGATTTACCTTTAAACTGTGTTTTAATAGGGGGATTAGGATTTTGATGATCCATATTAGGCGTAATCCCCACAGATCCGTCTTCAATCTCATGTTCTGGTGTGTTCCTGTCTTCGACACTGATATTCTTTTATTTGTGCTTGATTCACTGTGTTTCTTGGTGTGCAGGCTGCACAGGGATCGAATAGCATCAATGCCTCATGAATCATTGATGAAACGTGGAGTTGAATCCTGAAAATGATTCCCTTTGATGAATCGAAGGTGAGAGGATCGTCACCCTCAACCTTTGAATTTTTCTCCAGTACAGTGGAAAAACCATTTAAACCTTGCAAAAATACAAACAACATTATAAAATCCTGCATATATATAGGTTTGCTGCTTCAAAAGGCACGTGGAGAGAGCATGGTTGTTGGATGGCATCATCTAATGATTGAGATTGATTAGAGGAGGTTAGAGGAGAGCAGAGAAGGAAATTAAATCGGAACCATCGATCGCGTAGAGATCGACGGTTGGGAGCGAGGGTGAATAGTCAAAAGGACAAAGTAATTTTATTTGGAAAAACGGAGAAAATGAGCTAAAACCTTTGTTTCGGAAAAAAAGTGGTGGAAAAATGAGTTTGGGGATCGGGACACACGTGGGTCTTCGGATGGGATAGACCCACGCGATCAACGGTGGATATCGGGTACCAACAAACCTTATAAAACATGCCCGGACTTCAAAAAAGGTTAATAAAATCATGTTGTATAAAGTCCCTCGGGTCCGGATATGCTAGTTGTGCAGGGAAACAATAAATATCCGCCCCAATTAAAATTTGCCACGTGGATGCTGATGTGGCGCTGGGGACCACCGGATTTTGTGGGACCGTTGACTGCCACTATGGACGAGGGGACCAGGGCGATGGAGTGTGGGTCGTCGATCTGCAAATTAGATCGACGGTGGAGATGTTTTAAATAACCGCGCCGTACCACGTTTATCTTACAGGCTTCTTCAGAGTGTGATCACCGTCCGATGAGCTGGCCTTAGATCGGACGGCGCACGCCAATATCACGTCGGGCCCATATCCGACCTTTAATGCTCGATGAGGGCGGTATTTCAAAATGGCTTGAGGCCACGTGTCGGATGGTGGTGCCGATTGCTGTGAAACGGAAAAAACCACCTCCCTCTCAAAAGCAGTGCGATGAATTCTACCCGGTTTTCTTTTAATATAACGACAAAAAAAAATTAAAACCAAAATTTAATATAAACAAATGTTTGTTGTCGGGAGGGTTTTATATTCGCAATTTGGCTTGGCATCCATCTGCGGGGCCATGGATATATGGAAGATAATATGACCAGGATTTTTATGCATAGGGCTAATCAGCATCAAAGATTTCAATAAGGGGGAAGAGTTGCGTGCTGCATTTCCTCCGATGCGATAAGTGCCCAAATGGCTTAGCGCCTGGCTCCAGCACCAGGGCATGTGTAGTGGAAAAGGTTAAGGACTTAGCCCAAGGGGGCTTAAACCTTTACACAGAAATATGAATTTTTATGAAGTTTTCAATGGATCTCGGGGGTTTCGATAAGGCGAAGAGAGAGTCTTAAACCTTACCAAAGGGGTTTTGATGAAGGGGAAAGGGGAAAAAAATGAAAATGAAGGATTTTTATGAGAATGAAAGGGGTAGAAAATGAGGTTAATTTTGAAGTGAGGAAAGGGAAAAAGGTGATTTTTGCAGTAGTTTCTTCTCATGAAATCAGCAGAATTCCAAAGTGTAAAATGGGCACAGTAGGGAAGATTTTGGACAGAGGCATGAGGCCTTTACGAGACTTCAAGAGTCAACACTTTTTGAAATAAAAATTTATTCCTTGAAGACTCCAAAAAATGATTTAGCCACCTTTTGGTATAACAAATTTCACAAGTGGCTAACAGTGGCTCCACTTGGGGATGATGCCTTCTTGAAGGCATCAAGAACTTCAGACTTGCATTCTCTGGGAGGTTGATCTGTGCCTCATCCATTGGGTTGCCTTTCTTTCCTTGTATGATATTATTTTTCTCTGAAAACATATTAGCAGCCATAAAAACAATGGATCTTTCATCAACAAGCTTTCTACCTACCCAATCCTATTGATCTAACATTTTCTCTTCATTAGAGTGCACTTGGATTGGCAAACTCTTTTACAAAATTTTATTCTTTTGAAAGCAAGAAATCTAAACTATTTCTACTCCTTATTTCTCCATGGACTCAGATTAAACAGTTGAGCCCATATGATCTCTACCTAATCTACCATCTGTTGGGATTAAACTATCCAACAAATTTTATTCACTAAATTCTACAAAAGAAATTTAAAAAGCAATCAAGTCATGATTGAACAGTCTAACCTGATGCGGGTCTATGGCATAAAAACAAGTTGCACATAGACATTATTTTGCACAAAATTTAAAACAAAATGGAAGGCTTGAGATCTGAAATTTCAAAGCATTTCCTTCCCCCTTTTTACAGCTTTGTTTTGACCGTTGCTTGAGCTGTCTTTCCTTTGCTTAACTGGTTCAGATTTTGAGTATGTTTGAACCTTTCATTTCTATCCTAATCTATCTACTGATAAGCCAAGATTAAACAATTTGGCAAATCGAATTCACTATCCTATCAACAAAAAATTTAAAACTAATTAGTCAATATTAGGTTGTTTGACTAACTAGAAGTGTGTTCTTTAGGAGTGGCATTTGAGCTTGCACACTTTCAGATTTGTTTCTCTTTTTGGTACGGGGCTGTACCTTTCTTGTTTTCACAATCTGCCCTCTTTTCTTTCTTTCTTTGTTTTTGTATTTTTAAATTTTTATAACTTTGAATGCAATGATGGGTGAAGTATTTACAATGAGAAAAAAGATAAAAAGGCTTTCAGAACATAACATGGATCAAGAGAAGTAATGCTTAAGCATTCTGCCATTGACAGGACCCCCAAACAATTCTGCTCCATTCAAATCTTACAAGAAATAGGCATTATTACCAACAGCTGAATGGATAGAGTAAGGGCCCAACCATAAGTTGTCAAATTTTCCATGCTTGCCCTTATCTTCCCTCCTTGATTCCCACTTCAAATCTTTGTCCCCAATATTGAAATTGCTGGCCTTGGTTCTCCTGTCAAAAATCATTTTAATGCCATCTTGCTTTTGCAATGCTTTGTTATAAACTTCCTCTCTGGTTTGCTGAAGATGAATGGTCTGATTTATTCTTCTGATCATGTCATTATCTTCAGTTTGCAACTCTTGAATCAACTTCATTACTGGTACACCAAGGCTAGTTGGAAAAATTGCATCGGTACCATACACAAGCTGGGAAGGTGACATACCAATAGATTTATTCAAAGTCAATCTGTCAGCCCAAAGTGCATGACCTAGCTTTGTGTGCCAAGAATTTTTTTTGTCCTCCAACAGTTTCTTGATTATGCTCACTAAACTCTTGTTTGAGGATTCCGCAAGTCCATTACCTTGAGGGTAATAGGTTGTGGAATGCCCCAATGTTATCTCATATCTGTAACAGATTTCAACCATCTTATTTGATCCAAATGCTCTTGCATTATCAGTGATGATCTTGTTAGGATAGCCAAATCTGGAGAGAATGTTAGTCTCCATGAATTTTATGATAACAGAATCATTGGCCTGCCTACAAGGTATGGCTTCTATCCACTTAGTGAAATAGTCTGTAGCAGTGAGAATCCATCTATGCTGAGCAGAAGATGGTGGATGGATTTCTCCTATGAAGTCAAGTCGCCACTGTTTAAAAGGAGCTTCAACAGTGATTGGATGCAGAGGTAGGGGTAGAAGTTTTCTTTTTCTTTCAAAAATTTGACATTTATGACAAGCAATGATCATCTTGTGTATATCAGGAAAAAGAGTAGGCCAATAGAAACCAACTCTTAAAATTTTGTTGGCTGTTGTCTTCCAGTACAAATGACCTCTGCACTCTCCTTCATGGAACTCATGCTTAACCTTTTCTGTATCATACTCAGGCAAAAATTTAAGCAATATACCACTTTCATTTTTCCAATAAAGACATCTATCTATAATGCAATAGTTTACAACTTTTAACTTTAGGAACCTTGCCTTTGTTTTTGTTAAACCAGGAGGTGTATTTAAATTAAGCAAAACATAAATAATATCAGCACACAAAGGAGAATCGATAAAATGGTCTTCAACAATAGGAGTTGAGATTCCTTCTTGGTCATCCAAAGCATCAATCATATTTATATCAAGAACTTCAAAATTGGATTCAGCCATCAATCTAGCTAGACCTTGGCCTTTGATCAGCTTAGTGGGTTTTATCTCTAAATTATATTCAAGGATAACAACAATCCACCTACCTCTCTTACCATTTGGGTCCTGCGTTAGAATGTCTTTCACAACTGAATTCGGGACAAAGGTAATGATGTGTGAGTGCAAGATGTATACTCTGAAGTCTTTCAAAGATTTAACCAAAGCAAAAGCTTGCTTCTCCATAATGTTATACTTCATAGGGGCATCCCTCAATGCCTTGCTAAAGAATGCAATAGGGTGCTCTTGTCCTTGTGGATTTTTCTATAAAAGGACAACAGCTATGGTATGTTCTGATGCAAATGAAAAAATATAAAAATCCTTTGAAAAACTAGGACTTATTAGAACCGGTGTTTTGGTTAACGCTTGTTTCACCAGCTCAAAGGACTTCTTCGCTTCCAAGGTCCATTTTACCCCTTGCTCCTTCTTCAGCATGTTTGTGATATTCTTAAGGAGCTCAGCTAAGTTGGGTATCAACCTTCTCAAAAATTTAATCTTTCCAATGAAATATTGCAACTCCTTGATGTTTCGAGGATGAGAAATTCGCAATATGGCTTCAATCCTCTTTGGATCTATCTTAATACCCTCTTCTGAAATAATGTGCCCCATAAGTTTACCTTCTTGGAGACCAAATAGTGTTTTATTAGGGTTTAAAGATATCCCAAACTTTCTGCATTTCTCGAAAACTTTTCTTAAATGTTCTAAGTGCTCTTCATATTTTTTTGAAAATACAGTGACATCATCAAGGTATATAATGATGAAGTTGCCTAGTTCTTCCGAGAATGCTATGTCCATGGCTCTCTGAAAAGTTTCTCCAGCATTCATTAGACCAAAAGGAATTTTCACATACATGAAAGTGCCCCATGGTGTAGTAAAGGCTATCATCAATTGATCAGTAGGGTGAACTAAGATCTTATTGTACCCTGAGTAGCCATCAAGCAAATTTATTCTTCTAGACCCTACCACCCTTTGTAAAATATGATCCATCTTAGGTAAAGGGTAGTTGTCTTTCAATGAAGCTTTGTTTAAGTTTCTAAAGTCTATACAAAGCCTGATCTCTCCATTTTTCTTCCTAACTAACACCAGATTAGACACCCACTCAGAATATCTAATAGGGACAATAATGCCAGCTTCATACATCTTTTTAATCTCCTTCTCAACCAAAGGGAGTTGTACAAGGTTAATTCTACGCAGTTTCTGTTTGAATGGTTTTTGGTTTTCTTTGAGAGGGATTTTGTGCTGTATTATTGCAGTGTCATAAGATTTAAGATCTTCATAACTCCATGAAAAAACATCAGAAAATTCTTTAAACAAATCTATGTATTTGAGTTTAATGTGAGCTGGTAAAGTTTTAGACAATTTAATCTTTTTTAGTTTAAGTTCACTACCTATATTGCACTCTTCCACTTTAGTCTCTACAGGTTCCAGTTTTGGCTTCCTGGCCACATCGTTAAAATCAAACAACTCTTCTGGAGGTGCCAGACTCTTAGGCAAACTTTCATCTTTAGAGTGCAGAGTTTCTAACTCTGCATTCAATTCTATTTTGTTTTGAAGTTTGCTTGTCAGAAGACTAATATTGACAAATTCAGGAAACGGTTCTTCTTCACCAAGGAAATTTTCTTCACTGCAGTCTGTATCATAATATGAGTCTGAACTGTGTAGTTTGAATTCATTTCTGAATTGCGTGAAGTCTTCTATTTGTTTGTCTCCGTCAAACACCTGCCAATACTTTTTGTTATCAGGTACGGCTGGTCTGGATTTTATTTGAGTTGTACAATCTTTGGTTTCATATGGCGTTAAGCATGTTCTGGCTGCAAAGTCTAAATTGTGGGCGGAAATATTTCTTTTTCTTGGGACAAAAATCAATTGGGACTCCTCAAATGTTTTTAAAAGGTCCATGACATCATTTCGGTAGGCCCTAAGTCTTGGGTGATTTGCGTTGTATTCTCCAGTGACTTGCCTAATGACTAACTCTGAATCCCCCTACACTTTGATTCTCTTTGCTCCTAACTTTTTTAACAATCGCAAGCCTAAAAGAAGGGATTCATAATCCGCCATGTTGTTAGAACACTGAAAGTTTAATTTGCAGGAAATGATTTATGTGTGTTTTTTTTCATTGTTGCAGATCCAGACACTTGCACTAGCATTTTTCTTAGTGCAGGATCCGTCAAAATACATACTCCATAGAGGACTATTTTTGGTTTCATCTATTTGGTGTTTGTCCTCTTCAACTAAAGTGCTTACGAGTTGTTGTGGAATCTCAGCACTTAGTTGTATTTGTCTCAACTCCTCAGGTTTTTCGCTGTGTTGAGGGTTGTTTTCTTGATTGTCAAGGTTTAAGAGCAATGGATGCATGACTTGTAGCTCAAGGCCTTTTTTTGGTTTGGTAACATTTTCAAATGCAGCAAACTATTTTGACACTCCTGTGTTGTGTTCCTCTTCCTCCCTATCAACCATTAAATCAGACAAGGTCACTGGTTCACTAAAAGTTTCATCATTGAAAAGGATAAATGAATCCAGGCCTGTGTTAAGGGAATACAGAGGAGAATTTTGTGGTCTGTCTTGACTTGTAACTTTGTACTGCATATGGGACTCCCTGTAAAGTCTTCTAGTCTGATTGAAGACATGGATAGTCGCATAGGTCATGTCCATTTGCATAGTCCCTTATAACTTAGCCCCCCAAGATCTTGATAATAACATTCCATACTTTGGGGGCACATCAGCCACAACAATATCCATTACTAAGCATTTGGCTGGAATCTGGGTTAAGTTAACGCAAAGGTATTTGATTAATCCTAAACATTATACTCTGCTTGAGTCAAAGGAGTAAATGTCTTTATAAGGTCTGGTGATTTCAAGGCCTAGGCTCTCCATGACAGCTTTGGGCATTAAATTATGAGAAGCCCCGGAATCATGCATAGCATTGTGCAAAATTTTGTCATGAACATTTAAACTCACATAAAAGGGAGGAACAGGTCCCTCTTGATATCTACCTTCAATCTTGGGACCAAAAGTCAGCTCTGGCTGGTCATAATTAAGATTGACTATGTCATTATTATCCTCAATACTTAAAGCTTTCAAAATTTGGTCCCTATATATATCCTGGGCAGCTAACTTAGTCAAGGGAACAGAGATTTTGATCTTTGAAATTTCCTGCTCTAGGCTGAAAGGAATTTTGTTCTTTGAAGAACTTGTCTCAGCCTTACTAGCTGTCACTCTATTAGCAAAGTCTATTTGCTGATTTGTTCTATTTACATTTGACAAAATGGTTTTAACAGGAGCACTAGCTGAAGTGTTAGTACTACTAATGTCTGCACTCTGTTTTTCATTGTTTTGAGTGCTTTTCTCTCTACCTTTATCAGAATTCACAGCTATTGTTTTTTCCTTCTGTTTGACAACTTTAGGCTTGGTTGCAGTGCTATTTTGTGAAGATTTTTCAGAGGTTTTGGTGTTGGGAGCTTGTTGACTGGTTTTTCTTATAAGGTCATATTCTCTTTGAGACTCTATGATGACATTTTCCATGTCTTGATAATAATTTTCATCATCATCTCTTTTGTCATCGTAAGGTGTGTATAGACCTTGTTTTCTATCATAATGAATCTCAAAGTCATCATTATCTACCCCCAGCATGTTGATATCATCTTCCTCTATTATCTCATCTATTTCCTCAACCTCACTTACGTATTTTTTATGAAAGGGAGGAGTGATTTATTGATCATCTTCCTTAGGTCTGTTTGGAGGTTGGTTCCTTCTAAAATTCTGATTCTGGTTCTGGTTCCTATTTTGAGGAGTAGTTTGGTTTTGACTGGCTTGTGCTCTCTCAAGGATGCTCATTTTCTTTATCATCTCTTCCATCATTCTCTCCATCTTTGAGTTGGAAGTAGAGGGCGTAGACTCCTCTCTAAAGGACACTCTCTTTTCATTTTTCATTCTTTCTCTCTTCTCCATTAAGTTGACTTCCACAGAAAGAGCACCTTTTTGCATCTCTTCAAGAGTTGCAGGATCTCTCTCTCTCAGCTGATAGGACATCTGAGGGTCAAACCCTTCAGGAAAATTTTTTAAAGCTGAGCCTTGTGGAGGTTTTATATTTTTGGAAAGGGTGTTATACACACTGTTAAATCTGGTGCAATAAGCTTGCACACTTTCCCCTGTGTTTCTATGGAGGTTCTTGTAATCAGATAGGACTTGGAGAGGATTTTTATTCACTTCCCATTTGTTTAAGAATGTTTGATGGAAGGCTTGGAGATCATTGATACTATGGGGGGTAAAGCTTTTAAACCATTTTCTTACTTCTCCCCCCAGACTCTGATCAAATAGTCTAAGCTTGACATAATCATCATCAATTTCATTTATGTCAAAGTAGTCATTCATCTTATCCACATGTTGTGATGCAATTGCAGAATTACTAGCATCATACAATGGAATTTTGGACTGATAGTCCTGTGGAAGATTGACTAATGGTACAGGAAAGACTAAGGGAGCATACCATGCAGCCATGGTAGGAGGTGGAGGTGGATTTACAAGAGGTGGATTAAAAAGAGGGAAAGTGGGCTGGAATGGAGTGGTTCGAACAATGGATGTAGGGTGAGAAAACGTGGATGGACTAGGAGTAGATTGCTGAGATGATCTTGGATGAGAGACACCTAAGTTGTGAAGGAAATGTAAATAAGGAGGTGTTGTTTCTCTGCTACCAGGATGTTCACTTGTTTCAGGAGATGAAAGTGAAGACTTAGAATCTAACTGATCTAAATCATGAAGAGACCTAGTCCTAAAGGGATTTACTAAGTCAACTTGCAATTGTTGTAGAGCTGAAAGATTTTCAGGAACTAAATTAGCTCTCAAGGGTGATCTGAAAACAACCGAAAATTTAATCTTAGGAGACTTCCTAAGGATATTTTCTGGGTTATCAACTATCTCAGGTGGATCAAGGTCAGGATAGGATCTAGTGTGAATCTTTCGAGGAGCCACTATGTTGTGTTCTTTAGACCCAAATAAACAAGAAAAGTTCAACCAGGTATGACAGTCTTTAAAAGGCCAACTAATCTATTTACACAAATTTTAATCCCACAGTCCTCTGATTGAGTTTGAATGATATTACAATGATAAGGGTTCTTCCCAGTGGAGTCTTAAGGTCTATTCAGGATTGTGGAATCGCCAAGTGGAATTTTTTAGCTCCTAAGGAGGTAAAAGGTTTTATGGTCCACCACCATGCTTATTGGGTACCAATCTAATTTGTTTTTGGATTTTCTGAGTTATTTTTCAATTGTGTGGTTTCTAAGAATGTCCTAACTCTGTTTCAAAACTTGGATATGGTTATGAGACAAAGATAGTCTACTCTTATGGGTAAGCCAGCTGATTTTTCAAGGTTAGATGAAGCCTTATGAGAATCCTAGGGTTTGCCTAGTTTGTCACTGATTCAAACAAGTTTCACCATGATTACCATTACTTGGTAGTGCTTGAAAAGGCTTCTTTTTACTCACAAGGTTTTATGAAGTTTTTAAGGGAACCTAAGGCAAAAATTCAACTTCGGTCCCCAACAAAGTCACCAGAAATGTTAGGAATCTGTAATCAGCAACATTGGCAAAGTCCGATCACAGAAACAACATCGTTTCAACCACTTTGGGATTCTAGGATCTAGCCCTCCTGAATCTGGACAGGGATCTCTCTAATAAGTGAAAAGATGGATTTGTCTTTGAAGTCTTGGGTAATGATATTAGGCTAGTTATGAAGGCCGAGGGTTTTGTTTGTTTTTGGATGGTTGAGCATGATTACTATTTGAGGTGGAAAGTCCTAAATGCAAAGAGTTTCAAAGGTGAGAAGTTGCAAGAAAATAGAACAGGCTTTTGCCAGGAAGATAGATAATTGCAGGTTTTATTCCATTGGGCTATGGAGTCATAAGAGGGTTTAATTTAAACAACAAGGGGAAGGAGTGGTCCATGGGGAAAGTCATATATGTCTAAGGATCTCTTTAAAGTTTGATTTATGGAATGAAATGAGACAAGAAGAAGGGGAATGAAATAGGTGAAGAACAAAGAGTAACCTAGGATCTGGTAAGTACTTTGAAACTAGCCAGCCTTTGACAAACACTTAAGAAATACATAAAAGATATCCAGGATCTATTAAGTACTTTGAAACTAACTAGCCTTTGATACACTTTCAATAGAAAACATAATAAAAATAGAGGGAAACTTGAAGGAAACTGTTTGGAGAAGAAACTAGCAATCTGGGCTCACCACAAATCCTCTCCTAGCTCTGCTGTAGTTGGTTACTTTCAAGACAAACACAAAGATAACATAGAATGGCCTAAGATTTGGTAAGTACTTTTAAACTATCCAGCTTTTAACACATTCCGAGGGAAACTTTCAGACAGTCTTTTGGGATAAAACTAGGACCAGGGCACACCATATCTTCCTTAGTTCATCTCTAATTAGCATATACTGAAAATAACATTTAAGAATAACAACCAACCCAAAAAGTAGGATGAGGGAACTCCAACATTCCTATGCTTGAATTGAATTAGATCATTCCAAAATAACACAAATTGGAAGAAAACATGTAGATAAAGATTTTCAGTCAGAGAAGGGTACTAATATACAGTAGATCCTAACTCTATGCATGTTGTTATTTATAAGAGAAGATGAACACAATGAAAACATAAATAAAACAACAATTCACAATAAGAAATAACATCACCATCGACATAGACCAAGATCCCATAAATCAGCTTGTATTGATGCTCCAAACCAGTTACAGCTTTAAGTCCAATGCTTTAGTTTAGCCATCATCTACACTTCCCAGACTAACTTATCTATACAAACAGAGCTCCAAGATCCAATGAATCACTATTTACAATTAGAATTCTCAAGCTCAATTACATTTAAAGGTTCAGCAACCAACTCGACCAACCTCTCCCTCATCTTCTTCTGTAGTATTTATAGAAGAATGAGGAAGCGAGATCTGATAAAACATCTCCAAGATAATTAATACAGACTTGATGGCTTCTCAGACTTTGGGAGGCTCGATGAAGAAGATTACATAGGTGTCCTCTGTATTAAATAATTTACATTAAGATTTAAGCTCGATGGGAGCTCTTTTTGACTTTTGAGGCTCTCTGTTATGTTGAAATAACTCTGTTGATATTTTGAAATTAATTTTATTTGTAGAATAAACTTCTCTGGTTACACTGAGGCAAATACCTGAGCATGATCAATATTTTTGGCCTTTATTTGAATGCTTTGAGGCACAAGTGGCACTTTGGTAACTAGGAGAAATCAATTTGCCTCAGATGTGGCGGTGGAGGATTTCTGTCTGATGAACCCTTATGATTTACCTTTAAACTATGTTTTAATAGGGGGATTAGGCTTTTGATGATCTATCTTAAGCATAATACCCATAGATCCGTCTTCAATCTCATGTTCTGGTGTGTTCCTGTCTTCGACACTGATACTCTTTGATTTGTGCTTGATTCACTGTGTTGGTTGGCGTGCAGGGCTGCACAGGGATCGAATGGCATCAATGCCTCATGAATCAATGAAAAAACATGGAGTTGAATCCTGCAAATGATTCCCTTTGATGAATCGAAGGCAAGAGGATCATCACCCTCAGCCTTTGATATTTTCTCCAGTACAGCGTAAAAACCATTTAAACCATGCAAAAGTACGAACAACATTATAAAATCCTGCATATATATAGGTTTGCTACTTCAAAAGGAACGTGGAGAGAGCATGGCCATTGGATGGCATCATCCAACGGTCGAGATTGATTAGAGGAGGTCAGAGCAGAGCAGAGGAGGAAATTAAATCGGAACCGTCGATTGCGCAGAGATCGACGGTTGGGAGCGAGGGCGAATAGTCAAAACGATAGAGTCATTTTATTTGGACAAACGGAGAAAATGGGCTAAAACCTTTGTTTAGGAAAAAAAGTGGCGAAAAAATGAGTTTGGGGATCGGGACACATGTGGACCGTCGGATGAGATCGGCCCACGTGATCAACAGTGGATATCGGGTACCGACAAACCTTATAAAACATGCCCATACTTCAAAAAAGGTTAATAAAATCATGCTGTATAAATTCCCCCGGGTCCGGATTTGCTGATTGTGCGGGGAAACAATAAAGATCTGCCCCAATTAAAATCTGCCGTGTGGATGTTGATGTGGCACCGAGGACCACCGACTCTTGTGGGACCATTGACTGCCACTATGGACGAGGGGACAGGGGCAATGGAGCGTGGGTCATCGATTTTCAAATTAGATCGACAGTGGAGATGTTTTAAATAACTGCATCGTACCACATTTATCTTACAGGCTTCTTCAGAGCGCGATCACCATCTGATGAGCTGGCCTCAGATCGGACGGCGCATGCCAATATCGCGTCAGGCCCATATCCGACCTTTAATGCGCGATGAGGGCGGTATTTCAAAATGGCTTGAGGCCACATGTCGGGCGGTGGCGCTAATCACTGCCAAACGGAAAAAAAAACCTCCCTCTCAAAAGCGGTGCGATGAATTCCGCCCGGTTTTCTTTTAATATAATGACAAAAAACATTTAAAACCCAAAATTTAATATAAACAAAGGTTTGTTGTCGAGAGGGTTTTATATTCGCAATTTGGCTTGGTGCCCGTCTGCGGGGCCATGGATGTATGGAAGATAATATGACCAGGTTTTTATGCATAGGGCTAATTGGCATTAAAGATTTCAATAAGGGGAAAGAGTTGCACGCTTTGTTTCCTCCGATGAGATAAGCGCCCAAATGGCTTAGCGCCTAGCTCCAGCACGAGGGCATGTGTATTGGAAAAGGTTAAGGACTTAGCCCAAGGGGGCTTAAACCTTTACACATAAATATGTACTTTTATGAGTTTTCAATGGATCTTGGGGGTTTCAATAAGGCGAAGAGAGAGTCTTAAACCTTACCAAAGGGGTTTTGATGAAGGGGAAAGGGGGAAAACATGAAAATGAAGGATTTTTATGAGAATGAAAGGGGTAGAAAATGAGGTTAGTTTTGAAGTGAGGAAAGGGAAAAATGTGATTTTTGCAGCAGTTTCTTCTCATGAAATCAACAGAATTCCAGAGTGTAAAATGGGCACAGTAGGGAAGATTTTGGATAGAGGCATGAGGCCTTTATGAGACTTCAAGAGACAACACTTTTTGCAATAAAATTTTGTTCCTTGAAGGCTCCAAAAAATGATTTAGCCACCTTTTGGTATAAAATATTTCACAGGTGGCTAACAGAGCCCCTTCATGGGTAGGTCAGTGATCTTATGAATCAACGCGACATCAATTGTGATGCGGCCTTGGATCCACAAATATCCATCATGGATTAGTGCAAGTAGTTGCCTCATGACCAAGCTGGTGATAATATATCACCCGAAGTAGGGGATGTGCAAAAGATTGAAAATTCATGAGGTTTGCAGCCCACACGCTCATGAAATTGGTTTCACCTTTAGTATGTCATCATACAGTACTAGTTCGAGATACAATTATGGGGCTAGATCTGAGAAGGTGTCTTCATTTTCTAAGTCATGGTCATCAAATTTAATGGATGGAATTCGGCCAAACATGTCCCTAATGAAAGGGACCTCATGTGGGACCAGTAGCAGTTGGAGGCAATGCGCAGGCTAGGGACAATATATTCCATGGGAATGACGGCCTCTTATACATAGACCATCCTGAAAGGAGTATTCCCTATCAGCTTCTTACATGTAGTCCTATAGGCCCATAGCACTAAAGGAATGCACACGTCCCAGTCACTCTGATCAGCATTACAAACCCTAGTTAGCACATTCTCCAAAATTTTGTTGGAAGCCTCTACTGTGCCATTAGCTTGTGGGTGATATGGGGTGATTTTCACATGGTGGATCTGAATTCTTCAATCAAAGCTTCAATGGTTTCATTAACAAAATGTGTACCTCTATCTTTCATTAAGATCATTGGGCAGTCGAACCTAGTCAAAATATGCTCGAAGATGAAGTGCGTAGTGGTATCTATAGTACAATGCTTAACAGATTTTTCCTCTACCCATCTGGTTACATAATCAATGGCAGTAATGATGTAACGTGTGCCATTCTTCTTTCCTAGGGGATTGATGGTTCCTACAAATTCTATAGCCCATTTTTTGAATGCCTTCAGAGCCATCTGTGGTTGCAGGGGCATTCCATCTCTACGTGAAGGCTTCCTGGTTCGTTGACATGCATCACAGTCTCGACAATCTGCATGTGCATTGCTATGAAATGTGGGCCACCACAACCCAGCCCTCAGCACCTTCTGTGCAGTGGCTTTCCCTACGTATTGGCTTCCTGCCACCCCTCCATGGGCCTTTACAAAAATAGCTTGTCTCTCATGTTCTAATACATACCTCTGTAATACCTCATCTGCTCCCAACTTGTATAACTGACCAGAAATTAGAGTGAAATCAATTGCGTGGGCTACCAAATCATTTTTCCATTGCACTGAATAGCTTTTTGGTGCCGTCCTAGTGGTCAAAGAGTGAATAATGTTCGCAAAGTGCTTGTCAACCACCTTGATAGCAAAACGTTGCGCAACGGGTAATCCTTCTTCCAAACTAGTTGGCTCTTCCCCATTTTCAATCTGAGACAAGTGATTAGGTCTAGCATTTAGTCTCCTCGGATTCACAATAATTTCAAAATCATACTCCTAAAATATTAGCAACCATCTAAAAATCCTTCCCCCCAACACAGCCTTATTGACCAGGTATTTTAAAGCTTAATGGTCAGTGAACATTTTAAAGTGTCCTCCCAATAGATAGTGCATGTATTTCTGTAGGGCATATACCATTTCCAATCCTTCATGTTTAGTAGTAGAATAGTTGTGCTCAACACTAGAGAGTTTCCTACTAGAAAACACAACTGGATGATCAATGTCTCCTTCGCTCGGCTATGCTAAGATAGCTCCCAGGGCTATTCTTGGTTCATCCACGTGTACATGAAAGACCTTTTCCCAATCTAAAAATATTAGAATAGGTAGAGTGACCATATTTTCTTTCAGCAACTCCAAACTCTTATGACACTCCTCATCACAGAAAAAATGATACATCCTTTTTTAGTAGCTTCTCCATTGGGGCAGTGATCAAGGTGTACCCTTGAATAAACTTCCTGTAGTAACCTATGTGCCCTAAGATAGAGCACAACTATTTCTCCATGGTGGGGACTGCTAAATTGATGATGACCGCAATCTTCGCTGGCCCGTCAACCATCAATTCCTGCTGACATACGATGTGTCCCAACAAAATCCCAAATGGTATACAGAATATGGACTTCTTCAAGTTCAGCGAGATCTGGTGCTTTTTGTAGGTATCCAACATCATGCACGGGTTCGACACATGCTTCTTCACCAATCTGAATACGGTCCAATCATCAAAATAAACCTCCAAAAACTTATGGATGAATTCTTTAAATACTGCTACAATGATGCGTGAGAAAGTGGCAGGGGCATTCTTTAGTCCATCCACATATCCAAGTGCTTACGCGAGTCCCCACGACTAGAAGAGAGCTCCATGGGTGGGTTGACTGGAGGTTCAAATCGCAGGACTATCATTTTTTAGAATTCCTCCCAGTCCTGAAAAGCCCCCTTTTGGGTTTCCCACCACCATGTAGAGGTCGTGCACATAACCAAATCAAGTGCCCAAAATCTTCGTTCCTTAGGAACATCTGTTTCTAATGCTTTAATAAATTTCGTAACACTACAAGAATCATC
Source organism: Pinus albicaulis (assembly GCA_034641835.2). Lineage (NCBI taxonomy): Eukaryota > Viridiplantae > Streptophyta > Pinopsida > Pinales > Pinaceae > Pinus > Pinus albicaulis. Next base: position 55,808,584 of record CM076579.1, on the reverse strand, counting down.
AAATTAAGGAAGATCTCTTATCTCTGAGGAAATGCACCAAAATCTCTTTTTGATCTTGAAATGCATCGTAAAAGAGCTCCATGGGTGGGTTAACTGGAGGTTCAAATCATAGGACCATAATTTTTTGGTGTTCCTCCTAGTCGTAAAAATCCCACTTGTGGGTTTCCCACAACCCCGCAAGGGTCACGCGCATAGCCAAATCAAGTGCCCAAAATCTTTTTTCCTCAGGGACGTTTGTTTCTAATGTTTTAAGAAATTCCTTAACATTACAAGAACCATCGAATCAAGGAAATTCTCTTACCTCTAAGGAAATGCACTAGAATCTATTTGTGATCTTGAAGTAGTGTAATGCAGATACGTCATGTAACCAGTTCTGCTAGTTCTCTATCTCGCCATCCAAGTCTAAGAGACATGAGTTGTCTTTCTCCCAACACAACATGCCATCAGCTATAGGGTTGATCCAATAATTTGTTACAAAATTATATATTACAGAGCAATGAAACACATAAAATATGTGGAAAAACACAAACACAGAAAACACATAAAACCAAAGAGACACACATATACGTGGTTCACCTAGTTTGGGATACGTCAACCTTGAACAACCAGTCCTTCTTTTCTATTATCTAGCAAAACGAAGAGACAAAGTCTACAGAAGATCCGTTGTAATATCCTCTATTCTCTCTCACAATCTCCCTATTTGTTTCTCACTCTGAGAATGCACATACAATCCACAGCCGCAATACAATACCCTCATACAAAACGAGGGGGTGTCTTCTAGGGAAAAAAATTCTACATCAATCATAACTTCTACCATCAGATCATCCACCTAATGGATAGCCCATATTGATTAGAAATTAATATACTTTTACAAGGAAAATCTACATCTTTTTTTAGCTTCGTAGCCGCCCCACCCCTTGGACCCCCCAAGCAGCATACAGTTACGGGCGACGTTACTTCCTCGTTAAGAACAGGGTTCCAATGATGTGATACAAAATAAATAACATAATCATGCTCCACACCCAAAATCATCATCCTAGGTAGTCAGTTTGTAAATATGGTCAACATCCTCCTCATCATGCATTGTCTTTGTATATCCTTCACCTTCTACCAGATCCAACGGGACTGTTAGTATGAATGTTTTGTTGAAGTGTACGAAAAAAAACCACTTTAGCTACGCATAACTTATAGCTATAACATCAAATGTGGCTGCCAATATCTTCAGATCTGCAGTTAGTTGATCAAGACAAGTGCTGCAAAAAACCAGATCTATGCATAGAGAGACATTAAGCAGTAAAAATAAGGTTTTGCTCCATACATCCAATAGACAAGACAAGAACAATATTTTTTGAAAGAATTTTTGTATTAAGGGCACCTGAGAGGAAAACAAGAAGGTGTTTCCAATTCTCCTCAATGGGATGGGTTCTTGGAAGTCCTCAGCACTTCAGATCTAGCATTTCTCTCTCCTGTTGGTGTAGAAAACCCAGACAAAGATAGAACTCAAAGGGAGCTCACACAGCAAATAACGGAAAATATGTCAATGATAATGGCTCAAAGTCAGACCAAGAGTTTAGATCCAGAGTGATCCAATAGGCAACAAAAGGTGAAGAATGGTAGGAAAAAACCTCCTATTTATAACAAAATATTGGGTCATTCTAGATCTTGGTGCATGATTAAAATAACATTAACCAAATCTAGATCCACCTTTTATGGAATATTTTATTATATTTGTTGGAGGGAAAAAGTATTTGACTTGGGTCAAATACCTTTATTTGTGAATAATAAATAAATAAATGATTTATTTATCATTTTAAGGAAGTGGTTGAAGGATAATCAAATAAATAATGATTTATTTAATTATTTATGGGTGATTTAGTCATATTTAACAAGGAATATTGTTTAAATAAGATTTAAATAATTATTCCTAGAAAATAATAAGATAAATAAAGATTTATCTAATTAATTTCTTTGTTTTGGGTTAAACATGACCAGGAAAATCAAACAAATATAGGTTTGTTTAATATTTCCTTTTAGGGTTTCCTGTTTAGACCATAAACAACCTAATAAATGTGTTTTATTAAGTTATTTTACATAGTGAAAGCAATTTTACTTAGGGTAAAATTGGTCTTACATGGTGTACTTGGGTCCATCTAATGATAGTAGGTTAGATGACCAAAAAATGGTGTAACAGATTGCCCCCCAGCGTGCTAGTGTTAGGAGCAAATCGTATGACCGAAGTACGTTGTAAGAACTCAATCACCAGACATCAAAAGGGAAGTCGGAGAGAGAAATGTGAGGTAGACTAATGTGCTGAAGAACTAGACCCTGAGGAGACGAGACTTACAGGTGCAACAAGTCTCTTTTTATGAGGTATGTGCTAAAGCGGCCAGGGAGGCATACCTATGCCCGCCGAGACAAAGTACAAAAGAAGAGTGTGTCCAGTAAACAAGGGACCGAACCATAGAGTACAGCTGGCATAATCAGGAGCCAGATAAAAATACAATGAGAAATCTCACATACATGCTGTGCCTGGGATAACAGCCAGGACTAGTACAATAATATCTGAGTACATGAGATAAATACAACCCAAATGCCCCCTGTAAATGGGAAAGGGCTCACAAAATAGCTAACATGCAAATAAAGAGGGGGCCAGCATAGCCTTTAAGTGCTGTCATCAAATATGTGGGTGCATGCGAAGGGCACCAATGAAGAGGTCGTGGGGCATGTGGGGGGCTACATAACAAGACACCTCATGAGGGCTGAACATCACACACACGAACGTCACCAATAGCTCATGCTCGTGGTGGACCATCAAGCATACGGATAAATTACTATGAAGGACGGAGGCAGAAGCAAATCAAAGTCAAAAGAAATGGAAGATCACCCTGGTCAATCTTCAGCTTAGTGACAGACAAAATACCATCATTGTCAGGAGCTAAAAATTAAGTGTGAAAAGTATGCTAGGTGAGGCAATGAGAGATCCTCAACTAAGGCACGAGAGAAAATAGTAGAGCGACGAAAAAACTAATACCAATGATGATGTAATGGAGGGGACTGAGTAGCAAATGGATGACTTCCCTTGCTAGAGCATAAAAGGCATGAATGACATGGCAGTGACTAACACAATATCATAAGGGATAGGTGACAGTGGGAATGAAGGCCATAATGTGCAACACAAGAGAGAGACCAAGCAGTGAAGGATGGAGGACTATAGGCCTATAGTAGGGTACAATGGGACAGGGATAGACACCAACGAATACGATGATGAATCACTTGGATGCTAATTTAAAGGGACCCTAAATGTAAACATTTACAGTAAAAGTCCAGAGACCATAGGCACACAAATTTTATTGGTATCATGGTGAAAAATGTTTAAACAAAGACAAGTATGGAGGCAAAGTGGTGCCCGAAGTACAAGTGTTGTAAGTGAGGAAATTCGATTTTGGGGGGAGGTGAAGTGACCCTTCTTGGAAAAAATGTGTCCTAGTGAAGTATCAAATCACAAAAAATTAACAGATACCCGTTAGAGGGCTCGGTGAGAGCTTTCCAACGGTGCGGACGGTTTGTGAAACTGAGTTACGGTGTGGTCGCAGCAGGCGAAAGAAAAACCGGGGTTCTATTTTAATAAGGCATTTTTCCCTCCAAATTCATTCATTTGCTAGTGTTGCTGTGGTGAAGGTAGAGAGGAGAGAAGGCCCTAAATCTTGCGGCGAGCGTAGTGGACAAACTGACCGTTGGAATCAAGATCTATCAGTTGTAGGTAAGAGGCCTAGCCTTACTCTTTCATTTTGATGGTTTGAAAGTTTAGATTAGGGCCCAGAATCTCAAGAACATACCCTCTTGCATATTTTCAGCCGGGTCGCACTTTTTGGGCCAAAATCTGCGACCTGGGAAGCAGGTTTTGAGCAAAAAGGTGTGACCTGTCCCAGGATTTGGCAGAAAAGTGCGACCTAGAAGATGAGGGGATTTTAGTGCTGTTTTATGGCTGAGAGTTGGGTTTTTTTGTTTGGTTACATTATTCCCTATCTGTATGCTGACAAAGATGATGGTTTCATGCAGATATGGCAGATATACGGGTTAACTGGAGAGAGAGATACCTGGGTACATTACGAGCAGAGATCCAGGCAGATCAGGGTGTCTGTCGTGTGTTGGCTAGGTTTTGGGTTCTTAAGTTTTTGGAGAACCCTTTGATGAGATCTGGAGAGCCCTTTTTGGCCCAGATTATCAGTTATTGGGATCCAGGGCATGAGGTCTTTGTAGTGCAGGGGCACAGGATCGAACTGACAGTCCAGGATGTGTATTTCCTGACTGGTCTCCCACCACTTGGGATGGTGGGAAATACGTAGCCAGTGTTACCGCGAGGGCGGAACATCATGGAGTTTGTGGAGTGGCATTATCGACCGGGTCTCCAAGTCAAAGGGACGCGGATACCGATCGGGGACCTAGAGAGATTGGAGACCTGTGTAGTGGCTGCAGCGGTGCTGCGGATCCTGGGCAACCAGGCGTTCCATCACATCACTAGGGGGCAGATGATGATTATAGAGAGTGTGTTGAGTGGGACCTACTATGGGTGGGCCCAAATGATGCTGGTGTCGTTAAAATGACAGTTGTCGCTTTGCAAGCGGCAAGTGAACCATGATTGCTCGTATGGGACTTTATTGTGCTCCTTCTTTTTTGAGAAGATCCCAACCTTACGACCTCGTATACAGCTCCCAGATGGGGGCCCGAGAGAGCCCAGGATGCGCCGGTGGGGGCGACTACTGTGCAGAGGAGGAGGAGGGGCGGTCGGATGGGTGTTTCGACCTGAGTTCTTTGCCCATTGAGATCATATACCGTTATACATAGACGACTATTCCTATACTGGGATGAGTTTGTTATTAAGGATACTGTTCTACTTCTTTGCTGATATCCTAATAATGTGAGAGGCTTTATTGAGCAGCGTAGTAACAAAAGCTAACTATTCCATGAAGAAAACATTAATTATTAAACAGGCAAATGATGATACTGATTCATGTAATTTTGGTATGTGGAATGTAGCTCCGGTAAGGCTTCGACGGATATGTGACAAACAACATGGCCTCAGAGCTGCAGGTCCGAGTGGGTCGAGAGCAGCGCAAAATGAGGATGCAGCCGCCCTTCTGGAGGACATCCGCCGTAGATGCGAAAGGTTGCTGACCGGAGTATCAGAGCGCGGGTGGCAGGACTTAGACGACCAATACATAGAGCCATGTATTGGTCTACCCTCAAAATGGCGAGGGGTCATGCGGCGCATGGCGATGGCCGATCAGGGAATACGTGATCTACAGGTTGCAGGGGTAGAGCCTTTGGCTCGGGATCCGCCAGATAGTGATTAGGTGTGGGGCATGTGGTGCCCCCTAGTGTGTGTGTAGGGGCAGGTGGTGCCCCCAGTTTTGAGTTTTTTGTAACATGCTATGGGCATGTCATATGTATCAGAGTAGATGGACTCTAAACACATGTTTTCGGCACATGTGTGGATATGTGTACATATAATAATTAAATATTTATTGTCCCCCCCTGCATCAGTATACATCAGACATCCAATTCATAATTTCTCTCTGTTAATTTTTTTGTTCATAAAGGGTACACATGATTCAAAGTTCATTCAAAATGTATGAAGAGTTCACATAGTAGTATCGTCTGCAAAGGGCAAGTTAATTCCACGATAGGCACCATTTGGTTGCATGACAAGAAGTAGGAAATCTAAAAGAACATGCGGATGGAGGATGCGATGAGAGAGGGCATCGGCTAAGAATAAATACTACATCGTAATACACTGATTGTTGGTGGCAGGACCAATGCAGACCCCGTTTGAGAGAACAAGGGCATGCAAGGGGGTGAAAATGGCCCAACCTGCCGAGGCGAGATTCCGGGAGTAACGACTTGCACCATCGGCGTAACCGATATAGGGTGTGGACGGGAGGTCCTGCGGAATGGTGTTACAAGACAAAAACTAAGGGGGGAAGGGACAATGACGGCAGCGTGAGTGTACCGAAGACATCGAGCGGAAACTGCGGGAGGGAGTGTGATGAGCAGGATGGCTATGACTCATATAAAAACTAGAGGGTGGTATATGAGGGCTATAGGAGGTATGGCGGGGACTCGGGCTGCGGAGTTCATCATGGATACGTGTGGTGGTATCTTGTTTAAGAGCGGGAAGGATGAGGTCATGGGAGAAGCAGGCTTCCAAGGGGGGAACCTGACCGGAAATGAGGGGATGATGAGAGGAAGGGAAACCACATGACATGGCAAAGCTACCTAAATCATCCGTACAGGAAGAAAGGCTCACATACGGATCGTCACGGGGGATGAAAGAAGAACAAATGAATAGATGGTAAAAATATGTGGAGCCCAGGGTGGTTGCTGAAGGGGGGTCGAGCGAACCATCAGGGGAGGAATTTGAGGGAATATTCTCCGAGGTTCTCATGGATGATGATAGGTAGAAAATGGTGGTGGTAGGCTCGGACATCTGGACATCAGGGGGAGGGATGTTGATGGGAGCGGGGGGATCCTCAGACTGACCGGAAGCATACTGCGCAAGTATGGGAGAGGCGGATTGATTTTGTTCAACCTCATACTCTCGAACTACCTATAAAGAGGCGCGGTAATGCGTGAGGTGAGGAAAATGGTGGGAATAATGGCCATGGACGCCACACAGAGCACAGGGTTTGTTGGTGCGGATAATCTTGGGGTTCTTGGTTACGGACGAGGAAGGAAAAGAGGCTTCAAGGACCGTAGACTTAGGGAACGCGAATTTAACCATGGGTTGAATACGGGGCAATTCAGGACAAGCATGGGTGGGCCAGCCATCTTGTGGCTCGTTTAAGCCCGGAAGGCCGGGTTAGTCGGGGGTGGCCTGCCAATGGGTGCCCCCTTGCGGCTTTGCCTTTCTTCCCGAGGCCGTCACGACGGAAGGGTCTGTGGAGGTGATGGGGGCACGGTGGCAATGGAGGAAGCGAGGGGACACCGGTTGAACCGGTGTCAAAGCAGAGTGAGGTTTGGGGTTACAGCCCAGGGAGTAGCGGCCCCGGAGAGGGTCGGTGCAGACAGACCTCTGACTGGGGTGAGAAAGGCCTTGGCAGAACAGGCTCAGGCCTCTTGGAAGAAAACCAAGAAGGGTATATGACCGGTGGGAAGCCAATGACCGAAGGGGACGGCTCTAGATGAATTTGAGGCTTGGGGAACGACCCCGGGGGAGGATGGGGGGCTCATGTGGATAATAGAGCTGTAGGAGAAGGGCCAGAAGGAGGAGGTCCGGCTGGCTGAGATGAAGGGCTAGGAGCGGGTTGTGGTGGGCGAGGTTGAGTCAGAGGTTGCTGACTAGCCGAAGCGGGCCGCTTAAGGGCAACCCGAGACGATTGCATCATGCAAACATTCGATAAGTTGGGATCAGAGATAGGGGGAGGAGGAAGACCAGGGAAAGTTCCAAGCAAAGAGGAGTCTTTGTAGACGCTGGGAGAGACACTGGTCAAGGAATCGACGGTTTGCTTATTGGCTACAGAAGAGATGGTCGTCTCAGGGGAGGTTTGAGACTTTGGTTCATGATACGTCAACTGGTCGATGGTGACTATCTTTCCATTGTGAGGAAAAGACATATTGCGAAAAACCTCGGATGGGACAACATACATGGCATAGGTGTAGCTTCACCCCAAGAGAATGTTGTAGTCTAGAGGGGCGTCGATGACTTCGATGTCAATGCAAATAGTCTTGCCCGCAAGAGTGATAGGACAATTATGGAAGAGGCCAATGCTCTGGGAGGCGTGGCCATCCCACGCTCAAAGGGTCATCGTGGAAGGGGCTAATTCAGGATATCTGAGTTGCTTCCAAACTGAAGCGGACATCACACAGGTGGATGCCCCCTCATCAATTATACACCGAGAAACGTTAGTGTTCCAGATTTTGACTGGGATTTGGAAGGCTACGGAAGCAGGAAGAGGAGGATGCTCCGATTGATGGGTGTCGAACACAATCATTTGGTCATCAGCAGGATCTACAACGCCCATGGCAGATAGTAGAGCCTTCTTTTGGGAAGGGCACGATTGGAGGAGTTCCAACGTGGAAATGGCAGCAGGAGACTGCGCTAAATCATCTACTATGCTATACAAATGAGAAGCTCGACCAGAAGAAGCATTTCGGCGTAATGGTCCCTTAGGAATCTTGGGATGAACCTCAAATTTGGGTTGAGGGATATGTAGGGGGCCATTGGATGTCGAAAGAGGCTCTACAGAACCTGAAGAAGGGGACTCGGGGGCAGACTGAGCAAAAGGCTTGGGGTACTGTCGAGACCTAGTTTGAAGGTGAAGGTCGACGGTTGGAGATGGATCAGATTTCATCATGAGGATCTAGTAATCATAGGAACCAGAAGGGGAATATTGAGTGGCGACCTGTCTATCAGGTGGTTGGGTAGCCACGAATCCTTGCTGGGGGAAAGGATCAGTAAACACAGCTAGTTGAGGAGTGGTAAAATTAGGGGGAGCATGAGGGGAGGCATGTTGTCCTCGCAATGTGGCTTGAGACTCCCACATCTACCGCACCTGTGGTAAGAGGGGACAATCGTGAGTGTAATGATCGTAAACACCGCAACACGAACAAGGCTTATTTGTACGAATAGGCCTATCCGGCTTGGGCTGAGTGCCCTGTTGCTGGTTAGCAGTGTTAGGGTCAGTACCTTGAGGATTGGGTCCACGAGTACCAGGGGCAGATTTATTTTTATTGCCTGTCCGCCTTCTTTGAGAGGAAGGAGGATTATTCGCACCCTACTGTGAAAATACTTGCCCTGGAGGGGGCTGTAGGTGTTGTTGCTGAGGTTGAGATGGCAAGGGAGGTGGAAGGGCATATGCTGGAGGAGCTGGAGCACCAACCCACGGATAAGGATAGTGGTTAGGTTGGGCAACATTGAGGTAAGCAGGAGGTTGGGCAAAATGATAAGGCATGCCGTATCCTGGATACATGCTACCTGGAGGGGGAAGAGTGCTAGAGGTACTCGCCCCTCTCAGAGGGGGACCATAGCCCATAGGAGGTTGAGCATATGGGTGAAAAAGGGCTCCAATGATACCGTTGGCGGAATGAGATGCCCCCGGGGCGTTAGCGCCATCGGGCCTGGGGAGGTCAGGAAGGACGGTATAAACATAACCAGACTGAGCATAGATCAGGTCATATTTCAAGGTGATTTGGAGGGCGGCTTCTTAAGTTTGAGGGAAATGAGAGGCAACATATTTGCCAATGGGAGGTAAGAGAGTGTGAAGGAACTAGTCCATATAAACCTGATCCTCGAAGGTAGGAGTTCTACATAAGCTCCGTCTTCTCCGCCATTCCTAGACATGAGTGGAAAGGAGGGTTGAAGAGGTTTGACGGAAAGAAGTCAGAAGTTCTGTACCAGTGTCGTATCAGAGAGGGAGCTAGAAATAAGATAAAAAGGCTTGGGCAATGGTCACAAAGGTGGTATGGGAAGAGGTGGTCTAGTCAACATACCATTTAGAAGCTTCACCCGTAAGCGTGCGTTGGAACAACCGAAGATAGATGGAATCATCGGTAATGGAATTGGAGGAACACCACATGTGGAAAGATCGGACGTGGTTGGTTGGATCTTCTCCAACAAGGCCTTCGAACTTAGGGATGCCGGAGGGGAGCTTGGTTGGCATAGTAGGATTTATCTAGTTAATTTCTTTGTTTTGGGTTAAAAATGACCAGGAAAATCAAACAGATATAGGTTTGTTTAATATTTCCTTTTGGGGTTTCCTGTTTAGACCATAAACAACCTAATAAATGTGTTTTATTAAGTTATTTTACATAGTGAAAGAGATTTTACTTAGGGTAAAATTGGTCTTACGTGGTGTACTTGGGTCCATCTAATGATAGTAGGTTAGATGACCAAAAAATGGTGTAACAGGGACTATTACCCGCATACCATCATTCCCGAAAACCATGCTCTTCCTTGTCATATTATTGATACCTCTCATGTCAATAGACCAATCCAATCCTAAGAGCCCAGTGTAAGGGTCCGCATCATCCACAATTTGGATTACCTCGAAATTTGCATAGACTTAAACTCCCGCAATGTCTACCACACCCTTCGGCAGCCTGCCTAATGGAATGATCTTCTGCTGGTTAGCTATACGTAATTGAATGGTGGACCACTCAAATTTGGTTTCTTCCTTTCTTTTCAAGGTTTTTTTGGGCAGGACGTTGGCATCAAATCCTAGATCCAGGATGACATGGTCCATCTCATATTCTCCAGTCTGCGCAGTCATACACATCTCCTGACCAGTCCTTTTCTTATTTTTATAAATATTATTTACAGAATTAACCTGCGTTCGGGGGGCTTCCTTTTTTGTAAACTGTCTATTAATACTTGGATATTCTCAATTGCCTTCTAATTGCATAGTAACTTCATACATTCTTGAAGGAATGGCTTAACTGCTTCATCTACCTTTGGATCCGCAGAAGTCCTCTGTAATATTCCAAAATGGGAAAAGCAGGAATATAGCTCATAATAACAGAAATAGCAGCAAGTATTAACACATTACAAGTGATACAAATGATATTTCCATGGTATTATCTATAACAACAATAAATAAGTACAAGATCTTGGGGATCAAGCCCCTCAAGATAGGAAAAAGAAGCCTCTAATGCAAAAATGCACCCAAAACATGTAATACACTGCTACACAAATTACTGAACCAAGCACAACATAGTTTTAGTGACTAATACTGCAGCTGGAACATATATATAAATGGATCTGATAAGCTCATTCTCATACAGGGCCAAAAATGGAGATCTATGCTCCTCAACACTTTTGCAAGACAACCCAGGATGGGTTTCCGGAAATACACTAAATATGAATGGTGGGTCTAAAGCCCTAGGGATGATGATGCAATGAAACTGAAGCACATAGAAGGAGGTGGCTGAATCTGATGTAGATCTAAAAGAACTCCTCTAAAAGAACTCTCTCAATGAAGGGATGATCCCTTCAATGGAAAGAAAACTACTGCTGCTGAGGAAACTACTGTTGTTGGAAACTGCTACTTCTAAGAAGAAGAGCCATGTGTAGAATGTTGTTAGATTGCTCAGAATGATCTGAGATTTTAACTAAGGATTCCACTCAAAAAACACAGAAAAACCTAGAATTTTTTTGGCCAGCTTTTAACTTTGGGTTTTCGGTCATTTTTTGGTTGCACACTGCAACAACTCACTAAAATAACGCAGATCTGAACTGGAACTATGATTTAGGGGATAAAATCACCTTTTCCTGATGAAAAATATATCAAATAAGCCCAAGGGGCTCCTTTACTGGCCTCCCAGTGGAAGGAAACCTTCCTCCACTGCAAAAATAGCTCAGAAAACACCCAATACAATCTTCCAATGCTGCACCCTGCAACTCAACACATCTCTCAACAGAAACTGTGCTATACCACAAGATTGAAGCTTGGTCTAAAAACTGAATGTGGAAATGTAGTGCAAACTCATCCAAGAGCTTCTCAATGGAACAGGTGGGATTCTCGATCAGGAACACTTGGTGCTAAACAACACTCAATCTTAGCTAAACAGCTAGAGAAATATATATGTCTAAACAGACCATATAATATAAAACATAACATATCATAACATACATAATATGGCTGCCATCGTCTTCCTTTTATAAGAAATGAGCTTCCAAACCCTACGTCCCATCCATTAATGACACCACTTCCATGCAATGTGTCTCCATATAAAACTGTGTTGTCCCTCATTGAATGCCACTCCTCCATGACAACGTTGTTAGCACTGGAAAATAGTATAGTAGAAGATGAAATTAATTAATGTCAAGCCAAAGGATTTACAGGGCTAGAAGACATTATAGAATCCACAAAGTATTTAAAAATCTCAAAGGTTTGAAGAAAATCAAATTTGAACTAGTCTTAAATGTTGTTTGCACGCATTATCCTTCGAGAATAGCACCTTCTCCATGCCTTTTTGCCCAATATGCACGCATTCCTGAGAGTGACGAAATGTCACTATCTGAGACCAAACAAAGCAAAGGACAAGTCACTCCTTACTTGAAGCCACCTAATGACAGCCACCAATGCCTCCTTAGACACTATGTGAGCACACAATGGAATATTTGGAGCACACAAAGGAATCATACCCCTCCCTTGGGTCACCATACTCCATGTACCAAGAGAGGGAAGGAGGATTTGAAATATCCTATGTAAAGCCACCATGAAATGAATAATGGGTGATCACATTGTTATGCTGGCCAGAATTTCCCAAGCAATACCAGGAGTGTGTGACCCAGAGCTGAAGACAGAGGGGACTCACTTGTTGGCCACCCAACAAGCTCAGTCCACACAATATAGAGAGAGGGAGACTGCACTGAGGCAAGCTTGGGATAAAAACATCCTTGCATCGGGGCCTAGAACCATTGTCTAGGGGCCCTTTGGAAATAGGGTAAAGTATCACTCTTCTTACTACTAGAGCTCAATAAGAGGGGCCTAGATCCACTGTTTGCATTATTGTGTTGTTTGACTCATTCAGAGCTTCTGTTTATTTATGTTTAGTTTTAGTTTAGTTTTTATATTACATTTTCATGTTTTTCTTCTATATATTATGCTCATTGACTCCACTTCTTTCTATCTATTACCAATAGTTTAAAGGGGTAAACCACACCCCTTAAACTGGTGTGATTTCGTACATACGTGCACCAAACACACCACAACAGGATTGGTGACTCCACTAACATTTTATTACCAAGTTTATGTGGTTGTGCCTTATTTTGCAGGAGAGCTCTTTCTATGTTGTGGAGTGGAGCTGAATGTCCCCTGATCTCTCTTGCAGTCCCGAGTTCATCCCAAGTGACAGACGGAAGAAGAGTAGCTGCTAAAAATTTTACTTGCAGGATTTTTGCGCGTGTTTTTTCCTCATAGACGCATAGAGCTCGCATTCAGAGTTGACTCGCACATAGAGAGCACACCTGTTTCATCCCTTTGCACGAAAATTATAGAATGAGAAATTTCTCCCTAGTTTCTATTTTTCCCTACTTTTAAGGTACTTGGAAGGCCCTAATACACCTGCCAGCACTGGTGGTGGTACCCTGCAACTTGCTAAAACCCACTTTTAGCTGCTTTTTGTAGGCTTAGTGTCATTTTTACTTCAAGTTGATTTTTACAAAGTTCACACATAGTTCAAGTAGGGGGGAAAAATAACTTGCATTGTGAAAATTTTATGTTTTTTAAATTTTGGTACTTACACACCTAGATAACTAGCCCAAGTAAGTGGCCCAAGACCACGCATGCATAGTTAGTTTTCTTTTTTCTAGTGTAAAATTTTTAGTTTAGTTCAATTTTTGCACTAGGAATTTCAGGACTAGAATTGAATTATTTATAGAAGAGAAAGTAATCTCTGCTACCTTTGCACCCTCCCATGATCCTAGGTAAGCATATGAACGCTCCCTATTCATAATTGGCGATCTCCCTATAGTTAGTCACATAGATTAAGTAGGAAAAATTGAAAGCGGCTCATTATCCACACATGTTTTCCATTTGATCCAGGAACAATACAACATACTTTAAATACGGGATTTTGTAAAGGATCATTGATATCCACACGTCCAAACTATGTGCTTGTCCACTTTGAGCTCACACACTCTCACCCACTAAATGAAGCAAAGACACCAAAAGCTAACTTAACCAAACTCACTAAATTCTCCCCAAAGTGGCCACAAAATAATTCATAGCTTAAGTTAGGATCAAGGGGGTATGCATCCAAGAAGCTACCTTGATCATACTTCATATCGAAACATATAAGGTGTGTATTTAGGGAGCTTCAAATCCTCCTATCAGCCCATGGAAAAGAAAACATGAGTGCGACAGAGACCTATTTTAGAGGGGGTTAGGCTTAGGCGTAGTGCGTGCGGTATCAGTTGGGGCTACCTGACCCGACTGATACTCAGTACTGTTAGTTGACTACCAAGAATCCCAAGACTTGAATGCTCACATGGGATGGTGGTTCTTAGTGGCCAAAATCTAGGGCAACCTTTACCCTATAGGTGACAGTGCAGGAAAGCGCCAGACCCTCTACCCTTACCTTGGTGGATTCTCTTTGGTTGACAAGGGGCATCGCCATTGGCCAGCTCTTACGGGAAGTTGTGTCAGCACTTGGAATAAATATTCTCAAGGCCCAATTACATTTGGGTGTGTGAGGATGCATAGGTCTTCTAGGATTTTCAGTATCATATCCAAATGAACGAAAACCATTTTTTTTTATTGCTTGATCAATTAATTTAAAGGGAAATTTATTTTATTTTCGCTTTGTTTCATGTATGTGACAAGAAGTTTGATTTGATCATAATCCTCTCAAAGTTTTCCAAAACCAAACCTGGGCGACACCTGCTAGGTCCCAACAAAACCTCCTCAATCCAGGCATCTTTTGAACCTCTCCCCGTTACCAAGAGGGGTTCCATGTCTTTCACCATTCAGGCATCAAAGACGAAACACTGCCATAGTCAGGAACCATAGTCGGTCTCCCAGCACCACACCTCATACCACTCCTTCCATGACCCCTAGGGGGAAAATCAGTGCATCCCATTCGGGAAGCCAAGTGAATACACAACAGGGTACGTCGCAGACTAACCCTCATTCTAACCAGAACATTGTGTCTTCACACATTACAATGGTGTCAACCTCTCAGTCACCTTTCTTAGCTTCGTTGAATCTGCCTGACTTAACCAAGCTAACGAATGACCCCATCGCACACGATCCTACATTTCCTCTCATGCCCACGAATCTCCCTTTGGATATACCAAAGTTCAAAGGCAAGCAAGCGGAAGACATAGGTAATCATGTCATGACCTTTCATGTGTGGTGCTCATCGAACAATATCATTTATGACAGTATTTGATTGAGATTATTTCAACGAACTCTAACAAGAGTAGTCATGAAGTGGCACGTGGAGCAACCCTCAGCTTCACATGGAACCTTTAGTGCCCTCGCTACTGTGTTCCTAACATATTTTCAGTTACCCATTCACCATGATTCTGGAATGGAATTACTGACTCATTTTAGGCAAACCCCCACCATCCATATCTTGAACCATCTCCATGAATGGAGGTGGCATCGCAGTTTATGTAAAGATAAACTCGATGATCAGGTTCTCCTATATTTGTTCCTAAAAACTCTTACGACAGAGATTTCGAAGGATGTGGCGTAGCAAAATCCCACATCCGAAGTGGACGCAATCAGCAAAGCCCAGAAGCTTGAGTTGATTTACACGTAGTCAGGATACATTTATAACATCCTGCCTAACGCCCTGCACCTGAAAACTTATGAAGAAGTTTCAGGCACGTTGAACTCTGCATATGGGCTAATTGGGTCAATGACCCAGGGTTACCTAGGCAGCAATATTCAAAACCCTGGTTTCACATACAGTTCTACCTAGAACATGCCTTAGCAAAATTTGACCAATAGGGCAACAACGTATCACCAGGGAGGACCCTATTCTTTGGCTTAGGGGAATCAGTACGCAGAAATAAACACTGACGGAAGAAATCCCCTCCAATGGTCAAGTGCAAACCCGAGACCACATTACGCTTAGTCCCCAGCACACAACGCACCTCCACAAAACAATGCACAGGTGAACTTTGTGCAGCCATCCCAAAATTAGATATAGAGGAAATGATGGAAGATGAACTAGATTTGATTCATTTAAAACATAACATTTTACCCAGAGGTTTAATGCCCCTAGAAGATTTGTTTGATTCCAATGATGTGCCCAAAAGGCCAAAAATGGAACTATTCAGGTCTGATATAGAAGAGTTTAACTTAGAAACAAATGAAAAACTAAAAATGATCAAACTATCCAAGTCCTTCCCATTAGAAGAAAAGGTTAAATACATAGAATTTTGAAAGAATATTAGGATGTTTTTGCATGGGGATATGAAGATCCGAAAACTTACAACAAAGACATAATTCAACACAAGATTCCTTTGAAAGAAAATCAAAAACCTTTTCAACAAAAACTAAGAAGGATTAATCCAATTTTGTTACCTTTAATCGAGAAAGAAGTTAAAAGAATTTTTGATGCAAAAATAATCACACCAGTCAGGTATTCTGACTGGGTATCTAATTTAGTGCCCACCAGAAAGAAAACAGGAGAAATTCGATTGTGTATAGACTTTATAAATCTCAATAAAGCTTCCTTGAAAGAAAATTACCCCTTGCCTAAAATGGATCATATTTTGTAGAGGGTGGCAGGTTCTTCAAGAATTTCTTTACTAGATTGTTTCTCTGGTTATAATCAAATTCTAGTTCATAAAGATGATCAAACTAAAACTTCATTTACCACTCCTTGGGGCACTTTCATGTACGTGAAAATGCCTTTTGGATTGAAAAATGCAGGAGCTACTTTTCAGAGGGCAATGGATATTGCCTTTGCTAAGGAGATCCACGAATTTTTAGTTATCTATCTTGATGATATTACTGTCTTTTCAAAAACAAATGATTAACACTTAGATCACCTAAGACAAGTCTTTATCAAATGTAGAAAATATGGTATATCCCTTAATCCTAAAAAGACTCTTTTCGAACTAGAAGAAGGAAAACTGTTAGGTCACATAATCTCCAAGGAAGGCATTAGAATAGACTCTATAAGAATTGAAGCTATTTTGAACATTCAACCACCAAGAAAGATAAAAGAACTTCAAGCATTCTTGGGTAAAATAAATTTTTTAAGAAGATTTATCTCTAATCTGGCTGAAATCATAAAAGATCTCAACAATATGCTTAAAAAGGACTCTACAATAAAGTGAACAATAAAAGCCAAACAATCCTTTGAATCCATAAAACAGGCCTTGACAAAAGCACCAGTCCTCATTAGCCTAGATTATACAAAATATTTCATAATATTTTCCTTTGCATCTGAACACACCATAGCTGCAGTTCTTCTGCAAAAAAATAATGAAGGTTTTGAGCAGCCAATTGCATTTTTTAGTAAAGCCCTTAGAGATGCACCTCTGAAGTAAAATATAATGGAAAAACATGCTTTAGCCATGGTTAAGGCCATAAAATATTTCAGAGTTTACATAATTCATTCACACATCATTGCATATGTCCCCAATGCAGTAATCAAAGATATTTTAACACAAGATGGACCTGATAGTAGGAGAGGAAAGTGGATTTCCACTATCCTTGAATACGATCTGGAAATCAAACCAACAAAGCTCATTAAAGGACATGGTTTAGCTAGATTGATGGATGAATCCAATTGTAATTCCTTAGATATTAATTTCATTGGACAAATAGATGACCAAGAGGAGATGGCGACTCCATTGATCAGTGAGGCCTATCTAGAGTCACCATGGTACTCTGATATTATCTTTGTACTAACACATTTACAAGCTCCTCCTGGGCTAACTAAAATGAAAGCAAGATTCATCAAACAGAAAGAAATGAGGTTTTGTATCATAGACAATGCACTTTACTGGAAAGAAAATAGTGGGATTTTACTAAGTTGTTTATTAAAATCTGAGGCTGACAATATTTTTAAGGAATTTCAGGTAGGTGACTATCGTGGCCACCTATACTAGAAGAGTATAGCATAAAAAATACTGAGAGCCGGTTTTTACTGGCCAAATTTATTCTCTGATGTTAAAAAATTTGTTACCTCTTGCCACAAATGCCAAATTTTTGAAGGGAGAAAGATTATTACCTTTACCTCTTAATCCTATATCAAATGAAAAACTATTTCAACTATGGGGGTTAGATTTCATTGGCGAAATCCATCCTCCATCCTCAGGCCAACATAAATGGATTTTAACTGCTACATATTACTTTACCAAGTGGATAGAAGCCATTCCTACTAGGCAAGCCAACGTTGATTCTCAATCTCATTTATAGAAAGTAATATTTTTTCAAGATTTGGATGCCCACATAAGATTATTATTGACAATGCAACTGCATTCAAATCCAAGAAAATGATTTATTTCTGTCACAAATACCATATTACCTTGGGACATTCTACTACTTATTATCTCCAGTTGACCTGTGGTTTACTCAGATGTTAAACAAAAAGCTTAATCAATATGTTAAAAATTGCTCAAGGAAAAGAACAACAAAAAGACACGGAACAAAAAGCTGGTCATACCTTGGGATGATGAACACACAAAAAGTCTATTAAATTCATCTGTGGATTGTTTTATGAACAGGATGTGGTTTTCCCTCTTTAACAGACAACTAGATTATTGAATATTATCCGGGGATACGGTGGAAATAAATGATATTCAACGAAGAATAAATGAAACCATACATCTCCAACAAACTAGGGAAGACGTTTATGAAAAATCACAATTTTTACATGACAAAATCAAAAATATTTTTGATAAAAGGGTTAAAGAAGATGATTTTTTCATAGGAGATCAAGTTTTGATATGGGATTCATGGAGAGAGGATAAAGGAAAACATGGAAAGTTTGACTTTCTATGGCAAGGACCCTACTCTAAATGTTAGTCTGAAGGTAATAATTCCTTTCCTTCAGAATTTGAACTTCAGCAGACTGGTGATATTGTTGAAACACCTACTGTTCTCAGAGTCACTAATAGGTTAGATTGATTTACTTTGTAATTGTAAATATTCATTTTTGATTTATAGATTGGTTATGATTTTATATGCTACAAAGTTGAGCTTGAAGAAGGCCCTAAGATGACCACGGTATAAAATTTCATGAGCATGAATTGTTGCAGAAAAAAAAGACAATTACGGGATCTTTTAAAGTTTAAAAGAATAGAGAACTCTGCAGTCTCAGAGTTCTTGACATTCCACCAGGAAATGCCATCCCCAAGTGAAGCCGATGTTAGTGACCTATAAATATAGGATTCATAATTTTGACTTGATTGGTGGTAATCTTGTAAATATGTACATACTTTTCTCTCTGCAAGTTGTATTCCCATATTTTGTAAAAAATTAAAAAAAAAAAATAAAAAAAAAAGAGGGTTAAAAGTCCTAAAAGAAAAATCAAAAGACTTAGAAAAAATAGTATACCCCGAAAGAAAAAGATGAATAAAACATAAAACTATGCAAGTCTAAATGACACTACTTTTACCTTTTGCATTTGATTATGGAAGAGTGTCAATAAATGCCATAATCTGTGATGAGTTGAACAATTTAATCTTGACTTGTCATGTTTCAATTTCACTTGTTGTAGATAGAGAATAAAGAATTGTCATACAGTTTAATCATGACAATTCAGTAATTAGGTAGAGAATAAGTGAATCCAACAGTTTAATCTAGATTCCTGGATGAAATAAGTGTAGAATTAGATATTGTTATTACTTTCAGAAAAAATTAAATGTTGTAAAGGTTGCTAGCTCAAATGCACCGAATCAGAATGGAAGAAAAAATGTTAGCAGTTAAAATTTTGTAGGTAGAAGAAGGTGAGAAGCATCATTGTAAATATTATTCACCAGGGCTGCAAATAACTAACTTCCCTTCCCCATAGCCATTTATCATTCTAACTTTAAGTCAGAAAGGCTCAAGGCATTTCCTTGACTTTTGTTGGTACCGGACCCAAGGCTCTATGGCTGATTAGTTGAAAATGTTAAATGTCTATATTAATCCTATAGATCACATCATTCTCTATTCATGCATTCATTTACCAAGAAAAATCATAAGTAAAAACCTCATTTTTACTTAATGATTCTCTAATCCCCATTTGATTAATTTCCCACATTTCATGAAAGCATAAAACCCTCAAAATGACATTTTATCCTAAGTTGAAGTGATGAAGTTATTATAATGTAAACTTGATTTTAAACTTCACTTTTCTTAGTTATATTAATGTGTTTTGAGTATACATTTTCCCCTTTTCATATTAACTCTAACTTATTTACTAATTCCTTAAAAAAATAACCCTCTCCTATTAATATAATTCCCTTTATTAAATAGCCCCAAAAACCCATTACTATAACTTTAAGCCAAAGTTTATTATCCCCACATGTTTTAATAATACCCAAAATAAACCCCCTTTGGCTAAAAATAAATTTATTTAAATATCCCGCCCCTTTATGGTTATTAAGCCTATTTGGTTTAATTAACTATATAATTAAAATATAATAGAAATCTTTAAACATAGTTCATATATGTTTAAATCAAAAAATGTGAATCCCGAAGTTTAATTTAAGCTAAACTTCAAGAACTCCTATACCACTGTTAACATCATTTTTCCCTTTCACTTCCCGATACATACCCCTTTACCAAAGTCCTAACTTTGGTTAAACTTTGATAGGCCCCATCCTTCCCTGTCGCATCGCATTACAACCGTCCGATCAACATTCCATTTTAAATCTAACAATTCTCATCAAACGCGATAACCATATTTCATTCCCAACCTTCCCCATTGCGTTGAATAATATCCATTCGATCGTCAACACCTTTTTAAATCCTACAACCCAAATGCAATCCGATAAATCCTTCCCCTGCCCCCACCATTTCCTATCACAGTAATTTTAAACCGTCGATCTCCTCTTACCAAATCAATGGCGCAAATCATAGTACCCCGTCCCACCTTGTTTCCCCACAAATTTTTGAAATATCTCAGCCATTAGCTTCTTCCAATCAAATTTGACGACGCGGAATCCATATCGCCTTACCAAAGTGATCGGGAAATGTTGACAAAAAATTTTGCGAAAAAAGTTGTTTTATGAAACCACCACCTGCTACGTGTCCTAATTTCACTGGATCGCTTTGCAAAAGCTAAAAACCAGTTACTACCCAAACACATTGCGATAACCACTTGTGGTTTTCCTTCAAACGCACAAACTGCTCCTGCCATTAGTATCAAATCTGCAATAAATGTTATGTTTTCGATAAGACTAAAGGTTTCGGACTTAGTTCTTATTTTTTACATACCTTTTGCACATACACCCTCTCAGATAGCTACTCCAGATGCCATTTTAGAGCTGCTTTCGAAATAGTTCATCGTTCTACAATTATTTCCCCTCTGAAATTCACCTCCCAATACTCCCGGTGCATTCTACCAAACAAGCTACAACCAGTTTGAAGACTGGTACCACCTAAAACCTTCTTCAACTGCGACCATACCTATTTAAAGGTATTTTTCAATGATCTAAGCCTGTGAATTCCTAATTTTCAACAAAAATTAAACCAATTTGGAATTTTGAAAGCCAAAAGTACTCATCTGAGAGTACTCAAACCTCGAAGAAACAGGGGAAGCCCTGTCAAAATTTTTCCAGGATTTTTCATTTCTGCCTGAATGATTTTCCTCATCCAAAAGCTATTCCTACAGTGAAAATCCATTTGAATTCCCAAAGAAACCATTGAAAATCCCTTTCCCACTGTCTTCATATTGCCAATCTGCATTTTCCTCTTAAAACCCTCACCCAAATTTCATGTTTTTTCCCAAATCAGCTTAATTGACCTTCTGTTTCCATAAAGAGCTGAGAAAATAGTTTAATATTGCTCAATTTCTTCAAAACTGACTAAAAAGCAGGTCACCCCCAGGACTGGAGGTCCCAAACCTCTGAAGCCTGCCTCCAGCAAGCTTCCAAACCCCAAACCTCCCAAGATTGATAAACCTACTCTTGTCCTAACTACAGATTCTACTGAGGTAGTTAGACCATTACAGCCTCCTATCACCTCTGAAGAGAACAATCCCTTGATTGACATAGACTAGAGAATTGTTGATGCCACCTTATAATTTGATCTGCTTGAAGTACACAGCTGGTGTCAGGAAAAGTTTGAGAAGAAAGTTTCCAATGATATACCTGTATGGGACTCCAAGTTTCCCAAATATGTGGTTCCCATCTCCCATCCTACTCAAGATTTCATTAGGTTGTGTCAGATGCACTATATTCCTCATCAAAGATGCATGGTAAGAAAAGATAATGAACCCCTATTTTACATAACCGCTAAATCAATCAATGATATGCTCCAACTAAGCCATGATCCACGAGTAGTATCGTTGTCAATTGAAGACTTGACTCAGATGTATTTAGACCTAGATTTCCCTAAGAAGTTTGAGATCCTTCAAAACTTCATGCCCAATCATGTCAACCTTCCTAAAGTAAATCCACCATATGATACTTTTGACTTCCCTGAGGGCTCCAGACAAGTCATTTCCATGCTGTCATTCATTTTAGGCTATGTTAATGATGAATTTATAGATGCCTCCATTTTAGGGTTCCTTTCTACCTTGTCTCCGGGATAGCACCTAGAATTGGTCTTTGACTTTGCCAAATTCATTGCTGAAAATATACATTATCAGCTAATAAAATTACCTGATGAAGGAGTGTTCAGATATACTTCATATCTGTTACATATTTTCTTATTTTTTCAAATAGATAATTTTCCCATTGCATTACAGAAGATGGATGTGGAGGGTAAAGCTCTTTCAGTAATATTTTGGACCTCTCTTCTTAGAAAAAACAGCAGTGAGTACAGTTACAGTGATTTCAATGACTTATTTATCAGACCTACCATTACTTTGTTGGATAAAGCAGAGCCACCAAGGATCAGTGAATAAATCAAAATAATTTTACAGTTGTCTGGAAACTGTAAAGTTGGAGACTAGTATCTGTATAAAAATCACATAGAAATCTGAGTGTATGGTGCAATATTGGCTTCATAAAAATTACCAAAGTTTCTAACCACAAGGATCTTTGCTTTGGAATACATAAGGCATATTTTAAACAAAAATTAAATGAACTTTATAGTATCCAAAAAGAAGGCACAATTCAAATTGAAAATTCAAATTGGCTCTTTCATAGTTAACAACAAAGATGCTTTGAAGGAGGTAACCAGCAAATTATCAACATTTAAGTTCCAGGAAAGCTTTTATTGGAGCTGTGACCCTCAAGGTATTCTAAGCAATCTCAGGGTCAAATGCAAGTTAACCCCATTCCTCCATGAATCAAAGCCACTAATAGAAAAATATGCCAATCAGTTGGAATGGGTTGCAAATACTTTAATTGATGATGATCAGGAGATGGAAATAGATAATCTACAGGAAAATCAAATGGAAAGTACACAGGTGGTTACAGTTAACCAACCAGCATAGGTATGCAATAAAAGGCCAAGGAAAGAAGAAGGATATTTGGCAGAGACAATCATTGAAAATAAATTCAAAATAGTCTACAACAAGAAGGCCAAAATGACTATTCTAGAAAAAGGAGGAGTCATTGATGTAGATGATACTAATGACCAATAGACAGATGATGAGGCCACCATGATTGTTAATGAAACACTCAAGGAAATTCAAAATGAACAGGTACAAGCACTGGGAAAGGGAAAGGAAATGGTTGAAGTAGAAATGGATACAGAAGTTCCCTCTTCCTCTAAAACAACAAAAGAAACTGATTCTGATATTCAGAAGAATTTTAAGAAAATCAGGCAAAAGAATGAAGAAATCAAGAATGAAGTTTATTCTAAACTTCTGAACAAAAAACCAAGAGATAAAGACAAACTAGTAATAGCATTTGATTACTCAACCAATAAAATGATCATGTCTTTTCTCCAACCAGTGGTAACAGATCCAAAATCAACCACAGACTACAAGAAGACAGAATTTGCAGTGAATGCTGATACTATACATCAACTAGATCAGATTGAGTTCCATAGGAGTGCCTCAGAGATGCTATATTCAAAGGTAGTAAGAAAAAAAATGAGTGCTACCACGCTTCAAAAGACTGTATCCAATTTGCAAACTCAATTGAAATTGGATAAAGCATCTCTACATGCTAAGGATTTGAGGATCAAATCCTTAGAAGATCTGGTAATAGAAACAAGAGCAGATCCCTCTAATACTGAATTTTCTAAGAAACTAATAAGGCAGAAGAATGAGGATATTGCAGCCTTAAGAAAGCAACTCAAATTGCCACAGAGTGAACACCCTGAGACAAAAGAAGTTCTTCAGGAAAACACAGAAAAGGAAGAAACTATGAAACTTGTTTTGAAGGTGACAACTCAGATAAAAGATATCGAAAGTCAAATACAATCTTTAATGCAAGAAGATGAAACACTAAAGAAAGCTCAAGAAGTCTCCATTCCCACAGTTATTCCAACTATAAGTATATTTATTCCCTCAACATTGGCAGAACATTCGGCACCTAAAATAGTATTGGCAACTGCAATGTCAATTTCTTCTAAAGATATCTCTGCCACTTCTTCATCTACATCACAGGTAAGTCCAACAGGCGAAACAGCTGACATAGTCAAGGCTATGGAAGACATGTCCTTAAAAGATAAAGAAATAATCAGCTTAAAAGGCATCATAAAAAATCTTGAAACATCTAACAGAGATGCCATAATTACATCCAAAGGACATGAGAAAAGAGCCAATAGATTGCAGGAACATGTAAAGATTCTTCAACAACAGGTTAATCTCTCTAAGCAGGTATCTTTGGAAGAACATCATTCAAGGCATACATTCTCAGTGGCCATCAATTCAAATTATTTATGAACAAAAAGAGTTACTCAAAGCAGCCCAAATATAAATACAGAATACAAAAGAAGAACTGGCTGACAAACCTGCTCAAGCCTTGAGACTTATCACATTTTTTAATAGAAAACACAGAGAAGAGCTTGAAGAGTTAAAAATTCAAGATAGAACTAAAAGTATACTCCAAATCAAAAAGGTCCTAAATAAGAGAAATATGATGAACAATTTGGAGGACAGATGCAAGGATATGAATTTGGCCATCACAAGATTTTGGGCCAAATACACAGTACTGACACAAGCAGGCCTACCAGATATTCATGCTTTGAATGAAAAATTGATGCCACAAAAGGATTATGATAAAAAAATCAGGGCTTATGCCAAAGAGAAAGTTAACAAACCTTTGCCACAAGGGTCTCCTACTGGTAAAGTCATTTTGGAATATTTTGATAACTTGTTCTATTTACAAAATGAGATCAAACATATTTTCATGGTTAAGCCCAATTTTGCTAAATATACAGAGGCAGATGAAAGTTACAGGAAACTCAAAATTATGAGAACTCCCAGTGCAGAGTAATGGCAGGAATTCACTGACTTAATATGAAAATTAGCAGTCAAAGTCTATCAGGATCAGAAACAGAGTCAAAGAGTATTAGTTAAAATGCCTTTTTACTGCAAATAATTCTTTCTTTTACAATAGTGAAACAGTAAAAGGAGCAGCGTAAAGAGTATCAGTGACAAAGCACAGGTGAAAGGATGTGAAATGGAAAGAGTGTCTTTAAAGCTATCTTCAAAAAGATATTTTTTCCAAAATTCCGGCAAGTATTTTCAGTAGCTACAACCCAGCAACAAGTTAGGATAATTCATCCTATTTTTTATTGATAAAGAGGACAGCTTGCCAGTTTGTTTTGCAGCTGTCCCTCTTTCTATGTAATAAACTTTATTTTTTCCTATAGATATTCCTATATGTCTCTAAGATATTTTGTAATATTTTTTGTATAAATACTTCTCTTTTCGAAGTATTAGGTGTCGAATAAAATTATCAAGACGACTATAGACTTTTTTGTTGAAAACATTGGGATTTTATGTGAGTTAAGTTGAAGCAGCAGGCTGGAAACTGAAGAAAATAGACATCATAACTAATGGTCCTCATGTTGATCAGATGAGTATTGTATATTCCAGTTTTCATTGTTTATTTATTTAAGTTTCATTCATACATCTTGTGTTATTTTCCATCTTAAATGAAAAACTAGGAAAGGTATTACAGAATCAGTGTAAAAAGCTCTCTGTTCTTACTAGTTTTCATGTTTATGTTTTCTGTTGATTTCCAGACTTTAGAATTCTTAATTGCTATTTAGTCTCGTTTGACCTCAATTTCTCTCTTCCTTTTCTGTGATCTAAGGATTCTTAACTGCCCTTAGTCAAGATCATACCACTTCATCAAAATAGCCTTTTCAAATCCTCTAAAGATCATCTATCTTGCCTTTATTATATTTGGTCTTTTGATATTAGTTTTCTAGTCTTGTTTGCTATAAATGTGACTCCATTGCCCAATGGTTAGGTAGATATTTTTATGGTTTCCTTTGTAGTCCTTTATTCCTACCAACATTCAAAAAATCAAACCAAATTGTCCACTCATAGCTAGCCTAAAATCCATTACAAAACAAAGCTAAATCTTAAGGAGAGATCCCTCTCAGGAACTCAGGAAGGCTAGATCCTAAATTTCAAAAGAGTTTCTTGGTTACCCCTAGGTTTATTTAACTATAAACGAAAATCCCACGACCTAATAATTACTAGGGTGATAACATAGTGGCGACCATACTGGGGATCTAACCACTCTCCAGTTTTAAGTTTAATCTTGGAGGAAGATTTTAAAACATATCTTTTCTACTTTAAGATTAAGTTTCAAGGTTGTGGGTATTTATACAATAATCATTCTGGCTCCAAAGAAAGTATATTATACTAGATCCAACCTTGATCCCAACCCTGCAGATATAGTAGACAATCTGGACCAGATAGGAAAAAAGAAAAAACAAACTGTTAGTTCAGAAACTGAAGTACCCCTGAAAAGAGATGATTCTTTACCCAAAGAATTAGTAAGATTATCATATATTGAATTTGATTTGAAGTTCGAAAAATATTTATTTATAACCAAGTCTGAAACTGATTTAAAGGAAACTTTTTTAGATCCTATTTTTACTTCTTTTGCGAATGAAAAATAGAAATTTATTTCAGCACCTATAAAATCAGATAAAAATGAAAGTCAAAATCCAATAAAGAGGGTAAGTGTTACACGAATTAAGGACGTTGATGAAGCTATTAAATTAGATAACTTTTTGTCCCAATTTAAACCTCCAGTTTCTCAACTGTACACCACCATCTTTCCAGCAACAGATTCTACTCTGTATGTTGCCACTTCATTTATAGACTCCACTGTCAGTTCACCCCCAAAGTCTGTTAGTCCAGAGCTGCCTTTGCAGCCTAGGATCATATATTCATCATATCCTCAATCTACCGCCAGTTCCTCAACAGGACCATTCATCCCTGATCTGCCTTTGCAGCCTAAAGTAATATATCCACCATTTACTCAGTCCATTACATTCACTACCACTACACTCACTAGCTTCATAAGCACTTCATCTATATTCCCTAGCCATACCACTTATTTTTCATCTCCTTTTCCAAGCTCTTCAAGTACAGTCTTCGGCACATCTACTGTTGTAACCAGCACTATCCCTGCCACTACTACTGTACCTCCCAGTTTAGCAAAAATCCAAGCCATGGCAGCAAGATATGCTCCCTTGGTCTTACCTCAAAATCTCCATTACATGCCCCAAAATTACCAAAAGGATATCCCATTGTTTGATAATTTTTCACAAATTACTGCACAACAACATATCACTAGAATGAATGATTTCTGGGAAATTTATGACATAGATGAATCTATTGTCCAAATGAGGTTGTTTGCACAAAGCTTGACTAGAGAAGTAGAAACATGGTTTAGAAGTTTAGGTGTTGGTACTATAGCAGACTTAGCTGCCTTTCACAGAGCTTTCCTAAATAAATGGGAAAAGAAGAAGAATCCCTTACAAATATTGTCTGAGTTTGATGTCGTTAAAAGAACTCCTACTGATTCTGTCCAAGAATTTTGCACTAGATACAACAGTGTCTACAATTCTATTCCTGCAGATCTTAAACCCACTCCATATTCTGTGCTGCTCAAATTCCGTGATTGCTTTGATGTAGACATGGCCTACCAACTTAGAGAAAGAGATGCAGAGACCCTAGAACAAATGCAAAAGAACGTTGTTGGTGTAGAAATCAATATCCTTGCCAGAAAAGCCAGAATGAGAAATGAGAGGAGGGTTACTATCAAAGAAGAAGCTTCAAACTTAGATGGTAAATTTGATTTTATTAACAAAACATTAGAAAAATTAGTTGAGAGACTAGACCAAATTGAAAGAAAACCACAATGGGAGAATCAATCCCAAATCAGGAATTCCAACTACAGGAAAAACAACAATCCTGGGAAAGGTAAAGAACCCTCCCCAGATCAAAACATAAGACCCCCATTCCAAGAAAACTTTGCAGAGAGTTCACAAAAAAATGTTGAGGATGAGGAAGACATCAACATAGTGATGGGGATAGATGAAAGAAATACAATTTTCCTCACTCAGGAGGACTAGGAACTCTTTGAGCTACAACAGTTCAAAGTGGAATATGGAGAATCCTTTGATTATAAGCAAGGTTATGACTTCGCAATCAATGAAATTCATAGCCAATATAACCTTAGGAGCAAAAACAAAATGAGCCTACTACAAAAAACAATGCTCCAACTCAACAAAGTAAAAAAAAAAGAATACTGAGGCTCCCAAAACAAAACTTTTGCAGATTATTCCCAGAGAAAATAAACAAAATTCGAACCCATCTAGTCCTAAAAAATAGCCTAGTCCAAAAATTGTAGATATTACAGATGAGGTGGCTCAATCCTCTAAAGATGCCCAAAAAGCTAATACCACAAAAACCACCAATTCAGCAACATTTACTGATCCAAAAAAGAATCCAGCTGACTCAAAATCATCAAATACTAAATCTTCTACTAAGAACTCCAAATCTGACAAAGCATCTGTTAATACTCAAACTGTTCCTAAAAAAAAAATCAAAGATATCAGAAATCAGGAAACTCAAACAGAAGATAAAAGAAAACCTCAAGCTAAAGGTAAAACTGTTGAAACACAAGAAAATCATCCCAAACAGCAGTCCCAAAAGATGAAATAATTCAAGCTATCAAATTTTAGTCAACATTTAACATTCAATTTGAAATATCCAAGTTAAAGATAGTTGTTCCGTTAGTTGAATTGGCTAAAAATGACTTGTATAGATCTATTATTACTGAAACATTGAATGTAAATGAAAATGAGGATACAATTAATATGAGTGATGATAGACCTGAATTAATCTTTGGTCCAAATGTAGATGGAAAGCATTCAGATGGGTTAGTACCTCCATTTTACATAAGCCTTACTGTACATGATCAGATATTACACAATACAATGCTAGATACTGGAGCTTCCCATAACCTAATGCCCAGAGTAATAATGGAAACCCTGAATCTAGACATAACCCAGCCATATAAAGATATGTTTTCATTTTATTCATCTAAAGTCTAATGCATAGGATTGATTATAGATCTGTGTGTAAACTTATTTCAATATCCTGGTAAAAGAATGATCATGGATGTTGTGGTAGCTGATATCCCGCCAAAGTATGGCATGCTTCTTTCTCGCTCATGGGGAGCAAAATTGCATGGATCTCGACAACTTGACATGAGTTATGCCACTATCTCGGTATTTGGAGAGCCAAAAAAACTTTACAGAGAAACCTTAATGAAGTTTATGATCAGTAGTGCTGACAGACCTACCAATTACCCAATCCATTCAACTCCTACTAATCTTGATTCCTTTATTCTCTATAATTCTGATCATAATAATAGCCAAACTGAGCTCACTGATAAGAAGCTTAAAATAATGGATGATTACACTGGTCATGAAGCTTTATGGCATTTGGATTTTGATGGATCAGTGAATAAATCAGGAGCTGGAGCTGGTGTATGGATTACCAACATTGAAACAAGCCATTCCCAAGGACATGTTTTTAGATTGAATTTCAAATGTACTAATAACATGGCTGAATATGAGGCTTTAATATTAGGTCTTCAAATCATTAGAAAATTGGGAGGGAAAAAAATATTAGTCATGGGATATTCTAAGCTAGTTATCAAGAAAATAAACGCAGAATACTCTATTCAGAATCCCAGACTAGCCAGATACAGGGACACAACACATGATTTGGTTGAGGATCTGTTAGAAAGCAAGTTTGCTATCATCCCTAGAAAACAGAATATGCAAGCTCATTGTTTAGCAACCTTTGCCAACACTTGCAAATTTCAATTATCACCAATACAAAAATACATTTCTGAAATCAAACACAGACCTATTGTTCCAGATAATGTAAAATACTAGCAAATTTTCTCAGAAGATGAACAAATCTATCACTTTTTGAACAATGAGTGAGAGTTTCAAAATTGCCAAAATGATAATGATTGTAATATAGATTCACCTTGTAACATAGATTCAAATTCTTGTCAAATAGATGATTTAGATGATTTAGATGTACATAATTTCGATAGACCTATTATATTTACTCAGAGTGACATAGATGAATTGGAAAAAGTAGATATAGAGGAAATGATGGAAGATGAACCAAATTTGATTGATTTAAAACATAACATTTTACCCAGAGGTTTAACTCCCCTAGAAGATTTGTTTGATTCTAATGATGTGCCCAAAAGGCCAAAAATGGAACCAGTTAGGTTTGATATATAAGAGTTTAATTTTGAAACAAATGAAAAACCAAAAATGATCAAACTATCCAAGTCCTTACCATCAGAAGAAAAGTTTAAATACATAGAAATTTTGAAAGAATATCAGGATTTTTTGCATGGGGATATGGAGATCTGAAAACTTACAACAAAGACATAATTCAACATAAGATTCCTTTGAAAGAAAATCAAAAACATTTAAAAAAAAAAACTAAGAAGTATTAATCCAATTTTGTTACCTTTAATCGAGAAAGAAGTTAAAATAATGTTTGATGCACAAATAATCACACCAGTCAAGTATTCTGACTGGGTATTTAATTTAGTGCCCACCAGAAAGAAAACAGGAGAAATTTGACTGTGTATATACTTTAGAAATCTCAATAAAGCTTCCTTGAAAGACAATTACCCCTTGCCTAAAATGGATCATATTTTGCAGACGGGGGCAGGTTCTTCAAGAATTTATTTACTAGATGGTTTCTCTGGTTATAATCAAATTCTAGTTCATAAAGATGATCAAAATAAAACTTCATTTACCACTCCTTTGGGCACTTTCATGTACGTGAAAATGCCTTTTGGATTGAAAAATGCAGGAGCTACTTTTCATAGGGCAATAGATATTGCCTTTTCTAAGGAGATCCATGAATTTTTAGTTATCTATCTTGATGATATTACTGTATTTTCAAAAACAAATGATGAACACTTAGATCACCTAAGACAAGTCTTTATCAAATGTAGAAAATATGGTATATCCCTTAATCCTAAAAAGAGTCTTTTCGAACTAGAAGAAGGAAAACTATTAGGTCACATAATCTCCAAGGAAGGCATTAGAATAGACCTTGAAAGAATTGAAGCTATTTTGAATATTCAATCACTAAGAAACATAAAAGAACTTCAAGCATTCTTGGGTAAAATCAAATTTTTAAGAAGATTTATCTCTAATCTGGCTGAAATCATAAAATATCTCAACAATATGATTAAAAAGGACTCTGCAATAAAGTGGACAATAAAAGCCAAGAAATCCTTCGAATCCATAAAACAGGCCTTGAAAAAAGCACCAATCCTCATCAGCCCAGATTATACAAAAGATTTCATAATATTTTCCTTTGCATCTAAACACACCATAGCTGCAGTTCTTCTGCAAAAAAATAATGAAGGTTTTGAGCAGCCAATTGCATTTTTTAGTAAAGCCCTTAGAGATGCACCTCTGAAGTAAAATATAATGGAAAAACATGTTTTAGCCATGGTTAAGGCCATAAAATATTTCAGAGTTTACATAATTCATTCACACATCATTGCATATGTCCCCAATGCAATAATCAAAGATATTTTAACACAAGATGGACCTGATAGTAGGAGAGGAAAGTGG
The DNA here is from genome assembly GCA_034641835.2 of Pinus albicaulis. Lineage (NCBI taxonomy): Eukaryota > Viridiplantae > Streptophyta > Pinopsida > Pinales > Pinaceae > Pinus > Pinus albicaulis. The sequence continues at coordinate 55,776,902 of CM076579.1, read as the reverse complement.
ATTTCCACTATCCTTGAATACGATCTGGAAATCAAACCAACAAAGCTCATTAAAGGACATGGTTTAGCTAGATTGATGGATGAATCCAATTGTAATTCCTTAGATATTAATTTCATTGGACAAATAGATTACCAAGAGGAGATGGCGACTCCATTGATCAGTGAGGCCTATCTAGAGTCACCATGGTACTCTGATATTATCTTTGTACTAACACATTTACAAGCTCCTCCTGGGCTAACTAAAATGAAAGCAAGATTCATCAAACAGAAAGAAATGAGGTTTTGTATCATAGACAATGCACTTTACTGGAAAGAAAATAGTGGGATTTTACTAAGTTGTTTATTAAAATCTGAGGCTGACAAAATTCTTGAGGAATTTCATGCAAGTGACTGTGGAGGCCACCTATACTGGAAGAGTACAACAAACAAAATACTAAGAGCTGGTTTTTACTGGCCAACTTTATTCCCTGATGTTAAAAAATTTGTTACCTCTTGCCACAAATGCCAAATTTTTGAAGGGAGAAATAAACTATTACCTTTACCTCTTAAGCCTATATCAACTGAAAAACTATTTCAACTATGGGGGTTAGATTTCATTGGTGAAATCCATCCTCCATCCTCGGGCCAACATAAATGGATTTTAACTGCTATAGATTAATTTACCAAGTGGATAGAAGCCATTCCTACTAGGCAAGCCATTGATTCAGCTATAATCTCATTTATAGAAAGTAATATTTTATCAAGATTTGGATTCCCACGTAAGATTATTACTGACAATGTAGCTGCATTTAAATCCAAGAAAATGATTTCTTTCTATCATAAATACCATATTACCTTAGGTCATTCCAAAGCATATTATCCCCAAGGTAATGGTTTATCCGAATCATCAAACAAAAGCTTAATCAATATCATCAAAAAAATTACTCCAAGAAAACAAAAAGACCTGGAATAAAAAGCTAGTCTATGCCTTATGGGCTGATAGACTTACCACAAAAAAGTCTATTGGAACTTCGCATTATCAGATTTTTTACGGAACAGATTCAGTTTTCCCCTCTTCCTTGTGTGTTCCAGTCATGAATATTATCCAGGAATCACAGGTAGAAACAAATCATATTCAATGAAGAATCAATGAAACCATACATCTCCAACAAAATAGGGAAGAAGTTTATGAAAAATCACAAGTTTTTCATGACAAAATCAAAAAGATTTTTGATAAAAGGGTTAAAGAAGATGATTTTTTCATAGGAGATCAAGTTTTGAGATGGGATTCACGGAGAGAGGATAAAGGCAAACATGGAAAGTGTGACTCTCTATGGCAAGGACCCTATGTGATATATGGTTACAGAGGTAATAATTCCTTTTTCATCAGGAATTTGGATGGAACTGAACTTCAAGAAGGACCAGTGAATGGTAGGATGTTGAAACACTACTATTCTTCAGAGTCACTCAAAAGTTAGATTGATTTACTTTATCATTGTAAATATTCATTGCAAGTGTATAGATTGGATTGGAGATTTTATCTACAAAGTTGAAGCTCGAAGAGAAGGTCCTAAGCTTTACAGTATAAAATTTCATAAGTATGAATTGTTGCAGAAAAACAAAAGACAATTATAGGATCATGAAAGTTAAAAATGAAGGCTATTGATCTCAGAGTTCTTGACATTCCACCAGGAAATTCCATCCCCAAGTGAAGCTCATGTTAGTGACCTATAAATATAGGATATATAATTTTTACTTGACTGATGGTAATCTTGTAAATATGTACATACTTTTCTTTCTGCAAGTTGTATTCCCATATTTTGTAAAAAAAAAAAAAAAATCAATAAAAAAAGAGGGTAAAAAGTCCTAAAAGAAAAATCAAAGGACTTAGAAAAAATAGTATACCCCAAAAGAAGAAGATGAATAAAACATGAAACTATGCAAGTATAAATGCCACTACTTTTACTTTTTGCAGTTGATTATGGCAGAGTGTTAATAAATGCCATAATCTGTGATGAGTTGAACAATTTAATCTTGACTTGTCATGTTTCAATTTCATTTGTTGTAGATAGAGAATAAAGAATTGTCGTACAGTTTAATCATGACAATTCAGTAATTAGGTAGAGAATAAGTGAATCCAACAGTTTAATCTGGATTCCTGGATGAAATAAGTTTAGAATTAGATAGTTTTATTGCTTTCAGAAAAAATAAATGTTGTAAAGGTTGCTAGCTCAAATGCACCTAATCAGAATGGAAGAAAAAATGTTAGCAGTTAAAATTGGGTATGTAGAAGAAGGTGAGAAGCATCATTGTAAATATTATTCACCAGGGCTGAAAATAACTAACTTCCCTTCCCCATAGCAATTTATCATTCTAAACTTTCAGTCAGAAAGGCTCAAGGCATTTCCTTGACTTCTGTTGGGACCGGACCCAAGGCTCTATGGCTGATTAGTTAAAAATGTTAAATTTCTATATTAATACCACATATCACATCATTTTCCATTCATGCATTCATTTACCAGGAAAAATCATAAGTAAAAACCTCATTTTTACTTAATGATGCTCTAATCCCCATTTGATTAATTTCCCACATTTCATGAAAGCATAAAACCCTCAAAATGACATTTTATCCTAAGTTAAAGTGATGAAATTATAATGTAAACTTGTCTTTAAACTTCACTTTTCTTAGTTATATTAATGTGTTTTGAGTATACATTTTCCCCTTGTCATATTAACTCTAACTTATTTACTAATTCCTTAGAAAAATAACCCTCTCCTATTAATATAATTCCCTTTATTAAATAGCCACAAAAACCCATTATTATAACTTTAAGCCAAATTTTATTATCCCCGCATGTTTTAATAATACCCAAAATAAATTTGGCTAAAAATAACTTTATTTAAATATCCCACCCCTTTATGGTTATTAAGCCTATTTGGTTTAATTAACTATATAATAAAAATATAAAAGAAATCTTTAAACATAGTTCATAAATGTTTAAATAAAAAAATGTGAATCCCGAAGTTTAATTTAAGCTAAAATTTAAGAATTCCTATACGACTGTTAACATCATTTTTTCCCTTTCCCTTCCCGATACATACCCATTTACCAAAGTCCTAACCTTGGTTAAACTTTCATAGGCCCCATCCTTCCCTGTCGCATTGCATTACAACCGTCTGATCAACATTCCATTTGAAATCTAACGATTCTCATCAAACGTTATAATCGTATTTCATTCCCATCCTTCCCCATCACGTTGAATAATATATGTTCGATCGTCAACACCTTTTTAAATCCTACGGCCCAAATGCAATCCGATAAATCCTTCCCCTGTCCCCACCATTTCCTATCGGATTAATTTTAAACCGTCGATCTCCTCTTACCGAATCAATGGCGCAGATCATAGTACCCGATCCCACCTTGTTTCCCTGCAACTTTCCAAAAGATCTCAGCTGTTCGCTTCTTCCAATAAAATTCGACGGCACGGAATCCATATCGCATTACCAAAGTGATTGGGAAATGTTGACAAAATTTTTTGCGAAAAAAGTTGTTTTATGAAACCACCGCCCGCTACGTGTCCTAATTTCACTGGATCGCTTTGAAAAAGCTAAAAACTAGTTACTGCCCAAATGCAATGCGATAACCACTTCTGGTTTTCCTTCAAATGCACAAACCGCTCCCACCATTAGTATCAAACCTGCAATAAATGTTATGTTTTTTATAAGACTAAAGGTTTTTGACTCAATGGTTCTTATTATTTACATACCTTTTGCACATACACCCTCTCAGATAGCTACTCCAGACACCATTTCAAAGCTGCTTTTGAAATATTTCATCGTTCTATAGTTATTTCCCCTCTAAAATTCACCTCCCACTACTCCGGGTGCGTTCTACCAGACAAGTTGCAACCAGTTTGAAGACTGGTACCACCTGCAACTTTCTTTGACCGTGAACATACCTATTTAAAGGTATTTTTCAATGATCTAAGCCTGCGAATTCCTAATTTTCAACAAAAATTAAACCAATTTGGAATTTTAAAAGCCAAAAGTACTCATCTGAGAGTACTCAAACCTTGAAGAAACAGGGGAAGCCCTGTCAAATTTTTTCCATGATTTGTCATTTCCGCCTGAATGATTTTCCTCATCCAAAAACTATTCCTACAGTGAAAATCCATTTGAATTCCCAAAGACCCCATTGAAAATCCCTTTCGCACCGTCTGCACATTGCCAATCTGCATTTTCCTCTTAAAACCCTTGCCCAGATTTCGATTTTTTTCCCAAATCAGTTTAATTGACCTTTTGTTTCCATAAAGAGCTAAGAAAATAGTTTAATCTTGCTCATTTTCTTCAAAAATGACTAAAAAGTATGTCACCCCTAGGACTGGAGGTCCAAAACCTTAGAAGCCTGCCTCTAGCAAGCTTCAAAGTCCCAAACCTCAGCAACCTGCCTCCAGCAAGCTTCCAAACCCCAAACCTCCTAAGATTGATAAACCTAATCCTATCCTAACTGTAGATTCTACTGAGGTAGTCAGACCATTGCATTCTCCTATCACCTCTGAAGATAACAATCCCTTGATTGACTTAGACTAGAGAATTGCTGATGCCACCTTAGAATTTGATCTGCTTGAAGTACACAACTGGTGTCAGGAAAAATTTGAGAAGAAAGTTTCCGATGATATACCTGTATGGAACTCCAACTTGCCCAAATATGTGGTTCCCATCACCCTTCCTGCTCAGGATTTCATTAGGTTGTGTCAGATGCACTATATTCCTGATCAAAGATGCATGGTAAACAAAGATAGTGAAGTCATATTTTACATAACTGTTGAATCGATCAATGATATGCTCCAACTAATCCATGATCCACGAGCAGTATCATTGTCAATTGAAGACTTGAATCAGATGTATTTAGACCTAGATTTCCCTAAGAAGTTTGAGATCCTTCAAAACTTCATGCCCAATCATGTCAACCTTCCTAAAGTAAATCCACCATATGATACTTTTGACTTCCCTGAGGGCTCCAAACATGTCATTTCCATGTTGTCATTCATTTTAGGCTATGTTAATGATGAATTTATAGATGCCTCCATTTTAGGGTTCCTTTCTACCTTGTCTCCAGGACAACCAAAATTGGTCTTTGACTTTGCCAAATTCATTGTTGACAGTATACATTATCAGCTAATAAAATTACCTAATAATGGAGTGTTTAGATATACTTCATATCTATTACATCTTTTCTTATTTTTTCAAACAGATAATTTTCCCATTGCATTATAGAAGATGGATGTGGAGGGTAAACCTCTTTTAGTAATATTTTGGACCTCTCTTCTCAGAAAAAACAACAGTGAGTACAATTACAGTGATTTCCATAACTTATTTATCAGACCTTCCATTAGTTTGTTGGACAAAGAAGAGCCACCAAGGATCAGTGAAGAAATCAAAATAATTTTACAGTTTTCTAAAAACTGTCAAGTTGGAGACTGGTATCTGTATAAAAATCACACAGAAATCAGAGTGTATGGTGCAATCTTGGCTCCATACAAATTACCAAAGTTTCTAACCACAAGGATCTTTGCTTTGGAATACATAAGGCACATTTTAAACGCAGATGCAATGAACTTTATAGCATCCAAAAAGAAGGCACAATTCAAATTGAAAAGTCAAATTGGCTCTTTCATAGTTAACAGCAGAGATGCTTTGAGGGAGGTAACCAGCAAATTATCGGCATTTAAGTTCCAGGAAATCTTTTATTGGAGCTATGACCCTCAAGGTATTCTGTGCAATCTCATAATCAAATGCAAGTTAACCCCATTCCTTAATGAATCAAAGCCACTAATAGAAAAATATGCCAATCAGTTGGAATAGGTTGCAAATACTTTAATTGATGATGATCAAGGGATGGAAATAGATAATCTACAGGAAAATCAAATGGACAGTACATAGGTGCTTACAGTTAACCAACCAACAGAGGTATCCAATAAAAGGCCAAGGAAAGAAGAACGATATTTGGCAGAGACAATCATTGAAAATAAATTCAAAACAGTCTACAACAAGAAGGCCAAAATGACTATTCTAGAAAAATGAGTCATTGATGTAGATGATACTAATGACTAGCAAACAGATGATGAGGCCACCATGATTGTTAATGAAACACTAAGGAAAATTCAAAATGAATAGGTACAAGCACAGGGAAAGGGCAAGGAAATGATTGAAGTAGAAATGGATACAGAAGCTCACTCTTCCTCTAAAAAAATAGAAGAAACTGATTCTGATATTCAGAAGAAGTTTAAGAAAATAAGGGAAAAGAATGAAGAAATCAAGAATGAAGTTTATTCTAAACTTCTGAAGGGAAAACTAGGAGATAAAGACAGAATAGTAACAGCATTTGATTACTCAACCAATAAAATGATCATGTGTTTTCTCCAACCAGTGGTAACAGATCCAAAATCAACCACAGACTAAAAGAAGACAGAATTTGCAGTGAATGCTGATACTATACATGAACTAGATCAGATTGAGTTCCATAGGAGTGCCTCAGAGACGCTATATTCAAAGGTAGTAAGCAATAAAATGAGTGCTACCACGCTTCAAAAGATTGTATCCAATTTGAAAACTCAAATGAAATTGGATAAATAATCTCTGCATGCTAATGATTTTAGGATCAAATCCTTAGAAGATCTGGTAAAAGAAACAGGAGCAGATCCCTCTACTACTGAAGTTGCTAAGAAATTAATAAGGCAGAAGAATGATGATATTGCAGCCTTAAGAAAGCAACTAAAATTGCCACAGAGTGAACACCCTAAGACAAAAGAAGTTCTTTAGGGAAATATAGAAAAGGAAGAAACTATGCAACTTGTTTTGAAGATGACAGCTAAGATAAAAGATATGTAAAGTCAAATAGAATCTTTAATGCAAGAAAATGAAACACTAAAGAAAGCTCAGGAAATCTCCATTCCCACAGTTATTCCAACTGTAAGTACAGTTGTTCCCTCAACATTGGCAGAAAATTGGGCACCTAAAGGAGTATTGGCAACTGCAGTGTCAATTTATTCTAAATATATCCCTGCCACTTGTTCATCTACATCACAGGTAAGTCCAACAAGAGAAACAACTGACATAGTCAAGGCTATGGAAGACATGTCCTTAAAAGATAAATAAATAATCAGCTTAAAAGGCATCATCAAAAATCTTAAAACATCTAACAAAGATGCCTTAATTACATCCAAAGGACATGAACAAAGAGCCAACAGATTGCAAGAACAGGTAAATATTCTTCAACAACAGGTTAATCTCACTGAGCAGGTATCTTACATTAAGAATTATCTTTGGAAGAACATCATTCAAGGAATACATTCTCAGTGGCCATCAATTCAAATTATTTATGAACAAAAAGAGTTACTCAAAGCATCCCAAATAGAAATACAGAAGACAAAAGAAGAACTGGCTAACAAACCTACTCAAGCCTTGAGACTTATCACATTTTTGAATAGAAAACACAGAGAAGAGCTTGAAAAGTTAAAAATTTAGGATAGAACTGAAATTATACTCCAACTCAAAAAGGTCCTGAATAAAAGAAATATGATGAATAATTTGGAGGACAGATGCAAGGATATGAATTTGGCCATCACAAGATTTTGGGCCAAATACACAGTACTGACACAAGCAGGCCTACCATATAGTCATGCTTTGAATGAAAAATTGATGCCACTGAAGGATTATGATAACAAAACCAGGGCTTATGCCAAAGAGCAAGTTAACAAACCTTTTCCACAAGGGTCTATTACTGGTAAAGTCATTTTGGAATATTTTGATAACTTGTTCTATTTACAAAATGAGATCAAACATATTTTCATGGTTAAGCCCAATTTTGCTAAATATGCAGACACAGATGAAAGTTACAGGAAACTGAAAAGTATGAGAATTCCTAGTGCAGAGAAATGGCAGGAATTCACTGACATACTATGAAAATTGGCAGTCAAGGTGTATCAGGATCAGAAACAGAGTCAAAGAGTATTAGTTAAAATGCCTTTTTACTACAGATAATTCTTTCTAATACAACAGTGAAACAGTAAAAGGAGTAGCGTAAAGAGTATCAGTGACAAAGCACAGGTGAAAGGATGTGAAATGGAAAGAGTGTCTTTCAAGCTATCTTCAAAAATATCTTTTTCCAAAATGCTAGCAAGCATTTTTCAGTAGCTACAACCCAGCAACAAGTTAGGATAATTCATCCTATTTTTTATTGATAAAGAGGACAGCTTGCTAGTTTGTTTTGCAGCTGTCCCTCTTTCTATGTAATAAACTTTATTTTTTCCTAGAGATATTCCTATATGTCTCTAAGATATTTTGTAATATTTTTTGTATAAATACTTCTCTTTTCGAAGTATTATGTGTGGAACAAAATTATCAAAACTACTATAGAATTTTTTGTTGAAAACATTGGGATTTTATGTGAGTTAAGTTGAAGCAGCAGGCTGGAAAATGAAGCAAATAGACATCATAACTAATGATCCTCGTGCTGATCAGATGAGTATTGTATATTCTAGTTTTCATTGTTTATTTCTTTAAGTTTCATTCATACATCTTGTGTTATTTTCCATCTTAAATGAAAAACTAGGAAATGTATTACAGAATCAGTGTAAAAAGCTCTCTGTTCTTACTAATTTTCATAATTATGTTTTCTGTTGATTTCCAGACTTTAGAATTCTTAATTGCTCTTTAGTCTTGTTTGACCTCAATTTCCCTCTTCCCTTTTTGTGATCTAAGGATTATTAACTTCCCTTAGTCTAGATCATACCACTTCATCAAAATGGCCTTTTCAAACCCTCTGAAGATCATCTATCTTGCCCTTAGTATATTTTTTCTTTTGATCTTAGTTTTCTAGTCTTGTTTGCTATAAATTTGACTCCATTTCCCAATGGTCAGGTAGATATTTCTATGGTTTCCTTTGTATTCCTTTAATCCTACCAACATTCAAAAAATCAAACCAAATTTTCCACTCATAGCTAACCTAAAATTCATTACAAAACAAAGATGAATCTTAAGGAGAGATCCCTCTCTAGAACTCAGGAAGGCTAGATCCTGAATTTCAAAAGAGGTTCTTGGTTACCCCTAGTTTTCTTTAACTATAAACCAAAATCCCACGACCTAAGAATTACTAGGGTGATAACACATCGAAACCATGACTCGAGTTAGCTGTAGCTACAAGAGTAGCTATCCCTATGACAGTGTAAACCTAATCTATCTACACTCTATCAACCGCGTCTAGTTCCACCACATCCACGATGGAATCCTTCTAGTGTCTCTCAACTAGATCCACCTGGATTACCCCCATTCAGCATAAACCTACACAGGAACAATCTCCCATCGGATCCTTGTTTCATTCGAATGAGGATATCCTAGAGGCCATGATGGAGCCAGATTATCCATGGGATGCAATGCATCACCGTTCACCTTTTCTCCCCAAGAAAAATTTTGGTCCTAACAACACAAATGAACAAGAGATCTACTCAATCTAAGAAAAATATTTCCTACCATCGAGAAATTTCGACTGGTTCAAAAACCCCATCCTAGCATCCGATTCGTTCGAGGAAGGAAATATGTAAAATATTTCACCCACCATCAAGGTGAACATATCCCAAAATCTGGCAAAGCTCGAATAAATCTCATTGGGGGCAGCATGATCTCCAGAAGAAATAGCCTCTTACACCAAATTGTTGCAAGAGTATAGAGATATCTTCGCGTGGGAATACTCAAAAATTCCTTGGCTGAGTCCTACTATCATAGAGCACCATATTGACACTTGGCCTGACATATCTCTAGTACTCCAGAAACAACGTCAATTGCACCCCTCTAAGGCAGAAGCAATAAAGCGAGAAATCGATAAGCTTCACAAAGCCAGGTTTATCTACCCCATCGCCTATACATCTTGGGTTTCCAACCCTATTCCTGTCATGAAAAAACAGGGCACCAATTTTCACCCATCCATTCCTAAAGACAATTACCTCACTCCATTCATCGACCAAGTCATCGATCCTTGTGTACGACATGACGCTATATCCTTTATGAATGGATTCTATGGGTATAATCAAATCCAAATCTTCCATACAGACCGGTAAAAAACTATGTTCACTACCCCCTGGGGCACATTCGCATACAAGGTAATTCCATTTGGCCTAAAAAATACTGGAGCCACCTTCCAAAGGGCCATGAATTATATATTTCATGACTTGGAACACCTTATCCTCTCCAAGAAGCGCTCAAACCATATTGAGGATCTACGATTGGTATTCCAAAGATGTCATCAATACAACCTACGATTGAACCTCCTCAAGTGTGTCTTCTACGTCAGTGCAAGAAGGCTCTTAGGTTTTATTGTGTCCCAGCAAGGGGTTCGTGTGGACCCTCTCAAGGTCCAAGCCATTAAAGAGGTACCTCCACCATGAACGCACAGACAACTTCAAAGCCTACAGTGGAAGGCCAATTTTCTAAGATGATTTGTCCCAAATTATGCCACCTGTGCTCAAGGGTTCTTGTGCCTACTTCGCCAGGACATTCCTTTTAAATCAGATGACCATGCCCAAAAATCATTTGTTGCGCTGAAGGAGACGTTACCTTAAACACCACTCATTAGCCCCCTGGACTATGACAAAGATTATATCCTGTATCTATTAGCTTCCAAATCCACATTGCCTGGAGTATTTATTTAGGAAGGCCCAAATGAGAAGGAGCACGTAATCTATTACATCAGCGAAACCTTGTCAGGCCTAGCATTTAGATATGAACCTGAAGAAAACACTACCCTAGCATTAATCCATGGAGTCCAGAAACTTTGCCATTACATCATCTTAAAAACCACTACGATTATCAAATATATTAATCCCATCAAATATCTGCTCACACGCCACCTAATGAACCACAAGTATGCATGCTGGATAGTCATTCTCCAAGAATATGACTTACATTTTCACTCCCCCAAAATAAAAAAAGCACTTGCATTAGCAAAGTTCATTACGGACCTCCTAGGAAATTCCAAGGGATCACTAGTAAACGATTCGCTACCAGATGAACATCTTTTCTTTGTAGCAACCGACAACCCTTGGTACGAAGACATTCTCCTATTCCTATGAACCCAAAAGTTCAGACCTCACCTCACGCGAGACGACCGTCGGCGCATACGCCAGCAGGCCCCCTAATATCTCCTTCTGGGAGATGTCTTATACCGACAAGGCATCGATACCATTTTACGTCGATGCCTTACGAACGAGCAAGTGGAACAAGACCTTAATGACTGCCATGGAGGTGCTTGCGGTGGCCACCTATCCGGAATGGCTACCACCCAAAAATTCCTACTGGCAGGGAATTTTTGGCCCTCCCTATTTCGTGACTGCATCACAGTAGTCTAAAGATATGAACGATGCCAATGCTTCGCTCATAAGGCAAGAGCACTGCCCGCTCCTCTACACCCCATCATAGTAGCCAGCCCCTTTTGTAAATGGGGTATTGACTTCATGACTTGTAACCCCGCCTCATCAGGAAACCATAAATACATCATTATGGCTGTCGATTATTTCACCAAGCGGATTGAGGCCATGCCCACATACGACAACACAGCAAAAACTGCTGCCTGATTTCTATTTAACCACGTGATCACTCGGTTCGGTGTACCCAAAGCATTAGTCTCCGACCGTGGGAAACACTTTGAGAATGAATTTTTTGAGGAGCTATCTAACCACCTCAAATTCACCCACGAATTCGCTTCACCATACTACCCCCATTCCAACGGATAGGTAGAAGCTATTAACAAAGTACTCAAAACTATGTTACAACGCATGATGAATAACCATAAAACCAACTAGCACCATATGCTATTTTCCACCCTATGGGCATACCGCATGACGGTAAAGATGTCCACTAGTTTCACTCCCTTCCACTTAGTATATGGTGTTGAAGCCGTGATTCCCATAGAATGTGAGATCGCAAATTTGCATGCCTCCATCGAACTCCTTGATGACACCCAACCACTAGAGCAGCACCTAGTAAAACTAGAGCTTGTCAACGAAAATTGACGACAGTCACTGCAATACAACGAGGCCCACAAGAAAAAGGTAAAAGCATCATTCGACCACCACATCACCCCTCTCTCATTAACCGAGGGAGAATTATTCCTCCTCTATGATGTCACAAAAGAGGCCTTAGGGCCAGGAAAGTTTGAAACCTTGTGGAAAGGACCCTACATCATTAAACATTTCCTTCGACAGGGGGCATACATCTTGATGAAACCGGATGGGACCTGTCTCAATAACCCTGTCAACAGCCTTTACCTCAAGAAATTCTACCCATAAGGGCCAAGATGCCCCTTCCCTTAGAGTGAAAGTGCACACAAACCTAACCACTCAAAATTTTTGACCCAAAGACTTATTTAAAAGTGCTCAAAGTATCACCATGGATCACCAAAATGAACCCTATTTTGGATTTGTTGATGGAGCATCACGATGGTCTCAAAATTTAGCTACAGCTGCCTGGATCATTTACCACCTTGACCAATCAGCACTCTACTCAAATGGGGTATGCATCAGTTTAGAAACAAAAAATCAGGCAGAATATGACATCGTCATCAGGCTTATGTGTGACGCCCTCCATCAGGGCATACAACATATGCGTGTCTACCTTGATTCCCAGTTAGTAGTGTTGCAGCTAAACCAAACATTTGAAACGAGATACACATATATTTAGAAAATATTTGCATGCCAAAAGATTAAGCAGACAATTTGACTATATCACATTTACACATGTACCAAGGAGTCAAAACCAAACAGCTGATCACATAGCTAACAATATCCTAAATTGGAATGCATCTTGAATAAACCATCATACATAAAACAAAAAATATATATATCCATCAGCATAAGAGAATACATAAACCGAAACAGGTGATACATCATGTAGAGCCGCAAAAAATATCTCTCATATATATATATATATATATATATATATATATATATGTCACAATGTGTATATCTGAGTACAAAAATAGTGTCGCTGGCCCAATTGCCAGCCCAAAGATACAAAATTCATCAAAAAATAAGGGAAGCATCCTCATAATGGGTGCTTTCCCTACATACAACAATACTCTACGGGGGTGCCCCCCCAAGAGGGGCACATGGACCCACCACTGCTCTCGGTACCACCACCAGAGTCATTGTTGCAACTGCAATCGCCACCCTACGTAGAGTGGGCCAATAGTCCCTCTCACGAGCCATCACTCTCTCTAACTAGACCTCCTTGAAGTCATACATGAAACCTTGAGTAGGAAAACCCTGGGTCAAGTAGTCCACTTGACCCCAGATTCCTCAAGAGCAGACACTTGAGCTATCAGTTCTGCAATTCGAGCCTCTGCCGCATTAGCACAAGCTCTCTTGGCTGCAACCTCTCCAGAAGCTGAGCTGCTACCCTCCCGAGAAGGGCCAGCATCAACAGTAGGTCCGCCAGCACCACCACCTAGTCCACCTGCATCGCCTCCTCCCTGACCACCCCGAGGTCATCGCAAAGGATTGTGGCCTACCAATCGAGGTACGGGGCGGCCCACCTCGCCAACATCTGCACGAGTAACCAAAAAAATGTCAGTGTCACTAGCAAAACACATAAGTACATATATACTCAAACAAATGAAGAAAACATATAAAACATACCTGCAGACCCCCAAATATAACCAAAGGGGTGACCCATGTCTGGGTCACCCTGGAAGTCCATTCCCGCATACAGGTATGGGAAGAACATCTATGGGTTGGTCTCAAAACAAGCCTCTATCGTGGCACTCCAATAACATCCCACCACGCAACCACCGCCTCGCAGCATCACCTAAGCCCACCTCGTCATATGTGTCTCCCATGGCCCCCCAATAGGGACCAACACTACCGGCCTCAGCAGCACTACCCTCTCGTACATGATGCTACACAAGATACTGGCGTACGAAAATGACTTAGATACACGTTGGACCTTGTTAAATTGTGACACCATCCCCTCAAAACAGAAACGAGAAAAATCGAAAAAATGCCCAGACCTTAGCCGACGCAAAACTCCAACCTGTGGGCCAAATGCCTGATGCAGAGCAAACGACCCCGCGAGTCGCATGATCACTGCTAGAGCGCAGGGCTTTGCCACATATGTAACTGATGTAATGTTAATGCAACCCTCCATAAGAGGCACCCCACCACAATGTTGCCTCTAGAATCTATCCAAGTCCACTCTCCCTATAGGGAGTGGATACCTCAGTGCCTCACGCTAAGGAAGTAACCCAGTCACAAAATATATATCCATCTCAGGACGGATTATCAGGTTCGTACCCTGCAACACGAACATGTTGCGACTCCTGTGCTAGTGATGAATAATGTACCGTAGTAGTCATTCCTGTGACCGAAGAAACGCATTCTTAGCAAACTTCAAAAGGCCCCATAGCACCAACTAACGTTGTGCCCCAGCATCAGTAGCTAAAGCGGTTTGGGTCTTGGGTCAATCTCGCTCCCTCCACACTAACTTGTCATCAACATAGGTACTCATCAGTATAGAGAAAAAACCCAAAAATATGCAAAAAACAAAATGCTTTGTCACCTCGGCCTTTGCGCGCCTATCCCTCAAATAGGCGCACTTAGCGCAGGCCTGTATTTTACATAGGCACGCCTAAGGCACACTAAAATTGGGGAATAGAGTGCCCTCGCATGCTTGTCCCCCGAAATTGCACGCAAATATGGGGCACTTTTGCCAAGATCGCCCACGCAATCTAGGGAAAAATTCACCTTAAGTCCGTACAAACCTAGTCTATATGCACCCCGGCACTATCAAGTTGTAAAAAATTAAGTGCAGAACGTCATGGAGGTTACCCGGGCATAGTATCACTAGTCCCTGTTACATTGGCTGACTGCAATGGAAAGAAATGCTACGCAGAATCCTCTGACCTCTCAAAACTTAGCAAGTACAAATGAATTGAATTAGGGCCATATTCACCTATTTATCACCCTTTTCAAAAACTTCAGAAGGCCATAATGAGAGATCAGGAGGTCACTTTTGTGAACCGTAAGTTGCACCGTAATCAACACTCCATGATGAACAAAAGCGATGCCACACATTCTCTTTCTAGGAGAAATACATTTTCAACGCTGGAAGGTATGCCCTCTCTCATCTTCCTTTTTAAAGCTCGTGCCTTTCAATAATATTTAATAAAAAGAAGATGCTTTCACTTGAGGTAGTTTTTTTTATAGGAAAATCTTGCAAACCATCCACAACATTATCTCCTGAAAGTTCTAAAGCAGATATCTACTCCCAGCATGATAGAGTCCCATAAAACTCTGCACATTTGGACATCATTTCTCCATTAGAAATAGACCATGGTGTCCTCATATCCGACTGTATTTATCATCACCTCACCCTGCACATGATAAACATCGGCGTTGGTCGGTAGAGCCTCCCCTCCATGGTGCCCATCACCCACAGTAGACCATATATCAAAACAGAAGTGACGCCATGGCCATACCACTTCAGTCCGGGAAGTGCTTTGTGCCCATCCATTCATCATGCATAAGGTCAAGGCTACCATACAAGCTGAAACCCCCTTCCCGAATGACCAGGTTGTACAAGAAGATAAAGAGTGCAGCACCGCGCCTCGCATTTGGCCCACCATACCTCTAGTAGCATAATCCCATCTGCGATACCTTTACATCCGCTTCATCAAACCTGCACATGAGACCAACCAATGGGACCCCCACCCCTAGCAAAACACCTTCCTCATGCCATCAGTGAGCGAACACTTTCATGTTTTGGGGTACCCGTATCTAAGTTTTGTACAAACCAAACCCCATTATTTTATTCTTTTGGTAAGTGTACAAAGACCTAAAATGATGCACTTTGTCCCTTCACCCTCTCATTTCATATTTTCCCCCATGGAAGCAGTCCCTGAACACCCTTGGTCAGAGTATTTCACCCACCATGCACAAACCATCATGACATTCATAGCGGGTTTACACCCACCCTGGAAGTCCTACCGACTCCAGGGATTTCCCCTTCAAAGATAACTATGACTGCTGCCAAGTTGCTTAAGTATACTTCGAAATCGGGCCACTGAATCCCCATCATTACTTTTCAGTCACCTCTCGCCAACATGTCTATGTTAAACCCACCACAACTAGGTCCTCGATACCTCCTATCGGCGACCCCTCTTTCATTTGACGCTTCCTTTTTTGTCGACTTCAACACCCATATTCCAAAAAGGAAGTTGTACCTTGGATAACCCCTCTCCATACAAAGGGGCATCCTCAGGTGGCACTATGGGAGACATCATTATCCATAGATTTCATCGATCCTCCTAACATTCGACTACAACAAAATCTTTCATGTCAATATGGTATCGTACCTTACAACCATTTCACTTTCATCAGATCCGTCGAAGACCCATGCCTCCATAAGGGTCTCTATCAACAATGGTTACATGGGAAGGTCCCAGCTAGCACCTATGCGTACATTGCATAGCTATATGCCATACCAAGTTTACGCATATGGGTACCAAATTCCACCTATTGTGAAAGAAAAAATGCCCTTGAGGGTGTCAGCAGTCATCGTCAACAACCGCCAGCATCACTACCATAGCAGTGACATAGATAGAACATATATCTATCAATTTTGTTTAACTAGCCATAGCATCAAAAGCACGGGACATGCCTGCCTTGTTGAAATTTTGTATGTGTATTCCAAATTGTATTTACTTACAAGGATCCCTTAGGCCATGGTCATTCTTGGAAATGGTGCAGGGTGTTTTCAATCCCAAGGCTTCACTCAGGTCTCTCTCTCTCTATGCACAGTAAAAAAAAGAAACTATAATGTTTTTTGTCTATACAGTTCTTCCTAGACCTCACACATTAGGGGGTAACTGTTAACACTAGAAAATCGTACAATAGAAGATGACTTTAATTAATTTCAAGCCAAAGGATTTACAGGGCTGGAAGACATTAGAGAATCCAGAAAGTATTTAAAAATCTCAAAGTTTTGAGGAAAATCAAATTTGAACTAGTCTTAAATGTTGTTTGCACACATTATCCTTCAAGAAAAGTGCCTTCTGTGCACCTTTTTGCCTGATATGTGCACATTCCTGAGACTGGAAAAATGTCACTATTTGGGACCACACAAAGAAAAGGACAAGTCACTCCTTACTTGAAGCCACCTAAGGATAGCCACCAACACCTCCTTAGACATTATGTGAGCACACAATGGAATATTTGGAGAACACAAAGGAATCATACCCCTCTCTTGGGTCACCATCCTCCATGTACCAAGAGAGGGAAGGAGCATTTGAAATCTACTATATAAATCCACCATGAGATGAAGAATGGGTGATCACATTGCTACGCTGGATAGAATTTCCGAAGCAATACCAGCAGTGTGTGTCCCAGAGCTGAAGACAGAGGGGACTCACTCGTTGACCACCCAACAAGTTCAGTCCACACAGTAGAGAGAGAGGGAGACTGCACTGAGGACAGCTTGGGATAAAAACATCCTTGCATCGGGACCTAGAACCATTGTCTAGGGGGCCTTTGGCAAGAGGGTAAAGTATCACTCTTCTTACTACCAACGCTCAATAAGAGGGGCCTAGAGCCATCGATTGCATTATTATGTCATTTGACTCGTTCAGAGCTTCTATTTATTTATGTTTAGTTTTAGTTTAGTTTTTAGATTACATTTGCATGCTTTTCTTCTATATAGTATGCTCATTGACTCCACTTCTTTCTGCCTGTTACCAATAATTTAAAGGGGTAAACTGCACCCCTAAACTGGTGTGATTTCATACATATGTGCACCAAACACACCACAAAAAACGTTGTTTATTTGGTCAAGGTTGACCTAGTCCACTTGCTTTATCCCCTTTTCACACCTAAGGGTGCTTTATTAAGCTGAAAATATGATCCACTTTCACATGAGAAGTGGTTTTGTTCCTAATGAAGAGATTTATGGGTCTCCCTACCCACTTATTCATCAAACAAGAAAGAAAAATTAGATTTTAATATTCCAATTAGATGCATGCTAATTTAGGAATATTACAATCCTCCCCTCTCAAATGTTGCTTATCCTCAAGTAACTGCAAGGATAGATCTGCAAAATATAGGGAACCTTCATCCACATGTGAAGCTCCTTCCTCAAAGCTATCAGCCATATAAAATGAATCACCCTCCAGAATAGTAATTCATAGAAAAAATCCTCCCATTTGAGAGGCTCCTCCCAAAGACATAAGTCAATCATATGGCTTCCTTCATAAGGAAACAAGTGATATAATGTAGCAACCATATAATGTCCCATGCTCCCCTTGAAGCATGAAGTAATGTGGGAAGTTTCATTCCCAATGGACACATCCAACCAATGTGTCATCCCCCAATCATGTCCCCAAAAATAATAAGAACGTCATCAACATATGGGATCAAAGCCAGTGATACATAAATAATCAAATGTAATAATGGAGGTGGATAATAGTCCCACATGTGGAACCAGCACATTATATCTCCTGACTGCATTATATATTGATATGGTAAGTGGTTTCCCCACCACTTACTTGCTGCCCAAGTCTTCTCACAATGGTTGAAAAAGTGAGAAATGTTTGGTGCTTTTGGAGTGCACCCACAGTGATACAACATCTCACTATATCCTCCAAGGGAGTGGCCATGTTCAGAAATGTTTATGGCCCAAATTTTGCCATGAAGTTTATATGGAAGAATGCTCCTCCTTGGAGAAATGGCCTGCATATAAATGGTAAAGGAATGAAAATAATCATCAAATGAAACATCATGTACATAAGCATGTTCCTTACCAAAATTTATGGTCATACAAATGGAGTGGTCCATAGATAGATCCCCCCTCATTCTGAAAGAGGAAAGACGTGGTTGTGATAACTCCTTCATTGAGTTATGTGTCTCTCCCATCTCCACATGTTCCATGCATATTTTAAAATGATGATATAGTTCCTCTTCAAAGCCTTCCCATGTGTAGCTCTCCATGATAGTGTTGTAGGCTCTCATGGAATAAGTATGGCTGAAAAGAAAATATTCATGTGCTCTTTGTAACAACTTCTCCTTGAGCTTCGAGGCTCTAGGTAAGAAGATGCTTCCATAATAATAGATGACTTCATCTTGGACTGAATAGCCCTCTTCATGTAGCTGGTCATCAAGTATCATGCATGTGAAAATATCCTTGGAATAATCCACCAATAGTTCGGATTCCCAATATGGATCTATCCTCCATAGTGACAATGCTGATGATCTATCACAAAGAACATATGTCATATGGTTGTCCTCCTCTTTGAAATATCCCATGCCAAAGGTACATATTGGAAGGCTGCTAACCTTCCCATGTTGCTCCTCCCACATCGCAGAATTTGAAATGAGAGTGGGTAATGATGATGTTAGGAGAATGTCTCCCTAGTTCTTGAGTCTACCCAAGACTCTTAGCGTTGTACAATGACCTACTACTCCCACTCCTCTTGGATGTATGAGTGGTAAAACATGTTGAGAGAACTCTTTGATCCTCTTCCAATCAGGGGGTCTCCCTGGTGGAATGCCTCCATGTAATGAAACATCAAGGCCTAGAGCAGGCTGTAAATGTGAGTGGACTGATTTGTCCCTGCTCTCATTGCGCAAATCATCCTCCAGCCTCTGTACATAAACCTCCTGAAAAGGATGGGTGTATATGTTCCCAATCATTTGGTGTTGGCCCTCCTTCTCATTTCCTCCTACCTTCTGCAAGATCTCACAGTCTAAGGTGTCTTTTTCAATTGTAATCAATCTATGTACATCCAACATCTCATTGGTGTCAAAAGTCTTGATCACAAAGAAATGATCTATCATAGTGTGTGTCCCCAAGATTGCATTCAATGTTGGAACACACTTCCTCCATTGTTTTGTCTCATTGCCTATCAACATAGACACATGCTGCTCATGAAGTTCATATGTAAGATCCTTTGGAACTTCTTGCAAAGATGCAAGAGCTCATCTAGTTGAAGCAATTGCTTCATCTCCATCTCCAAATAGAAGTAGATCTCCTCCTGCTGTCACAGCGCTGGAGGATCTTTCCAGCTCTTCCTCTTCCTCCTCCTCATCAATGGAGAATACCTCATCATTAAGAGATCCTTTGTCTTGATCTCCTCTTGGAGAAGGAATCCTCATGTCTTCCTCTTGAGAAGAAAGTTCTTGCTGAAGTGGGGCCTTTGCCCTTGGCAAAGCATGTCACAAATCTTTAACCCCCTCAACGATGTTCTGAAATGGAGTTGGCTTCATGGATCCTTCCAACTCATGCAAAAGTTCTGATTTCTTGGGCTTGGTTTACTCTCCCAAGGAAGTTTCACATTGTTTTAAATCAAATCTTTTCACTAACCTCCTAGTGAACTTTGCATAAGTAGATATATTTGCATTATTCAATGAATAAGATTCAAATAACCACCAGGCATAAGCCTTAACTTCAAGATGCAGCGTTGCTACTCTAATGGCTTCCTCTTCTGAAACTTGATGCGGCTCGAAATATGTGTTTAGCTTCTTTACCCCAGCCTTGGTTGTGCTCTTGGGTGACCCATCAAAAGTAGGCAGAAAGAATCTACCCAAAGTGTGTTGCATGCATCCTCTTCTTCTATTGTAGTTACTGGGTCTTCTATCTTCCTTGATTTGACAAAACCCTTGGACGCTTAGATGCTCCTTGAATCTTCTAGACTGAAATTCATATTCTTGGAGATAGTCACCAAGAGTCTCCTCCTTTGGTATCTCTCCTTCTTCTTCTTCTCTTGCCAAGAATGTAGGCATGGTACCACGTTGTAGATCTGATTGTGTGGCTGAATGCTCACACACATAATATGAAGAACTGGAGCTTTATTCATGTGCAAATCTTCTTGAGGGACCTTCACGTCTTTCCCTCCTTATTCCCTTGATTTCTCTTTTAAGCTCATGTGACAGGAACTCTTTATCTTGAGGATAAGATGAAGAGAAGGAGTTCCCTAATATCCTTCTTAGAGCCATGAAATCCATTGCTAGAGATATCAAAGAGATGAGAATGGATAGATTCAAGGAATCCCCTAAAGGATTTCATCATGGTGAAGGCTTTGGCATGTCTCATCACTGGAATGATCAACCAGTGTAGTAACCACAAGTTTCCCAATGCTCTACAATGCCTACATTCTTGGTTGTGGGAAAGGAAGGGCTTCAAGAGCAAGAATCCCTTGAAGACAATTTTATGGGGTATGAATCTCAAACTCATAGATTCAAGGATCACTTTAGTTTTCAAGAATTTTGTCAAATCAAGGACAATAAAAGACCAAGGCATCACAATAGAAGTGGTGGATTCATTCAGAATCATGATCGACACCACAATATGGACATATTTTTCTTACCCAAATTTGATGGGTCATCCAATTGCACTTCCAAATCATGGGTAGAGAAACTTGACATCTACTTCCAGTTGAACAAAGTTCCAGAAATGGAGGCCATTAAGATTGAAGCGCTGCACCTTGAGGGTGAATCACATGATTGGTGGTTCCATGGCCTGTCTACATTGGATCATGCCAATGTAACTGCATATTCAGAGTTCACTAGAAGCTGGGGGAAATATTTGATAGAAGAGATCCTAAAGCACCATTCATGGGGTTTGCAAACTTAAAATAATCAGGTAATCCAAAAATTACATTTCTGATTTTTTAAGACTTTCTGTTATGGTTCTTGATTTATCTACAACAAGAAGGGTGTATATGTTCATTGATGAGTTAGATGAACCTCTTCATGGGTTGGTTAAGTCTACCAAGCCCACTACCCTACAATATTCCATTGAAATGGATAGAGACCTTCAAGATGCCTTGCCAAAAGCAAAGGAAAAATTTCAACACAAGCCCTCTTTTCCATCAAAGGGAAAAGAAGAGAAGGCTCCTCCTTCAAAGGAGAGCCAATATAAAAAACCTCTTGATGATGATGTCCGAAGAGATTTGAGGAGGAGGAAGCTTTGCTTCACATGCCAAGAAGCTTGGGCACCCGGACATAGATGTGTAGTAGGAAAGGAACACTACATAGAGGCCTTCTCAGATGATGAGGAAGAAGAAGAAGATGAACCAAGAAGATGTCACAACACTGACATTACAGAAGATGAACCAACACCATCGGGAGATGGGAATGGATCATTTTCTCTTATTGGAGAGGCTCTTGCATCATTGAGAGGAATACCTAAGTAATTGAGCTTAAGAGTTCAAGGTTCCATATTGAATCAGAGGGTTCCTGTTTTGATTAATAGTGGGGCTACCTGCAATTTTATAGACGCCCAACTAGTGCAAAAGAGGGCAATACCCACTGATTCTTTTGAGGGATTTTCTGTTTTTGTCCCAGGAGATAAAACAATGCAATGCATGCATTATGTTCCATCATTATGAATCACCATGGGAACATATACATTTATTGATCACTTCTTTGTGGTTGACATACCTAACACCAATTTCATATTGGGTGTGCAATGGTTGATTACTTTAGGGAAAGTCACCACTGATTGGGAGACTTTGCAAATGGAATGGGTGGATAGAAAGAGTGGAAAATCTCAAATGATTAAATCCATGCACAAATATCCCTCACATACCACTTCCACACAGAAATCATAGATGGATTTTTATAGTGGAAGTAAGGACCTAACAGTCCCATCTATTATGCTTATGAGATTGCTGCATGGGGCACTATTATTTAGTGGAAAACCACCTGGGAGGCCACCTGATTCAGATTTGGTGAGATATATCTCACAACATGATGCTCCAAGCATAGATCCAGGAGGGATGGGAGCATTAGAAGGCCATGATACAGTGCTGAGAGTCTTGGGTAGACTCAAGGAGGAGGGAGACATTCTCCCAACATCATCATTACCCACTCTCACTTCAGGTTTTGTGTTGTGGGAGGAGAAGCATGGAAGGAATGACCTTCCAACATATACCTTTGATATGGAAGATATCAAGGAGGAGATCAGCCATATGGCAGATGTTCTTTGTGATAGATCATTAGCATTGTCATATGGAAGATTGATCTATATTGGAGATCCCAACTGTTGGTGGATTATTCCAAGGATCTTTTCACATGCATGATACTTGATGACTAGCTACATGAAGAGGGATATTCAATCCAAGAAGGATTCATCTAATATCATGGTAGGATCTTCTTATCTAGATCCTCCAAACTCAAGGATAAGTTTCTACAAAGAGCTTATGAAGAGTTATTTTTCAGCCATACTTATTCCATGAAAACCTACAACACTATCATGGAAAGCTACACTTGGAAGGGCTTGGAAGAGGAACTATATCAGAATTTTCAAAGATGCATGAACCATGTGGAGTTGGGAGAGATACATGACTCTATGAAGGAGTTAATTCAGCCACCTCTTTCCTCTTTTGGAATGAGAGGAGATATATCTATGCACCACTCCATTTGTATGAGGAGAAATTTTGGTGAAGAATATGATTGTGTACCTAATGTTTTATTTGATAAACATATGCATTATTTTACCATTTATATGCAGGCCATAGCTCCAAGGAGGAGTATTATTCCATATAAAATTCATGGCCAACTTTGGGCCACAAAAATTTATGAACATGGCCACTCCCTTGGAGATCAAAGGGAGATTTTGTATCATTGTGGGTGCATTCCAAAAGAACCAAACATATCTCACACTTTCAGACATGGTGAGATGACTTGAGAAACATGTAAGTTTTGGGGAAACCACTTACCAAATCATTATCTAATGTATTCAGGAGATTTACTATGCTGGTTCCACATGTGGGACTATGACTCACCTCCATTTTCACAAATTTCTGTTTGTATGTACTTAATTTTGATCCCATACATTGATGATGTACTTATACTTTTTATGGGAATGTTTGGAGGGAGGATGGGAAGTATGTATGTGCCCTATGGGAGGGAGATTATCCATGCTCATTATGTTACATGTTTCAGGGAGAACATTGGGCAAACCATGTTTGTTTCATTTGAACTATTGTCTCCTTGTGGGATGGATTATTTACATCTCATGAGAACTTTGGAGGAGAAATTAATGGAGGGTTGGATTGGTTAACACTTAGCTTATGACGGAAGATTATCACATGTGGGTATCACCAATGGAGGAGGAGGAGAGTTGCAGCACTCACCTTGTCAGTTGCTTGAGGACAAGCAACATTTGGGAAGGGAGGACTGCAATATTCCCAATTAGCCATGAGCTAGTTGGAATATTAAATTTTGTTTTGCCACTTTGTTTAATGAATAAGAGGACAATGGAGGTCCATAATTCTCCTTAATAATGAATAAATCAATGAAAAATGTGAAAGAGATAAATCTTGGCAGCTTAATTAAGCACCCTTTGGTGTGAAAAGGGGTTGGATCACTTTGACTGGGTCAACCTTGACCAAATCAACAACGTTGTAATGGAGGAGTGGTCATCAATGAAAGATAACATAGTTTTAGATGGAGATGCTTTGTGTAGAAGTAGTGCTATTATTGGATGGGGAATAGGGTTTGAAAGCTCATATCTTATTTAAGGAAGAGGATGGCAGCCATATTGATTATGTTTATGTATATTGATATTTCTGAATATATGTTCTATTTTGACATATATATTTCTCTTGTTGTTTACCTGAGATAGAGTGTTTTTTAGCACAGGGTGTTCCTGATCGGGAATCCCACCTCTTCCATTGAGGAGTTCTTGGAGGAGTCTTGTATGACCTTGTTCACTATCAGGCTTAAGGCCAAGCTTCATCTTTCATTTACAGCGTAGATCCTACTAAGGGCTTGGTTTTTTTGTAGGTTGCAGCAAGTGGAGACTAGATCTCTAGATCTAGGCCATTTCATTGCTCATTTTTAGTGGAGGGGGCTTTCTTTCCATTGGGAGGACAATATTGAGGGCCTTTGTGCATATTTTTAGATCTTGGCATCAGGCCAACTGGTTATTCATCCCTACAGTGCATTTTACTTCTAGATCTGCGTTATTTCTATACGAGGAGTTGCAGGGTGGTTTGGCACACCATTTGGAGAGTTGATTTTCTAGTGAAGGGGATCTGCCTT
This sequence comes from Pinus albicaulis, assembly GCA_034641835.2. NCBI lineage: Eukaryota > Viridiplantae > Streptophyta > Pinopsida > Pinales > Pinaceae > Pinus > Pinus albicaulis. The sequence goes on along the minus strand of CM076579.1, from coordinate 55,751,839 downwards.
TTGCTTAGAGGATATATTGGAGGAGGCTATTCTATTGATCATATCAGATCAGCTACACTTTCCATATCTATATTTTTCAATAGATCTGCAACCTTAGGGCCTAGATCTACAACTTGTACATGGTGTTTTGCTGAAAACCCTTAAGGGGTTCTTCAAACAAGGTTGTATAGTTCTTATACCTAAAATAGATATATATTTTGAGGCACATATCAGCCCTAGATCTGATGTATAACCATTTTATGTAGCAGAGCTAATAAAACAATGCTATAAGGGTCTTCCAACTTTATATGTAGTTGTAGCACCTCATATTGAGGGATTTTGTCCATTGGAGGCTTATAATTTCTTTTCGTGTATCTTATGGCCCATTATTATGCATATTTTGTTGCCTCCCATGTGGGAAGTTTCCGTAGAAACTTTCCTTTGTCTCTTCTGTGAGCCCTCTATTTTCTGTGAGAAGCTTCTTCTTCTTTTGATAACATAGATGCAATGTCTTCATAGGTTGAGCCAAGATTATGCTCCGATACCACTGTAATATTCCCAAATTGGAAAAGCAATAATATAGCTCATAATAATGGAAATAGCAGCAAGTATTAACACATTACAAGTGAGAAAAATGATAGATCCATGGTATTATGTATAACAACAATAAATAAATACATGATCTTGGGGATCAAGCCCCTCAAGATAGGCAAAAGAAGCCTCCAATGCCAAAATGCACCCAAAACATGCAATACACTGCTACATAAAGTATTGAAGCAAGCACAGTGCAGTTTTAGTGACTAATACTGCAGCTGGAACATATATATAAATGGATCTGATAAGATCATCCTCATACAGGACCAAAAATGGAGACCTATGCTCCTCAACACTTTTCCAAGACAACCTAGGATGGGTTTCCAGAAATACACTACATATGAATGGTGGATCTAAAGCCCTAGGGCTGAAGATGCACTAAAACTGAAGCACATAGAAGGAGGTGGCTAAATCTAATGTAGATATGAAAGAACTCCTCCAAATGGACTATCTCAATGAAGGGTTGATCCTTTTAATGGAAAGCAATCTATTTTTGCTGAGGATACTGCTGCTGCTGGAAACTGCTACTTCTCCGGAGAAGAACCATGTGACAAAGGCTCTTAGAGTGCTCAGAATGATCTGGGAGTTTAACCACAGATTCTACTCAAACAACCGAGAAAAATCCAAAAATGGTTTGACCATATTTTAACTTTGGAATTCAGTCATTTTTGGGTTGCACACTACAACAACTCACTAAAATAATGGAGATATAGACATAGACATAACTCAGAAATCAACATATAGTGCAACCAAATAACATAACACAGAGATATTCCGATATTAGCAAAAGGGTCTTCTCATTCATTAATACTTCAGATTCCACTTATAGACTCTTTATGGGGTCCGAACATAGCAGGATTTAGGGTCTCCACGCACACAGCCAGCAGGAGCCCTCGCTAGACGAATATACACAACAAGTATCACAGATCCAACATTTGTAGTCAAACTTAATCCAACTTTACCTCTAGACTCGATCTTATTCATCTATTTTTACTACTATAGCCTGTGCTACTCTATGATCCGCAAACCATGGTTTGCGACCCTTTGGTCTACCCTTTGACCCATTACAATTCATTGGGGGATTCGAACCTCCCTAAAGCCCCTGCGCTAGAATAATTTATTACAAAATATTACAAAATTGCCTCAAAATTTCTATTAGGGGACCCCTCTCCAAGAGCCCCCCAACATAATCTTGTGACTTGTCCCTAGTCATAGTGGTAATGGGGTCTTCATTTTGAGCTCGAGTGCCTCGATAGCCACAAAAAAGGGGGTTAAGATACCTGCACTTTGGGCTGCAACGTTCTGCAAAGTTTTTACCAACTGTTCAGACGGAGGCCCTACGATAGCTTGAGTGACCTACTTCAGGGTGTGGTTCAAACTGCAAATGGTAGAATCAAGGTCCTGAGAGAGTTGCATGGCCTCCTCCGCCCAAGGCTTGATGTGATCAGTGACAATTTTCTTTAGAAGATGGAGTGCCTTTACCTCACTTTGCAGCACCTGGCTGGTATGAAGGCATGCCATGTGGTGAGCAATGATGAGGGTAGGGAGAGCTTCTTGTAAGTCAGCGAACTCATGCTCTTTCGCATGTAGCTCCTGATTGAATTGCTTGACTAGAGGATCTGTATGCACTAAAGTCCATAGCCCCATGGCCTTGTTAAGCATGGAGGATCCATACAGGACAGATATTGAAACGCCAGCCACCACGTTCTCGATTGAAGTTGTTCGCTATGCGTGCGCTTCGAGGGGAGTCTTGGGCTTCAGCTATGCTTGCTGTTGTGGCTCATTTGAAATATCCTTTTTTTTTTAATTTTCAAAAATACAAAAAAAATAGAAAACTATGAAAATGTATGTTAAAGTATAAATTTTCTCATACTTTAACATAAAAGATGTAATATTTTTTATATAAGTGTAAAGTTTAATACTTTAAACTTCTTATGAAAATGGGTCCCAACACTCAGTTAAATAACGAGCAGGTTTATGAGCGAGATCTGACTATTCATTTGGCAAGAAATGAAAGTGGCAACCCGCGAGCACTTTCAGCACGTTGGTTAACAAGGAGGGTGCCTTCGAAGTTGACCCATTTGACTGTGGGGCCGATCGAGATCTACGACCAAGATTAACTATGGAGGCATGATCCTGATAAGTCCTTCGTACCTTCTAGGCTGCTGCAATGACGTAAGAAACTATCAATAGCTAGTGGCTATGTCATAGTATAGTTTAATGTCCTTTTGGCACATCAACTCAGCATTTATTTCACAAACCTACGCCAACCTATTTAAGATTGGTTCTCATTTCACAAGGTTATTTTTATTTTTCTACACTTTTCAATTTTTCAATGTCTCTGCCATTCATTGTTATTCACCACCTTGTTATTGTTCACCACCCCAATCAGGATTATGGCCAAGTGTATGTCTCTCTCAGGTTCATCCAGTCATATTCCTCTCATAGACACTAAGAGGGATATTCAAGATACTATTTTTTCTGTAGATCATCTTCAGTTCTATCAACAGGTCTGTCTCAATGACAAATCTTCTCCAATTTTCACCACCATGGTCAAAGGAGGTGTGTTGTCTGCATGCATTCCAAGAACACACCATTTTCCTGATTTTGTGTATTGGCTAGTGTCTATCATGTACCCGGGAAAGTGTTTCGTGATGAATTGTGAAGGAGAAAATATCTTGAAGGTCTCATCTCTATTAATTCATCAAGCTCTATGTTACATCGAATCAGATTCCTATGTCCAATTCACTGATGATTCATTGATAGCACATTATGATAGTCTCGTAGGTCAAGAATTCAATAAATATATCTTTTTCCTGAAGCCAGATACGAAGCAGTTTTTACCTGACAGTAAAGAATTATCTATGGAGGCTTTTGATGAAAAATTTCGACCAGTGCTGAGGTGAATTTTGAAGATATTGGGGACATAAGATGACAACATAATAGAAAAATTAGGTTTGGGAATGTTTGATCTGATGATGAAGCCAGGGGTAGTGCTGGATATTCCTTCCTATTGGAAATAACTTGTTAATACTCAGCTTATGAGCATCTTATTGACTGGTTCATTCAGGTTCCCCTCTCTTATTATTTATCTCTTTTTATATCAAAATGTAGAAGAATTATTTCATCTAGGGTTAAATATCATGGATACAAATAAAAAGAGGCAGCCAGTAGTGTTTTGGACTGGCATAGTAAGAAAAGAACAGAATGAGGAGAGTTTTTTTTATTTTGTAAATCATTTTATGTCTACTGCATATAAAATTATGAATGGGGCTCCTCCCCCATGCTTCCTGCCAAAGGCTCAAGAGTTCTTACAGTTGGGAACAATTGCAAGTTTGGTGATTGGTATGTTTTTGAAGACCATTCAGAAATTTAACTTTATGGGGATGGGGTAGAACCATAGAGACTTCCTGTATTTGTGCCTATGAGATTATTTTCTTTGAAGTTCATTAGGTAGAGTTTAAATGTTGGCCAAGTACATTTTGTGCCTATGAAAAAAGGTCATATGTTTAAGTTACCTATGTCTGTGGGTCCATTTATATTCAATATGAGACATGCAGCTGATGAAGTCACTATGATTTTAGATAGAATGCATTTACTGTTAGGAGAAAATTGGGCTTACGACCACCCTAAAGGGATCTCAAATAGTTGAATTGAAAATGGTTATTCAATATTTATTCATGAAAGTAGACTTGATATAGAAAAGCTGGAAAATAGGGGTTTTGCAGGTTCTGTGGGCTCAAATATACAAACTCTTGTCATATTTGAGAAATCTAACAAGAGGGGTAAAGAAGCAGTGATTGATTTAGAGGATGAAGAGCTGAGAACTGAAAAGAGAACAAAGATTAATGAAGACTTAGCAGCTACTCAACCTGGTTTCTCACTACAATTGGGAGATGAGAAAAATTTCCCAGCCTCACCAAGAAGACATGAAGAGGCTTAGGAGCAAGTACCCTTTATTAAACAAGTATTTTCTCAGATTTCTGGAAGAAATCATAAGATGACGACTAGCATGGAGGCACAAGCTGAGTATCAAATAACTCCAAATCAAACAAGATTGTTGATTGCCATGGATCTTGAAAAATATTATTTTAAGATTTCTCTTTCTCATCCCTCTGATATGACTATAGAGTAATCCAATAATTTTAATACGGTAAATCTAACTATTGATGTAAGGAAGATTCCTTTGCTTGATAAAGTAAATATAGATATGAAAACAGGTCAACTAATAGTAAATGATTTGAAAAAAACTAATGCAATGGCTCTTAAAGCTGAGAACATGTTAGGGAAGGTCATCAAGCAGCTGAAATTGGAAAAATACAACTCTAGGACTTTGAATACAGAGAATGAGGAACTTAAAAAGATAATTGTAAATATTGGAGTAGATCCAAATGATAGGTCTACTGTGCAGAAGTTGTTACAGAGTGTACAATCAGAAATTTCTGTGTTGAAGAAAAATTTGAAGTTTCCCACAGGGGACCATTATATGGCAGCAAAAGTAGCAGAAGTGGAAAATGAGAAAGAGAACCTTCTTTAGCAGATTTTTCAGAAAGAGGAAGAAATTACAAAGTTAAAGGAAACTATGCTGTCATTAAGAAATCACATTGATTCTCATACCTGCACTATTATTTTTCCATCTAGTAGTGAAAATCTAGCATCACAGATAGCTCAATTGAATACTGAACTGAATATGGAAGAGAGAGACCTCAAAAGGACACAAAATGACCTAGAGACAGTAACAAAGATTATGCAAGCAAAAGATGGGGAAATAAATAAATACATGACATATTGCCAAACAACTGATGCTGAAATCAAAATTTAGAAGGAAAATTTAGAGGATATATATTTCGATACAAAGCAACCCGTTTATAATATGATGCAGTGTTGTCCCCGATGGCAACCCACTCACCGAATGAAGATGAATACATGAGACCGTTGACATGTGTTGTCTCGATGGAAAACCACCCAATGAAATTAGTCTTGATCTCGATGGACTTGGTAAATAATGAAATCTAATATGAAATGATGTTTGATGCTGAGTGTTGTCCTTGAATGGAAACCCACTTAATGAAGATGATGGAAACTTACTTGATGAAGTTGTGCTTGATAGAATATGTCTTGATGAACTAAATATGATGTATTTACAGTGAGTACAGAAGGCAATAAAGAAAGGAATTCAGCATGTGCTAAATCTATGGTGAAAAGAGTATGTCTCTAAGCATACGCGTATTTGTCTAGGGGAAGTCGCGTATGCACACGGAAAAGAACGTGCCAAGTCGCGTATGGGAAAAAGCGCTCAAAAAGTGCAAAAACAGGGGTACCACCATGGTATTGACCCATTGTATTGGGTAATGATTCGCCCAAATGACCCCGTCCAGGAATACCATCGGAAGTAATGTGGTTTTGGCTCATGGTATTGAAAAAAGGGTAAACCTATATAAGGAGAAGAAATTCATTGCAGAAAATGATATAAGAGTGGGTGCAAGATGTCCGAGCTTGAATGAATACTTCTCTCTGAAGTAGATCTGAATGGAAAGGGTTACACTTGAATGATAAATCTGAATATATGATGCACCAATGATGAAGAAGGGGATCTAGATCTGAAATGTACTTGTATCTACTAGACCGCTTATGGAAGGCTTAGACTGAAATGAGGCGAACATCTGTCTGAAGTAAAAGGGTAAATCTGAACTGAATATTTGATTTGATGAAGTATGCTGCTCTATAATGGCTGAAGATCTATACGCTAGTTAGACGAAGAGGAAGCGCGTATATACGCGGCTTCGCCGAAGAGAAAGCGCGTATGCGCAATGAAATGAGCTCTATAATATGTACAGAGATATACGCTGGTTTGTGTGAACGGAAGTGTGTATATACGCAACATCAGTGAAGTGAAAGCGCGTATGCAAACTAGGGTTTGCTGAAGCATGGGGTATGAAACATCTGATCTGTTCTGCTGTATTACTGCTATCTGATCTATGTTGTCTGAATTGGTAAGTATCTATTGGTGATGTATGTTTGAGATTAAAAGCATAGAATGGGTCCAGTCTGAAAATATGATGAAACGTGGCCTGCAAGTGGTGTCCTAAAGGAAGTTTTGGATCCAGTGTGAAAATTGATGAAACGTGGTCCATAGAGGTGCTGAGGGTTGTAGCCTTCAGTCAGGGGGTTGTAGCTCCCTTCCAGGTAAGGCTGGTAAACGAGAGCAGGGGGTCGTAGATCCCTTCCAGGAGAGGCTGGTAAACGAGTCAGGGGGTTGGAGCTCCCTTCCAGGAGAGGCTGGTAAACGAGCGCAGGTGGGTGCCTGCGTGCTGGTCAAGTCTGCGCCAGCACATATGTTGTAAGATGTTTTCTATATAATAAAATATTGAAGGCTGAGCAACTGCAGCGGTGGTTTTCTCCCGACTTGGGTTTCCACCTAAAAATCCTGGTGTTCATGTGTGATGCTTTGTGTGATGGTTTATTCTATTCTTATTGCACATGTTTACTATTTATAGAACATCTAATGAATGAATGATGGAATGATATAAGTGAAGAACTAATGGCATAATTAGATCTCTGGGTATACGCGAGTTTTATGAAGGATATCCACGTGTATACGCTAGTTGGCTTCAGCAAAGTAGCGTATGGGTTTTAGAGCATGAAAAAGTAAAAAGTTTTAGTTTTCCCTAAATACTGATTCACCCCCCCCTCTCAGTATTTTTCCCAACAATTGGTATCAGAGCAGGTTCTTCTGCAGAAGCTTGATCGCTTGAAGGAGATCCGTCGCAATGGGAAGAAAGCAAAAGAAGAAGGCCACTGAAAAGGAGATATCTCAGAAAACATGTGCAGCAGAAAATGGAAAAGATAAAATAGGTATTGATAATTGTTCTGATGACTCTCTTTCTTGTGCATGCAATGATGAAGATAGTGAAAGAAATGTTATGGATCTAGAAGAAGTTCTCAAGATCAAAGTTGAAGAACAACAAAGAGAAATTAAAGAGAAAGGCTCTATCGAAAAAGAGATGATCTCTAGAATGAAGGAATAGATAGAAATGCATGAAAATCTGCAGAGAAGGCTTGAAAAGGAAATCCTCGCTCTCAAAATAAATCTGGAAAAATCAAATAAGAAAAATGAAAAACTCATCTCTGTCATAAAAGAATTATACAAGGAGCATGAAGAACTTCTAAAATCATTTGAAGAACAAGATAATGGGTTGAAAGAAGAAATATTGAAACTGAATGATCAAGTAGAAGAAGGAAGAAGGAAATAAGAAAGCATGAAGAAGCAATGCCAAAGCTTGGAGGTTGAGGTAAAAATTCTCAAAGGTAAATTAGAAGAAAAGGATAAATTCTTGAGGTTTCAAGATAGTACTAAGATTCTGGATAATATTCTTAGTAATCAAAGATCTCCTGCTATTAAACTTGGTCTTGGTTTTCATGAAACTGTTAAAGGAGAATCTAGCTCACAAGGAAGTGCTAAAAATTCAGAGGATGTCAATGCAAAACCTGAAGTGTTGAAAGAGACAAAAGATCAACCAACAATCATGTATTCTCAAAGGAATTCATTCAAGAATGTTGAGTGCTTTAAATGTCATAATTATGGGCATGTTGCAGCAAATTGCAGGAGTAGATCATTTCAGCCTCAAACAAATAGTTCCTACATAGAAAGGTACTCTAGTTTCTTCAAGGGATATTGTTTTTCATGTAACAAGTATGGACATAAAGCCGCTGATTGTAAAAGGAGGAAGATTAGAAATACTCATTATGATTCTTATGCTTATTTCTCTGGACAAATGAGATGTTATGGACATGTAGAAGAGGAATGCAGGTTGAACAGATCTGAGAAAGTGGACAATTTTCAGCACACTGTTAGGAAGTTCAAGAAAATTTGGAAAAAGAAGGAAGACCAATCAGAAACGTAGGGAATTCTGACCCTACTGCAGTCATCCGCTTCTGAAGCTTACTTCTCTTATTGACTGCAGGAATGATGTGGGATACATTATCAGATTTAGTAATGTATCGTCACAGGGGGAGCAATGTATGATGACTCTCATGATTGTTTTGATTATTCTGGTTATATGTATTTCTGACAGAACATCTGATATGAAGAAGACAGGTACAGGAAGTACAAGTTCAGGGGGAGATGAAGGAATGTGGAAATTTTCTATGCTTCACTTTCCATACGCGGGTTCGATGAACAAAAGTCACGTACACACGCGAGTTCCACCAGACACAGTCGTGTATGCTTTGATGATAAGAGAATTTATATGATAGTTGAAGATCTGGAGTAGAGGTTCAGGGGGAGTATCAGTTTGATTTTTAATAAATGTATTTTTGACTCTGTATCAGCTTAATTTATCAGTTCTAAATAATGATGATATGATACATGGTTTCTCTTGTTGAAGATTAGGGATGAGTCCTGTTTGTTTTTGATGAAGAGTATTCGTTGCTGAGATAAAATTCTTATAATTCGGAGATAAGGGCAGTTCATGTAGAGATTGTTGCTGATGAATGGCTGATGGACGTATTCAGGTTGCACTAGTTAAGGAGGAGCACTGGTTCAGGGGGAGCAGCAGGTTGAATACTAATGATTGCATTGTTGGCAATATGACTGCTTATTCTTGGTTATTGTGATACTCATGCTTAAATGATGATGACTTGGTACATAGTTCATTATGATGAGATGATGATCCCTGTTTGCTAAAAATTATCTTTTGTGATGAGTTGGAAGTCGTTTGATTCAGAAATAAATTATGCAAAGTTTGTTACTATGGATGAGATCTGTTGCCTACATATGTTACCTCATGTTAAATCTTGAAGATCTTGATGATATTGGACCACATGGATGATTGCTTGACACGTACTTGAAGATGTTGTTCTGGTATGATAATCTCTCTTGGAAAGATTGTATTGATGCTCCAAAGAATCTGAAGGCTTGGTTACTAATGTGCTTATGCTACAACCGTTGGATGATGCTTGAAGACACAACTACACTGTTCTATCTATCTATAGTCCAGAGAAGTATTCAAATATCTCAGAAAGAGGCTGAACACTGTCTTTTTCTCATAGAGGATCAGATCTGGTTAAAATATAGAAGATGGTATTGAATACGCGGGTTTCCTGAAACACAGTCGCGTATATACGCGAGTTCATGCACATAAAACCGCGTATGTCTGATTGCTGACAATTTTCTGTTTGGAGTCAGCTCTCTTTAGCACAGCTGCAGTACTGATTGGTATCTCTGATACTATTTGGTATCTTTGGTGGTGTTCCAGTTCTTATAATATTGTTTCAATCTTTGATGTTTTGATAAAGATGCCTTGATGATTTGTTGGTGAAAGTGTTCAAGATGCACAAACTAAGGGGGAGCCTTGGTCATATGAAAAGGATGCTTGGATGCACAGATTCAGGGGGAGCATTAGTGTTGCTGAGTATAATGCATTTTTGGCATTATGTTGATTCTGAAAAATGTTCTCTTTCTTGAGGACTTTCTAGGTGTTGGTTATGAAAAGTCATATTTTTATTTTGATGAAAAGGTCATGTTGAGACCCATGATGTAAAATTGTAAATTTCAGTCATGTAAAGGACTTGTCAAATTTTGTAAACCCACTTGGTTGGGTAGCTGAGTCAAATTTGTAAACCCATTTGGTTGGGTAGCTGAGTCTCATATGTAAATCCACTTGGTTGGATATTTGATGTAAGTATGAGTCATTGGTGATAGGAAATTCATAGAGTCATGTAATCCATTGGAAAATATGTTTGAAGATTCAGCATGAACTCAGGGGGAGCTTGGTCACTTCAGTATATAACAGATCTGCAGAACGCTTCTTCTACATGAGGAGAAAAGGGGAGAGTATGTTGGCTTTGGTCCGCCCTTTGCCCTTGATGTCAAAGGGGGAGAGTGACATGGTGTTTGATGGAGAGAGTGACATGGTGTCATTGTATTCTTAATGTACCTATCTGTGGTGGTGACCAAACACCATCATGGTTGCCATCAAGTCCAAAGGGGGAGATTGTTGGCAATATGATGCAGAGTGTTGTCCTTGATGGCAACCCACTGAATGAAGATGAAGACATGAGACTGTTGACATGTGTTGTCCTTGATGGCAAACCACCTAATGAAATTAGTCTTGATCTGATGGACTTGGTAAATAATGTAAATATAATATGAAATGATGTTTGATGCTGAGTGTTGTCCTTGAATGGCAACTCACTTGATGAAGATGATAGCAACTTACTTGATGAAGTGAATCTGTTGTATCTACAGAGAGCATAGAAGGCAATGAAGAAAGGAATTCTATTTATGCTAAATCTATGATGAAAAGAGTATGTCTCAAGGCATACGCGGATCTGTCTAAGAGAAGTCGCGTATGCACGCGGAAAAGAACGTGCCAAGTCGCGTATGGGAAAAAGCGCTCAAAAAGTGAAAAACCAGGGGTAACCACCATGGTATTGACCCATAGTATTGGGTAATGATTCACCTAAATGACCCCGTCCAGGAATACCATAGGAAGTAATGTGGTTTTGGCTCATGGTATTAAAAAAAGGGTAAACCTATATAAGGAGAAGAAATTCATTGTGCAAATGATATAAGAGTGGGTGCAAGATGTCTGAGCTTGAATGAATACTTCTCTCTGAAGTAGATCTGAATGGAAAGGGTTACACTTGAATGATAAATATGAATGTATGATGCACCAATGATGAAAAAGGGGATCTAGATCTGAAATGTACTTGTATCTACTAGATCTGCTTATGGAAGGCTTAGATCTGAAATGAGGCGAACATCTGTCTGAAGTAAAAGGGTAAATCTGAACTGAATATCTAATCTGATGAAGTATGCTGCTCTATAATGGCTGAAGATATATACGCTAGTTAGACGAAGAGGAAGCGCGTATATACGTGGCTTCGTCGAAGAGAAAGCGCGTATGCGCAATGAAATGAGCTCTATAATATGTACAGAGATATACGTTGGTTTGTGTGAACGGAAGCGCGTATATACGCGACATCAGTGAAGTGAAAGCGTGTATGCAAACTAGGGTTTGCTGAAGCATGGGTTATGAAACATCTGATTTGTTCTACTATATTACTGCTATCTGAATTGGTAAGTATCTATTGGTGATGTATGTTTGAGCTTAAAAGCATGGAATGGGTCCAGTCTGAAAATATGATGAAACGTGGCCTGCAAGTGGTGTCCTAAAGGAAGGTTTCGATCCAGTGTGAAAATTGATGAAACGTGGTCCATAGAGGTGTTGAGGGTTGTAGCCTTCAGTCAGGGGGTTGTAGCTCCCTTCCAGGTGAGGCTGGTAAACGAGACTAGGGGGTTGTAGCTCCCTTCCAAGAGAGGCTGGTAAACGAGTCAGGGGGTTGGAGCTCCCTTCCAGGAGAGGCTGGTAAACGAGCGCAGGTGGGTGCCTGCGTGCTGGTAGAGTCTGCACCAGCACATATGTTGTAAGATGTTTTCTCTATAATAAAATATTGAAGGCTGAGCAATGGCAGCGGTGGTTTTCTCCCGACTTGGGTTTCCACCTAAAAATCCTGGTGTTCATGTGTGATGCTTTGTGTGATGGTTTATTCTGTTCTTACTGCACATGTTTGCTGTTTATAGAACATCTAATGAATGAATGATGGAATGATATAAGTGAAGAACTAATGGCATAATTAGATCTCTGTGTATACGCGAGTCTTGTGAAGGATATCCGCGTGTCTACGCTAGTTGGCTTCAGCAAAGTAGCGTATGGGTTTTAGAGCATGAAAAAGTAAAAATTTTAGTTTTCCCTAAATACTGATTCACCCCCCCCCCCCCTCTCATTATTTTTCCCAACAAAAGATATTATTTGGAAGGATATTATTGAAGAAATGAAAGAAATTTGGGGTTTTCTGACTATTTTATCATAAGAAAGAAGCATTATCAGGGATTTTGCGGAGCAGGTTATGGAAAAAAAGCAGAAGACAATTAACAAAGCTATCTAGGCAAGGAAATTTATTGATTTCATTGATTCTATGACTGACCAAGAACTGGAGGAGAATGAGATTAAAGATAGGATTTTATATGTTGTAGAAATTAACAAATTTATTGTTAAGAATGATTGTAGGAAAAATACAGAGAAAAGGTTGACAGAGATTAAAGAAGCAGTCAGAAATTTTGAAAATTTATATGAAAAAAGAGCCACGAAAGGTTTGAAATTATGCTAGGGCCTTGGAGGAAGTATTATATCATGGGATTCTTTTTAACCACTACTATTATTGGCAAAAATCAAAGTCGACAACACTCATGAAAAGACTCAGATTCTAAAAGGAGCAACAATGATTAATTTCCTTCAAGGACATTTTCAACTACTATGGTTGGTGAAAACCATGTTTATAGAAAGGCCAACATTCAATAGGATCACTTATTTTAGATTGGAATATCACAGGTTGATTAATTCACCTAAGTTCTATAGGGTAATATGCTTGGGTGGTGGTTATTAAATATCCCTCTCAAGGCTTTCTGGTGCCTGAGGCAGACAGTCAGATTAGTTGTAAAGTTCGCAAAGATATTTTATGCATGTTCATAATAATATATATAATCGAAAAGGAAAGATGGAGAGATTACCTCTTTGTGGATAGCAGATTCTGTGGAGAACGCCAAGAAGCGAAAGATAGATCCTTCTTCACCATCTCCAAATCTAGATCCTGCAATCAATCAAAGCACTCGAGTAATCTCTACAACACTATAGCTTCTTATCAATTAAACTAGCATATAAGAAACATAAAACAATACATATCTAAGCCATTCATATAATGCTACAGAGAATATTGAACAACAATTGTGACACTGATGCATCGAATGGGCAAAACAAATACAGTTCTATTGATTTATGGAAAGGAGGATTACAACCGTCATTTGCACCAAGCCCTCCTCAATCTTCCAATTCCTCCCTCTCTTTCTCTATCTTCGAGTGTGATGATTCTCAAGGAAGAAATATCTTAATGAACTTCGCCGATATTTAAGCCTCACACTACAACAATGAAATTCTACTCCACATATAATCAAACCTTTGACCTTAAACTAAGAGCCCACAACTCCAATTTATAGGAGATGGAGAGGACAAACCTTGCCAACTCTTTCAACCTGTTAAAATCGGGAAAGATCTAGATGTGTCCTCACTTCTCCTTGCTTTTGCCTTCCATAGGAGTTTATTTATGTTTCATAATTCCTAATAAAAGGTTTGTGTCATTTAGTTTCTATTTTGAACTGATTCCTTTTGAGAGAAAGCTGAAAATTCCAGTCAGTTTTCCGCAAGATATTTCCCTTTTCACACTCAAACACGATTAAAGCTACACCTTGGGTAAGACAGAGAATTACCCTAGGCATTAACGCTCCCTTTGCATGGATCAGGTGTGTTATAACTCTGCCTAGCTATTTCTGGGGTGCGTGACCTTGGCAAAAATGGGTCTTGTCTAGGTCATTTTATTCGTTCCATGTTACCTTCTCCTCTGAGATGATGAGGAGGTCATTTGTCCTGTAAAAAATTCCCCTTAAAGTGTGAGGTCAGAGACGAATATGATGGCCAAAATAATTTATAATAAGTGTAGTAGAATGAGAGGAATTGGAGGACTCGGGAAAACCTAAAACATCAACATATGTCAGGAAATATAGTATCCACCTTGAGTCAGGCATTCCCTTGCTCAGTAGCGAATCTACATGATTTCTCTAAAACAAAGATATGAACAGTGTGTCCACTGATAAGCATAACGTGAAAGTGTTTGTCATAACAGGATCAAACTGAGAAGGTGTCTCCAAAAAACAATATCGCAACTTGGGAGAGGAAACACAACTGTAATGGTGTAACCCTCAGTCCATGGTCTTGGTCGCCACTTCACTAAACCGCATATTTCTGCACATGTGAATGAATGAGTTGTAGTCGAAGATGTGGGAAATCATATTTTTACTAGTAAATAACAAAAATTGTTAACAGACATGAGGGTGGCCACCGATAATGATGATGGTCCCCAAGATGCACAGTACAATATAGCGAGTGTGAATAAAAGGAGTTGATGTTGAACACTCGTAGAATCATTCAATCGGGAGCCAGTAATGAGAACCCCCAACCAAACACAAGATGACCTGTCATTGATGTCTGGAAGTATCTGGGTACTGACGTGTTTCTGGATCAACTTCCTAGATAAGATGTTGAAGTCGATAGGAAGAGATCTGTCAAAAGGTAGGCACTGAGGCGTCCTACATCAGTTGACACGAAATGAGAAAAAAAGATTTTGTTTTATGGAAATAATCAAGAACAAGTGGGAATAACTCACGACAAATAAGTTCTGGTATATGATGGCTTTGGTTGATAGAAGGAGAAGTAGATAGCGGGATCCTCTTGAACAATAGAAGGAACTCTAACAGGGTACTAGGCAGCTTAGGCTTAATGAACACCAAAGAGTATTAGGATTCACCAATGCAGGAACACTAGTAGATGAAGGCTAAACTCATAGATGGTAGGGTTTGGATAAATGCGAAAGAGTTTTCTGGGAAGCTCCATGTTCAATATTTTGTCCTGCCAAATTGACCCTTAAAATGTAACAGAAGAAGTATCCATGTTGTCCAAAATTTTTCCCCGTCTGATTAAGTTTAACGAGTCCAGACTGGTAAACTCGATGATTTTTTCATATTTAGAGAGTCTGAAAAACATTGTAAAAGAAAACTCCAGCGGATACCTTTGTCATGTTTGATAACCGGGCACGACGAAGGGAGAATAGTAAGCCCGAAACAATTCATTTTCTGTGAGTTATTCCATCGAATCCGGAAAAGTGATAAATCTATGTTTGACGGACATTTGCCTCATTTTGTTATGAGTACGAGGAGACGAAGTAAACTCAATGTTCTTTGTGAAATTTTAACAAGCCAAAAAAATAAAAACTCAATGCTCTCCATGAAGTTTTAATGAGTCCCACAGAGAAAAAATCGGTTACTTTTTCTGTTTAATGAGGTTTGAAAAATATAAAAAGAATGGCTCATATTCCTTTGTCGTGGTAGTTTAATGAGCTCGACGAAGGAAAATCCGGGTTTTTTCAGTTTTACAAGCTCGAAAAAGTCCCTAAAAAGAAAGCTCAAAATCGGGTTGAACATGGTCAAATCTGCACATAAGCATTGACAACCCATCAGAGCATCGATAACATATGAAAACCAATAGTTGTGACAAAATGTAGTCTTAACAATAGAAGGTAAGAAACTAGCTGAGGTAGTCTTACCTCCAGAATGGCTATAAAAAGGCAGCAGGCCTTCATTTTCACTCTATTGAGTGCTGTGATAGAGCTCTGGAGTGAAAAAGTGGTGAAACTGCAGCTGTTGATTGTGGATGAATCGGGGAATGGTTTCTGATTCCGCGAGATCCAGGTAAGGGCTTGAACCTTCCCCTAGCATTTCATTATATTTTTAGTTCTTTTTTCTGGCTAGAAATGTTGATTTTAGCATTCCATAAAAAAATTGAGCGGCTAACGTAGGTTCTTAGTGTTTTGACCACGTTAAGTGCACTACCTGAGAAGATACAGAGCATTAGCATGCACTTTTTGGCACTATGTCTTGCGTTAACTAGCAAAGTTGATTTAAGAACTTGTTTTTTATCATTCTAAAATGTTCTAGCTAAAAACTAATCCACTGAAAATATTGCTTGTGCAGGTGTGAAGTTGTTTACCATGAGTATTTGGCGTGAAAGAGAGCATGAGCGGGAAGAACGCGAAATGGTTACTAATGTAGCTACTTTTCTAGTTCTATGCAGATGCGGATTACTGAAGTATTATCATTTAGAGATTATGAGAGGGAAGGAAGACCTTCTGAGATGGATCATCCATCATTGGGATGACCGGCAACATGTCTTTCACATCAGGGTTAATGAACTCTTCATTGAGAAAGATGACATTTACTTCTTGACTGGCCTTTCATGCAGAGGACCCAGGCCCAATCTAATAGGTTCTAGGGTTGATCGCCGCACTACTGTGGGATTGATCCATACTCAGTGCATAAACAATACGACGACAGTAAGTAACCAGGTGCCTATTGCACGGGTGGCAGTGAGACTGTTGAGGTCTCTCTTGTGGATGATAGTTCACTTGTCCACAGCTAAGAGTCGGCACGTGGCCACCAAGGCCTAGGTATTGTTAGCGTTGGATTGTATGCAACCTCATGTTTTTGACTGGTTTAAAGGTGTTGTCTGATGAGTTCGAGCAGAGTTAATAGCATGTAAGATCCAGACCCAAAGAGAGTTTGGATATGGCACATTGATCATGTATTTCATACTAGAGCGGGTGCCAGTAATGAGGCCAAGAATGATCGTGGATGCATTGGGACCGCGGGAGCCAAGACAGGGTCATTAGTCAGGTTTGATACCGCGGACTGGAGAGGGTCCAGTCCATCACTGTTTTGATGATGGATTCTTTGTGTGGATTTAGGACCAGATCATGATGATCAAAGATTATCCCTATGCAGGGATGAATTACACAGGAGATACGGAGTTGGTATTGCCCCCGGGCATTCAGTGGGGTCCAGATGGTAAGAATGAACTTGATCAATGTTTTTGAAATATTTCTGTATCTTTTGAATGTTTATGCAACTTTTTTGTTTAATGGGTGAAAATGTTTTTTGACATGAAGCCTGTTGCTTGACACAGATGTGGCACCTGTCTGTCCAGCTGGAGCCCCTCGCTATGCAAGGAGAGGAATGTAGCTACCTGGGGCTGGTGCAACAGCAGAGGCTGCAAAAACCACTGAAAATGGTGATGACACACAGATTTTGCATGAGCTTACTAGGAACCTTGAGGGTTTAAGTATTGGTGTGCTTCCTCTTCCCATGAGGGAGATCTCGATTCGTCTACAGCGGCATACAGTGGGTGTGCCAGAGAGATAATTGGTGCCTCTGAGGAGGATAGCTAGAGCAGTTGTATACTATTTTGAGCAGTAGGCTTAGAAGGAGTAGTGGATAGATGTTTAAATGTTAGAGTGAGGCTTAGCGGAGCCAATTTTTTGTAAAACACCCAAGTTTTAAGAAGTTTTTTGATGTAACTTGATTGGACACGACAGATATATATATATATATATATACATACATATTTTGGCGATTTTTTTTGCTAGTGTTTTTTAATGTTTATGTATTTTCTATGGAAAAAAATATACACTCATGTATAAATCTTTCTATAAAAAATGTGACAAATGCCAATCTAACACATAATTTTCCAATGAATCAGCTAATGTATTAAATTCCCTAGGAATGTGCTCAAATGCAATGGTTTGAAATTGGCGTTATA
Source organism: Pinus albicaulis (assembly GCA_034641835.2). Classification (NCBI taxonomy): domain Eukaryota; kingdom Viridiplantae; phylum Streptophyta; class Pinopsida; order Pinales; family Pinaceae; genus Pinus; species Pinus albicaulis. The sequence continues at coordinate 55,734,002 of CM076579.1, read as the reverse complement.
GAAGTCGTACCCTTAAGAAATAATGTAATAATACTGGATGACAGATGCGATAATGATTTTTTAACTGCATAACTACGAGTTGGGAATCTAACCTGACCACCAGATTATAGATTCCACGAGATGCAGCTTCCGTGAGGAGTTGTATCAGCGACAAGTGCTCAACAATATTGTTGGTGGAATTTCCCAGGAGGATTCCCCCGGAACCAAGGAGTTCCGACTCAGGTGTGTAGAGGACCCAAGCAGCTGACGCAATGTGCCTAGTATGACGACTAGCATCATCTCCGTATCCAATGTATGATAAGGATAACGAAGGCATATGTGTAAAAGAAAGAGTGTGTATGAGAAAAACACTCAAAAACCCAAAATATCTAGACACATCAAACAAAAACAAAACTAATATACATAAAATTACAAAGCATATGCCTAGTGGAGAACTAGGTGAAATACTTCTTCAGATAGAGCCCATTGCGGGGCTCTGCGAGTGGAATTCCATTATAGTCCCAAAGTTCATAAGATCCTTTTGAGAGGACTTTGGTGACTATGTAAGGACCAAGCCATAATTGTTGAAGTGTTCCTGCCCTGAAGAGGTCGTGTCTCTGATCATAAAGTAGAACGAGATCACCCTCTTGGAAAGAACGAGGCTTGACAGATTTGTCATATTGAGCTTTGACTCAGCATTGGTGAGCTTCGAGTGCCAGTGTGGCATCTCGACGAGTTCCGTCCAAGTGATCGAGTGAGAGCAAACGCTCTTCCATGGCAGTGGTGCTAGGTAGGAGTTCAACAATGAGCTTGAGTGATGGAATCTCACACTTGATTGGGAGTACTACTTCCAGGCCGAATGCAAGTTGGAATGGCGTGAAGCCTGTAGCACTGTTTATTGACATGCAGTATGCCCATAATGCGAAATATAACTTTTGATGCCATGTGGTTTTATGATTTCTGACTAATCGACGAATCATGGTTTTGAGGATGCCATTTATGGCTTCGACTTGACCATTTTCTTGCAGACAGTAGGACGAAGAATGATTTTGTCGAAAACCTAGCATGGAAGTTAATGTCGTCATCATATGGTTCTGAAAATCTGATCCATGATCTATGACAATTGAGAGGGGTACACCGAAACAGTAGATAACCTGATTGAACAGGAACATAGTGGCGGTTTCTCCATCAACCCTAAAAGTGGGAATGGCTTCTGCCCATTTTGTGAAGTAGTCAACCACAACTACAATGTATTTTTGTCCATCCACAGAAGTGGGATTGCATGTAATGAAGTCGACTCCCCATTTACAAAAAGGACCAACGGAGACAACGGGATGGAGACGGGCGGGGTGGGCACGCATTTTCTTCGTGAAAATTTGACATGGATGGCACTTCTCGATCACTGTGATGTAGTCTTTAAAAAAAGTGGGCCAATAATATCCTGCATGCAATATTTTCTGGGAAGTAGCTATGCTAGATATATGACCGATGCATGCCCCTGTGTGGCAGTCATTTAAAATATGTTCCACCTCATTAAAAGTGAGACAACGCCGAAGAATAGTATCAACACTACGGCGATATAGAGTAGCATTTAGCACGAGGTAGTGTTTCGTGTGATGGCGAATACGATGACGTTCATCTTACGTGAGAGTTTGGTGGAAACGTTGAGTTTGGAGGTAGACCAAAATGTCTCCATACCAAGGATTAGAAGAATCGAATATGTTGACAGATTCATTAGGAAATGGATCATGAGCTACATCTTCCAGGTCAATTCTGGGAAGGTCCGATAGTAATTCGGCGAATACTAGAGATTTATTTTCTTTGGCACAGTGAATATCAAGTTGAATTGTTGGAGGATTACAATCCATTTGGAATATTTCCTCCAATAACTTGTCAAGACAAAATGTGTCACATGGGATTCGCTAAAGCAATGACAATAGTCTGTCGCAATAATATATAGTATCGGAGTCATGTGACAATGAAGAACACCATGAGAGAGAGTTTCTACACATGCGAATACCATAGTTCAGATCCAATGAGACCTTTTGACAAGTATTATATCACATGTTCACTATCGTCATCGTGAACTTGAACCAGAACAATTCCAAGCGATGATGGTGAGGCTGCCAGGTAGAGGAGAAAGTCGTGTGAGTAATTGGGGGCACTAAGAAGTGGGGTGGAAATGAGTGTGCGTTTCAAGGCATCAAATGATATTTGAGCTTCTTCATCCCACAAATATAGTGTTCCTTTCTTTAATAAATGCATAAATCCTTTCGTCATCTCGGCATAGTTTACTATGAAACGACGTAAAATGTTTGCCTTCCCTTGCAAACGTTGGAGTTGCAGAATGGATTGTGGTATGGGTAATTCAATGATTTCCCTAACCTTATCAGGATCAAACCTAATCCCATTCTTGGAGACAATAAAGCCCAGACGACATCCAAACTCAACAAAAAATACGCTCTTATGTGGATTTAGACATATATTGTAGAACCTACACCGAGAGAATTTTTTTTTCAAATGCGCAAGGTGATGGGATCGCTTCTTGGAATGAACCGAAAGATCATCCAAGTAAGCATGTACAATATGCCTAATGTCGTGAATATAGTGCTTTGAAAATTTTCTCCTACATTCTTCAGACTCAATGGGATTTTACAATACGCAAATTTTCCCTAAGGATAGATGAAGGCGGTTTTATGCTAGTCATATTTTTTAATCGCAATCTAGTTATAACCCAAGAAACCATCCATAAAGGAAAAAGATTCACATCTAGTGCAATCATCAAGGATCTGATCTATGAATGGCGTAGGATAATTGTGTTTTGGACAAGCAGCGTTCAAATTGGGATAATCAACACAGACCCTGATGGTGCCTTTTTTTTTGTCTACAGGAACTGGATTGGGAACCCATTCCGTCAAAGGAACGTGATAGATGAAACCAATGTTTAAAATTTTTTCGACCTCAGTCTTAATGGCGGCCATTTTGTGCCAGTGGATAGGTCAGAGTCTCTGCCGAATAGGTTTGGCATTGTCATAAACTTTTATTTCATGCTTGACTATAGATGGATCTATGCCAAGCATTTTGTTGTAAGACCAAGCAAACACATCACAGAATTACTTAAAAAGGGATGTGAAGCATGCAATTTCCTCAGGATTGCAATCGGCTCCAATCTGAATGTTTTCTACGATACCCATTTTGACTGAGATATCAATGATCATATTCTTAGAAATATCTCCCATGTTCTCTTCCGAATCGATAGTTTGAACAGTCTTGTAAATAGAGGGAACAATCGCAGGTGGATCAAAAGATGGGATTTGAGTAGTTATTGTGTCTGAATCAAACATCGAAGTGTGATGATGGAACTCTCCCCAAGGTCATTCTTCTAGAGACATGACCTATCTAATAGCTTCTTCCATAGGTAGGACTTCATCGAGGATATATTTAGAAATAACCATGGTGGGTGGGAGGTTTGTACCATTGGTCGAAACCAAAGTTGTGGAGTGTTCAGATGTGATTTGGATGGCTTGATAAGCCAACTCGGCCGATGAGAGCAGCATCTGATCTCTGTAGGAATCAATGTATGAAGGCACCGGTAGGATCCATGGATTGATAGAGCCATCCAAAGTGGTGGATATCATTACAATCGTATGTGGAACCTCAGGCGGCGGGAGAGGAAAGCAACCCATCAGGGAAGATGCCTTAAGAAGACCGGTACGAATACTGACGTACGAGTCAGGAATGCCTCCTACTAGGGGTACAGTGCCACTTGGTAACGTGGAATAATTGGGGGTGCAAAAGGATAACTAATCCACTGTGACTATTTTCCCATCCAATGGAAAGAGGATGAGTTGGAAGACCGAAGAAACAATGGCAGTCATTGCGTATGATGAACTACTACCCAGCAACAGATTATAGTCGAGATGACGATCTACGACTTCTATGTCCACTGTTATTGTTTTCCCACTAAGAGAAATGGGAAAGCTTGCAAGGTATCCTTTTGGGAGGAAAGTGTGGGCATCAAAAGGTTTAAGGGAATTCAACGGTGGAGACAATGTAGGAGAACCCAAAGCGATCCAGAAAGTAGTTGACATAACGTAGGTCGAAGCACCTTCGTCTATGATAGTACAATGGATTGGTCTCCCTTTCGACCCAACCTACACCTGGAATGCAAGTTGCTATGAGAAGTGAGGTTTAGATTTTTCCATGTTAAATATAGCTAGCGTAGAATCGTGGGATTCAGTTCCACCAATGGCCGAAAGCAAGGCTTTACTTTGTGCTGGGAAAGTTTGCATTACTTCGAGAGCAGACATAGTTGATGGTGCTTGCACCAAATATTCTACAATATTGTAGTTTTGGGCGGCACGTGTAGAGGTGTTATGAGTCATGCGTCGAAGTGTCCCTTTGGGAGACGAATCGCGAGGTCAATGGCAGGCATTTCAATATGCAAATCGTTGGGTGGCAGTGGATTCGAACTGGTACCAGGTTCTTGAGTATCAATGACAGGATTTCCATAGAGTTTGGCTCGTGTCTGGAATGCAACACTTTCTACGCCATAAATGGTAGAAAATCCTTCACTGGAAGGATGTGTACCACCATTGCCCCTTTGCAGGGGTTGTTGTGCATTTGCAACCATGTGTTGTTGCTGCTGCTGTGGATTATGGAAGGGATTATGAAGAACGACAGGTGTCCTCCCAGAGTCCTTGTTTGTGATCAAATCTATGCATTCCTGCAGTTGAGGAATTTTTTATGTCAAGAGGTCCTCCGCACAGATTCTACAAGGAAACTTCATGGATTTCTCCTTTCCTTTTTCGGTTTTAGCAATGTTTTTCTAATTGGGATGATTCTAATGATCTGATTGCTCTTTTGAAGAAGAGTTATTTTTCTTGTTCTTCTTGTTCTTGCCACTATTTTTTTGCAAAATTTGCACATAATTTGCCTCAGCGGTAGGAAGAGTAGTTGATTGGTTAGGCACGGTGGCAACCAAAGATGTCTGGGAGGTTTTCCCACTAGGTTTTTTTATGGCTACATCAAAGATTGCACCAACGAGACCGTTGGTGTGTGCTCTAGGTTTCTGAGTAGTGGGAGGATTTGGATTACTAGGGGCATGGGGGAGTAAATCATAAAGCGTGCCAAATTGCGAATAGATCAAATCTAAACACTGTGCACGATGAATGGATTGATCTTCCATGACCGCACCGGATAGAAAAATGTCCTTAGCTAGGGGTGGTAAGAGTGATTTACAAAACCAGTTAGATAAGAGATGATATGATATTGGCACTTTGACCAGCCTCCTCCTACATCTCCATTCATGAATGTGATCAGAGGTGTGGGTGGCGGTGTCTTGGCGTAGCGAGGTTAAGAGTTCCATGCCGGTTTCATATCTAATAGGTAATTGGAAATTCTTAAGAAATTCCATAGCTAAGGTGCCAAAAGTGGTGACGGCTTTGTGTGGTAACTCAATGTACCACTTGGCAGCATTGCCTGTGAGAGTGCAGGGGGAAAGTTGAAGCCGGATACTATCATCCACCATGGAGTTAGAAACAAACCATAGATGAAAGGTGGTGATGTGTATAGCCAGATTGTCCCCTTGTTTCCCGTCGAATTTAGGGATGTCAGACAGAATCCTGTGTGGTACTGGAGGCTAGAGTGGGTTGTAGTTGATGGGATCATTGGTCAGTTTGTAGATGTCGGAGATGTCTAGAGCTGCCAAAAATGGCAATTGCATGTTTTCCCTGGGATCTACCCAAGGAAGTATTGGCTGAATATTCAGACTGTAGGGTCCGCTCATCAATGTGTTACCAATAGGATAAGTAGGAATTTGTTGATAAAATTTACTTATGGGTGGAGGTGTAGGTATGTATGGTTGTTGTTTGTAGGTGATTTTTAAATGAAAGTATTTGTTTTTTTTGTTCAAAGTATTCATTTCCATTAACTTAAGTGTGCAAAGTGTTTGGATAGTCTTGCAAGTGAAACAAAGTTTCTTTGTTAATTGTTTATGAAATTTGGTGTGAGGGAGTGTTGTTTTAATTTACTGTTTCACAACTTTAATCTGAATAGTGCAACATAATAGCTTCACCATAAATACATAGCAACATGATGAGGCAGTTCACCCCTCCTGGGCTACATCTGTTGGGTCCAAGGCTCCCAATGGGCATGTCCTTGATATATTATGATGCTCAAATTTGTAATACAGTGAGAAGAAGGTCTAAACATACCAAACCAGCTGTGAAAATGGATTCATAACAGAAAAAGAAGCTAAGAATGACTCTGATTTCACCCAAAACAGTGAAGTGTAGTCCAATGCAGCTCCATTTCCCTCAGGGCCCTGATGGCTTCCCAAGATTCTCTGAAGTGTAAATGGCTAAAATACACCTCTAATGGCTCTGCAACCTATTCCAATGGCTCCAAAATGCTGAGAATACTTTAAATCAAAAACAAAATCGCTCCAAAAGGTTCAGTAGTGTGAAAGTTATGTCCAAAAGAAGTTTTGTCCAGTTTGGCCTAAAAACCCTCCACCAAACATGGGAGGACTGAAGTTAACTCCACCAAAATAGAAATTACCGATGGATTTGGGGGCTCCATTCCAGTTTATCCGCGTGGTAAAATAGGCAATAAATGTTAAGATTACGGCGGTCACATGCAAACTGTAACCGTTGGTGTGTTTACCATTAACAAACCATAAGTTGAAACCATGGCATTTAACTCCATGCTTAAACTCCGTCGAGACATGTGACCGCATTTCCGTAATGGTCAGGGTTTGTGTTACCCACCAGTGGATGGCCTGAGGTTCCGAACCATGGTTCTATTTACAGGGGGCTGGCCCTTAGAGGCTAGCCCCCTTTTCTCCGCCCAACCATTATCGTGTGACCCATTTCGTTCATGTCTGACCGTTTGCACTCTCGATCGTTCAGAGCTCACATATCCTCATTCACTGCTTACCCGAAACGTTCATTTCTCAACACTGACCAGTTCACGTTTAACACAAACCCTGCTCCGTTCACGGTCCTTCGTGCAGTGCTGACCCACGGTTTCGTTCAGCTCCGACCTGCGGGTAGACCCTGCACACCCATCCGCCCACGTTCACGAGTCGACACCACCCATGGGTGACCCGTGCCCATTCAGGTTAGGTCGGGTTGGCTCGAATGAACCAAAAAACTTTCAACATCAAATTTTTTAAATATAGAACCTTGAGGCCTGGGGCCACGTGGCATCCTCCGGGCAGGCCACGTGGCACCCTCTGATAGGCCCTCCATTTTTTTAATAAAAAATGAAATTTTTCCATAGAAAATAATTTTCTGAATATGCCATTTTTGAATTCCAAAGTGTTGTTTTGAGGGTTACTGGGAAAAATTAAAACTTGAATATCTTCCACATCCAACATCGGATTTGAGTGTCGTTCATGGAATTAGGATCGTAGTGACGAACACTATCCAGTCGATCACTTTATTACCAATTCTGAGAAGTTCCAAATTTGAGCATTTTTTCACTTAGGACATGATCACCTGATCACACCTCCCCATTGGGAAGCTTTCGGACCCCAAAAGCCTTTAATTACCTGTTAATAAGATGAGGATATAGATCCCTCACCTTTTCCACCTCAATCCACTTTTCCTTACTCGGTTTGCTGCCTTTAAGACCAACCCAAACATAAACAACATTTCCCCTCCTTGAAGTGCATGTCCTTCTGTCAAGGATAGCATCCTCTTTCAATTCATCCAAAAATTCTGGTGAGAAATCCTCTATGGATGGTAGCTAAATGTCACTTTCAATATCAAAAATTAAAGGAGGTTCATACAAACGTAAATTTTCCACATTCACAACGGAATACATTTGCATGTATGAAGGAAAATCTAATTGAAAAGCATTGTTTCAAACTTTTTTAAGGATCTTGAATGGACCATAATGAATAGGCTTCAGCTTTTTACCTTCTCCTTGCATTCTTTCCTTACTAATCGCAACCATACCTCATCCCCTTCTTGAAACTTATGATCAATTATGTGATTATCATGCCTCTCCTTGTACTTGGCTTGACTTTTTTCAAGCTGTTCTTGAACTTGCTGATGTATGAGCTGAATTATTTCAATGAACATGCGAGCTTTGTCAATGTCACTATGACCATCAATGGCCACATCCTTCTCAAGAATAAAATCTAAAGGTGACTTAGGCAAATACCCAAAACAAGCTTCAAAAGGTGAAGTATTTGTTGAAGAGTGCTTTGCCCGGTTGTAAGCATGTTGAATGTAATGCAAATGCTCATCCCAAATATTGGGATGCTTGTTGCAATAACCTCTCAAAAGATGTACAATGGTTCTATTCACTACCTCTGTTTGGCCATCTGTTTGCGGATGGAAAGCAGTACTCTTCTTCAACTTGGTGTCCATCATATTCCATAAATTGGACCAAAAATTCCCCACAAATCTGGAATCCCTGTCACTAACAATAGAAGTAGGAAAGCCATAATGAACCCATACATGTTGAAAAGATAAATCATCAGTTTTTTCAGCAGTTATAGATTTCTTACATGGCATAAGAATACACATCTTACTGAAACGATCAACTACTACATAAAGATAATCATGCTGCTTTCTAGATAATGGTAGCCCTCCAACAAAATCCATGGAAACACTTTCCCATGGTCTAGAAGGTACCGGCAATGGTGTATATAAACCAAGATTCCTATTGCTAGGCTTTCTTGTATCACATAATGAACAACCTCTAATGAAATGTGAAACACTATCTACCATGTGAGGCCAATAACAATACCTCTGTAAATGTGCCACCATTTTTCTTACCCCAAAATGTCCAACTATGAGAGAAGAATGAGCCTCTCTCATGATGCTTAGTCTCTCACCCTGCGGTATACATAACTTTCCCATATGAAACAACAAATTATTATGAAAATGATAATCATTCTCCTCAACATGATTCCCTTCACTCAAGTTAGCATACACATCCTTAAAATCAGGATCTGATGCATACTGTTCTATGTACCTCTCATGTACAATAGAATCATTCTTAAGAAAATTACTAGCACTAACAATAGGCCTTGAAAGCATATCAACAACCTTGTTGTAAATACCTTTCTTTTACCTTATTACCAAGTGAAATTGTTGTAGGAAGCCCATCCATCTGAAATTTCGTGACTGCTGCAATTTACTTTGCAATTGCAGGTATTGTAAAGGCTGATGGTTGGTATGAAAAATTGTTTCTTTGCCCATAAAATAATGTTTCCATTTTTTGACACTTTGTACCAATGCATAGAAATCGTTATCATATGTAGGATAATTCACAATAGCACCATGAAATGTCTCAGAATGAAATGCAACAGGCTTACCATGCTGTAAGAGAATTGCACCCATGGCATAATCGCTTGCATTTGTCTGAATCTCGAATGGCTGTCTCAAGTCTGGTAATGCAAGAACTGGAGCTGAACTTATCTTCTCTTTCAAAGACTCAAAAGCTTTTTTTTTCTTGCCTCCCCATTGGAAAGTACGCTTCATACTAGTCAGTGCATGCATAGGAGCTGTTATGGAAGAGAAGTTAGAAATAAACTTCCTCCAATACTGAGCTACACCCAAAAAACTTCTTACCTCTGTAATGGATTTGGGAGTAGGCCAATTCACAATGGCTTCTACTTTGGAAGGATCAATTCTCAAAGTGCCTCCTCCTACTATGTGTCCCAAATAAACCAAATAAGTCTTTCCAAATTCACACTTTGACATTTTAAGAAATAACTGATTTTTCTTCAAAACATCAAGTACTTTCTTAACATGCATGACATGCTCTTCTCTAGTCTTGCTGAAAATTAAGATTTCATCTAAGTAGACAATAATGAAATCATCAAGAAAAGGATGTAAGACATCATCCATTACCCACATGAAAGTTGCAGGTGCATTGCATAAACCAAACGGCATAACAAGCCACTCAAAGAGTCCCTGTTTGGTTTTAAATGTTTTCTTCCAAATTTCACTTTCTGCAAATCTAACTTGATGATAACCACTACGTAAGTCTAAATTAGTGAAATATTTAGCATCCTTCAGGTGATCCAAAAAATCATCTATCCTTGGAAGTGGGTAATGATTTTTTATCGTTATTTTGTTCAATGCCCTGAAGTCCACACACATGCACCAAGTTCCATCTTTCTTTAGAATCAACACTATCGGTGACCCACATGGCGAAGTGTTTGGTCTTATTAATCATTTGTCCAACAAGTATTTAATTTTCCTCTTTATTTGAGCATTCTCCATGATAGACAAGCGGTACATGCCGATGTTAGGAAGAGGACAATCTTGATGTAAATGGATCTCATGTTGAATCTCCCTTTCCTGAAACATCTCATGTTGTGCATCAAATACATCATATAAATCTGATTTAAGCTTGGAATCACAATTTTCAAATGACTCATGATTCATATCAACCTTGGGCTTAACCATAAGAAGTACAAAACTCTTACTAGAACTGACTAGCCTTTTTACCTGTCCCACATTTACCATCGCTATATTTGTCTTCTTGCGATGTGCTCTGACAATGAACTCCTTGCCATATTTAAAGAGATGATATTTGTTTTCATGGTGATGGAAGATCGCTTTCCTATCAAATAAGTAAGGACTTCCCAAAACAATTCCTGATATATCAAGCGGCACCACATCAAGTTCAACTGTGTCAATAAAGTGTGCAGTTATGGTGAATCACAATATGCACTTTCTTGAGACTTGTAAGTTTGCATTCTTGCATATACACCCAAGTGGATAAGGCTTTGGATGTGGAATGGTCTCAAGTTTTAGCTGTTTGACCAAGTCTTCTGAAATGAGATTTTCTTGTGAACCACTTTCAAACAGTGTGTCAATTTTAGTATTTTTTGAGACTGCCCTCACATGGAACAATTCAATTATTTCTTCCTCATTAGGAGCTTGTACATGATAGTTTGAAGTACTAGTGCTTGCTTTGGTTTCAGTTTCCTTTCCCTTCATACTTTTCAAACCCATGGCTATAATTTTATTTTCATCCCCTGAATGATCACCTAAATCTTGAGGTGTAGTTGTAGTAGCTGCAGTTTTCTTCTTTCCCTTGTTTTTGTTAAATTGGTTTCTTTTTTCAGGATGTAATTTCCAACAGTTTTTCTCTTCATGGCCCTCTCTTGAAAAATGTTTAAAAATGACCTTTTCACCCTCTTGTTTGATAGATGCATTCTTTTTACCTTTTCCCTTAAATTTTTTATCTTTGTTCTTCCCTTTGAAAGGCTTGTTTCTACCCTCATTAAAAGTGTTTTTTCCTCTAGCCTCTAAATGCGTAGCTTGTACACAAACTTCGTCTAGACTATTAGGATTAAACATAAATATAGTACGCTTAAGGTAACTGTGCAATCCACCTATATAATTCAGCAAAGTATCTTGACTTTCTAAGTCTACCCCTAATAAGAGTGCTCTTCTCCTATATTCCTGGGTAAAGTCTTGCACATTCTGTCCCTTAAGCTCTCTAAAGTTTTGCCAGATCATTATAGCCTTTTGAAGATGAGCAAGAGGATAAAATTGTTTCTTGATTGCAGTAATAAATTCAGTCCATGATAGAGTAATCTTACCATGTTTCTTGATTTCATCCTTGGTCTTGGCTTCCCACCATACCAAAGTTGTTCCATCCATCCTTAGTGAGGCTAGTTGTATTTTTGTGTCATCATCATGCAGATTTTGAATCCTTAAATAGACTTCCAATTGTCTGATCCAATTATCTAATTTCTTTGCATTAACTTCACCATTAAACATTTGCAATTCAAATTTGACATCAAGCTTTAAAAAAGGATTTTTACCAGTGGTTTTCAACTTATGTGAATGATTTACCGAAGTCGAGGAAGACGATGTTGAGGAAGAGGATGACGATGGAGATGGTGGATCACCATTTCCTCCGTTCCCTTTCTTTGAATGATCATTACCCTTATTTCCTCCTGAGGAATCCTCTCCTTCTTTTTGTTTTTTAGACCCTTCTCCAGCAATCCTATCATTTCTTTCTTGATAGAGGATCCTTACCATTTCAGTCATATCCAAGAAAGCTTTCTGAAATACCCTTTCTTCTTCCTTGGGATCCATCTCTTCAGGAGCTTCTCCTTCTCTGGAAGACATGATTGTAGCTGCCTCTAGGGCTCTTGGAGGTGGTTCTTTGACCCTTCTTGGTTGTGGATTAGTTTGTGCACTAACGAAGTTTCCTTCACCTCTCTTGATTTTTAACCTAGTCAGCATCAAAACTTGCAAACAAATGACTTAATCTTTGTACAAAACAAATGTTGAGTAAAAACTCTAGCTTCTATGGCTCTAAAACCTTAGCTCTGATACCAACTCATCTATAAATGAAAGTATTCATTTTTTCTATTCAAAGTATTCATTTCCATTAACTTAAGTGTGCAAAGTGTTGGATAGTATTGCAAAGTGAAACAAAGTGTTTTTGTTAACTATTTATGAAATTTGGTGTGAGGGAGTGTTGTTTTAATTTACTGTTTAACAACTTTAATCTAAATAACACAGTAGAATAACTTCACCATAAATACACAACAACATGATGAGGAAATTCACCCCTCATGGGCTACATCTGTCGGGTCCAAGGCTCCCAATGGGCATGTCCTTGATATACTATGATGCTCAAATTGGTAATACAGTGAGAAAAAGGTCTAAACTGACCAAACCAGCTGTGAAAATGGATTCAGAATAGAAAAAGAAGCTAAGAATATCTCTGATTTTACCTAAAATAGTGAAGTCTAGTCCATTGCAGCTCCATTTCTCTCAAGGCCCTAATGGCTTACCAAGATTCTCTGAAGTGTAAATGGCTGAAAGACACCTCTTATGGCTCTGCAACTGTTCCATTGGCTCCAAAATGCTGAGAATACTCAAAATAAAAAAAACATTTCGCTCCAAAAGGTTCAGTAGTGTGAAAGTTATGTCCAAAAGAAATTTTGTCAAGTTTGGCCTAAAAACCCTCCACCAAACTTGGGAGGACTTGAGTTAACTCCACCAAAATAGTAATTACCACCGAATTTGGGGGCTCCACTCTAGTTTAGCTGCGCGGTAAAATATGCAATAAATGTTAAGATTACGGCAGTCACATGCAAACCGTAACCGTCGGAGTGTTTACCATTAACAAACCATAAGTTGAAATCCTGGCATTTAACTCCATGCTTAAACTCTGACGAGACATGTGACCACATTGCCGTAACAGTCGGGGTTTGTGTTAACCGCCAGTGGATGGCCTAAGGTTATGAACCATGGTTCTATGTAGAGGCGGCTATCCCTTAGGGGCTGGCCCCTTTTCTCTACCCAATCATTATCATGTGACCCATTTCATTCATATCTAACCATTTTCACACCTGCTCATTCAGAGCTGACACATCCTCGTTCACTGCTTAGCCGACACATTCACTACTCAACACTGACCAATTCACGTTTAACACAAACTCCGCTCCATTCACAATCCTTCGTGGAGTGCTTACCTAGGGTTTCATTCAGCTTCGACCCGCGGGTAGATCCTGCATGCCCATCTGGCCATGTTCACGGGTCGACACCACCCGTGGGTGACCCGTACCCATCCGGGTCGGGTCTGGTCGGCCCGAATGAACCAATAAAATTTCAACATCAAATTTTTTAAAGATTGAACCTTGAGGCCTGGGGCCATGTGGCAGCCTCCAGGCAGGCCATGTGGCACCTTCTGATAGGCCCTCCATTTTTTTAATAAGAAATGAAAATTTTCCATAGAAAATATTTTTCTGAATATGCCATTTTTGAATTCCAAAGTGTTGTTTTGAAGGTTACTGGGCAAAATTAAAACTTGAATATATTCCACATCTGACATCGGATTTGAGTGTCATTCACGGCGTTAGGATCGTAGTGACGAAAACTATCCGATCGATCACTTTATTACCAATTTTGAAAAGTTTCAAATTTGAGCATTTTTTCACTTAGGACATGATCACCTGATCAGTAGGGTATATTGTACTGGTGGGCTAACGGTTGATTGGCCCCAGTGTAAAAATTAACCCCTTTTATAAATGGATTTTTGGGTTGGTTTTCCCATATGGACGTGATAGAACTAGCCAAAGGCATGTTGCTATTTGCATAGTTAAGCAATGGCATAGACCCTACACCAAAAGTTTGACCACTCAAAGGAACAGTGTTAACAATAGCCTATCCTATCTATCCTAATGACTGTAGGGGTACCAAAGTGCCCCCTGTAGTCTACGTGTTGGTGACACTGCCCCCTGGCATGGTGGCTAAGGGGTTTGAACTCAGCAAAGGGTTCCAACCAAAAGGGTTACTAAAAGGAATCGAATTAGCTTCGCTCGTGGGACTGAGAACCGTGGGTCTTGGTGTAGTCGTCGTAGGAGTAGAATCCAAAGGATTCGGAGATCCACTAAGATTTGTGGTGACCGTAGTGCTAGTACCAAGCAAAGGCTAGCTACTGGGGCTTCCGATTATTAGCGTAGAACTAACTACCTGTAGGGAAGATGGTGGCAAACCTAGGTTGGCTGCCATTAGCATCGACCCCATGGGTGCGCATTGTGAAACAAATGTTGGTGCAGTCAAAGACATATATTGGCTTGGTGTAACCTGAACTAACACTGGCACCAACGGATCAATGAGTGGAGGATTGCAAGGAGGTATGACTCCTTTCATAAAAGGATCCTCTGGAAATTCCGTGTGATATGGGTCTATGTGAAAATCAGGGGTTCTCACTAGAGACTGCTCTTCCGAAGAAGGCACGAGTTCACCAAGACTCGACTCTTCCTTTAGTGTTAATGGAGGGAGACCTCGCTGTCATCGAGACAGACGGTGAGGGTCGAAGGATGCCACGTTGACCTGTTTATTTTTAGAAAATTTTAATTATTTGTGATGTATTATAAAGTCTCAATGATAGTAACCACACACCTAAAAAATAAAAAATGACTTTCTAAAATCATTCAACAAGCAGCCAAAACATGGTGGCCCCGTTTGAGTACTACTGTTTGTTGGAGGTGAAACCCAATATCACAATAGCATACAGAGAGGGTTAGTCGTAAACAAAGTTACGGCTACTCTAGAGCTTCACCCGAACCCTAGAAAATAGGTGTAAGCACTCTCGTGAGGACGAGTACCTTCCCAAAGACCGAAGACAGAGTAGGTTCGTCTATTTTAGGTACTAGGACAGCTCATCCCAGTCACCTCGTGTAAGTCCCTAAAAATTTTTGCAATTAAAGATACCTCAAATCACAAACATCATCAGGGGGGTCACGATTGTAGACAACACCCTATATGGGAAGAACACCTAGATCCCCGATCTAGTCCCAATATATAGCATGCCCACTGAATTCACTCTAAGGTGGGCTACCTTCTCATGCACCCTAGTGTTGTCTCGTGCTTAACTTCGGTGGTAGTGGAGTGGTCGCAATAATATGAGTGCAATAGGATTTCACTTATTAATGACTCTAGTCTCAAGTTTCAAGATCTTGGGTGATTTTCTCACTTCTCCTACCCCAAGATCCTAGCCTGAACTACTATTGGTGTGAGCTCAGAAAAATTTATATGATTAATTTTATTATCGCTGGATTCTTAGTGTACTTGACTATTAGTCTTGCGGAGGGGGAGTGGATGTATGAAATGTGATGAGACTCTAACTCAAAAAGCCATGCAGAAATATGCTCTAAGTATTCAATTAAATGAAGAGTTTTTTCTACAAGGAGATATTTCTTTCAACATCCATGCACCAAACATTCAAATAACACAGTTCAACTTTAAATATTCAGACATCTATCTATCTTCTCTTAACAACTTTTTAAACAAAAAATTTTCAAAATTAATTCAGCTAAGTTCAGAAAACTAAAAGAAAAATTCTTCTTCAAAAATTAGATGCGATTAACATTAATTTTTTTAAACAAGAACAAAAGATAGAAATTATAAATGGTAAACAAGCACAGGGATCCAACAAGAGAAGCTAATCTGATGGCCAATAACTCCACATCCAAAGGGAAACACAACAGAGGTGTAAACAGAAGATTTTGATTGGGTAACGCTGGAAAGCAGAGGCTACAGAGTGTTAATATTGAGACTAATGCACTGTATCTAAGAAGAAGTAGTGTTATAATTCTCTGAAACTCTTATAGGGGAAGCGTTAGTCAGGGTAAAGTTGCACATATCGCTAAGCAGGGTCTAATTTGGACTCTGTGAGCTTTTCAGATGCTTACTAAGCATATAAACTAGTCGGAAGGATATGTGAATAGAAGGAAAAAGGTAAAGTCATAGGAACAACCCGGAAACTTGGGGTTTAATCCCTAGTGGAGTTGCCAATTCTTCTATAGGGTAATATGCTTGGGCGGTGGTTATTAAATATCCCTCCCAGAGCTTTTCGGCGCCCGAGGTAGACAATCAGATTAGCTCTAAAGTTCACAAAGATACTGTATGCATGTTCATACTAATATATATAATCAACAAAGCAAGATGGAGAGATTACCTCTTTGTGGACAGAAGATCCTATGGAGAACGCCAAGCAACGAAATAGATATCCTTCTTCACCAGCTCCAAATCTAGATCCTACAATCAATCAAAGCAGTCGCGTAATCTCTACAACAGTATAGCTTCTTATCAATTAAACTACCATATAAGAAACATAAAACAATATAGATATAATCCATTCATATCATGCTACATAGATAATTGAACAAAAATTGTGACACTAATGCATCAAATGGAAAAAACAGATACAGTTCTACTGATTTATGAAAAGGAGGATTACAACTGTCAGTTGCACCAATCCCTCCTCAATCTTCCAATTCCTCTCTCTATTTCTCTATCTTCGAGTGTGATGATGCTCAAGGCAGAAAGCTATAAATGAACTTCATCGATATTTAAGCCTCACACTACAATCATGAAATTCTTCTCCACATATAATCAAACCTTCGACCTTAGACCAAGAGCCCACAACTCCAATTTATAGGAGATGGAGAGGACAAACCTTGACAACTCTTTCAACCTGTTCAAATCAGGAAATATCTAGATGTGTGCTCGATTTTCCTTGCTTTTTCCTTCCATAGGAGTTTAGTTATGTTTGGCAATGCCTAATAAAAGGTTTGAGCCATTTAGTTTCTATTTTGAATTGATTCCTTCTGAGAGAAAGCTGGAAATGCCAGTCAATTTTCTGCAAGATATTTCCATTTTCACACTCAAAAACGGTTAACACTTCCCCTTGGGCAATACAGAGTGTTACCCTAGGCATTAACACTTCCTTTTCATGGCTCGGGTGTGTTATAACTCTACCTAGCTGTTTCTGGGGTGTGTTACCTTGGAAAAAATGGGTCTTGTCTAGGTCATTTTCTTCCTTCCATGTTGCCTTCTCTTCCGAGCTAATGACGAGGTCATTTGTCCTGTAAAAATAAGACAAGCATTGAGGTTTGGAAGAAATATAGTGCCTGGATGATTGTTATACCTAAGGATCCATCAAATTCAAAGAAAGACAAGTCAGCAAGTCAAGAGAATACAACAGAAGAAAGACAAATACATATTCAACAGATAGATTATGATTTAATTTTTATTTTATCTCTTTTAAGAGAATGTAATTGTAATAAGACTTTTCGATGATATGTAATAGGTAGTTTGAGAAGTTTCAGGTAATTTGAGCTGTTAGGAGTAGTTTCAGCAGTTACAAATTGCTTTGCATTGTATTTAAAGTAAAAGAATTGAGAGGAAAAGGTTCTTAGTTTTGGACCTCCAGACTACTGCAAATTTTGTACTCAACTTTCAAATGATTAATGAATGAATATCAAGATTCTGGAATTTTTTAATATTGATATGTTTTTCCAGTTTACATTCTGTATTTTCTATCTATGAATAAAATGAAGTAATGAACCTGCAAGTCTCTTTTTACATATGTGAATAAGAGTTAAAAATCCTTAATGGGCGCCCCTTCATTTTAACTATTCCTCTGCCTTAAAATTATTCTGAATTTTAAAGTGATAGATATTGTTTATCAGCATATCAGTTTGGACTTCCTTCCTTCATGTTATTCTAAATAATTCCATTTAATATCAGCAGATAATGACATTGTGAAGAAGTTGTTGCATTTGATTCTTAAGGGTTTAATAAAAATATCTGAAGGTGATTAAGAAAATACCATGTGACATTATATTTCTGTGACATATATATATATATATATATATGTCTTGAGCACTGATTCCTTACCACAGCCAAGGGATTGTTTCTTAAGATACAACATTTTTTGGCGCTGTTGTCGGGGACGAAGAAACGAAGCTCATTCCCTGGGTTTTTATTTATATTTCCTCTTGTTGTTCAGAGAGGAGGAAATATCAGGCTGTACTTTTATTTCATAATTCTGGCATATAAAATGCCACATACGAGGTCAGACACCTCACAACAGAAAGCACAAATTCTATCAGATCCTGAGAAATTGGTTTCTAGAAAAGCTTAGAAACCAAAGATTTTTTCTACACCTGATGCTACACTACCTACACCTGGAAGAAGTTCACATAACCCCTCATCCATGGATATTTCCCGGAAACTCATTTTCTCAGAACAAGAGTCCTTTTCCCCACCAATTCATTTTCAATAACCAAGGTTAGAAGAGAAATATTTTGAGTCTGTTTCATTCACATTTACAGAGACTCAACCAAATACAGTTGTTGGTTATTCTTCTATTGTTCATCAACCCCTTCCTATATCATTTGTTTCACCGCATTCATCCACATCCTCAACTGGTTCATAATCCCCACCTATTCAAGGAGTGGTTAATCAAGGCATAAACATGGCAGCCCCTGCTTTCTTGATGAACATGTATGCACCGTTAAATCTTCCACAACCCATGAATTCCATGCCCCAAGAATATCTCAAGTTCCTTCCTCGTTTTACTGGTGAAGATGAAGTAACTGCAGAACAACACCTGCCATTGTTTTTCACTTTTCTTGAAAATATAAATGTTGAACATCTTGATGTAGTGACGAGACATTTTGTACTGTCTCTGAATGGAGAGGCAAGAAAATGGTTTAAAGGTTTTCCAAATGGCTCAATTAATAATTGGGAATAATTAAAGACACAATTCACCCAGAGATGGGGTGAAAAAAGAGATCATGGTTATTCATTAACTTAATTTAATGCAATCAAGAAAAAGTCTAATGAAAACATGAATAATTTTATTAAAATATTCAACAAATTGTATAAGAGTTTACCCATAGAAATGAAACCTCCTCTGGTTGGAGCAAGGGTTGTTTTTGCTTGAGCTTTTGAGTCATATTTTAGTTTCACTTTAAGAGAGAGGAGATCTCCCACTCTTGAACAAATACGAACTGATGCTTTGGAGATTGAAGCAAATATGACTGTTGCTGGGAAGACACAAGAGAAGCAGTCAATTCAAGAGAAAGGTAAGGCCAAAGAAGAATCATCATAGGATCAAAGTATTGATGACATGACAAAGGTTATCAAGAATTTTTCAAATAAATTAGTGAAGATGGAGCTAGACAGTAAAAAGTCTGCACAAAAAAATAGAGGAGTTTTCAATCCTCAATTTAGAAAACAACCCTTGCAAATTTTGCAGAGGGAAAGAAGAGATCAGGATCAAGTTCAAGCACCATTTTATATAGAAGAAATACCTTCACAGTCTGTTGAGGATGATCAAAAAGAAGTTGAAGATCAGATATCTACTGTTTACATGGAAGATGATGAGGAAGAAGAAGAACGTGAAGAGAATGCACCGAAGCTAAGGAGTCATTTGACCAAGAAGAGATGGATGAGTATTGTTGTGGAGATAAATCCCCTCTGCGGACAGAAGCGATCCCTACTAGCCTAGACCGGGTCTAGCAACAATTGTCACACGCTATAGTGCAGGTTCCTAATTGCAAATAAACCAACCAGCGTTGGAGGCTTACCTGGAATCCAACGCTGTCGCTCGTAGAGAAAGTAGCGCTCCCATTCCTTAGCTCTGGCAGATCACAATCCTCATGATCTCTGTGCTCGGACACCTACACACGCAAGAAAAAAAACAAATGCAAGCATAAAATCCAGTACATACAACTATATGTCAGTCAGAGAAGACATAACTCATGATCATCATCAAAACAAGAGTGGAACCATAACGAATAGTCGCTTATCATTAATCAATAAAAAGAAGAATACAACCATAGCTCTGACGCTAAATTCTGCTTCGAAGGGTCGTCAACAGAACTTGTCTCGATAAAGCCTATCAGGGATGGGACAAGCCTCTCTCTCCAGATGTCTCGACAATAATCTCCTTGCTTGGATTTGGCCTTAAAGGAATGAATCAAGGCTCTTGCAACATTAGGCTCTTGGGAACTTGGAGATTAGCTTGCAAGGGAGATGAGCAAGATTTTATAGATGGTGGAAGGGGAGTTGGGATCCCTATAATCATGGGATTGGCCCTATCCTTAAGGAAGCTTCCATGAGAGGTGGAAAACCACTTCCTCTAAATGGAGATCCGTAGCCAAACCTCCCAACTCAAGATAGATACTAGTTTAGGAGTTGGTTGGAATGAATATTCCGCCATTTATTTTTAAAAAACACTCCTTAAATTGGCTGGCACGAGTGCGACTCTGGGACAGAGCGCCAATTGGCACGCCCTCTTTGAAGGATCTCTCCCATTGGCACGGGTACTGAACTGTCTAGTCGCGCCAATGAAGAAAAGGCAATTTTAAGGGTTTTTCACAAGGATATGTCTTCAGGGCAATGAAATATCATGTTTAGAGGGATGTCATGAAAGTGTTTTTAGGTCATGTCATTGCTCACAGGTCATGGAATGAGCCCTCCAATTTTGTAGGATGGGGAACTGCAGGGACGGTGACAAATTACTGTGTAACAGATGCCCCCTAAAGCATGAGGCCCGAAGGAGAGAGAGAGGGGTGAAATTCTTTACGAGAACGTGTCCAACTGAAAACACCACCGTCAAAAAGCCTGCATAGAGAAGTACAACTGATATCTCAAATACATGATATATAAGTGGTATGGACGCAGCCATCCATAACAGAGTATGTAGTAAACCAGATCCGAGGCATGGACGTAGCCATCCAGTGAGGATCGATAAAAAGACTCAGGTATGGTCGCAGCCATCCAATCAATGAGTCATGTAATTAATCATAATAATCCACAAAATCGCAGCCTGGATCATAACGGACAGGAATCCAGGGTCTTGCGCTCCATCTCGACCCAAACAAAGTACAAGTTCAAGCATGTGAATGAGTGAGTTGAAGTCGAACATGCAAGAACATCGTCTGATTACCAGCCAGTGATGAAAGCTGTTAGCAGACGCGAGAGGAACCACTAATAATGACAATGGCCCTCAAGGTACTATAGGTACAATCTATGGCATGTGAATCAATGAGCTGGCATCGAACACCCGTAGAATCACTCGATCGGAGGCCAATGATGAAAACCTCACGTCGAACGCGAAGAACCTGCCATTGAGGCATGCAGGCTCCAAGGTACCAGAAGGGAGTCTCTAGATCAGCTTCCTGGATAATGAGCTGAAGTCGACAGGAAGTGACCTTGATCGAAGGTGGGCCATAGTGTTTCCCACATCATCGACACGAGACAGAGGAACATAATGTCTTTTGCGAATCACGATCAGATGAGAATTAGAGGAAGGTTGGTATTTGCAGAGGTCAACTTCTCTTGAACACGTAAACGACACGATAGTGAGTTTGGCAGTATTTGACATCAAAAGATCGGAGGTCATGGTGACGAGGCAAAGAGAAAATGAGAGGTCAAAAGGGATCATCCAAACCCACGGAGGTTAGTGAAAAAACGAGATGAGATGTCCCCAACCCGACACGAACGCAGAAGAGTGCCATGTTCAAGAGCGACATACTGCCGACACGAAAATGATGTTGGTTCCATTTTCCCCACCATTTCTGGTGAGTACCTCTTTATTTTTACAAAATCTTGAAGAGGATACCATATGCTTGCTGTATAAGCCCATCCTAGTACATTTAACGAGCCCTAGGAAGGAGAAACTCGAATACCGTCGTTACGACTGAGTCCGATGTCATTAGGGTTTAACGAGTCTGACAAAGGAAGAACTCGATGTCTTTTCATGTTTAGAGAGTTTGAAAAGACAGCGAAAAAGTAAACTCCAGAGGTCCCTTTTCGTAAATAGTTCCTCAGACCCGAAAAGGTAGAAAAAAATATCTGAGAAAACCTCCTAGTCGTGATAGGCTAGGGTATTCCTTTTTCGTAAATAATATATCCCAGCCCGAAAAAGGGGTAAACTTATACTGGGTAGATGTCATTTCATGGCCACTTTAACGAGATCGAAATGACAAGGGCCTCGACAATCTTTTCATGTTTAAAGAGTCAGAAAAGAGCTGAAAGTTGACTCTTCCAGGAGGAACGAGTCGTGTAAAGGGAAGCAACTGGTTCTGGTAATGGTGGAACTGATCATAAAAAGATAAAGGTCAAGAGGCTGGCTAACAAAACCACTCATCGCAGCGGCTCCTCAGGAACAGATAAAACAACCAAGTGAAGGCATATGATCGGCCAAGAAGATAGTGACGATGGAGTGAGAAAACCAAGGCTCATCTGAAAAAAAAAGGCTGATAAAATGGCAATCACAAGAGGTAAAATGGTAATGGTTTCATTTTTACACAAGCTTGAAATCAGGAAACTCTGCTTGAAGTTGGTTTCATTTTTACACAAGCTTGAAACAAAGATAAACTATGCTTGAAACCGGTTTCATTTTTACACAAGCTTGAAATGGAAACAAACTATGCTTGAAAAGTAAGCATGCCCCCAGCATGGTGACTCAATTCCAGGTACATGCCCCACAAGCTTTAGTCCATATGAAAGGCAGATGGAGTGAAGGTTCAAATTACGAGATCAAGTGAAAGACTCGACTGGGATTTTACAAGAACTTATCAAAGACTCGAATTGAACGGGAAAGTGTTTCATTATTTTAAAGAGGGTGACACATTAAAAGAACTATCCTTGTGACACCTTGTTTCATGGTTTAAGGAGCTTGGCACAAGACAAGGAACTCTGCTCCTAACAACCTTGTTTCATTTTTTAAGGAACTTGACACAAGACAAGGAACTTTGCTCCAACAGGACCCGATTTCATTTTTTAAGGAGCTTGACACAGGAAAAGAACCATGCTCCGATCGACCTCATCATAATGAATAAGAAGTCACCGCTTCCAAGAGTTCCACTCCCGATGGAAGGAAAACATCTTGGAAGTTAGGACCCAATGCCCCCAGCACACTATGCACAACGGCATCATCACTGAGTACAAGCATGTGGTTGGTAGCCACATAGTTGACATGCGATGGGGCAGATACAACAGGTGGATAAAAAATAGGAAGGGATGATGGCAGGCCAGCTGCCACATCAGGACCAAAGAACGAAAGCTGATCAATGGTCACGATCCGTCCTTCATGTGGAAAACAGACCACACGGAAAAGGGAGGAGACAAGTGCTCCCATGGCATAGGTGTAATCATGCCCCAGGAGAAGATTGAAATCTAAGTGGCCTGGAGCAACCATCACGTCCATATGGACAGTTTTACCTCCCAAAGTAATAGGTAACCTTGGAAGGATCCCTAACGGTTGACTCGTTCTTCTGTTAAATGCCAACAGATTCTGCATAACAGGTGCAAGCAGTGGTGAACCGAAAGCTTGCCAAGTAGTTGAGGATAGAACACTAACAGACGTGCCTTCGTCTATAATGGTGCTGGGTACAACTAGACCAAAAGCCTATATTGTGATCTCGAAAGGCACATAAGACGGAAGGCAGAATCCTTCAAATTGACTCCAGGCAAAGGAAGCGACCAAACTACTCGGAGGGGCCACCATCGAACCGAGATGGTCTTCTCCTGGTGTTACGATCGCAGAAGGAGCATCCTCCACATCCTCCATATCAAAGGCGGGAGGAGTATCCTCTGGGACCTCCATCATGGGAGGTGGAGGAGCAACTTCTTGAGGTATAGGGATAGGAGAATCTTTCTCCAAGTCCACAGAATCTGAAAAAACAAGAAGAACCTGAGGGATGTGAGGTCCACTCTTAATGGAAAAGACCTAGTGCACCGCAGACGGGGCCGGCTTAACCGATCCCATGACCAATGGTTGGTCAGGAATGGACTCCTGAATTTGAATATCTGAGGGAGCGAGATCGACCAAGGATGACTCTTGACCAATCATATGATCATCTGGTGGAGGACTCAAAAAAAGTTGTTTATAACTAGCCGGGAGGCATGGTGTAGAAACGGTCGAGTTGTCCAAAACTCGCTTGGCTTCATCCATATACAGACAAAGGTGAATGGCATGGTGCCCCTCACATAACTTATAGGCATTGGTAATCTTACCTTGCTTCTTAGGAGTTTTTCTAGCACTAGCTGAAGACGTGCCCCCAACCAGATTCCCGGAAGCCAAAGGCAACGGCGGACGACCGTTGGACCATGCTTCGAGCACCTTGGGAATGCTAGGGAAAACTCGAGGTTTATCAAGAGGAGAATTCTTAGGCGCAACAGCTGTAGAGCTAACCTCTCCTTTATCTGAAGTCTTCTTCTTTGTCTTCTTCTTTTTCTTCTTAGCCACCTGGTTACTCGGATCCATACTTTCACCGAGCGAAGTAGAAGAAGAGGATGCATAAACAGGCGAAGAAGGGGAGAGGTCCACCTTGGAATCAACATGATGTTGTTCAGGTAGAGGAACTGATTGAATAGTAGCTGAGACATTTAGAACCACAGAGGTTGGGAACAACCAAACAGGAAACCCAACAGTTAACCTAGGAAGGGACAACGTTGCCATATAAGGAGCACCAACATTTCCAAAAGGAGGAAAATGACTAGCATTCCCATCGGAGGGGATTCCTTGGTTGGCGAACTCTGGAAAAGTTTCCATCAACAACTCAAAACCGCACACGGGCTAAAAACCAAGGCACACAATCAAATGGCCAACAAGCAAGCTCTAAAAGGGCATGTGATCGCAGGGGATTTCTTTTACCACATTGAAACTTAGAAACTTCATCGTTTCATGTTTTAAGAGTCAAGAAATGGATGAAAGGTGACTCTATCTCTTTCAGTTTTGAAGCAAGCGTGAAAGGACAAGCGCTTGGTGATCCTTTAAAATTTAAGGAGTCGGAAAATATCAAATGACTACTCAAGAATACTAGGCAAAGGGTGTACCAAATAACTGTGAACTGCAATATACACCTTGGTTTCAAAATGAAAGAGAAATCAACCAAGGACTTAACGTACATGCAGGCAATCTCCCTGAATGCTGTGTCCGGTGTATCACAGGTATAGGGTGGCAGACTCGGCTTCCTATGGATAAAGGATAGAAACCTAGTGGGGTCTCCCTTTATATACTCGACGGTACGGGGACCACAAGTCTGTACTAGCACTGTCTAAAGCCAAGAGGCGAACGATAGCTACTATGTTTTAAGACGCCGGAACATGTCTCTAGCCTAGACCTCTAAATGTGTTTCGTTAGATTTCAATGCTGCCTTAGTGTAAATTGAGTAAATTTTAATGTTTATCTTCAATTACGTTTCAGTTTTCAGGCCCTAGCAAATGTAATGTCTCAAAATCTCCTAAATGAAAACTACATGCCACAGTATATCATTTCATTCGATGAAAGCTAGTTACAAGAGAGTTAAGATATTTTCAAACAAAAATAAAATGATCAGAAAAAAACCAATGATATCTCTAATGCAGCTAATGGAAACCAAAAACTTTTCTCTCAAAGCCACTAATCACTAATAACACTGAAAATATTTTAATTTGCACTAGCTAGTCAAAAGCAAAAAGAGATTTTTGTATTTTCAATGTTTAATAGCATAGTGCACTAAACAAAATGAAAACTAATGAAAAGAGAAATTAGAGAAGTGATGAGGAAAGAGCAAAACACACCAATTTCACTCAACGCAAACACACAATCAGATCTCCAAATTGACAAAACAGTCCCTCAAAATCAAGAGAATCCCAAAGACTCAAATGGACCATGTATTCTAGGCCCAAAGCGATACAAAGCGAAATTCGAATGAAAAAGAGAACAAACACTCAAATAACGCAATGAAATGATAAACAATCGCCAAACGAATGCAAAGGAGAAATAAAAAAGGTTGACTGAACAAATAGAAACCCAAAACTCCCAAGGGAGGATCGACACACAAGAGCACTTAGATGCCCTAGGGCTAGAAAGTGAAATCGATGGAAACAGGAAAACAACCAAAGGACAAAGGTCACATCCAGTCAAACAAGGCTCCAAAACACTCAAGCAGGTGAAAAAACAAGGCCAAAATCACAGACCAGTCTCAGAAAGCTCAAAACACAGAAAACCCTAATACCTCATAGGATTGGCGTGACTGTGAGGCTGAAACTAGCGCCAGGGCGGAATTGGTGCGACTGTGAGGCTGAAACTAGCACCAGGGCGGAATTGGCGTGGGTGATACACAAGCAACCTGTGCCAATGGGCACGACTATCAAGCTTAAAAGCGCGCCAGTCGAGTTAACTATGGAAAAAACAAAAAGAGCAGTCCCAAACACAAACCAGTGATGACAAGGCTAAACAAAAGCCAAACAAACAGAAAAACCAAGCCCAAAGATCTGACCAAGCAAGCAAAGCCAAGAATCAACCGAAAAGACAAGACAACACTCCAAGTGTTCAGTTCATAAACCAAACTGGAGATTGACTTAAGCAACGTTGATTTACTTCGCTAATGCAGAGCAAAAGAATTTCAAAGGCTATCTGGCTAACTTCAGGCTCCGTCTATAGTTTACAAAGTAGAGCAACAACAAGCTAATGATCCCCAGCTGAGTCGCCAATTCGTTGTGGATGTAAATCCCCTTTGCGGACAGAGGCGATCCCTACTAGTCCAGACCGGATCTAGCAACAATCGTCACACGCTATAGTGCAGGTTCCTCATTGCAAATAAACCAACTAACAATGGAGGCTTACCTAGAATCCAACGCTGTCACTCATAGAGAAAATAGCGCTCTCGTTCCTTAGCTTTGGCAGATCACAATCTTCACGATCTCCATGATCGGACATCTGCACACGCAAGAAACAAAACAAACGCAAGCGTAAAATCTAGTACATACAACTATATGTCAGTTAGAGAAGACATAACTCATGATCATCATCAAAACAAGAGTGGAACCATAACCAATAGTCGCTTATCATTAATCAATCAAAAGAAGAATAAAACCATAGCTCTGACACTGAATTCTCCTTCAGAGGGTCATCAGCAGAACGTGTCTCGATAAATCCTATCAAGGATGGGACAAGCCTCTCTCTCTGGATGTCTCGACAATAATCTCCTTGCTTGGATTTGGCCTTAAAGGAATGAATCAAGGCTCTTGGAGCATTAGGCTCTTGGGAACTTGGAGATTAGCTTGCAAGGGAGATGAGCAAGCTTTTATACATGGTGGAAGGGGAGTTGGGATCCCTATAATCATGGGATTGGCCCTATACTCAAGGAAGCTTCCATGAGAGGTGGAAAACCACTTCCTCTACATGGATATCCATAGCCAAACCTCCCAACTCAAGATAGATACCAGTTTAGGAGTTGGTTGGAATGAATCTTCCGCCTTTTATTTTTTAAAAACACTCCTTAAATTGGTTGGCGCGAGTGTGACTCTGGGACAGAGCACCAATTGGCGCACGCTCTTTGAAGGATTTCCCCCATTGGCACGGGTACAGAACTGTCTAGTCGTGCCAATGAAGAAAAGGCCATTTTAAGGGTTTTTCACAAGGAGATGCCTTCAGGGAAATGAAATCTCATATTCAGAGGGATGTCATGAAAGTGTTTTCAAGTCATGTCATTTCTCATAGGTCACGGAATGAGCCCTCCAATTGTGCGGGATGAGGAACTGCAGGGACAGTGACAAATTACTGTGTAACATGTATTGTAAGCAATTCACATATTTTATTCAAGCAGAGCTGCATAAGAAGTATGATTTAAGATCAAGGAAGATATCAAGGACTCAAGATTATGAGGAAAAAGAGCCAAAGTCAGTCCCTTCTCCAATGGCGACTCCACAACCAAAGAACTCAGTAAAACAATTATAGAAGGGGAAGCCGCCTCTGAATCCAGTGAGTGGAAATGAAAAAGAATAAGTTGAGGTTTCCCAAAATAAGTCTATCAATACTAATAATTTGGAGAAGGTTGTTACTTTTCCTGAACATATTTCTAATCTTAACAGAAATCAAGAAGAACCTGAGAATATTTTCAAACAAAATCAAGCCTTTAGTCTATCTAAAGAGTTAGAAAAGATCAAAATTCAAGTACCCCTACTTGAGTTAGCTAAGACACAAGGTTACAAGAAGGAAATTGCGAAATTCGTTAATATTTCTCAGTCTGATGATATTGGTGATACTATGAATTTACAAGAGGAAAAACCAGTGGTCACTTTTGGTCCACATGTGGAGGTGGCAGATTCTTCTGTTCCCCCATTTTATATATCACTGCTTCTTCATGATTTTATTCTTCATAATTGTATGTTGGATTTTGGTGTATCACATAATCTCATGCCATTATCTGTAATGAAAGAATTGAATTTACAAATTACTAAGCCCTATACAGACCTCTATTCATTTGATTCAAAATGGGTTAAGTGTGTTGGGCTTATCAAAGACATGGTAGTATCCTTGGCCCAAATTCCAGCCAAAAGTATCATGAGGGATGTAGTAGCTGTAGATATTCCAGGTAGATTTGGTATTCTTTTGTCCAGATATTGGGGAGTGAAGCTTGGAGGTGTTTTAAACCTGGACTTCACATATGCTATCATTCATGTGTTCAATGGGGAAGAAATAAGGTTATACAGAGAAACAATATTTGTTAAAACTACCACAAAGAAAGATGCAGGAAATTCCCCTATATATGGTCAAGAGAAGGAAGACCTTTCTTGTTTTATGTTGCATGAAGATGCAGAGTTTGTTAAATACTCAGATAAGTAGCTCTCTTTAGCAATTGTACATAATGAGTTGGGTTCAAACAAAATTTGGAAGTGTTATTTTGATGGTTCCTGTTCAAAAGATGGCACAGGAGCTGGATTTTTTCTGATATCTATAAAAGGTAATCTTTTGCCTTTTTCTTTTAAATTGGAATTTGAATCAAAGAATAATGTAGCGAAGTATGAAGCATTAATTTTGAGTCTTCAAACTGCTAAACAAATGGGAATCCATTGTATTTCTATTTTTGGTGATTCTGAGTTGATTATAAGACAGATTAAAAATCTTTGTCAAACCAAACAGCCAAGGATAAGGTCATATAGAAATGAAGTATGGGACCTAATTGAGAATTATTTTGAAGCTTTGAATCTTCAATTCATTCCAAGAGAAGAAAAATGAATGGCAGATTCACTGGCAGTGCAGCTAGTACATTCAAGCCACCCATTAATCTGAAACTGAGGTATGAGATTGGGTTGAGGCATAGACCCTCAATCCTCGATAATGTTAAGCACTGGCAGGTCTTTAAATATGATGAGCAGATCAATAATTTCTTGACAATGATTAAAAACTTTGAATATAGTGAAATAGATCAGGAAAGTGAACAAACTAATCATAATGAAGACTTGAAAAATCTTAAGTAATCCATAGGTGATCAAAAGATAGTCCAGTTGAAAGACAATATATTTCCAAGAGGATTAGTTCCTCTTGAAAGAATGTTTGATTCAAATGATGTAGCACTAGATAAAAAGAAGGTATCTCAAGAGGGTGAGATTGAAGATTGTAACCTGGGAACTCAACGGGAGCCCAAGGTTGTCAAGTTATTCAAAGGAGTTCCTAATAATTATAAAGAAAGGTACATTGATCTTTTCAAGAAATATATGGATTTATTTGCATGGTCCTATGAGGACTTGAAGACATATGATCTAGATATTATTCAGCACAAAATACCATTGAAGGGTGGGGTTAAGCCTCACAGGCATAAACTTAGGCAGATTAATCCATTGCTCCTTGCTCCAATTGAAAAGGAAGTGAAGAAACTGTTGCAGGAAAAAATCATAGTCCCACTTAGATATTCAAACTGGGTTTCTAACGTGGTTCCGGTGAGGAAAAAGAATGGATAGATAAGGCTATGTGTTGATTTCAGGAATTTTAATAGAGCCTCACTCAAAGACAATTATCCTTTGCCTAAGATGGACTACGTTTAACAGAAAGTAACAGGAGCATATAGATTGTCTATGGTTGATGGTTTCTCCGGGTACAAGCAAGTAGCTATTAAAAAGGAAGATCAGAAGAAAACAAATTTTACCACACCTTGGGGAATGTTCATGTATGCTATGATGCCATTCGGTCTTATGAACGTAGGTGCCATTTTTCAAAGGGCAATGGACATAGATTTTGTGGGTGATAATTTGGTAGTAATATATTTGGATGATGCGACTATTTTTTTAGGTTATGATGATGACCACTTGGAGCATTTTCAGAAGGCTTTCCTGAAATGCTGAAATTTTGGGTTGTCACTGAATCCCAAAAAATCCTTGTTTTCTTTGGAGGAAGGAAGGTTTTTGGGGCATATAGTTTCAAATCAGGGGGTGGAGATTGATCCAACAAGATTTGAAGCTATTCAGAAAATTCCTTTTCCTAGAAGTAAAAAGGATATTCATAGGTTTCTAGGAAAAATTAATTTCCTGAGAAGATTTGTCCCAAATTATGGTGAAATTGTTAGGAACATAACAAATATGCTGAAGAAAAATGATGAAGTAAAATGGGACAAGGATGCAAGAGAATCCTTTGCCAATTAAAGAAGCTCTTCAGGAAGCTCCCATTTTGATCAATCTAGATTATCAAAATCCTTTTCAAATATTTTCATTTGCATCACCTTCTGATCCAGGTGGATATTTGTGGCCACCCACCTATTCCACTCTGGGCCCCGCCATTGTCTCTTTCAGTTTTTTCACAACTTACTATTTTTAGTATTTTTTTGGGTCGTGAACATCTGGAGCTATTTTGAAGCCCCAAATGGAGATAGTATGCTGAAGTTACATCTCCGGGAAGTTGAAACACCAATTTACCCAAACGGGGCCCATATTTTTGCTGCTTCATCTCCTAGGGTTAGGTTTTTGGACATTTAGAGTTCTCCATTGTTTCTCCATAATAAATAGGCCCTCGAGCCTCATTGTAACATAGTTCAGAGGTCTATAGCCACCACATCTCTTCTCAGAGACTCACTACCAGCACCCTAGCTATTTTATTTCCATCATGTTTGTAAGCATATTTTTGTGATTTGATATTAATGAAATGAAGCCTTATTTCCACTGTATTTATATGTTTATGGTTAAATCTATATTTTCTTGCGTTCCTGCATAAATCTATATTAGTGGTATCAGAGCAGTCTGATTTTTCTCGATCCTTCTTTGCATGTCCCCAATGAGGTCGGGGTATAAGGAGTTAGGGCTCGCTCTGGTGGAACCTTTGCAAGATCAGACTCATAAACCCTGACGGATGTCCATGGGGGACGAAAAGAAAGATGAGGGAGCAGGAGATCCTATCAAAATATTGCTCAAGGAGGCCCTCGAAAAACAAAGGAACGCGATGATGGATAACTTTTCCCAGATCCTTCAACAACTGCCCACCAGCAGTGCATCTGCATCCAGTAGCCACTCTAGAGGTGTGACTCCCTTGAAGGTAAAAGTAAACTTTGACATTCCCATATGTGAGGGTCAAATAGATGCAGATGCCGTAGATAGATGGTTGAATCTATTAGAAGGATATTTCTCTATTCATGACTTTTCCGACTGGGAGAAGATTATTTTTTCACTCCTCAAAGCTACCCACCATGTCAAGGACTGGTGGGAAACCTACTGTTAGAAAAAGGACGAGACATAACCCTCTCTATTCTCAGCCATACCCACTTGGAATTCTTTCTGAGATGCCATCAAGGAACAATACTATCCCATGGGGAGCTATGAGGACAAGTACATACAATGGACCACGCTACGGCAACAAAGGGATCAAGATGTGCATGAGCTAATGAATCTGTTCCATACCTTGTGCACAAAGTTGGGTATCAAAGATTCAGAGAAAAATTTGGTTCTAAAGTATCGTAGTTGTCTGCACAGATACATTAAGGAGGAAATGGAGTTCCTTGACATCTCCTCGCTTGGTACGGCATACTGGTATGTTGCCAATATTGAGCAGAAATTCAAACAGAAGAAGCTAGACTTTGGATCTGCGAATCAAAAGAAAGGGAAATGTGCCCCCAAACCGCAGAACAAAGGACAATGCCAAGGCATGGCGTCCCAAGACAACCTTCCAAAGACACAAGCAAAGAACAACACCGCGAAGCCAAAGAAGGACACGAGAAAATGGTGTGAGTTCCATAAGATCTCCACTCACAACACAAGTGAGTGTCAGGCCAAGAAGTCGTTGGTGGCTGATATGAGGGCTTCTGAATCAGATGCATGCTTCGACTCTGAATCAAAACCTAACAAGGTGAATGAAAAAGGGAAGCAGATTATTGATGTGGAGTCCAATGCCATTGTTGCCACTATGAAGATCCAGAAGGAGGAACCAAAAGATCTAGAGGAGGCAGAGCGTCTCTTCCACTCCCAGATGTGGGTAAAGGGTTCCTCGCTACAGTTCACTGTCGACAATGGGAGCCAAAAGAACCTCATTTCAGTAGATGTCGTGAAGCGGTTGGGCTTGTCGACCACGGCACACCCACAACCATACACCATCGGGTGGCTTCACCAAGGACGGGATCTCCGCATTAGCCAGCAGTGTCGCCTTCCCTATAGCATCAAGCCCTTCACGGATGACTTATTGTTTGACATTGCTCCTATTGATGTTTCTAATGTATTATTAGGCCAACTATACTTGTGGAAGTGACATGCTTTGTATGAGTCCCGGCCTTGCATTGTTATTATTACTTTGGGAAATAAATTGTACAAGATACCAGAGGTACCACCGCCTCCCACTATCTCTTTGGTTACTGCAAAACAATGCAGTAAGCTCATTTCCAAAACCAGGAAATGTGTTTTCCTAATGATCCACCACCAGGGCAAGAAGAATATTGTGGCCACGACCTCCAGACATGGCTCCTCTGCACGACAACAACAAATGGACAAGGTTGTGGAGGAGTACGGGGACATCTTCACCTCAACCACAGGGGTTCCTCTACACTTTCAGGTCAAGCACCCTATTGACCTAACCCCAGGTGCGCCGCTACCCAATGGACCGATCTATATCCACTCTTTTCTGTAGAATGATGAAATCAACAGGCAGATTCAGGAGCTGTTACAGAAAGGTCACATCCGACCATGTTCATTGCCCTGTGGGAGCTCGATCGTGTTGGTACAGAAGAAGGATGGGGCTTGGGGACTCTGTATTGATTATCGGGTGCTGAACAAGATCACTTTCTAGAATAGGTACTTGATCCCATGGATTTATGACCTTCTGGATCAACTCAAAGGGGAAATATATTTCAGCATGATCGACTCAAGTCTGGGTATCACCAGGTACCAATCAAACCGTATGATGTGTGGAAGACTACCTTCAAAGCCAAGGAGGGCCTTTGCAAATGGCTCGCCATGCCTTTCGGATTGAAAAATGCTCCCACAACCTTCATGAGGTTGATGGATGTCATCTTGCATCCATTCACCAACTCATTTGTAGTGGTATACTTGCATGACATTCTGATATTCAGCTAGACTTGGGAAGAGCACCTCCACCACATCTGAGAAGTCCTCCAAACACTGCGACAACACAAGTTGTGTGCCAATTTGGAGAAGTGCACTTTTGGCATGACCCAGGTTCAATATCTGGGATACATTATTGATGAAAGGGGGGTGCATGTGGATCCAGCCAAGATCCAAGTCATTTGGGATTGGCCAGCCCCAACCACCCTAATAGAGCTTCGTAGCTTTCTAGGTCTTGCTAATTTATACCGCAGGTTTGTGTTGGGATTCTCTCATATCTCTTGGCCCTTCAGTCAAGTCACCAAGGGAGGAGTGAAAGCAAAATTCTTTTGGTCAGAATCTCAACAGAAGGCGTTCGTAGAATTGAAACATCGTCTTTATTCTGCCCTAGTGCTCACACTACCAGACTTGCAACAACCATTTGAGATCGAGACAGATGCCTCTGACTATGCTATTGGGGCATTTCTTACTCAACAGGGGCATCTAGTGGCATATCACAGTGAGACATTATCTGACACAGTTCGAAAGTATACCACTTATGACAAAGAAATGTATTCGATTGTGTAGGCTTGTCGACAATGGAAGCATTACATTTTGGGAAAGGAGACAATCATCCACACAGATCACTGACCCCTGCAGTTCATACAGACACAAGGGAAGTTACAGAATGATTGCCATCAGAAGTGGTCCACATATCTACAACAGTTTCATTTGAACATCAAGTACAAGAAGGGTAGCACCAATAATGTTGTAGACTGCCTCAGCCGACCACCGATCGTGGCCATAACCACCATTCTCAACTCTTGTGGGCATGAGACTTCTAATTGGCCGCTTCTCTACAAGAGTGATCCAGAATTCAACTACACATACAAGGCAATATTGGGGGGTATGCAAGTTCCAAATTTTCACCTCCAAGATGCACTATTATGTCACCTGGGACACCTTTTTGTTCCTTCAAGCGAGCGTGCCAAGATGATATGGGAAGCACACTACATTCGAGTTGCTGGGCATTTTGGGGTTGAAAAAACAGTGGCAGTACTATAGAAGTATTTCTATTGGCCAAACCTTCGACAAGATGTCGGGAAGTACAACAGATCCTGCACTGCTTGTGCCATTGCCAAACCGACCATCAAGAAGCAAGGGCTCTATACTCCGCTACCTACCCCTAGTCAAACTTGGGAATCCATCTCCATGGATTACATGTCAAGCCTTCCTTCTACTAAGCATCGAAATGACTGTGTTTTCATGGTCGTCGACAGATTCTCAAAGATGGCCATTATGGCGGCCTGCAAGAAGAATATCACAGTAGAAGCCACTGCTAAACTCTTCTTTGAATGAGTGTGGGTGCACTTTGGGATCCCACAGTCTATCATATCACATCATGATAGTAGGTTCCTCAACACATTTTGGTCCAGCCTCTGGTCAATGTTGGACACCAAGCTCACCAAGTCCACAGCTTTCCATCCCCAAACTGATGGGCAGACAAAGGTCGTCAACAGGATGATTGTACACATTCTGCACATGTACAATTCAAATCATCCACGCACATGGGATGAGAGCCTTCTCTATGTACAACATAGTTATAACCGAGCTCTCCATAGCTCAACCGGCCACAGCCCCTTTCAGGTGGGCTTGGGATTCCAGCCACTATGTCCCATTGAAGTAGCCATGCCATTTGCAGCTACTCAGGCCGATTTGGCTCATGTCTAGTTTGAAGCTGACAAAGCAAACAACTTCATCGAGCGCATTCAGCACATCCGTCAACAGGTTCATGACATATTGGACAGAGCCAATGCTAAGTAAAAGCAACAATATGATCAACATCGGGTGCCACACAACTTCCAAGTGGGTGAAAAAGTGTGGCTAAATTTGTAGAAGGAGCGCCTCACTAGACCCCACTGCAAGATTCACCCACTCCGATATGGGTTGTACACCATCACCAAGGCTATAGGGAACAATGCCTTCGAGCTTAATATTCCACCATTCCTTGGTCTGCACCTAGTATTCAATGTAGACCACTTTCATCCCTACTTCCCACCTCTATTGGACACCTCTAACATTGCAAAATAAATCACACCAAAAGAGTTAAACCCAGACTGCATGGAACAGGCCACCACAGACTATATCGTGGACATGAAAATCAAGAACACTCATTGATAGAAGATCCAACTGTATCGGGTTGTCAAATCTGGCCAACTCCTGCACCAAGGCAAGTGGTTCACCAGGGACCAAGTTCAATAGAAGTTTCCTCACCTCATGGAGGAACTCAACGTAATGGGGACCATTGCTTCCTAAGGAGGGAGGAATGATTCAGGTGGATATTGGTGGCCACCCGCCTATTCCACTTGGGGCCCTACCATTGTCTCTTTCAGATTTTTCACAACTTACTATTTTTAGTAGTTTTTTGGGTCCTAAACTTTTGGAACCATTTTGAAGCCCCAAACGGAGATAGTATGCCGAAGTTATGTCATCGGGAAGTTGAAACACCAATTTACCCAAACGGGGCCCATAGTTTTGGTGCTTCATCTTCTAGGGTTAGGTTTTTGGACGTTTAGAGTTCTCCATTGTTTCTCCATAATAAATAGGCCCTCGAGCCTCATTGTAACATAGTTCAGAGGTCTGTAGCTGCCACATCTCTTCTCAGAGATTCACTACCAACACCCTAGCTATTTTATTTCCATCATGTTTGTAAGCATATTTATGTGATTTGATATTAATGAAATGAAGCCTTATTTCCGCTATATTTCTATGTTTATGGTTATTTTTGTATTCTGTTGTGTTCCTGCATAAATCTGGATCACCTTCTGCCATTGTTTCTATGTTGTAACAGAAGAATGAAGAGGGAAAATAAAAACCTGTGGCATTTTTCAGTAAAGTCCTAAGGGATACAGAACTTAAGTATAATATTTTGGAAAAATAGGTATATGCTTTAGTTAAAGCATTAAAAGCATTTAGGACTTATGTGTTGCAGTCCCAAATAGTTGCTTATGTGCCTAATTCTACTGCGAAGGAAGTATTGATACAAAGTGATGTGGAAGGTAAAAGAGGAAACTGGATAGCCAAGATTCAAGAATATGACTTAGATATCAAACCTACTAAATTGGTCAAAGGACAAGGATTGGCAAATTTTTTGACAGAATCTAATTTTTAAGCCCTAGGGATTAATTTGCTGGCACCTTTAGATGAAGCTAATGAGGAAGGCAGTCAGAGTAGTTCAAAGACAGCAATTAAATACAAGTTCTTGTGTTCTGATTGGTATAAGGATATTGTTCATTACTTGTGTTTTTTATCTCACCCAACCACATTAAACAAAACAAAATATAGGGCTCTTAAGCTCAAATCTCAGCCTTATGTTATAATTAATGCTAAGTTGTATTGGAAGTATCCTGCTGGCATTTTATTGTCATGTTTGACAAAAGGATAATCAATGGAAGTTAGAAGAGAATATCATGCAAATCTATGTGGAGGACATTATAGTTGGAAATTTACTGCACACAAAATTTTCAATTGAGGTTTTTACTGGCCCTCCCTGTTTACTGATGTATACGGAATGGTTAGAAGCTGCCAGAAATGTAAATTGTTTGTAGAAAAGAAAATGTTAGCTCCTCTACCTCTTCTTCCAGTGTTTGTTGAAGAACCTTTTAGACAATGGGGATTAGATTTATTTGGGAAATCAATCCACCATCAAGTGGGAAATTTAAATGGATTCTAACTGCCACTAACTATGTCACAAAGTGGGTGGAGGCAATACCTACTAGGAAGGCAAATGACCAGGTAGTAATGAAGTTTCTAGAGGAAAACATCTTCAGCAGGTTTGGGTGTCCAATCAAGGTTGAAACTGACAATTCCTAGGTATTCAATTTAGTCAGATTCATTAATTTTTGTCAAACATATAATGTCATTCAGTCTCATTCTACAGCATATCATCCTTAAGGGAATAGGCTACCCGAGTCTTCGAACAAGGCATTGGTTAAAATCCTAAAGAAGACAATTAATGAAAATCAGAAAATTTGGGATTCAAAGCTGACATTTGCTCTTTCGGCAGTAAGAGTGACTACTAGAAGATCTACATGTAAGTATCCTTATGAACTGGTTTATGGTACTCAAGCATTATTTCCTACTCAATTGGATAGACCTGTGATTTATTTTCTTCAAGAAGCACAGGAAGAACCAAATGCATTGGTGAGAAGGTTGAACAAGGTTATAGAATCAAGTGAGGGCAGGAAAAAAGTCAGAGAAAATCTAATCACCTACCAAGAAAAGATGAAGTCTAATTTTGATAGAAAAGCAAAAGAGATTCTTTTCCAAACTAGAGATTTGGTATTAAGATGGGATGCTAGAAGGGAAGAGAAGGGAAAGCATGGTAAGTTTGATCCCCTCTGGTATGGGCCATACAATATTATAGAGGCTAGATCAAATAACACATTCATGATGGAGGATCTTGATGGAGAAATAGTGGAACTTCCTATGAATGGGCATTATCTAAAACATTATTTCCAGCATTGAAATTTTATGGTTCACCATTGTACATATTTGGTTTGCTAATTAGTCATATTTCATCAAACAACATTTGAATCCATGCCTGAAGTGAAGGTAGTAATCTACAGTTCTTAGTATTTCATGGAAAGAAAAACTATCCCCAAGTGAAGCCAAATGTTGTGGCTCATTTGCAATATCCTTTATTTTAAAATTTTCAAAAATACAAAAAAAATAGAAAACTATAAAAATGTATGTTAAAGTATAAAGTTTCTCATAATTTAGCATAAAAGATGTAATATTTTTTATACAAGTGTAAAGTTTAATACTTTAAAATTTTCATGAAAGTGGGTCCCAGCACTCAGTTAAATAACGAGTAGGTTTATGAGCGGGATCAGATGATTCCTTTGGCAAGAAATGAAAGTGGCAACTCGTGGGCACTTTCAGCGTGTTGGTTAACAAGGAGTGTGCCTCCACAGTTGACCCAGTTGATTGCGGGGCCGATCGAGATCTACAGCCAGGATTAACTGCAGAGGCATGACCCTGATAAGTCCTTCGTACCTTCAAAGCTCCCGCAATGACGTAAGAAACTAGTGACAGCTAGTGACCACGTCATAGTACTGTTTAATGGCCTTTTGGCGCATCAACTTAGCATTTATTTCACAAACCCGCACCACCTATTTAAGATTAGTTCTCATTTCACAAGGTTATTGTTATTTTTCTATCCTTGTCAATTTGTCAATGTCTCTTCCTTTCATTGTTATTCACCACCTTCTCATTGTTCACCACCCCAATCAGAATTATGGCCAAGCATCCGTCTCTGTCAGATTCATCCAGTCATATTCCTCTCATGAACAATGAGAGGGATATTCAAAATACTATTTTTTCTCTAGATCATCTTCAGTTCTATCAACAGGTCTATCTCAATTACAAAGCTTCTCCAATTTTGACTGCCATGGTCAAAACATGTGTATTGTCTATATGAATTCCAAGAACGCACCTTTTTCCTGAGTTTGTGTATTGGCTTGTGTCTATCATGTACCCGGGCAAGTGTTTCGTGATGAATTGTGAAGGAGAAAATGTTCTGTAGGTCTCAACTCTATTAATTCGTCAAGCTCTGTGTTACCCTAAGTCAAATTCCTATGTCCAATTCATTGATGGTTCATTGAGAGCACATTATGATAGTCTTGCAGGTAAAGAATTCAATCGATTTATCTTTTTCCTAGAGCCAGATATGAAGCAGCTTGTACTTGATCGTAAAGAATTCTCTATGGAGGTTTTCGATGAAGAAGTCTAACTGGTGCTGAGGTGCATTTCGAAGATATTGGGGAAAGAAGATGACACACAAGAGACAAATTAGTTTTGGGAATGTTTTCTTTGATGACGAAGCCAGGGATAGTGCCTGATATTCCTTCCTATTAGAAAGAAGTTGTTAATACTCAGCTTATGAGCCTCTCACTAACTAGGTCATTCAAGTTCCCCTCTCTCATTATTTATTTCTTTTTATATCAAAATGTAGAAGAATTATTGCATCTGGGGTTAAATACTATGAATACTGTTAGCCATCTATAAAAAATTGTCATATCAAATGGTGGCTAGATTTGTTTTAAGCCTTCAAGAAACAATTTCATGCCAAATTGTGAGTTCTTAAAGTCTTATGAAGATAACTAATCTTTTAGTTAATCTTCACTGTTGTTTCCCTCATAATCCTGAAAAATCTGTTGTTTGCAAAAAGAAAGACTACTCAAAAATCCATTTTCCCATTCATTTTCACTCCTCCTTTTCACCCATTTTTCCTCTTCATAAAAACCCTCAAAAACCCTCTGTGCCCCTTTAAAAAACCTCCAAAATCCCTTTAAGCCTTGTGAAATCCCTTTATAAGTTTTAAAACCCCTTTCTTCCCCTTCTACCGAAAGCTAAAAAATCCTTGAAAAACCTCCATTTTGGCCTCAAAAACCTATTTTTCTATTAAGGCCTTAAGCCCCTTTCGGCCTTAGCCCCAACCCCTTTTCTGCACATCACCGGAGCCATAACCAGGCGCTAGCCCCTAAATTGCTAATCGCAATCGGAGTTTCCTTTCCCTGCATTTTCCTTTTACTTTCGAAAAACTCCGATGCAATTAGGCCTTTTTCTTTTGAAACCCGCGGTCTCCTCACCTTCTTCACAAAA
This sequence comes from Pinus albicaulis, assembly GCA_034641835.2. NCBI lineage: Eukaryota > Viridiplantae > Streptophyta > Pinopsida > Pinales > Pinaceae > Pinus > Pinus albicaulis. The sequence continues at coordinate 55,693,773 of CM076579.1, read as the reverse complement.
CCAAAGCCCCGCAATTGAGCGCTAAAACACTAAGAAAAACCTTTCCCAAGCCTTTTTTCCTTTATTTTTTATAAATCTGACGATATGATTTAAAACAAACCTGGGCCGTCGATATTTGCAAGATCTAAGGCCATCGGCTAATCGCAATCGGCACATCGCACTTTCTTTTGTTCTTCCCCTTTTCCACCTTCGATTCTGATCCTGCGATTAAATCGCACCGTTGAAAACACAAGAACCAATGGCCCATATTTAATCAAGCTCCACCTTTCACCCTCTGACATCACGCCTTGCGATTAAATCTCCACCGTTGATCTTCCATAACCGATCCGACAATCCGCGCTCAATCACTTCATTGCATTGCATTTCCGCTTCACCCCTTGACCTCCGCCGATTGCGATTATGTGATTAAATCTCCACCATCCATTTTCCCCGATCCGAGGGCCTGCGCTCATCCGTCGCGAACGTTGCATCACATCGCAAAAGTTCATTCCATCGCAATCACATCACAAAAATTTATCGCAATTGTAACTTTGTTCGTTCCACCAATTGCAATCCCGCAATCTAATCTCCACCGTTGATTCTCTTTAATCCAATGGCCCACATTTCCCCCGCTTTCCAAACTCCACATCTTATTTTTCTCCTCTGTCAATAGATCTCTTCCATTGATATTCTCAGATCCAACGACTCCTATTTATTCTTCTCTTCTACCCTTATATAAAAGGTGGGCCCTCTCTTCCCCTCATTTCTCCGCTAAAATTCTTCAAAACCTTACCTTTTCTATATTATTTCATCTCCTGACAAATATGGTTTTAAACCAATCCCGACCATTGATCTACCAAGATAAAAGGCCATCGGGCTCCACCTTTCTTCCTGTTTCCTTTTCCCTTCATTTTTTCATATCCGCCCCTTTTTTCAATTTTGACCATTTATCAAAGAAATTTGACAATCGGGTGGTCTATTTTACCCCTCCACTGCGCGCCAATTTTGCTGACGTCACCTAGACCCCGCATACATTTCACCCCATAGCTTGTTATTTATCACACTCAACCCGCACCGTTGGATATGGATCATCCAATCCAACGGCCCAGAATCCATATCGCATAATTTTTTAGCCCGTCCCATAGTGTGCAAATTTTACGCGATATAGGCGGTTTTAAAAAGACACGTGTCAAGCGCAGACCCATATCGCTTTTTTTTTGAGAAATTTCAAAACAGCCTCAGAGCTACACGAAAATTGTTCCCATTTTTCCGCCAAACCACTGTCCTCCACAATGTTATTTTTTCATTTAATCCTGACTGTTGATCCATTTGATCGGACGTTTCTCACTTAACGTGACCACCGAGCCATCACCCTTCCCCTTTTCTCCAAAGGGCTTCATCATTAAATCTCCGCCGTCCATTGCATAACATCCAACGGCCTAGATTAAATCCATTCCCCCATTCATTTTCCCATCATCCAAACCCCCAAGCACTTTGTTCAAGGAATCCCGACCGTTGATGATCCTAGATCAATGGCTCTTATTCTCTCCGCAACCCCAAACTTCATTTAGCCCCAATTTTTTTCGCTTCCGCAAAGATTTTTTCCCTTTTTCCTATGTTTTCCTCCTTTCCGCTATGAATTTTCCCTTCCGCATTATAAAACTCCTGATTGATCTCGGTCATTGATCAATCCGATCTAACGGCACGGACTTAATTTTAACTTCATTTACCCAACCTCTCTCCCAAAAGACTCGATTGAGCAATCTCGACTGTTAATTATTCTAATCCAATGGCCACGATTAAACCCAATGCCTCCGAAGTAGTTTTAACCTATCCTCGCAGGATTTTGTTAACTTTTGTGTGTTTTTTACAAGTTTTAAAGGTTTTCTCTATAGTTTTAAAAAGAAGAGAAAGGTCGGGGAGGAAGATCCCTCAGGCCACTATTCATAAAGAATATCAATCTGCAGGGTTCACATCATGATTTATCAGTGCCTCATGAGCATTGGTAACATTATAAAACCTTCTGCATGCCTGCAAAACACAAAACACAGTAAACCTAATAAGAGAGAGAGTATCAGCGTTAAAAATGAAGATTATGGCTTAATCAAGCCTGAACACAGATCCAAAGATAAATCCTTGTGTTTATAGAATCAAATTAGTCAAAGAAGCCTCCACTGCCACATCAGAGGCTAATTGAGCCCTCTCCAGCTACCAAAGCTCCACCTGTGGCGTCAGTAAATCTAAGAAGGCATAGTTATTGCCCAGTCAGTGATATTTTTCCAGATTTATTGCCAGCCTACTTAAAGAGTTTTTGAAGTCAACAAAAACTGCCAAGAAGATCAAATACTTAATGAAAACTCATTAATATAGAGAAATATCAGAAAACTTCTCCATTGAGCCCCTCAAGGGCTGAGAATCATTAACTCGTATTAATTGGACTAGAGATATTTTCTCTCATCCCACCCCCTCATTTATTCTATAAATACTTCTGAAGAATATGAGAGAGGGGTTGGTTGCTGGACTTTGATGTAATACTTGTGCTCGAAACTTTCTACATGTAAATTGTTTTTAGAGGCTCTTGAAGCTTTGTTTGTGATCAAACTGAGAAGAGAAGATGATTTCTATACTAAAACATTAGACTTGAAGTATGTAACTGGATTGACATCAATATACAAGCTGATTTTTGGGATCCTGGTCTATATCATTGGTGAATTACCTCTTATTGTGTTATTGTTTTCCTTTCATGTATGCCATTTTGTTCACTTTTCTCTGATAATGAATAGAAAATATAGAGCTAGGATTTACTGTCAAAAGTACCCTACCCTCACTAATAAGCTTTATCTTTATTTTTTCCTCCAATTGTGTTTTTAAGAATGAATTAAGTTAAGTGTAAACATTATCAAGGAATGTTGGTTTTACCCTGTCTTGATGTGCAAAACTTGAAAGGAAGTTCCTGAATGATGTTTTCATTATATGCTAAGTAGAGTTGGACTAGGAAAGTTTATGGTTTGCCCTCTCTTCTAGTTCTTTCCTCCAAAGGTGGTTTTGAAAGTTTCCCTAAGAGTATGCTAAAAGCAAGCTTAGATTTTAATGTATCTTGCTTGATCTTAAGCTTCACTTCGCTTTCTTATTTGTTTTCATCCTTTCTGAAAGTAGTCATGTGGATTACTGGATTGTTTGTCTGATAAATTACATTTAATACAAGCTTGTCCAAAGAATTTTATGGTTAGCCCTGTCCTTTGGTTGGTTTCAAACAGTTGCTTAAAAAGGCTTTTCTTGTATGGAAATTTGATAAATCCTTGTCTTTTTCCACCTTCTCAACCCTTTTAATGTTCCATTCCATCATTTAATATAAAATATCTTTTGATATAGATGACTTGCCCCTTGGACCACTCTTGACATTGTTGTGTAATTAAAACCTTTTATGACTCCATAGCCCAATGGACTAAGTGTTGTTTCATATCTATCCTATCAGTTGAATCTTCTTATGATTATTCACACCTTCACCCCTTTGAAAATATTTCATTCTTAGGACTTTCCACTCAACTAAAAATCATGCCCAACCATCCAAAACAAAAAAAACCCTTGTTCCTAATAACTAGCCTAATATCTTACTCAAAGCCTTAAAGATGAATCAATATTTTCACTTATAGAGAGATCCCTCTCTGGATTCAGGAGGGCTAGATCCTAGAATCCCAAAGTGGTTCAAGTGTTGTCTCTGCAACTTTAGTCTTGCCAATCTGCTAAAATTACAAGGAGCCAACATTTCTGGTGACTCCACTGGGGATCTGAGTCAAATTTCATCTTAGACACCCTTAAAGACCTCAAAAAAACCCCTCGAGTATAAGTAGTCCTCTTCAAGCACTACCAACACAAATGGTAATCATGATAGAACTTATTTGAGTCAGTGACAAAGTAAGGAACCCTTAGGATTCTCATGAAGCTTATCAAACCTTGAAGGAATCAGTTAGCTTAGCCATAAGAGTAAACCTTCTTTGTCTCATCACCATAGCTAAGTGTTGAAATAGATTTAGGACACTCTTAGAACCAATAGGACTGAAAAAACTCAGAAAACCAAAAAATATTTCAGATTGGTATTAAAAAAAACATGGTGGTGGACCATAAAACATTTTACCTCCAAAAGAGCTAAAAATTTACACCTGGTGACTCCACAATCCTAAAAAGACCTTAAGACTCCACTGGGAAACCCATTATCATCATAACATCATTTAAACTCAGTTAATAAGACTTTAAGGATTAAAATTTTCTTGTTTAAAGGTCAGTTAGCCTCCTAAAAAATGTCATATTTGGTTAAACTTTTCTTGTAATTTGGGTCTGAAAAAAATAGCATATTGGCTTCTAGAAGAGTTCATACTAGAGCCTATCCCAACCCAAATCCTCCTGATATAGTTGATAACCCTGAAAGAATACTTAGGAAGTCCTCTAAGACCAAAGCTTCAACTATTGTTAGATCACTCTATAGAGCTAATTTTGTCCCTAAAAACCGTGTAGCTCTACAAGAATCACAAGTTGACTTAAGAAACCCATTTAGAACTAGGTCACTTGATGATATAGATCAAGTAGATTTAGAGCCTTCACTTTCATCCCAAGACAGAGGGGAACATCCTAGTATTAGAGAAACTACTCCACCTGATTCACATTTCCTTCATAATTTTGGTTTCTCTCATCCAAGATCAGCTCAAAAATCTCTTGATGGTCCATCCACATATGTTCTTCACACACCCTTTGTCCAAAACACTCCACTTCAGCCCACTTTCCCTCTTGTTAAACCACCCCTTGTAAATCCACCTCAACCTCCTATCATGGCAACATGGTATGCCCCTCTAGTCCTTCATTTACCTTTAGTCAATCTTCCACAGGACTATCAGTCCAAGATACCTTTATATGATGCTAGTGGTGCTACTACTGCTTCAAAACATGTGGATAAGATGAATGAATATTTTGATAGAAATGAGATTGATGATGAAACTGTCAAACTTAGATTATTTGCTCAAAGTTTAGGGGGAGAAGCAAGAAAATGGTTCAAAGGCTTAATCCCTCACAATATTAATGATCTCCAAGAATTCCATTAGTTATTCTTAAACAAATGGGAAGTCAGCAAAAACCCTCTCCAAATACTGTCTGATTACAATAGCCTCAAAAGAAACACTGGGGAAAGTGTTCAAGCTTATTGCACTAGATTCAATAGTGTGTATAATGCTTTACTCCCAGATTTGAAACCACCACAAGGCTCAGCTTTAAACAAGTTTCCTAAAGGATTTGATCCTGAAATGGCTTATCAACTTAGAGAAAGAGACCCTATGACTCTAGAAGATATTCAGAAAGGAGCCTTAGTTGTGGAAGTTAATCTAATCGAGAAAAGAGCAAGCATGAGTAATGAGAAGAAAGTATCCTTTAGGGAGGAATCTACACCTTCCACATCTAGCTCTAAAATGGAAATAATGATGGAGGAGATGATGAAAAATATGAGCATACTTGAAAGAGCACAAGAAAGTCAAAATCAATCACCTCCTCAAAACAGAAACCAATCTCAAAACCAAAATTAGAATTTCAGGAGAAATCAACCTCAAAACAGACCAAGGGAGGATGATCAACACATTACACCTCCTTTTCATCAAAACTTTGTAAGTGAGGTTGAAGAAACAATAGAACAAACAGAGGAAGATGACATAAACATGTAGGGAATAGAAAATGATGATTTTGAAGTTCATTACAATAGGAAACAAGGTCTATATACACCCTACGATGATAGAAGCCCAGAGGATGAATATTACTATAAAGAGCTGGAAAATGTCATCATAGAAGATCCAAAAGAGTATGACCTTAGGAGTAAAAAGAATCAAGAAACTCCCAAAACTAAAACCTCTAAAAATTCTGCAAAAAAACAGCCCTGTAAACAAAACCAGAATTGCAAAAAAGAAAGATAAAATAGTGGCTGTAAATTCTGATATAAACAATGAAAAGGGCACTCAAAATAATGAATAACAGGGTGCAGATCTTAGCAGCGTTAGCACCTCAGCTAGTGCTCCTGTTAAAACAATTTTGACCAATGTAAATAGAGGAAATCAGCAAGCTGATTTTGCTGATAAAGTGGTGGTTAATAAGGCTGAGACAAACATTGTAAAGAGTCAGCTGCCTTTTAGCTTGGAGCAGGAAATTTCCAAAATAAAAATCTCTATTCCTCTTACTGAATTAGCCACCCAAGATGTATATAGATCCAAATTTTGAAGGCTTTTAACATAACAAAAAATAATGACACTGTCAATCTTAATGATGACTAACCAGAGCTTTTATTTGGTCCCAAGATTGAGGGAAGGTACCAAGAAGGACCAGTTCCTTATTTTTATGTTAGTTTGAAGATTCATGACAAAATTTTACACAACGCTATGCATGATTTAGGGACCTCTCATAACTTAATGCCCAAAGATGTAATAAAGAGCCTAGGCCTTGAAATCACCAGACCATACAAATATCTATACTCCTTTGACTCCAATAGAGTGAAATGCTTAGGTTTGATCAAAGACCTTTGTGTAAACTTAACGCAAATTCCAGCCAAGTGTTTAGTAATGGATATTGTAGTGGCTGATGTACCCCCAAAGTATGGTATGTTATTATCAAGATCTTGGGGAGCTAAGTTACAAGGAACAATGAAAATGGATATTACATATGCTACCATCCCTATTTTTAATCAAACAAGAATACTTTATAGGGAATCTCATATGCAATACATGGTAAGTAGCCAAGAAAGACCAGAAAACTCTCCTATCTATTCTGTACATATAGGCCTTGACTCATTTATTCTCTTCAATCATGAAATAGTTAATGAGCAAGAAACCTTAACTAATTTAATGGCCACCCCACACTACAATATGATGGTAGACACAGAAGAGGAGGAATACAAGACAAAATTATCAAAACTGCTTGCCAATTTAGAACATCACTGTAAACTAATCACAGGCCTAGAGCTACAAAACATTCATCCATTACTTGTTAACTTTGAGAACCAAGAAAAGAGTCCTCAACAAAATGAAAAACATGAAGAACTAGAACAATTTCAAAGTAATACTGACTGTCAAGAACAAGCTGAAAGCACACGAGATAAAGAGGATAGTAGTCAAACTGCTAAATTTAAAACTAGTCCTCTTTGGAGTATGAATTTTGATGGGTCTTGCACTAAGAACAATGCAGGTGCAAGAATTTGGATTCATAACACTGAAAACAATCATACTGAAGGCCATTGCTATAGATTAAATTTTCAATGTTCAAATAACATAGCTGAGTATGAATCCCTCCTTTTAGGCTTACATTTGTTGAAGAAATTAGGAGCCAAAAGGATAAAATTTCATGGTGATTCTGAACTAATAATTAGGCAAGTGAATGGGGAATATAGTGCCAAACATCCCAGACTTAGAGCCTATAGAAATTATGTGATGCATTTATTGAAAAAATTTGAGGAATACAAACTTATCTTTGTCCCAAGAGACCAAAATATCCTTGCCCATAGTTTAGCTTTTGCTGCTAGAACATGCCTAACTCCATATGAAACCAAACAATGCACAACCCAAATCAAATTTAGACTAGTCATCCCTGACAATGAAAAATATTGGCAAGTGTTTGATGGAGACAAACAAATAGAAGACTTCTTGTAGTCCAGAAATGAATTTGAACTGCCAAGTTCAGAATCAGACTATGAAGATGACTGTCCTAGTGAAGAAAATCTACTTGATGAAGAAGAAAACTCTCCAAAGATTGCTGTTATAAATCTGCTAGCTAATAAACTTGAACATAACCTAGAGATTAGTGCAGATGTACCAACAGAAGACTTAGAAACATTTCAAACTCACACTCAAAATTCGCCAAAAGGTCTGGTCCCATTAGAGGAGTTGTTTGATTTCAATGATGTTGCCAAGAAACCAAAACTGGAGCCTATTGAAACTGAGGTAGAAGAGTGTAATATAGGCAGTGAACTAAAACAAAAAATGATCAAACTGTCTAAAACTTTGCCAGATCACATCAAGCTGAAATACATTGAGCTGTTTAAGGAATTTTGTGATGTATTTGCATGGAGTTATGAAGATCTAAAGTCCTATGACACAGAAATAATTCAACGCAAGATACCCCTCAAAGAAAACCAAAATCCCTTTAAAGAAAAATTGTGCAGAATCAACCCTGTTCAATTACCATTAGTTGAGAAAGAAATGAAGAAAATGTATGAAGATGGAATTATTGTTCCTATTAGATATTCAAAGTGGGTGTCTAATTTAGTGTCAGTTAGGAAGAAAACATGAGAAATAAGGCTTTGTATTGACTTTAGGAACTTAAATAAAGCCTCATTAAAGGACAACTACCCTTTACCCAAGATGGATCACATTTTGAAAAAGTTAGTTAGTTCTAAAAGAATTTCTTTACATGATGGCTTCTCAGGGTACAATCAAATTTTAGTACATCCCGATGATCAACTAAAAATAGCCTTTACTACACCTTGGGGCACTTTCATGTATGTGAAAATGCCATTTGGTTTAATGAATGCTAGTGCTACATTTTAGAGAGCCATGGGTATTACATTCTCAAAAGAATTAGGCTACTTCATCATTATTTACCTTGATGATATCATTGTTTTTTCCAAAACAAATGAAGAATACCTAGAACACTTGAGAAAAGTCTTTAAGAAATGTAGAAAGTATGGGTTATTTTTGAATCCCAAGAAAACAATGTTTGGTCTCCAAGAAGGTAAACTACTTGGACACATCATATCAGAAGAGGGGATAAAGATAGACCCAGAGAGGATCAAGGGTATACTGCAAATCACCCATCCTAGAAACATCAAGGAACTTCAATCTTTCATTGGGAGGATTAATTTCTTGAGAAGGTTCATACCCAACTTGGCTGAACTCCTTAGAAACATAAAAAACATGCTGAAGAAGGAAAAATGAGTTAAGTGGACCTTAGAAGCAAAGAAATCATTTGAACTGGTAAACCAAGAATTAACCAAAACACCAGTTCTTATAAGTCTTGATTTTACAAAGGATTTCTTCATTTTTTCATTTGCATCAGAACACACAGTGGCTGTTGTCCTACTACAGAAAAACTTGAATGGACAAGAGAAGCCAATTGCATTCTTTAGTAAGGCATTGAGAGATGCACCTCTAAAGTACAATATCATGGAAAAACAAGCCTTTGCCTTAGTCAAAGCCTTAAAAGTCTTCAGAGTTTACATTTTACATTCCCATGTAATTTCATTTGTGCCAAATTCAGTTGTGAAATACATTTTAACACAGGACCCACATGGAAAAAGAGGAAAGTGGATAGCTGTGATACTTGAATATGATTTAGAAATCAAGCCCACCAAACTCATAAAAGGCCAAGGACTAACAAGATTAATGGTTGAGTCTAATTTTGAAGCTCTTGATATTAACATGACAAATGCATTAAATGAACAGGAGGAATTGCCAACTCCGATTATTGAAGATCATTTCTTGAATTCATCTTGGTATGCTGATATTTTATATGTTTTTCTCAATTTGAATACACCTCCTGGTTTGTCTAAAACAAAGGCAAGATTTTTAAAGTTAAAAGCTGTAAATTACTGCATTTTGGATAAATGTCTTTATTGCAAAAATGCTAGTGGATTATTGATCAAATGTTTGCCTGAGAATGATGCATATAAGATCAAGCATGAGTTCCATGAAGGAGAATGTGGAGGCCACCTCTATTGAAAGATAACTTCCAATAAAATCCTTAGAGCTGGTTACTTTTGGCCCACCCTCTTTCAAGATGTCCACAAAATGATTATTGCCTGTCACAAATGCCAACTCTTTGAAGGCAAAAGAAAATTGCTTCCCTTACCTTTGCATCCAATCACTGTTGAAGCTTCTTTTCAACAATGGGGTCTAGACTTCATAGGAGAAATCCATCCACCCTCATCTGCCCAACATAGATGGATTCTCACTGCAACAGAATACTTTACCAAATGGATAGAAGCCATCCCTTCTAGACAAGCCAATGACTCTGTCATCATAAAATTCCTTGAAAATCATATCCTCTCTAGATTTGGTTGTCCTAGGAAGATTATTACTGATAATGCTGCTGCATTTGGATCCAAAAATATGGTTGAATTATATCACAAATATCAGATTACATTGGGCCATTCTACTGCTTATTACCCTCAAGGTAATGGGCTAGCAAAATCCTCAAACAAGAGTTTGGTGAGAATAATCAAGAAGTTGATGGAGGACAATAAGAAATCTTGGCACACAAAGCTAGTACATGCATTATGGGCTGACAGATTAACACTTAAGAAATCAATTGGAATGTCACCCTACTAGCTTGTTTATGGAGCAGATGCAATTTTTTCAACTAGCCTAGGAGTGACAGTCATGAAGCTGATCCAAGAAGTACAGTCTGAAGAGAATGATATGACAAGAAGAATCAATCAAACCATACATCTTCAGCAAACCAGGGAGGAAGTCTACAATAGAGCATTACAAAAGCAAGAAAGCATCAAGAAGTTGTTTGATAGAAGGACAAAATCCATCGATTTCAACATTGGTAACAAAGTTTTAAAGTGGGATTCAAGGAGAGAAGATAAGGGCAAGCATGGGAAATTTGATAACTTATGGCTTGGACCTTATCTCATTCATTCTACTTTTGGTAACAATGCTTATTTTTTACAAGAATTGAGTGGAGCTGAACTTTTTGGAGGTCTTGTCAATGGCAAGATGCTCAAACATTATTTTTCTTAACCATATTAGTTTGGAAGCCTTTTTATTTTTCTCATTGTGAATATCATACTCATCATTACATTCAAAGTTTAAAAAGAGAAAAATACAAAAACAATAGAAAGAGAAAAGAGGGTAGATTGTAAAAATAAGAAAGGTACAACCCCATACCAAAAAAGAGAAACAAAATCTGAAAGTGTGCAAGCTCAAATGCCACTCCTAAGAAACACACTCCTAGTTATTCATACAGCATAATCATGACTAATTAGTGTTGGAAATATGATGAAGAGTGTTGTCCTTGATGGCAACCTACTTGATGAAGTTTGATGGCAACCTACTTGATAAAGTTGTCCTTGAAGAAAACTGACTTGATGAGTTTGTTAATGATATAAATCTGATGTATCTACAGAGAAGTTCAGATGTAATGGAGAAAGGAATTCCCTGTAAGTGCCAGAGCAATAATGAAAATGGTATGCCACAAAGCATATGCAGGTTTGTTAGGGAGAAGTAGTCTATGTACGCGGAAAAGTACGTGCCAAGTCGTGTATGCCCTTTTGCGCTCCAAAATTAGAATACCAAGGGGCATTACCATGGTATTGACCCATTGTATTGAGCGTTGGATTATCTATTTGATCCCGTCTAGGAATACCATCGAAAGTGGTGTGGTTTTGACTCATGGTATTGAGAAAGGCTAAATCTATATAAGGAGAAGAAGATCATTATGCAAGGGTGTGCAAGTGTCTGGGTTTTAATGAATACTTCACTCTGAAGTATATCTGCATGGTGGAACTCTGTTCTTAATTGATAGATCTGAATCTATGATGCACCTATGGATATGATAAAGGTTCAAGATCTCTAGATCAAGAAATGATGAATCTCTAGGATGATCTGAAAAGAAATGATGAAGACCTGGTGCAAGTCTGATGAAGAAATTGAAGAAATCTAAGTAAGTTTATAGATCTGGTCTGTTCTGCAAATTTTATCTTTTATAGATCTATACGTAGGTTTGTTTCATGAAAAGCGCGTGTATATGTGGGTCCGCTTAAATAAAAGCGCGTATGGCAGTCAGGGTTTCAAAAATAAAATACACTGAAGCATACGCAGGTTGGAGTGAATAAAGGTGCGTATATATGCGGATTACATAAAGGAAAACAACGTATGGTATTTGAATTAATGAATGTTCACAGTTGAGCTTACATCTGCATATCTATTCTGAAGTTTGGGGTATTTCTGACATTTTGGTTACAGTAGTCTCACTGTTCTGTTTGAAGTATTGGGCAAAGTATGTTTGTTGATAAGTGAAGGGTTGTGTTGAAGCTGTTTGATCCAGTTTGAAAATTTGATGAAACGTGGTCTGCAGTGGATCTGAGGGTTGAAGCCTTCAGTATGAAAGTGTAAGCTTTCTGCCAGTAGAGGCTGGTTCTAATATCAGGGGGTAGTAGCTCCCTTCCAGGAGAGGCTGGTAAACGAGAAGCAGGGGGTTGTAGCTCCCTTCCAGGAGAGGCTGGTAAACGAGAGAAGGTTGTAGCCTTCTGCAGGTGGGTGCCTGCGTGCTGGTATGAGTCTGCGCCAGTACATGGTTGTAAAATGTTTTCTTTATAATAAATATTGAAGACTGAGACGACGACAGCGGTGGTTTTCTCCCGACTTAGGTTTCCACCTTAAATCCTGGTGTTCATGTGTGTTGCTTATGTGTGATGGTTTATTCTGTTTTTACTGCACATGCTTACTGCTTAACATCTGATGAATAAATGATGCAATGATTTAAGAATCAAATACATAATAAGAGCTCTGAGCATACACGAGTTTCCTTAAGGATATCCGTGTATATACGCTAGTTTTGTTCTGTAAAGTAGCGTATGGGTTTTGAGAAAAGAAAAGTAAAAAGTTTATCAGTTAGCTCTAAATACTGATTCACCCCCCCCCCCTCTCAGTATTTTTCCCAACAATTGGTATCAGAGCAGGTCCTTCTGAAAAAGCTTAGCCGCTAGAAGGAAGATCAAGCAAGATGAGCAATCAAGATGGAACAACATCTATCAAGCCTCCGCTCTTTAATGGAAGCAATTTAATCTTCTGGAAAATAAGGATGAGATCCTATCTTCAGTCTATGGGAGCAGATGTATGGGCCATTTTTGAACAAGGATATCAATATCCAGCTGCAATACCAACAGATCCGACTGAAAAGAAGAATTATGAAATAAATGCAAAGGCAGTCAATGCTCTAACGGGAAGTCTAACTGAATCAGAATTTGTCAAAGTTATGTAGCTGAATACAGCAAAGGAGATATGGGACAAAATCATTCTAAGTTATGAAGGTGATGCAAAGGTAAAAAGTGCAAAACTTCAAACTCTCAGAATTGAATATGAAAATTTAAAGATGCATAGTGATGAGAATATTGCCAGTTTCTTTTTACGTCTTGATGATGTTGTAAATCGTATGAGAAATATGGGAGAAACAATAACCGAATCTACTTTGGTTGAGAAAATTTTAAGATCGCTAACAGCAAAATTTGAGTCAAAATTTTTTTCTCTTGAAGAAAAATAGGATCTTCAAAATCTTACTGTGGTACAACTTCATGGCATACTAACTGCATATGAAATGAGAAGAGGAGGACCATCTAAAGTCAAAGAGTTTGTCTTCAGATTTTCTACAAAAGGGAAGGAAGTAGCAAGAAGGAACAAGAATTAGTTTAACACTAGAAAAAGTTACTATACTCATGAAGACAATGATGGGTTATCTGATAGTGAGGAAGAATGTGAACAAGATCTTAGACTTCTCATGGCATTTGAATCTAGAGAAGAAAATGATACTTTTGTGGATGCTCTAGAGGAGAATGATTTTCTTGAAGAAAACAATCAACTCAAAATACACTTGGAAGAAAGTAAAATTCTCTTAGAAGAAAGTAAAATTCTCTTAGAAGAAAGAAAAATAACCATAGAGACTTTGGAAAAGCAGTTTGAAGAAGCGAAGAAACACAGTGAGAAATTATAATGTGAAGTGGTAAGTCTAAGAAAAGAATTTGAGAAAGTAAAGACTCTGAATCTTAGATTTGCTAAAGGATCTGAAACCTTAGATGAGATTATCAAGGTACAACGTTCTCCTCTTATAAAGACATGTCTTGGATATACCGGAGAATCTTCTCAGGCTTCAGCACCAAATTATCTAAAAGCAGCTATAGCTGGTTTACAACATTCTGCCACTTAGCAAGGGAATAAAGAATCATTACAGTTAAAGCATGATCATCTCAATTCAAAGAACACCAACAAGAATGTCTTTCAAAGAAAAAAAAATCAACAGGTAAATTCAAGTAGAAGATTTCATGATCGCAGAAATTTCTTCTTCAATGGACAATGTTTCTCATGTCACAATTTTGGTCATAAAGTTGTTCAATGTGTTGCATATAAAACCATCATGACAAGAGAAGCAAGAAAGAAAAGGATGGATATTGAAACAAAGAAGAATACCTATAACAACTTTTCTCCTCTTCTAAATGAAGTTGAATGTGCTTATTGCAATAACTTTGGCCATGAAGAATCTGAATGCAGGAGCAAAGTTCAGCCAAAAGAGCATGTTTCCTCAAGCTCCAAAGTATGGAAAAAGAAGGAATTGCAGGTTGAAAATTGTGGCACAGCGTTATTTTCATAAGGTGAAGAAAATAAATGGTACATTGATAGTGGATGCTCAAGACACATGACAGGTGACAAAAACAAACTTCTTGCATATAGTGCTCTAGAAAAGGAAAAGAAAGTTACATTTGGAAATGATACTCCTGCTGTGATTAAGGAAAAAGGGTCTATGTTTCTAAAATAAAAGGTGAAGGCAAATGATGTCATGTATGTGGATGGATTAAGACATAACCTGTTAAGTGTAATTCAAATGTGTGATCAAGGAACTGAAGTTGTCTTTAGTTCAAAAGAATGTGTGGTACGTGATCTTGATACAGGTAAAACAATTATAAAAGGAAAAAGGACTCCAAGCAACCTGTATGTATTGAAGAACTGCAAAGAAAAATGTTGCTTGAGTAAATCTTCAGAAAACTAGCTATGGAATAGAAGGTTGGGGCATCTGAGCTTTTCTCAGATCAACAAATCAAGCAGACTTAAAGCTGTCCCTGATCTTCCCAATATTACTCAACCCGAAAATATCATATGCAAATCTTGCCAATTTGGTAAGCAAACCAGAGTACAGTTTAATGCCAAGGAAGGAACATCAAGTAAGCCTCTTGAAATTATTCATACTAACATATGTGGACCTATGCCGAAAAAGTCACCACGTGGTGAACAATACTATATCTTGTTTATTGATGATTTCTCTAGAATGTGTTGGATTGGGTTGCTTAAACACAAAGATGAAGCACTTGAGAAATTTCAAAGATTTAAAGCTCTGGTTGAAAATGAAGTAGATCTAAAAATCAAGTGTCTTAGATCTGATCGAGGAGCAGAATATACTTCAAATGAATTCCTTGAATTTTGTGAACAACATGGCATAAAAAGAGAGTTTACTGTAGCCGACACTCCACAACAAAATGGCGCAGCAGAAAGAATGAATAGATCAATTCAACAAATGGCTAGAGCTATGCTTGATGATTCCGGAACACCTGACACTTTTTGGGGAGAAGCAGCACATACAGCAGTAAATATTCTTAACAAGGCACATGTTCATGTAAATAGTGACAAAACTCTATATGAACTCTGGTATGGTAATCCTCCCACTGTGAAGCATTTTAAATTTTTTGGAAGCAAATGATTTATCAAAAATACTGATGAAAAAATTGGCAAGTTTGAACCCAGAGCAGATGAAGGAATACTTCTTGGTTACTCCTCCAGGAGTAGAGCATATAAATGTTACAATAAAAGACTTCGGAATATTGTTGAATGTACTGATGTTGTTATTGATGAGTCTCCTGCAGCTCCAAAAGAAGAAAAACAAACAACAGATGAAGACGATGGTGACATATATCCTTCTACATCAAATAGAAATGATATAGACAGTGAACCCAATGAAGAACCTGAAGATGATTTATCTGAAAAAGCTCCTTCCAGATATGTTCAAAAGAATCATCCAGAATCTCAAATTTTGGGAGATAAGGGATCAGGTGTACAAACAAGAAGGACTCTTGTGGGATCTTCTAGCTATCTAGCATCTTTATCCACTATTGAACCACACAATGTCAATCAAGCTAGCAAAGATGAATGTTGGATTCAAGCCATGAATGAAGAGCTTGATCAAATTGAAAAGAATCACACTTGGGAATTAGTACCAAGACCTCATGACAAAAATGTCATTGGAACTAAATGGATATTCAAAAACAAGTTAAATGAGAATGGGGAGGTTATAAGAAATAAAGCTAGAATTGTTTGCAAGGGGTATGCTCAACAAGAAGGTATAGACTTTGAAGAAACTTTTTCTCCTCTAGCTAGACTTGAAGCCATAAGAATTTTTCTTGCTTTTTCAAGCTTCCAACAGATCAAAGTTTATCAAATGGATGTTAAATCTGCATTTCTCAATGGTGATCTAGAAGAAGAAGTGTATATAGAACAACCAGAAGGCTTCATTTTGGGAAATGATGAAAAACTTGTTTGTAGACTTAAAAAGGCTCTATATGGTCTCAAACAAGCTCCAAGGGCATGGTATTATCGTCTTGACAAATATATTCATCAACAAGGATTTTCAAAGGGGTATGCTGATAGAAATTTATACACAAAAACTGAAAGTGATAAACTATTGATTGTGGTTGTATATGTTGATGATATCATTTTTGGAAGTAATGAAGAATCTATGAGTCAGAAATTTGCTTCTACTATGCAGCAAGAATTTGAAATGTATTTACTTGGGGAACTAACATTCTTTCTTGGCTTGCAAGCGCATCAAACTACAGATGGCATATTCTTGTCACAAGCAAAATACCTTAAGAAAATTCTGAAGAATTATGGCATGGAAGAGTGCAAACCTGTAAGTACACCAATGATAACCGGATGCAATCTCAGTTCTCATGATGATTCTCCCACGGTGAATCAACCAGAATACAGATCTATGATTGGAAGTCTACTTTATCTCACTGGGACTAGACCAGACATTATGCATGCAGTTGGGATTGTTGGACGATTCAAAGCTAATCCAAAAGAGTCTCATCTTCAGGCTGTCAAAAGAATATTCAAATATCTACAAGGAACTCAAGACTTTGGACTATGGTATGAAACGTTACCCTCTTTCCAAAGGGCCCCTAGATAATGGTTGTAGGTCTCGATGTAAGGATTTTTTTATCCCGAGCTTACCTCGGTATAGTCTCCCTCTCTCTCTGATGTGTTGGACTAAACTTGTTGGGTGGCCAACAATTGATTCCCCCTCTATCATCAACTCTGACTCACACACTACTGGTATTTCTTGGGCAATTCCGGCCAGCATAACAATGTGTTCACCCATTATTCATCTCATGGTGGTCTTATATAGGGGATTTAAAACCTTCCCTTCCCTCTATTGGTACATGAAGGATGGTGAGCCAAGAGAGGGGTATGATTCCTTTGTGTGCTCAAATATTCCATTGTGTGCTCACATAGTGTCTAAGGAGGCATTGGTCATTGTCCTTAGGCGGCTACAAGTAAGGCATCACTTGTCCTTTGCTTTGTGTGGTCCCAGATAGTGAAATTTCACCACTCCCAAGATTGTGCACATATCGGGCAAAAAGGCATGCAGAAGGCACTCTTTACAAAGGATTGTGCACGCAAATAGCATTTTAAGACTAGTTCAAACTTGATTTCCTCGGAACTTAGAGATTTTTAAATACTTTCCAGATTTCGTAATGTCTTCCAGCCCTGTAAATCCTTTTTCCTGAAATTAATTAATGCCATCTTCTGTTGTACGATTTTCCAGTGTTAACACCTTCCCTACCTTTTTTTAAGCTTTGATGGTCCTGACCTCATGAATGATCTGCTTGGCCTTCAACTGTTGATTTTCCTACTCAAGGAAGTTAATCACATGCTGTGCTCTATTAATATTATCTTGAAGCTCACTAATATTTACCTTTTTGCTTTTGATCAATGCATTGGTGATTATAACCTCATCCTCATCATCAAGGTTAGTCAGCTGAAAATCCTGCTCAGTTTCATGTTTGTCCTCCTGCTCAACAACGTTAGGCTCTTTACCCTTTTATTTGCCCTTGTCTACCTGTTTTGCTGATGAAGGAAGCATGGCCCCTTTCACACCATGTGAAGCAAACACATGCCTGCGGCCTCACTGATAGGTCTTGAGAAATCGTTCGACATCAGTTACATTAGCCCAAACTACCTTAGTATCATGATGTGATGATGCTAAAATGTTATGGAGAGGTGAAGAAGTACGGTCAACATGAGATGAATGGATATGAGTATATGATGAATTATGAGCAGCAGGATAAGTTGGAGAAGTAGGTATGGGAGTATGGGATGAAGAAGGGATACTCTACTCATGGTGACTAGGTGGGGAAGTGAAGATTTCATTTGCAATGAAAGTGTCCCAAGAAATGTTATTCTACTCTAGTTGATGCATGACCACCATCTTGATGAGGGAGTCATGAAATAAACTCTGCATTTGATGATTGTACCACCTCTTCTGTACAATGTATGCCATCTTGTCATTCTTTGGAGAATATAGTGAGGTATATGAAGAATTTTGACTTTAGTGAAGTGCATGAGAAGTCGGATATGGTATGAATAGAGTTGGGTAAACCTCCCCTCACAAGCGAAATACTTCATTATTATTTTCATCATAGGGGCATACCGGTCAAGGAGATGAGAGAAAGGGAAAACAATTTTCTTGTCATCCTTATATCGAGGTTTGAGGTATGGTTCATAATAACTCACATAAAGTTTCACATTTTTAAACCATTGCTCTCCCACATTATGGATCCATGTAGCATCTGCAATGGAATTAGTGGACATGGTAAAAGTAACCCCAGCAAGTGTAACCTGTTTATCATGAAGATTAGTGATGAACAACCTGGTCAACAAAGAATGATATTGGATCTGTTGTACCTTCTCACAAAATTCAAAACAACCCACATGTTTGAAACAGGAAACAGTAAGAGGAGATACCATGAGCTCCTTTGTGGTCATAGGTTCAAACCTATTGATTTTCCCTCCTTTGTGATCACCTCTCTTTGGTATTTCTTCCTCACTGATCTCTCTCTCATACTCTTTAGTCATCCTAATCTTAATAGTTTGGAAACCCTAGGGATGAGGTAGAAGGGAATGGGAAGTGAAATTATGTTTAGGTAAAAGGGATAGGGAAAGGTATTTTATGATGCTATACGATGGTATGGTAGGGTTTTAGAATGATGTATGACTGTAAGGTGGGATCTAAGGGTGAAAATTTGGGAATAAGGAATAAACTAGGGCTTTTAGCATGAACAACCTCAAAATTTTTACATAGACACCAAACCAACATAAAACTCCTTTTAAATACTGCAAAGAGGGTGAAATATTAGGTTACTTACTTGCAAGAGAGGTGGAAGGCACTTTGGTGAAGAGTTGAGAAAGTTTGAATGAGTTTCAGGGCTTAAAAGCCAAGCTAGGCATTAGCGCAGTGACAGACCATTAACGCAATGCCTCTCTGGATTAGCGCAACACCAAGAAATTTTGCACTGGGTTTTCGAGGATTAGCGCAGAGCTCCTTGGCATTAGCACAACACCTGGAAATTAGCATAGCGCCAAGCAATGTTTTCCCGAATTTCTCCAAAAATCAGATTTTCTCCTTTGCTGAAGGCTCTTGATGTTTGAATGACAACAATGATGTGCTTTGATTTGCTTGATGAGATTTATAGGTTTAGTGAATTTGAAATTTATTTCAAATTACCCACTTTTCTAATATTTACTTTCCTCTTTGTCACTGATATCCTTTTGCTTTTTTACTTTTGGCATTGCAGGATTTGATCAACAAGAAGTGTGGCTCTTTTGCATCCAATTTGGGCCGGACATAATTAATTTTGACAACTTTGGGATAAAATTATTACATATAATGACATAAAATTTCATTTGAGAAAATAAAAATAAATTACATATTTGACTTTTTTATCAAAATATTAATTTTGATATAAAAGTCATTAAACTGAAAAAAACTTTTACAGTATAATATTTACATCATGGTGATCTGAAAACAAATTTTCTTAATTACTCCCTCTCATATATGTGCTGACCTTATCTGAATGAATAAATTACCTTGAGAAATCCAAAACCCTAATGACCTAATGGGACTGCTTTTTGACCTGACTTTTGCATGTGATTTTGATTTAAAGAATTTCAAGTGAAGAGAGAATTTCCATGTGTTATTATGCTCGAGGGGACATGGGAATGAGTCAGCAATGTGAATCTCGGAGGGAAAGTGGAGCTTATTAACAAGGACAACCACTAGCGGAACAATTTAAGTCATGACCTAATGGAATGATGAAAAATTCATTTAGTATGGGACACCTAAGGTTCACATGAAAATGTGTTGTGATCCTCGGTGGAAGTATGCAAATACTGACACTAACATTGGCCTTATTGTGGATGTAAACTCCTTGGAGGTGTCAAGAACATCGTAGAAGAAGTTCCTAACCATTGGGTAAATATGGTTAAATAAAAACTAAAGACTGCATATTTACTCAAAAACCATTTAAAGTGACTTAGAATTGACTCAAAAACTAATTCTGACACTAGTAAGACTGACTCAAAACTAACTCCAAAACTTGTAAAGAACAGAAAATCAACAAGATTTATAGCCTTCACTTCGGTCCCCAAGCCTAAATGATCTTCTGCCCCAATCTTGCAAAAAATATAAATTGGTATTTACAATGTGTTAGTTCCCTGTAATTTTAGTAGATTGGCAAGACTAAAGCTGCAAAGACAACATTTGAACCACTTTGGGATTCTAGGATCTAGCCCTCCTGAATCCAGAGAGGGATCTCTCTATAAGTGCAAAGATTGATTTATCTTTTGAGGCTATTAGGTATGATATTAGGCTAGTTATTAAGAATAAGGGTTTTGTTTGGTTTTGGTTGGGCAAGGATATGATGAAGGTGAAGGAAGTTTATATAAAGGGTGAAGATGTGAGTAGGTGAAAGATTGGTTCAGCTAATAAGATAAGCAAGGAGCAGCTTTAATCCATTAGGCTATGGAGTCATAACAGGGTTTAACTGAAACAGCAAGGTTCAAGAGTGGTCCAAGGGGCAAGTCATCTATATCAAAAGATCCTTTAGATTAAGTGATGGAATGGAACATTAAAATGTTGTGAAGGTGGAAAAAGCCAATAATATCAACAAGGATTTATCAACTTTCCAAACAAGAAAAATCCTTTTTAAGTAACCGTTTGAAACCAACCAAAGACAGGGCTAACCATAAACATATTTGGGCAAGCTTGTATTAAAGCTAACTTATCAGACAAACAATCCAACAATCCACATGACTACTTTCAAAAGGGATGAAAATAGATAAGAAAACAAAGGGCAGCTTAAGATTAGTCCAGATGTATTACAATCATGATCTACTTTAGCATACTCTTAGGGAAACTTTCAAACAACCTTTGGAGGAAGGACTAGAAGACAGGGAAAACTATAAATATTTCTAGCTTAACTCTACTTAGCATGTACTAAAAATACCATTTAAGAACTTCCTTTCAAGTTTTGCACATCAAGACATGGACTAACCAACATTCCTTGATAATGTTTACACTTAACTTAAGTCATTCCTAAATATAACAATTAGCAGAAAACATATAGATAAAGCTTATCAGTGAGAGTAGGGTACTTTTTAAAGTAAATCCTAGCTCTATATTTGTTGTTCTTTATCAAAGAAAAGTGAACAAAGTGGCATACATGAAAGGAAAACAATAACAGTAAGAGGCACTTCACCAATGATATAGACCAAGATCCCAAGAATCAGCTTGTATATTGATGTCAATCCAGTTACAAACTACATGTCCAATGTTTCATCACAGCTCGAAACATATCTTCTCAGCTTATGTATCTTCAATTATGAAACAGAGCTTCAACAGCTTCAGAAAACTATTTACATGCTACAGATATCCAGACACCAACCTATATCTCATCTTCTTTAGAAGTATTTATAGAAGAAAGAGGAAGTTGGATGAAAGGAAAGATATTTAAGTTCAATTAATACAAGTTAATGCTTCTCGGCCTTTGAGGGGCTCAATAGAGAATTTTTTTGATATTTCTCTGTATTAATTGGTTTTCATTAAGTATTTAGCCGCTTAGCAGATTTTTTTGACTTAAAAACTCTTTAAGAGGGCTAGCAATAACTCGGGCAAAAATATCACTGACTTGGTAATAACTATGCCTTATTTTGATTTATGAAAGCTTGTAGGTGGCACTTTGGTAGCTAAAGAGGATATTTTAGGCCTCTGATGTGGTAGTTGAGGCCTTTCGGACTGATATATTTCTTTGTTTCTTTAAGCCTTAGGATTAAAACTCTGATCTTCAGGCTTAGTCATTAATCCTTTTTTTAACCTTGATTTCTTCACTGATACACTTTGATGTTCTTTATTGATACAGGTGGCTTTATGCAGATGGAGGGTTTCTGTTAAACCCTAGATCGTGATCCAGATGTTTAGACTTTGATGTCATACCCTCAAAATCCTTTTCTTCATTGGATTAAGGCACAGGATCGTCATTCTGAACCTTATCAGTCACCTGTCTGTGATTGTGAAAAACACAGATCAACCACCATTTAAAACCTACAAAAATGCACAAAATCATTATAAAATCCTACGGAATTTGGTTAAGACTGCTTCAGAGGTTCGAGAGGGTGGAGGAGCAACGAGGAAGAACGTGGATGCAGCGGAAAAAGGAGGAAAATCCTGGCAGAATAGCTAACCAAGTGAAAAATGGAAGTTTGGGTGCGAGGATGAACGTGGGCTGTTAGATTAGAACCATCAACGGTCGAGATTGCTTAATGAAATGTTCGGGAGCGTTAGATGGATGGTAGACGAATGGGGGCGAGATTAAAAGATGACCGTCTGATCTCGGAGATCTTCCAAAGGAGCATTTGGGAGAAGAGGTGAATGGCAAATGATTCGGGGTCATGATAAAATGTGAGCCATCTGATCAGGATGACCAACGACCATGATTAAAAGGTGAAAATGACTTTGAGGAGGATGGTGGTTTGGTGGAAAACCAGCAACGGTTTTCACGCGAAATTTGGGCGGTTTTAAGATTTTGGCAAAAAAACGTGATACGGTATGCCGCTTGACACCTGTCCTTCCCAATACCGCCCATTTTGTGTAATTATTTGGCATTAACGTTCAGGCGCGAAATTACGTGAAACACAATTTTGGCCGTCGGATGACAGGCAGCAGATCCAATGGTGCAGATCGCATGCGATGGAGGGAAAGATGCACGGGCAGAAAAGGTGGGTAGGGTCAGTGGCGGTTTAAATCCTGACTGTTGGATCTCAGGAACAGACGGTTGAGATCTATCGATGGGGGAATAAATGAAAAGGGCGGGGTTTGAAAAGAAGAAGCAATGTGGACCGTCTAATCAGAGAAGATCAACAATGGAGATCTGATCGTAGGATTGCAATCAGTGGGAGGAGAAGGAAAAGTGATAATGTAATGCACCAATGCGATTGAGCATGGTCCATTAGATCTAGGAGAGATTGATGGTTAGGATTTAATCGCATCAGAGAAAAGGAAAGGGGCCAAAATACCAAGGCTTTTGATTTTGCGATGCACGATTAAGCGCTGACCGTTGGATTGGTTTTAGAGATGAACGGTGGAGATTTAATTGGCGGGTGCGATGGTGAAGGGTCTATGAAGGAGCAATATTAAATCTGAATGATTGGTTCTTGTGGATTCAACGGTTGAGATTTAATCACACGATCACAATCGGCAAAGGTCAAAGGAACTGGATAAGAGATTTGCGATTGCCGATTTTGCGATGGAGCGAGAGTTGTCAATCTTAAAGCTAGATCGACGGTCAGGATTTAATCATAAAGGAAAAGGCGGAGTGGCAAGTTTGGAACGGGGAGCAATATGGACCGTTGGATCTGGGTGCAGTAGAGAAGATCAATGGTGGAGAATCGATCGCACAATCGCATCGGAGAAAAGGAAAAGAACCAAGAAAAGGGTCAAATGAAAGTTTGCAATGCGATTTTAAACTTGCGATGCGACAAATTTTTTTGCGATGCGATTAAGCGCTTAGCGCCTGTTCTTGGCACGGGTCATATGCAGAAAGGGGCTGGGGCTTAAGGCCGAAAGGGGCTTCAGGCCTTATGGAAAATTAAGGTTTTTAGGCCAAAATGAGGGTTTTTCAGAGGTTTCTGAAGGTTCCGATAAGAGTAAAAAAGGGGTTTTAGACCTTATAAAAGGATTTTACAAGGCTTTAAAGGGGATTTCGAGGGAATGAGAGGTAAATCAAAGGGTTTATGGATAAAATGGAGAGGGAAAATGGAGAAGGGAAAATGAGGGAAAAATGAGACTCATGAGCAGTTCTCTTTGGTAAAAGCAGGTATTTTTAGGATTGATAATGGAACAATAGTGAAGATTAACTTAGCAAGTAGAGATCAACATAAGACTTCAAGAACTCACAATTTTGGACATGAATTGTTTCTTGAAGGCTAAAAAATATTTAGCCACCATTTGGTATGAAAATTTTTTATAGGTGGCTAACACAATGAAAGTAGAACATTCTTTCAGAATTTGCATAAAAAATAGTAATGTTTCAAGAGCCTACCATTGACTGGTCCTCCTGAACATTCTTATCCA
Source organism: Pinus albicaulis (assembly GCA_034641835.2). Lineage (NCBI taxonomy): Eukaryota > Viridiplantae > Streptophyta > Pinopsida > Pinales > Pinaceae > Pinus > Pinus albicaulis. The sequence goes on along the minus strand of CM076579.1, from coordinate 55,669,323 downwards.
TTCATCTCCTTCAACAGATAGGCATTTTGTCCTTGATAAGCCAAGATATTGTAGGTTCCCTTCCAAAGATTTTCAAACTTTCGGTGCTTACCTTTATCTTCATTTCTTGCATCCCATCTCAGCACTACATCCTCCAGCTGAAATTTATTTGCCTTAGTCTTGCGATCATAAATATTATTGATTCTCTCCTCGAGCTTAGAAGTAGTCTGATAAAATTCCTCCCTTGTTTGTTGAAGATGAATCATTTGTTTGATTCGACGACGCATATCATCTTCCTCACTATCTGCCTCCTGCAATAATCTCATAACCGGGACTGCAAGTGATGTAGGAAACACTGTATTTGTACCATAAACCAGTTCAAAGGGTGACGTACCTATAGACTTCTTGGTACTCAATCGATCTGCCCACAAAGCATTGGTAAGCTTCCTATGCAAATTTTTCTTGTTCTCCTCTAACATTTTCTTGATGATATTCACCAAAGCTTTATTATAGGACTGAGCTAATCCATTGCCCTATGGATAATATGAGGTGGAACCGCCCAATTTGATATTATACTTGTGACAAAATTCAACCATATTATTTTACTTAAATGTTGTAGCATTATCTGTAATAATCTTGTGAGGACAACCAAAACGAGACAAAATATTGGATTCTAAAAATTGAATGATTACCGTGTTCGTAGCTTTCCTTGTAGGAATAGCCTCGATCCATTTAGTGAAGTAATAGGTGGTTTTTAGGATCCATATGTGTTATGCCGATGATGTGGGATGAATTTCCCCAATAAAATCAAGTCCCCACTGTTGAAAAGTAGCACTTACTACAACAGGCTATAGTGGAAGAGGAAGGAGTTTCCTTTTTCCCTGAAAAACCTGACATTCATGACAATTTGTGACTGTTTTGTACAAATACGAAAATAAATTCGGCCAATAATACCCTGCTCTCAACACTTTATTAGTTGTTGTTTTACAAAAATAATCACCTCCACAATCTTCCCTATGTAAATCATCCATTACATGTTTAGCTTCATCTTCAACTAGACAGTTCAAAAGAACACCTCCTGGATCTTTCCAATAAAGGGCACTGCCTAGAATGCAAATTTAGCAGATTTTAATTTCAAAGACATACCCTCAATTTTTTTCATTTCAGGAGGAGGACATAAATTCCGAAGAACATACACTATATCTGAATACCATAGGGAAGTTAGAAACATTTCAGATACCTCTATTAGAGCACCATCTTCTTCATCATCTAACATTGCTGCAATAAGGTTTATGTCTAGAGCATGCAAGTTGGATTCAGCCATTAGATTGGTTAATCCCTGTCCCTTGATCAACTTAGTGGGCTTAATATTGAGATCATACCCCAACATTGCTGCTATCCACTTACCTCTTCTTCCTTTCGGATCAATCTACATAAGAACATCTTTTACTCCTGCACTTGGAACATAGGCTGTAGTATGTGAATGGAGGATATAGAATCGAAAATATTTCAAGGCTTTGATTAATGCTAAAGCTTGCTTCTCAATAATTTTATAGTAGAGAGAAGCATATCTAATGGCTCAAATAAAGAAAGCTATAGGTTGCTCAACCTGATTTCTTTTTTGCATCAAAACTGCATCTAAGGTGTGCTCAGATGCAAATGAAAAGATTATAAAATCACCGGTATAATTGGGACTAACAAAAATAGGGGCTGAAGTTAAAGAAATCTTCACCATATTGAAATATTTCATAGCATCATTAGTCAATTTTTCATTGTTGTATTTCTTCAACATATTGGTCATTTCACGTAAATGCTCAGCCAAATTAGGAATAAATCTGCGTAAGAAATTCATCTTACCACTAAAAGCTTGTGTCTCCTTTTTATTTTGCAGAAAGTCTATTTTCTGAATTGCTTCCACTCTTGAAGCATCAATGCAAATGCCATCTTTAGAAATTATATAACCAAGGAGCTTGCCTTCATCCATGGCAAAAAGACTCTTTTTAGGATTCAAGGAAATTCTGAACTTCCTGCATTTCTGAAAGACAATTCTTAGGTGGTGTAAATGCTCATCATCAGAACCATAAAATATTATTAAATCATCTAAATACACCACTAAGAAAACATCCTTCTCATTTTCAAAGGCTATATCCATCGCCCATTGAAAAGTAGCCCCTGCATTCTTAAGTCCAAATGGCATTTTAACATACTAAAAGGTCCCCCAAGATGTCGTGAAAGAAGTTTTACCTTGGTCTTCTTCATGTACCAAAATCTGATTATAGCCTAAATAACCATTAAGTAGTGACATCCGTGATGCTCTAACTACTCTTTGTAGAATATGGTCCATCTTAGGAAGTGGGTAATTATCCTTTAAATACACTTTATTCAAATTCCATAAATGTATGCATAGCCTTATCTCTCTAGTATTTTTCCTTACCAGAACCAAATTTGAAATCCAATCAGAAAACCTAATTGGCACAATGATACCTAATTTATACAATTGGTTTACCTCTTTCTCGATAAACGACAACAATCTAGGGTTTATCCTTCTCAACTTTTGTCTGAAAGGTTTTTGATCCAGCTTAATGGGAATAGTGTGCTAAATAATATTCTTATCATAAACCTTCAAATCTACATAATCCCATGCAAAATTATTAGAAAATTTAGACAATAATTTAATGTACTTATCTTTGCCTCGGGAGACAATGTCTTAGACAACTTAACCATATTGGGCTTGTCTGTTGTTCCAATGTTCACATATTCCACACCATTTTCTGTAGGAGTCAATGTTGGTTTTCTGGCCACATCATCTCGATCGAACAGATCTTCTAAAGGTATGAGACCTCTAGGAATAATATTATCTTTAAGCTCCAAAACATTCATCTAACGGGCTTCTATGTCTTGATCATCAACATCACAAACATCATCAATAAAAGCATCTTTGAACTTTCCTTCATTCTGCAAAAAGCTATTTATTTCTTTATCATCCTAAAAAAATTTCCAGTACCTTAAATTATCTAGAACAGTAGGTCTATTTTTGACATGAATTTCAAATTTATTACTGGAGTTCATGGGAATTTTAAGATTACTTGCCCCCATAGCAAGAGAATCTACAATGATGTTTTGAATTCTTGGTACTGCTATTAATGTATACTTAGGAAACATTTTTAAGACATCCAAGACTTCATTTCTATAGGCTCTCATCCATGGATTCTTTTCTTACTACTCTCCTTTCAGCTACTTTATGACAAGCTCAGAATCACCATAAACAGAAATTCATTTTGCACCATGTTTCTTCAAAATTTTAAGACCTCTGAGGAATGATTCATACTCCACTTCGTTATTAGAACAATCAAAAGCCAATTTATAAGGGAATTCTCTAACACTAATTGTAATTCCACCTGAATTACAAACTGGACTTTGAATCCAAATACCAATACCTGCACCTTCCCTACCCAAAGCACCATGAAAATCCATGCTCCAAAGGCCCTCTTTGTCTTCTAGATGCTAAAACTCAACTTTTGGTTCTATTTTACTTGGGATAGTCACCTCATTCTGTTGTTATGTACTGATTTTCTGTTCTCTGGGAGGCTACTTGAAAGAAATCACCACTTCTGGGGTCATCACTTCTGAAGTCACCACTTCTTTTTCCTTATCCATAACTGCTCTAAAACTTTCTAAAACTTCTGGAACATCTTCTGCTATTACTAGATAATTATTTACATCATTCAAATCACCATCATTATACAAAATAAAATATTCCAAATCTATATGTACATCTTGTATCGGATGATTGATAGGCTTCTCCTTACTAGTTATTATATACTTCATTTTCTTTTCCTGGTACAATTTCCTAAATTGCCCGAAAACAGGAATAGTAGCATAAGAGAAGTCAAGTTGTAAAGTACCATTGAGTTTAGATCCCCATGATCTAGATAGTAGCATACCGAAACAAGGTAGTATATCAGCCACCACCACATCCATAAAAATATTCTTGGCTGGGATCTGGTCTAAGGAAACCACTAAATATTTAATGAGATCAATGCAGCGAACTCTACGAGAATCAAATGAATACAAATCATGATAAGGTCAGGTGATATCCATGCCCATCTTTTCCATAATAGCTTTAGGCATGAAATTGTGAGAGGCACCGGAATTAAGCATTACATTATGAAGTATGTACTCATGCAGTCTTAGGCTCAAATAAAAAGGGGGAACTTCACTCTCTCCTAATTTACCATCTATAGCTGGACCCAAAATGAGCTCAGGGTGGTCATCTTCGACATTTACCATAGCGAAAAAAGGATCAACTAGCAACATTTTAGACACCTGATCTATGTAATGACTATTCTGTACTAACTCTGTCAAAGGAATGTAGACTTTCAGTTTAGCTATTTAATTTTCTAAATTAAAAGTTGTGACTTTATCTACCTCTTTAACAACAATATCTATTTTATCATTTTGATCCCTTGTCACAATCTCATTCTTCTGAGTGTCTTTCTCTTTCGTAGCTGAGCTTGTTGATGGCTGACTGATGTTGCTATGATTATGATATATGTGCTATTTACCCTTTTTATGATGATTTGGAAGGTCATTCTTTGACTGGATCTCTTTCCTTTTCTGAATAGGATTTCCAGGTACATCTCTGCTCCTCATAGAATATTGTTTCTACTGGGCACTCAAATAATTCATATATCCACGCTGGTAATCATCTGATTCAGTCTCCAAATCATCATCATTTTCCAAGATATAGTCTTCATCTTTTGGAGAATCCAAATTTTTAGTATACTCCTCATCTTCAGTCAAGAACATGGGCAAGCCATCTGTTGTAAAGAAATGATTTGTTTCAACCACCGGATCTTCATCTTCTTCTTCCTCTCATTGGACATAATTCTGCTACAACACGGTCCAAATCTGTTGTTATTGTTGTGTTGTTTGGTCAGCTGCTTTCTACTCTCTTTGCTTGATTCTAAACTAAGGTTGTTGCTGCCCTTTGAAATTTGGATTCTATATCTGTGGTTCAGGTCTTTTTGAAATGGACAATTGGTCAACCATTCTCTCCATAGTTCGAAGTAATGAATCCATTTTTTCCTCAAAATTAGATGTCTCCTCTTTGATAGTCACCCTCTTTTTTGATCTCATCCTTGCCCTCTTGGCCAGAAAATTAGATTCCACACTTACCGCATTCTTTTGCATTTCTGCTATAGCTGTAGGATCACGTTCACGAAATGGATATGCCATATCAGCATCAAATCCATCCGGGAATTTGACCAAAACCATACCTTCCGGTTGTTTCATATGTGCAGGAAGAGCATTGTATAGTGCATTAAATCTCACACAATAATCTTGAACAGACTCACTGACATTCCTTTTGATGTTTTCATATTCACACAGGATTTGAAGGGGATTCTTCTTTACTTCCCACATTTCTACAAACTAATAATGCAAAACTTCTAAGGTATCAATAGTTGTTGTCGATAAAGATATGAACCATTTTCTTACTTCCCCTCCTAGAATTTGTGCAAACAATCTCATCTTCACATCCTCTATATCAATTTCATGAAGGTCAAACAATTCATTCATCTTATCTACATGTTTTTGAGCTGTCATAGGTTGAGTATTGTAAAATAGAGGGATTTCAGTTTTATAATCTTCAGGAATAGCACCCGCGTTCTAAGGGAGAACAAGGGGGGCATATCTTGCAGCCATGATGAATGGAGGTGGAGGATTTATAACAGGGATTTGAATGCCTAAGGTAATCAAAGGAAGACTTGTCCCTGACTGAGTAGTATGAAAAGCGGATGAAGAAGAAGGAGGAGGAAGAGGGATATTCTAAGTAACAATAGATGAAGTGATGGAAAAAGAGGTTGAGATATGAGGTCTGCTTGCCAGCCAAGCACTTACCTGCGAAGAATAATTCTGCAAATATTTAAGATATTGTAAAAATTGTGTCCCTGATTGAGATCTTGATTGAAACCCTAATTGAGAGTGTGAAAACTGATCTTCAATGGGACTATGGAAGGAAATGGAGGAATCAAAAACTGTGTCATCAATCCAACTCAAATATTTACTCCAAAATAAACTTTGCTCAAAATTTATATCAAATTCAATATCTTGCAGGTTTTCTAACCTTTCGGGAAATGAATGAGCTTTGGGAATGGAACTTCTTTCTGATTGATTTCCGACTGAACTAGAAGTCTCAACAACAGCTTTACCTATTCTTCCAATGTTCTGAGGATCACTAAAAATGGTTGGAGGATTCAGATCGAGATTGGATCTATTGTCTCTTTGGGAAGCCAGTATGTCCAATTTCAAAAAAAAAATATGTACTTTACAAATTTTTCAATTCAGCCTTTGAATAAACTCTAAAAATTATCATCCACAAGTTTAAGAATTTCAATGAAAACTTATTACTGGGGTTTATTTGATCTTAATATTTTCTCCCCAGTGGATTTGTCAAAATGTTATCACTCGGATTGAACCTCAGGCTAAAGAAGGCAATCCCGAGGTAACCTCAAACCGAACTTTAGAGTTGGTATCTAGCCCTACCAAATCAGAGAGGGATATCTCGATAGAATCACAACAAAGAGGGCCAGATAAAAAAAAAATTAGGCTAGCTAAGGAGTACAAGGTGTTTTAATTTTGATTTTAGGGTTGGACTCACTGAACATGGATTTAGGTCAAGCGAACAGATCAAGGCCAACAGAATGAAATTGCGGTCTGTTTGATGGGAAAAGGTAGGTAAAAGGTTTAACATTCCAAAGAGGATTAAATGAGATGAAAATACTGGCGAGGAGCTAGGGAAAGCATCTATAATTTATTTTCACTAAACTGTGGAGAATGAACACATTATACTAAATTTCCCAAAACAGAGCATAAATAAATATGGATTCTACCTTTCAACTTGAAATAAAATATATTATAGATAAGAAATATTTTATGAATTAACAATAAATTCAAACTAATTGATAACATAAAGGAAACTATGTATATAACTCATACCACATGGATCCCAAGAAAATAGCTGCAATTTTCATTTAATGTGAAAGCCAAAATGATACTTAATCAATACAATATCTCAAATTGATGCCAACCATTACAATGACTGAAAAAATACACCTTATAGACCTCAAAACCAGTTCCTCTCATCCTCAGGAGTCCAGTCCATGAGGTTAGGGAGTTGTTACATCAAAATTTGAACTAAAAGCTAGAGTCTAAGATGAGGAAAGTGACTCATTCCTATCTTTAAGAACTGATACATTTGACTTCAACTAATGACTTACTTAATGTATCTACCTTAGGTAAAATTAAAATATGAAATTTACATTGGTAACTTCTTCATTTACCGAAGTAAAAAGTGAAACATAAGTCAAACTTCAAAATATGATGAAACTGGTGAAAATGTAAATTTCATGGCATTAGCGCAGCGCCATGACAAAAAAATTGACCTGTTTTGTAAGCCACTTTTGGAGGCCTTCCCCTTGTCCAAATAAGCTCCATGATAGCTCATTGGAAAATTCTTTGAGTTGAGGTTCTAGGTATGCTTTCACGTTCCAAAATGGTGCCCATATGTGCTGTCAAAACTGGTATTAGCACAACGCCAAGGTGAAATAGGAGGCAGAAACATGAAAATTAGGAGGTTTTTTATATGTTTGAGGGACCAGTTCTCCTCCAAATCTCCTGAAATTTGTTGAGGTTGATGTACTCATCATTATGAAAATGAGTATGCTTACCATTTCCCATTTGGATGCTCCAAGAAAAAGCGCAGCGCCAAGGGCACTGTGTTTTTAGCCAAATTTATATGTGTCAGATTGCTCAAAAAACCAAAATTTGCACCAAAGTGCCAAATGTGCCAAAATTTGTCAAAAATGTGAGGTCACTTGATGATTAAGGGTTTTAGGCATGAAGAGACACCTCAGCAAGAATATCTAACTTCTCCTTCTCCTTTTGTTTAGTCAGAGCCTGAATTTTTGCATGGGCACATTTGAGCTTAGCCCTTGCAATATTGTTCCTCATGGCATAGTACTTTGCCATCTTCCTCTGAATTTCATTATCCTTTGTGGCCTTCTTCAGTAGATTCTCCAGATGTAAATTGGCTCTATCAAGCCATGATTATCTATATTTAGTGATCTCAAGGGCAAGCATCTCACTTGGAGTGAGCTTCTCTGCCAACCTAGCCTCTCTTTGTCTCTCACGAGCTAGAGCTCTCCTAAGCCATAATGTATTTGGTCTATGTCTTGGAGGCTGATCCTCCTCACCATCAAACTCACCAAATTTTCCAAAGTCTCCTCCAACAAAGCCTTAGCCTTCCCTCCCTCTTTATTAGCTTTGATGGTCCTGACCTCACTGATGATCTGCTTGGCCTTCAACTAGTGATTTTCCTACTCAAGGAAGTTAATCACATATTGTGCTCTGTCGAGACTAGCTTGAAGCTCAATAATATTTGCCTCTTTGCTTCTAATCAATGCATTGGTGATTCTAACCTCATCCTCATCATCAAGGTCAATCAATTGAAACTCCTTCTCAGTTTCATGTTTGTCCTCTTGCTCAACAACGTTAGGCTCTGTAGCCTTTTCTTTTCCCTTGTCTACCTATTTTACCGATGAAGGAAGCATGGCCCCTTTCAAACCATGTGAATCAAACACATGCTTTTGGCCTCTCTGATAGGTCTTGGGAAATGGTTCAACATCAGTTACATTAGCCCAAACTGCCTCAGTATCATGATGTGGTGATGGTGAAATTTTATGGAGAGGTGAAGAAGTAGGGTCAACACGAGGTGAATGGATATGACTAGATGATGAAGTATGAGTAGCAGGCTGAGATGGAGAAGTAGGTATGGGAGGATGAGATGAAGAATGCATACTCTACTCATGATGAATAGGTGGGGAAGTGAAGATTTCATTTGCAATGAAAGTGTCCCAAAAAATGTTCTTCTTATCCAGCTGATGCATGACCACCATCTTGATGAGGGAGTGGTGAAATCAGCTCTACATTTGATGATTGTACTGCCTCTTTTGTACAATTTATGCCATCTTGTCAATTCTTTGGAGAAAATAGTGAGGTATATGAAGCATTCACTAAAGTTAGAATGCTTCATATACCTCACTCTCTCATCTCCTTGATCAGTATATGAGGTATATAGTGAGGTATATGAAGGTATAGATAGGGGCATACCGATCAAGGAGATGAGAGAAAGGGAAAAAAATATTCTTTTCATCCGTATATCTGGGTTTGAGGTTGTAATATTCCAAAAATTTAGCCTCGAAGCTAAATGGAATATTATAGTTGTTTTATCACTAGGTCGGTAAATAAATGGGTGGGGAGGCCCATAAATCTCTTTAATAGTAATAAAAACACTTCGGATGAGAAAGGAGGAAGAATAAGTAGCTGGATTAAGCACCTTTGGGTGTGAAAAAGGGCTAGATCATGTTGATTCACGCAATTTTGACCAAGTCAACAACGTTGACTAGATACATGGAATCTCTTTGATGGACAACACAGTTTTAGTTGAGGACAACTTGCATGAGCTTGGTGGAAAATATCGATGGGACCCAATGAGGAGAGGCTTTCATGTTATATATGGAGAGGATAGCAACCATTGTTATTCATTTTTTTTATTATCATTTCCATTGGTCTTTTTAGACTTGCTTCCTCTTGATGTTTAGCAGGGTTGCAGTGTTGTTTAGCACAAGGGTGTTTCCAGTCAAGAATCCCTACCTCATCCTCAGGGAAGGAGAGTTTATTTGGGATACATTTACTAATTCTAGCATTTTTTCCAAGCTACCTCCTTCAGCTACAATGTAGTTTCTGTTTAGAGCTGGGTTGTGTTGCAGGGTGTAGTAAAGGAGGATCTCTTAGAGTCGTTTCTGAGTTTGTTTTTCAATGGAGAGGTTGCCTATTCATTGCAGGATCAGCAAGGAGGACTCCCGGGCATATTTTGACATCTTTGGCATTAGGCCAACCATATTCTATCGCTCACAGTGTAGTTTCCATCCTGAACTGCGTTATTCTTGGAGGCATTTGCTGGGAAGGTTCATTGAGCTCATCAGGGGGGTCTATTTCTGAGTAGAGGGACCAGCCTTCTATTTGGAAATACCATTGGAGGAGGAAATCATCATTTCATATCTTTCATAGCCTCATTGTATTCAGATCAAGTTTTGCAGTGACATCTTAACCCCAGGGTTATTTGTCACATTGTACATTTCTTGGTATTTCTAGAAATCTTTTTTTGGTTGGCTAGAAATCTTGTATTGGAGCCCACATCTTATTTGCTGGGCATTTCTTTGTTTCTATCAGCCATATATAATTTATGTATGTACACATCAGTAGCTACACTATTATAGATAGTGCTATCACTGCTCTCCAAAATTCTATAAAGTTGCAGCAGCTCATGTGCTGATTGTTTTGTTCATTGGAGATTTGTTCCCATTGCTTGAGTGGCTTGCCCCTCATGATCTTGTTGTATATTTATTCTTATATCTTAATAATATGATGGATGTACATTGATCCCTCTTATGAAATGTTCATATTTGCAGAGTTTTACACGTTTGTGTTCATGTATTGCTACAATCCCATTTTGGGATATTACAGTGGTATCAGAGCATAATCTTGGATTAGCTTGTGCATCCAAGATATTATGCCATTAGGAGGAGAAGATTCTCACAGAAAAGAGAAGATTCATAGAAGAAAAAAAGGCATGAGTCCATTAATTGGAGAAATGAAGGAAGAGAGGGTCTCCCTGCTTCTTTTCCAAGCTATAAAAAATATCAAAGAAGATCTCAAGGAGATGAAAAGGGAGGAGTGTAAGAAAATTCCAAGAGGGTTTGAAGGTGAAGCAAGCCCTAGTTATTCATATGATGGGTGTGATCATTCAGTCACACATGCAGATCCTCAGCACAACCTATCAGCCACATTCACTGCAAGAAGGATGGAGGAACGAGATGCACCAAGGGAGGAGACCTTGAGTGTCTATCTTCAAGAGTATGAGTCTCAATCATGGAGATTCAAAAAGCACTTAGACTTCCAAGGGTTTTTCCAACTCAAGGAAGGTAGAAGATCCAACAGCCATGATAGAAGCAAGATATATAGAATATTTCTATCTAAATTTGATGGATCAGCAGAGTGCACAGCCAAATCTTGGGTGGAGGAGCTAGATTCATATTTTCAGCTACACCAAGTTTCAGAAAAGGAGGCCATTAGAGTAGCAACGCTGCACCTCAAAATTATGGCCCATAATTGGTGGTTTAATAGTTCTTCTTCATTTTATCATGCAAATAAAAAAACCTATGCTGGGTTCACTAAGGAATTGGTGAAAATATTTAACATTAAACATTGTGAAACATCTCTTGTGGAGCCCAAAAACTTAAAACCTTTGCATGAGTTGGAGAGATCTATCTTGCCAACTCCACTCCATATTTCAGATGAAGGGGATAAAAACATGCATGATATCTTTCCAAGGGAAATATCCCCACCTTTTGAAGAACCCTCTTCTATGGGTGAAGACATGGAGAAACCTCCTTCAAGAGAAGACCAAGATCAAGGGTCTATCATTGATGATGTGGCAATCTCACATATTGATGAAGAGGAAGAGCAAAGAAGAGATAATACCATTGTACCATTGGGAGAAGATCCATCATCACATGGATATGGGAAGGGAGCCATTGCTTCCATTGGAGGAGCCCTTGTGTCTTTGCAAGGAGTTCCAAATGATCCAACATGTGGGAACCAAACCACAATTCTGGAGCAGCATGCATCAGTTATTTTGGGTTGTGAATCTTTGTAGATGGAAGGAGGAGAATGGAAGTATCATCATCAAGGGATGATGAGCATTCACCATTATCTATTCTGGGAGGTTTCTGCACAAAATAAGAAGACTGTATTGTACAGTGAAGAGAGGGACAAATCATTCCACACATATATACAGTCCAATTCATATTTTGATGTCTCACTACATGGGGGCATTCCACTTGGGAGGCCACCAGATCTAGAGTTGGTGGGAGACATTGCACCATTTAGTTCACCACTCTTAGATTTTAGAGAGGTGAAGGCTTGGGAGGAATCCAACACAGCGCAGAGAGTTTGGGATAGACTCAAGGAGGAGAGGGGTACTCTTTCATTTTCTTCATTTCCCACTCTCACTACATATTATGCACTGAAAAAAGTTTCTGCAGTGGTGGAGGATGGCACCTTGATGGTGCAAGGGAGCTGCTCTAGGGATTTTGAGAAACAGAGGGTAATTACTTTGAGGAATGAATCCTCCATACATGGGAGTAGATGGAGGCCACTCATGCTTTCATTGGCCAAGATCAGCAGGTTCCTTTTGGATGCTATCTTCTCATGGGAGGCCAACTTCCAAAGGTCACCACTTCTATTTGAGCATGAGAAGCTGCATGATGGGCATGAAAGCATTTTGGAGGAAGAATTTGGCATGAGGGATGTCAAAGGAGAAGACAACAGCAGTTGGGGAGCTTCACATTTTAGATCTTCAGCACTGTCTCTTAGGAGGGTTGATCCATATTGGAGGTCTCAACTTTTGGTAGAGTACTCCAAGTATTTTGGTGCATGCATGATAATTGATGACCCGGATGGAGATGATAAATACATGGTGCTTGGTGAGATCATCTATTCTTATGGGAGAATCTTCTTGACAAGATTTTCTGAGCTCAAGAGGAAACTCCTACATGCAACACATGTGGACTTTCTTTCCATGCACCTTGATGCATTTCATTCATTGATGGAGGAGTTCACTTGGGAGGGCATCCAGTAGGATATACATCAGCATATGGAGAGATGCATAGCCCATATGGTTATGGAGAGGTTGGCACAGCCACTTCCCTACTCATTGAGAGTGAGGGAGAATTTCCATTTGAGCCATCTCAGCTCAAGGACCAAAGTACGTAGTAGAGGATGTACACTTATGCACCCTGATTTGCGTTCCTTTACCTTCTTTGAGCATCATATTGTACCAAGGAGGACATTTCCTTCTTATATATTGTATTGTCATGTACTTGAGGCCATTTTCAGCATTGATGTTGGCCATTCTATCGGTGGTTTGTGGGGGAGGCCACGTGATTCTTGGTGTGCACCATTGACACCACATTGTACTTTCATGCTTCTATCCTATAGAATGATTGTGGCAGCAAAAAAGTGGTTGGGAGAGCACTTTTTATTAATTTTTTTGATGCAATCATGGGATGCACTACGCTGGTTCCATATGAGGAACTATGATCCACTCTCCGGTTGTCATATGACAACTTGTTTTCATTGGTTTTTGCTTCCATATTTTGCTGATATTCTTATGTTCATGGGGAGAATTTTTTGGAGAGTGCTAGATGAGTTGGAGATCCCCATTTGGAGTATGATTCTCCCTAATTTTCATGTTTAATGTTTCAGGAGAAACAATGGGAAAACCATGATTGCCTCACCACATTTCTTGTCTTCACATGGGAGGAGGCCTTTCGTAGCTGATTTGCTTTGTGGGGTAACTTGGGCCAATCTTGGAGGCCATGACATTTCAGCCCAAGATCAGCAACAACCCCATAATTACCATAAGTGGAGAGAGAAACCACTTGAATGGAAAAATCTAATCTCTCCATGAAACCCCAACATATTGCATACACCAGGGGTTGAGGATTCTTTTTATGAGCTACCTAGAATGGCTCATTTCATTTGGATGATAGAATGGGTTTGGGATTCTCTCATTGGTCATGATATCCCCTATGCTTGTCATAACTCCTATCTTGAGGAAGCCATTGGACAACAAGAAGGTTTCCACTTACAACTTCCACCTTTTCATGACGTGAGCCATTTGGTTTTGCATGCTTGGGAGGGAGTATTGGAGGACAGATTTATTGCTAATTGCTTTGAAAAATGGTGGGAACTATTGATGAGGAGGCCACAAGAGGAGGAGGGGAGGAATTTTTCTCTCCTTATACAGTTGCTTTAGGACAAGCAACATTTTGGAGAATAGGACTATAATATTCCAAAAATTTAGCCTCAAAGCTAAATGAAATATTATAGTTGTTTTATCACTAGTTCAGTAAATAAATGGGTGGGGAGGCCCATAGGTCTCTTGAATAGCAATAAAAACACTCCTAATGAGAAATGAGGAAGAATAAGCAGCTGGATTAAGCACCTTTGGGTGTGAACAAGGGCTGGATCATGTTGATTCAGTCAATTTTGACCAAGTCAACAACGCTGTCTAGATACATGGAATCTCTTTGATGGACAACACTGTTTTAGTTGAGGAAAACTTGCATGAGCTTGGTGGAAAATATGGATGGGACAAAATAAGGAGAGGCTCTCATTATATATATGGAGAGGATAGCAACCATTGTTATTCATTTTTTTTATTATCATTTCTATTGGTCTTTTTAGACTTGCTTTCTCTTGCTATTTAGCAGGGTTGCAGTGCTGTTTAACACAAGGGTGTTCCTGGCTAGGAATCCCTAACTCATCCTTAGGGAAGGAGAGGTTCTTTGGGCTACATTTCCTCATTCTAGAATTTTTTCCAAGCTACCTCCTTCAGCTACAGTGCATTTTCTATTTAGAGCTGGGTTGTTTTGCAGGGTGCAGCAAAGAGGATACCTTAGAGTCATTTCTGAGATTTTTTTTTAGTGGAGAGGTTGTCTATTCACTGGAGGATCAGAAAGGAGGACTCCCAAGAATATTTTGACATATTTGGAATTATTCCAACCATTTTATATCCCTCATAGCGCAGTTTCCATCCTAAACTGTGTTATTCTTGGAGGCATTTGCTGGGAGGGTTCATTGAGCTCATCAGGGGGGTCTATTTATGAGTAGAGGGGTCAACCTTCTATTTAGAAATACCATTGGAGGATGAAATCATCATTTAATATCTTTCATAGCCTCATTTATTTCAGATCCAATTTTGCAGTGACATCTTAACCCCAGGGTTATTTGTCACATTGTACATTTCTTGGTATTTCTAGCAATATTTTCTGGGTTGGCTAGAAATCTCGTATTGGAGCCCACATCTTATTTGCTGGGAATTTATTTGTTTCTATCAGCCATATATCATTTATGTATGTACACAGCAGTAGCTACACTATTATAGACAACGCTGTCACTTCTCTCCGAAATTCTATACAGTTGCAACAGCTCATGTGCTGATTGTTTTATTCATTGGAGACTTGTTCCCATTGCTTGAGTGGCTTGTCCCTGATGATCTTGTTGTATATTTATGCTGATATCTTAATAATATGATGGCTATACATTGATCCCTCTTATGACATGTTCATATTTGTAGAGTTTTACACTTTTATGTTCATGTATTGTTGCAATCCCATTTTGGGATATTATAGAGGTATGGTTCATAATAGCTCACATTAAGTTTCACCCTTTAAACCATTTCTCTCCCACATTAGGGATCCCTATAGCATCTACAATTGCATTAGTTGACATGGTAAAAGTAACCTGAACAAGTGTAACATGTCTATCATGAAAATTAGTGATGAACAACCTGGTCAACAAAGGATGATATTGGATTTGTTGTACCTTATCACAAAATTCAAAACAACCCACATGTTTGAAACATGAAAAAGTAAGAGGAGAGGCCATGAGATCCTTTGTGGTCATAGGCTCAAACCTATTGATTTTCCCTCCATTTTGATCACCTCTCTTTGGTATTTCTTCCTCACTGATCTCTTTTTCATACTCTTCAGTCACCTTAAGCTTAATAATTTGGAAACCCTAGGGATGAGGTAGAAGGGAATGGGAAGTGAAATTAGGTTTAGGGAAAAGGGATAGGGAAAGGTATTTTATGATGATATAATATGATGTGGTAGGGTTTAAGAATGTTTTATAAGAATAAGGTGGGATCTAAGGGTGCAAATTTTTGAATAAGGAATAATCTAGGGTTTTTAGCATGAACAACCTCCAAATTTTCACATAGACACCAAACCAGCGTAAAACTCCTTTTAAATACTTCAAGGAGGGTGAAATCTTAGGTTACTTACTTGCAAGAGAGGTGGAAGGAACTTTGGAGAATGGTTGAGAAATTTTGAATGAGTTTCAGGGCTTAGAATCCAAGATGGGCATTAGCGCAGCGCCGAACCATTAGCGCAGTGCCTCTCTGGATTAGCGCAGCGCCAAGAAATTTTTTCCCAAATTTCTCCAAAACTTGGATTTTCTCCTTTGATGAAGGCTCTTGATGTTTGAATGACAACAATGATGTGCTTTTAGGTGCTTGATGAGCTTTATATATTTAGTGAATTTGAAATTTATTTCAAATTACCCACTTTTCTAATGTTTACTTTCCTCTTTGTCATTGATATTCTTTTGCTTTCTGACTTTTGGCATTGTAGGCTTTGATCAACATGAAGTGGGGCTCTTTTGCATCTACTTGGGACTAGATATAATTACTTTTGACAGCTTTGGGATAAAATTATTACATATAATGACATACAATTACATTTGAAAAAATAAAAATAGATTACATATTTGACTTTTTTTAATCAAAATATTGATTTTGAAATAAAATTCATTAAACTGAAAAAATAAAACTTTAAAATTATAATATTTACATCATGACGATCTGAAAACCAATTTTCTTAATTATTCCCTCTCATATATGTGCTAACCTTATATGAATGAAGAAATGACCTTGAGAAATGTAAAACCCTAAAGACCTAATGGGACTGCTTTTTGACCTGACTTTCACATGAGATTTTGATTTAAAGACTTTCAAGTGAAAAGAGCATTTACATAAGTTTTATTATGATCAAGGGGACATGGGAATGAGTCAGCAGTGTGAATATCGAAGGGAAAGTGGAGCTTATTGACAAGGAAAACCACCAGCGGAACAATTTAAGTCATGACCTAATGGAATGATGAAAAATTTATTCAGTATGGGACACCTAAGATGCACATGCAAATGTGTTTTGATCCCCGGTGGAAGTATGCAAATACTGACACTAAAAATGTCCACAGGCATAGCGCAGTTTAGAGGTGGGCCAACACATGGGAAAGATCATAAACTATATAAAGGATATGAAGGCAACAATGAAGGCATGCTTTTGATTATTCATGTAAGGGTCTATTTATGTAATATTCCAAAATTTTCGGACAATAATTTGGAACATTAATTTTTGCTAATTTCACCTAGGAGGAGAATAAATGGGTAGGGAGACCCATGCATAATGAAATTCTCAATAAAATCCCTCGTAGTATGAAATGGGATCATCTTTGGAGCTAGTTTGCACACCCTCATGTGTGAACAGGGTTATTTGCAAGTGGACAAGGTTAGGTTCGACCAAGTCAACAGCGTTGCCATAGGAGGAGTAGCTTACTTTGGAAGACAACGCAGTGTGAATGAGGAAAGGGATATTTGGTGGAGGAAACCCTAATGGATGGGTCCCATGGAGAAATAGCTTTCACTTGTTTAAAAGGAGGGAAAGGCAACCATTGTTTCTCATGCTTGTATTATTCATCTCATTGTCTATTCAGACAATTATGCATTCTTTGTTGTTTAGCAAGAGTTGCCGAGAGGAATTCTTGTTTAGTATTCCTTCTCCTTCTAAGAGGCCTCTTGAGGAATTGGACTGATTTTGCCTCACATCTAGGCTTGAGGCCAAGCATCCTCCATCAAGACAGCGTTATTTCTGCAGCTGAATAATACGGTGTTGCTGGGTGTTGCAGTGAGGGTTCACTACACCACCTCCATCAGCTATTTTTCAGAGGAGGAGTCTCACCTGTCTTTGGGAGATCAGAATGGAGGAATTTTGGAGCTTATTAAAGATTTTGGCATCAATTCTAACTCATTCCCTAGCCCTACAGTGCAGTTCCATATAGTGACTGCGTTATTTTGAGTGGAGCATTTGCAGTGGGGCTCTTGCATATTTTTGGAGGGCAATATCTTTGGTGAAAGGATCAACCTTCCACTCTAAAGATCCATTGGAGGAGGCATATTCAGTTTGGGCATCATCTACAACCTCTCCATCTAGTTCTAGTTCTTGAGTTGCTGTAGCTACCTAGCAACTCTGGCATTTCTATAGAATTTCCATTTTGTATTTTTTGCAACCAATCCTTCTAAGGATTGTGCATTATTGTTTCCAGGGGTTGAGATCTTGCTCCCCCTATTTTATTTGAGCCACATATTGAAATATTTGTGTATTGACACTATTATTCAACAGTTTCCATTCATGGACTCCGTTTTCATAGCTTGAGCTTACATGTATAGCAATGGTTTTGTTATGATTCATGTACCTGTCTCTTGAGGCTGAACCTTGCCTACCTTGTGTAACATTTCCTCAAGATATTGTATGTATTTGTTGCTACTATTATTTAATGAGATGGCTATGATTTTCTCTCACATTTCTATGAGTTGAGTGTTGCTACTGCTCCATCATTGTGTTTGCATATTGCTACAGCTCCAACTTTAGAATATCTTGAGATATTCTCATTGTTGTAGCATTTTCATGATTTGGGAATATTATAGTGGTATCAGAGCATGATCTCTGGCTCAACCAGTGGATCTCATCCATCATGCTATCAAGAAGAGACAAGATGAAGAATCCATTTCATGGAGAGAAAAAGGGAGATAAGCTTATAAAAATTCTTCCAAAATCTGTACAAAACATTCATGAAGAATTTGAGAAGCTAATGAGGGAGATTTGTACAGGATCTCCAAGAGGGTTTGAAACTGAGTCAAACTCTAGATTTTCTTGTAGGGGATGTGAGCATGCAGCTACACCCTATGATATACAGCGCAGTCACATGGCCATTTTTACCATGAGAGAAGAAGAAGAAGAAGAAGTGTTGAAGAAAGGAACTCTTAGAGGTTTCTTACATGAGTATGAATCTCAAACTCAGAAGTTTAGAGATCATATTACTTTTCCAGAGTTTTTCAAGATCATGGTAAGGAGAAGCAAGCAGCATAATGAGGATATATTCCTTCTATCTAAGTTTTATGGTTCCCCTACTTGTTCAGCCAGGGCTTGGATAGAAGAGCTAGACACCTTTTTGCAGCAGCATCAGATTCCCGAAGATGAAGCCATCAGAGTAGCAGCGCTGCACTTGGGAGGTAAGGTATATGCATGGTGGTTGTTTGAGTCATTTACTTTGAAAAATGTAAATACCTCTTCCTATGCAATTTTCATTAGAACTTTGATGAGGAGATTTGGTAGGAAAAATTCTGAAACACATGTGGAGGATACAAACACATTCAAACAAACAAAACCCTTGCATGTGATGGAGGAAACCATAGACTCAAAAACACTTTAGAAAACCATGAAGGAGGCTGATATATTGCATGATACTTTATTGGAGGCAAGACCTTCATCTTGCATTTTGGCACAAGGAGGCATAGAGATCCCTTTTCCAAAAGAGGATCCAATTATTGGAGGGTTGCCCAATCATGTTGAGGAAGCTAAGGGCAACAACGCTGTCATTTCTAGAGTTGATCTAGTACCTCATGTAGAGGAAGGACGAGCTCTTTCTCCAACTAGAGGGGTTCTTGCATCTTTGCAAGGAAGTCCCTAGGATCTCATACATGGAGGTCTAAGCACAATCAATGAGCAGCATGATTGTGCAGAATTGCAGCTAGAAGGAGGACGAAGGGAGGAAGAGAAACATCATGTGATGAGAGGCACGCACCCTTCTCTATTTTAGAGAGCTAGTGCAAAAGGGAGTCAAATTGTATTGCGTTGTGAGAGCAAGGGAAATATTGCCCAACCATATGTGCAGTTCTCTCTTGACATTGATGTCTCACTGCATAGAGGCATTCCACCAGGGAGGCCACCAGATCTATCATTGATGAGAGAAATTTTGTCTTTGGATTCACCGCTCTTGGATTTTGGAGAGGCGAAGAGTTTGGAGGAGAAATTTGGCATGGGGGATGTTAGAGTAGCAGACAGTAGTAGGAGGAGAGCTTCACATGCCAGATCACCAGTGTTGTCTCTTGGGAGGATTGATCCTTATTGGAGATCTCAGCTTTTAGTAGAGTACTCCAAGGATCTTGGTGCATGCATGATTCTAGATGACCCGGATAGAGATGATGAGTATATGGTGGATGATATGGTCATCTATTTACATGGCAGAGTCTTATTGACTAGAGATTCTAGTCTCAAGGAGAAGTTGCTGCATGCAACACATGAGGACTTCTTTTCCATGCATTGTGATGCATATCTTGCCTTGGCAGAGAAGTTCATTTGGGAGGGCATTAAGCAAGAAATACATCAGCATATGGAGATATGTAGAGCCCGAATGATGACGAAGAGGATGTCACAGCCACCTTCCTACTCATTGAGAGTAAGGGAGCATTTTCAGTTGAGCCATTTCAGCTCAAGTCTTCGAGTACATGATAAAGAATGTACAATTTCACCTTATGTTTTGTACTTCTTGTATTTTTATGAGAAGCATATTGTACCAAGGAGGACTATTCCTTCTTGCATATTGTATTATGATGTACTTGAAACCATTTGTAGCATTGAGATTGGCTATCTCATTAGTGGATTGTGGGGAAAGCCACATGATTCTTGGTGTGCACCATTGGCACCAAATTGTACTTTCATGTTTATATGTTGTAAAAATATTGTGGCAACATACAAGTGGCTAGAAAAGCACTTGTTTTGATTTGATTTGATGCAGGCAAGGGATGCACTGTGCTAGTTCCTTGTGTGGGACCTTGATCCACTTTCCGGTTGTCATGTGACAACTTGTTTCCATTGGTTTTTGCTTCCATGTATTGCTGATATGTATATGTTCATGGGAGGCTTTGATTGGAGAGTGGGCTTGAGATTGAGGATGCCCATTGGGAGCATGATTCTCCTTACTATACATGTTTTACATTTCAGGAGGAACCATGGGCCAACCATGATTTCCACATTACATTTATTTTCTTCTTGTGGGAGGAACCACTTGAAGAGCTTGAGGAGGCATTCCATGGATCATGAGAATATGGAGGAGTTAGCACCACCAACTCTTTTCCCTTTGAGGATGAGGGGAAATTCAATTATGAGCCACTCCATTTTTATGAGAAAAACATATGGTGAGATTATTGTTGATTTGGATGATGATTTGTCTATATATATGCATCTCTTAACCATATATGTGTAGGGATTTTCTCAAAGAAGGATTATTCTTCCTTCTAGATTTTATGGTCTACATAAGGCCATTATGGATGATCACTCCCTAAGGGGATATGGGGAGGAGATTTCTCATGGAGAATATACTCACATTGCACATTATATTGCTCACTATCTCCATATTGGTGAAGAGATTGGGGCAGCAAGAAAATGGTGGGGAGGCCACCCATCATTTTATTTTCTTTGGCAGTGGAGAGTCAAACTGCGTTGGCTACATCTGAGGGACCATTGTCCTTCTCCCTTACTTCACATGGAAGCCAGAATGATTCTCCTTATGGTTCCCTTGGTTGATATTGCTAAAGCTCTTCTTGGGAGAATTATTGGAGAGACACATTGGGTGAATGTGTCCTTGGAGGGAGAAAACTCCCACACACTTTGCACTACATGTTCTAAAGGGAGCATGGGAGATGGTTTGGCCACTACAGCAGCTCATTTGTTTCCTTATGAGGTGAGACATATGAGGAATATGATGCCATATGTTGATGACTTCCAACTCATCATATATGGAGGTACTTGGGCCAGCATGATTTGCATCGTTGGAGGGGAGATCTTTGGAGATCTAGTCTTCAGCTTGCCACTTGAGGGCAAGTATTTTGCAGCCCAGGATCAAAACTCTCTCTAAAATTATCATGAGTGGAGAGATGGATAGCATGGGGTAGGCTACATTGTCTACCATGAGAAGTTTTTCATCCCACCTACTTTGCCGGAGCCAAAGGTGGAGGACAGTTTCCAGGAGTTTCCTAGTTGGAAGGTAACTCATTTTGCATGGATGATTGCTTGGGGGATGGAGGATCCACATGAGGAAGATGTTCCTCAAAAAATTATAGAATCCATGCCTTGAGAGGAGGCTTTCCAGTTCTTTCCTTGCAGTTGCTTGAGGACAAGCAACATTTGGGAGGGGAGGACTGTAATATTCCAAAATTTTCCGACAATAATTTGGAACATTAATTTTTGTTAATTTCACCTAGGAGGAGAATAAATTGGTAGGGAGACCCATGCATAATTAAATTCTCAATAAAATCCCTCATATTATGAAAGGGGATCATCTTTGGAGCTGGTTTGCACACCCTCATGTGTGAACAGGGTTATTTGCAAGTGGACAACGTCAGGTTTGACCAAGTCAACAGCGCTGCCATAGGAGGAGTGGCTTACTTTGGAAGACAAACCAGTGTGAATGAGGAAAGGGATATTTGTTGGAGGAAACCCTAATGGATGGGTCCCATCGACAAAGATCTTTCACTTGTTTAAAAGGAGGGCAAGGCAACCATTGTTTATCATGCTTGTATTATTCATCTCATTGTCTATTCAGACAATTGTGCATTCTTTGTTGTTTAGCAACAATTGCTGGGAGGAATTCCTATTTAGGATTACTTCTCCTTCTGAGAGGCCTCTCGAGGGATTGGAATAATTTTCCTCACATCTAGGCTTAAGGTCAAGCATCCTCCATCAAGGCAGTGTTATTTTTGCAGCTGAATAATACTGTGTTGTTGGGTGTTGCAGTGAGGGTTCACTACACCACCTCCATCAGCTATTTCTCAGAGGAGGAGTCTCACCTCTCTTTGGGAGATCAGATTAGAGTCATTCCAGAGCTTATTGCAAACTTTGGCATCAAGGCCAACTCATTCCCTATCCCTACAGCGCAGTTCCATCTAGTGACTGTGTTATTTTGAGTGGAGCATTTGCAGTGGGGCTCTTGCAGATAATTGGAGGGCAATATCTTTGGTGAAAGGATCAGATTTTCACTCTAAATATCCATTGGAGGAGGCATATTCAGTTTGGGAATAATCTACAGCCTCTCCATCCAGTTCTAGTTCTTGAGTTGCTGCAGCTACCTAGTAACTCCGATATGTCTGCAGAGTTGCCATTTTGTATGTTTTGCAGCCAATCCTTCTAAGGATTGTGCATTATTGTTTCTAGGGGTTGAGATCTTGCTCCCCCTATTTTATTTTAGCCACATATTGACATATTTGTGTATTGGCACTAGTATGCATCAGTTTCCCTTCATGGACTGCACTTTCATAGCTTGAGCTTACATGTATAGCAGTGGTTTTGTTATGATTCATGTACTTGTCTCTTGAGGTTGAACCTTGCCTATCTTGTGTAACATTTCCTCAAGATCTTGTATGTATTTTTTTCTGCTATTATTTAATGAGATGGCTATGATTTTCTCTCACATTTCTATGAGTTGAGTGTTGCTGCTGCTCCTTCATTGTGTTTGCATATTGTTGCAGCTTCAACTTTAGAATATCTTGAGATATTCTCATTGTTGTAACATTTTCCTAATTTGGGAATATTACATTTTAGATCTGGAATTTTCAGTTGACATTCCATGCTTTCTTTGGCAGTTTAGCTAATATTGCAAGTGTTGTTTAGCACTAGGTGTTCCTGGTCGGGAATCCCACCTCTTTCATTGAGTAGCTCTGGGAAGAGGGTTGTATTTCATTCTTCATCAAGCATTTGTGCCACTTATCATTTCCATTCTTTGCATAACATCTACCTTCAGGAATTACGCAATTTATGAAGATCAGTTGGGAGGTGGAGGTTGTCTTCAATATTTTAGCTGGAGAAATAGTGTAGGATTATTCCTATCACGTTGGGCTTAAATATCAGCATTCCCAGGGCATCATTTTAGATATGGCATTAGGCCAAACATTATTGATCTCCTATCAGCAGCAGTCCCATCAAGGATTGTGCAGTCCGGTCCTGTAGATCTATTAGAGGAAGGAAGTTACTAGTATTTCAGCTAGTAATCCTGTGAGGGGTCATTCCCTCACCTTGTAATCACAATTTCCTTTAGACTGGACATTATTGTAGCACACTTTAGTAGGCCTAGAGCCTCTCCCTCTTGTACAACACAGTTTCTGTAGCAGCTGGATATTCAGTTGTTTCTACTTAAAGAAGGAAGAAGAGGAGACAACATCTCAAGCTCCCAGCTTGTAGATCTGAAGGAGGGACCAGCCCTCAAAGTTTAGATATGTTTGTAGAACATATTGCAGCCATATTTGGATCAGATCTAGCTTCAGATTTGTATAACCTAGTAGTGAAAGGATCAAACCCTAGGAGGGTTATTTTCCAAAGTTGTAGATCTAGAAAATCCTTTCTGGGTTATCTTGGGTTCCCATCACATTGGCCAGAGCTTGAATCTTGGCATCATCAGAGCTCCTGAGCTCCATAGATCTGCATTTCCTTTTGTAGCAACCTCATGTACATCAGTAGCAAAAGGGAAAACATAGTATTGCTTCTTGTAAGCTCACCAATTACTTAGTGCTAGTTGTAGCATCATTATAGGCTGATTTTAGGCCATCTCTTTCGCTAGATCTAATCATCATTTGTACATTGTGTAATTGAATCCTCTCCATATAATAAAAAGGCTCAAATTTTCTATATATTCTGATGTTGACTTTAGATTTATTTTTTTCTTAGTTGCAGTTCTTATATTGTGTTTTAGTATTACTGAATTCTACCTTTTGGGATATTATGAGATTGCAGATGTCATCGCTACTGCCTTCAAGGATTGGTGGAACCCCCTTGAAGATCAACAGAAGGCCACGATAGAGGCTTTGCAGTCTTGGCTATAGGTGCTCTAGCTAAAATAAAATACCCTTTAAGTGAGCATTAACCAGGCGAGGATGATCCAAGAGAGCCTGCTAGCCGCAACGATCGTCACGACAACTAAAAAGAAGGATTTTCCCTTCCCGGACGCAACATTGACAATAGAACCATCAGATTTGTGTGCGATGTCACAAGAATAACAATTAGGAAGCTACACACTCTCCAATTGTTCGTCTCTTTCAAGCTTCAAAATATAGAAATGCAGGCGCAACAACAACTGAGTGAGGTCGATCAAACATTTGCCACCAAGGTTGCTGAGTCTGCCCAAGCACAGCTAGCACAGCTCATGGCAGTCACACATCAAGCAGAGTTAGAGCACCTGATTGATCGGTTATGTGGAGACATGCCGGAAGTAATTTCTGCCTCTACTGCACCGTAAGTGAATATTGAGGGCTTGGTGGCTGCATTAAAGGCATCCATAACAGAAGTAAAAACCTTCAAAGCAGACTTGGAACAACATATTGCTTCGTTGTAGGCCAAGATGCAGCTGGAAACCCCTCTGGAGGTGCAAGACCAGCGAGTCGCACTGGTAAAGGAAGTAACATGAAGTATTTCGGCACATATCGCCAAGGGCATCGAGTTGCTGGACACTGCCATGGGCCTATGGTCAACTGTGTGGCATGACCCCCTTCACTAGAAATTTAACCAAGAGTTGCACCAAAAAGAGCAGGACTTTGAGAAAATGGAAGCCACCATGCCAACCCTTGTTGCAGCTCAGTGCTTAACATGCCTTCACACCACCCATGCCCTCTGGGACGAGATCGAGGTGCTCCACCAGAAGAATAAAGTGCTTAGTGATCATCTGAAACCCTGGGCAGATGAAGCACTAAAGCTTTCATAGGACTTAAATGCAACAGTCAAACAGTTGAACCAGACATTGGACAGTGTCAGTTCCTCCAATGAAGGACCTAATTCCAAAAATTTGATAGAGATCGTGCAAAACACAACTCCGCAGAGTGAGGGAATCCTTCCACCTTTCTCCATCATTGTCAAGCAGCTCCAAGCCAAGATGAGGACCCCAGTGCCGCTTTGACTCTAGACGAGTCGCAAGATTGTGTTGGGGGCCTGTTTGAGCGGGGTCCTCTAACAACAATTTTGATGCAATTTTGTAACATTTTATAATAACTTAGTCCAGCGCAAGGGCTTCATGGTGGGTCAAAGCCCCCAATTAATTGTAATGTGTCAAAGGGTAGACCAAGGGGCTAAAAACCATGATTTGCGAACCATAGAGTAGCGCAGGCTAATATAGTATAAATAGATGAATTGATCGAGTCTAGAAATAAGTTTGGATTATGCTTGGATGTGAAAATTGGATCTATAATACTTGTTGTGCGGATTTCCTGGGTAAGGGATCCTGCTGGCTGTGTGCGTGAAGACCCTAAGTCCTGCTATCTGCAGACCCCACTAGCTATGTGCGCAGGTGTATGAATCAGTCTGTAACTGGAATTTGAAGCATCAATGAATGAGAAGAAATTTTGTTGTATCTCCGTGTTCTATTGTGGGTTGGGCTATATGTTGATTTCCGAGTTATTTCAGTGTACTAAATATTATTAGTTAATTGATGCGCACATGGATGAAATTATTTATAAAGTAATAAATGCATAGATCTAGTTATGTTTTGTCACCTTGCTTCTGTTAACTAGTCTATCTTATGGTTTATGGGATTCGCACGTGTCATCCAATCAAGTAGATTTTTAAGGGTTTCTCGGTTAGGGCTTCTTTAGCCTAGGATTGTTAGATCTGAAGGTACCCACTTTAATTAAATTTTTCTCTCTTAGGGTGTAGAAACCTAGTTCCAACACCCTCCCATACTACTTTGGGTGAGACCTTGACCTGCGCAAGTAGGCCTTTTCTGAAAGGGCCAGTAGCACAGGGATTTTTTGGTAAACCTTAAATCCGAACCTGGGTCACGACCCCTTAAACCAACACAACACGAATCATGGTTCACACGGATGATGAAACGAATCGTATGTGATGTTGTGTGTTGTTAGCATTAAGTCGTAGAAGAATTTATATGATGGTTGATTTGTATTGGGTGGGGGGGCTTCGTGTGACCTCGTTGGTGTACAAGGGGCAAGGGAATCCTCCTCTATAGGAAGTTGGCACTAAATACTAAGATGTTGAAATTTTTGTAACATAGGGCATGCTTCTGTACCATGAGAGTGACTGGTGCAAATTTCACAGATAGGGCCAGACAGGGCATGTACTTACTGGGTAAATGGTATGCAAGCCAATAATACTCATGATGTAAGACAATGATTCTTGGTTGGGGTCGTGAGATGGGGAATTTTTGTATGATTTCCATATCCAGGTCTTAATTTTAGCATGATGTGGCTTCCTTTGGTGGTTTTGGTTTAATGTTGCTCTGTTTACTCGCAATCGTGAAGATATTAAAATTATTCATATGATGAAATTGGGGAGAATATGCGACAATAGAAATGAGTGATTTTATCTTGATTGGAGAGATGTATTTGGGGGATATGGGTTACTATGTGTAAAATATCAACGAACCTAGTAAACTCCTGATATTGGTTGACCATGTGGTTGATTTTATCACATAGGGCACATAGAGGTTTGGTTTGGACCATGCCTTATTGGTGCGTTTTGTCTTCCTCCCATATCTAGGACGGTGATGGTGAAAAAAGGGCGGTGGGATTTATGTTGGATTTCTCTCTTTGAACATGCAAAAAATGGACCTAGATGCTTCATGCCCTTAAGTTTCAATGTTTTCCGAAGAATCTGAGTTTGAATTGACTAAGTCAAAATTTTTAGCGATGAACTAATGCATGAAATATAACATAGAATGGAATCGAGGGAGGTGGGGACAACGATGCACATGATGGTTGCCTCTACAGATATGAAAAGTGTGTCTTTTGTGTTTGGATAAGTTTCTTTGGGAAACATGGGTGATTGGGTACCATGATTAAATACCCTTAATTTGGGGCATTGGGTGATCAAGTGATCGACTTCTTCTCACAAAGCAAAGACTCGGACATGAGGTGTAGCCTCTGTTTTCCTTCCTGGTGCTTGTGTGGTTGGGCATGTTGGGTATGAGCATGACGTTGGTTCTTATCATATGTATAATATGGTTTTGAATCCATCCTCCCCTATCTTCATTGGTGTTATGGATGGATCATGGGAATTCGATTGCGCGTGTGCGTGTAACACATCTATGTATCGAGGGATTTCTGAGAAACGATGGGTATAATGCCCGTACTCTGCACATATGGCGCATGCATGGTCGGTGCATAATGCCCTACCTTGGATGTTTGTGACCTTTTATATTTTATGCAGAGTTGGGGTCAAAGTTGTTCTTTTGGCATGTAGAAGAGATTTTAACTCTTCTAACTCTGGGAAATTATTGGTAGGATGGACAACAACATTGCACGATGTGCAAGGTGGGCATGTCCTAGGAATTCTAGCAGTCTCCGCATTCTTCCATTTTTTCTTCTCCTTTTTGGTGGCTTCGATTAGTGTTGCTATGGGTGTTTCCTAAGTTATGATGAATCCATAGAGGTGATAGGGATGATACCTGTAGAGGTGATACTTGATTTTCTTGACATGACTAGTGGAGTCAAATACTAGGCTAGAATAGTGAGAGCCATGGCTGGTAATGTAAGAGTTTCCATGAACTGGTGTGATACAAACCCATATGGGGGGTATAATAAGGGGGTTGAAGTGATGGAATATGGAATAAATTTGGAGTCGATAACAGCTACATTTGTGCTTTCGGGAATTGTTTACTGACTTGGTTCATTTTTGAATGAACTCATCACGCACACCGTAGCTCTTGTAGTTACTGGAGGTTCTGCTGGTAACACAAGAGGTTATCCAAGTTGGGTGTGGAGCCTGATTATCATCTTGATTTAGAGGTCTTTGTTTCGGCTAGATGTATACCCCAGGAAGACTGGACACACCTCCATGCAGGGGGGGGGGGGGGGGTGCGGTGGGTAAATCGTCCCCCCCACAGGTGTTTGGGGGGGCCCATCCCCCTCGGCTAGGGGGTCCAGGGGCAACACCCCTAAAGATAAAAATAGATGTAAAATTTCCTTGTAAAATATTGTAATTTCATAGTCAATCTATGTCATTCATTAGGCTGATGATCTCATGGTAGAATTTATGCTTAGTTTAGGGTTTCTTCCCCTAGAAGACAACCCCTCTGTTGTATGAAGGAATTTTATTATGGCTTTAATGTGTTGAGAGTGTATTCTAAGCGAGAAAGAGAAAGGGGGATTGTGTGATCGAGTATAGGATATTACAGCGAATCTACTATAGGTTGTGTCTCTTTATTTTGTTGGATAATACAAAGGAAGGACTAGATGTTTCTTCTTAGGCATAGCCCAAGTTGGGTGAACCACAAATATCTATGTCTCTCTGGATTTCTATGTTTTGTGTGTTTGTATTTCTGTATATTTTTATGTGTTCCATTGCTCTGTAATATAAATTTTCTAACACTCTGGGGTATGTTCCGAGGAGAGTGGATACTTTGAATTGACCGGGAGAAAACTCCATGTATGTTGTGACCAACTCTGCATATGACTCTACATATGGTAGCACGCCATCAAGGGTGGTTATAGGTTTCTTCTCTTAATGCGTGAGTTGGTATATAGTATATAATTTCCCGTCATGGGGGAACATCATCACTCTGAATACGGAGGATTCTACCGCAGTCATTGTGTACGTATAATTCCATCCAATAACGATGTTACAGTCTAGCAGTGCATCCGAGACGTTAATGTCAATGAGCATAATATTGATGAAGATATTTACTAGTACAGATTGAAAAATACCTACAATGGAGGATGGGTGCCCATCATATTTTCTAAGCATGATATCAGATGGTTTCATTTATGGTGATCCTGACTTCTGCCAAACTATTTTTGACATGATACATATGGATGCTCCTTCATCCACGATGCAACGATGAATGGTGATCTTCTAGATTAAAGCTAAGATTTGAAATGTTACTAGAGAAGGGAGCCATGGGATCATTTTATCTAGATCAAAAACCATTAAGCGGGAATTAGAATGATATATTGTACCCAATGCAGAAAGTAAGGATTTTTGTTGGCTGGTAGGATTAGAGGACTTCGATTGCTGACATTGCTAAGGGGGACTGATCCAAGTTGTCCACTATGATATAGCTATAATCCACCTTTGAATTATTTCATGTGTGCCTCAAGGGACCTTTTACCATTTTTGGTATAAGTTGGATAGGTACCCTAGAGAAGGTCAATGGGGCTATGGGTGTGGTTCTGGTTGAGGCATATGGCTTCGTGTCTAAGGGAGCTTCATAAATTTTTTTTCCCGTTTGCAAGAGAATGCCTTCTCCTACCATGTAAATATCATGATGGGAAGTTTTTTGAGTGTTACCTCTAGAATTGTGTTTTTGGGGGTGTTGATGTTATTGAGTATTAACCACTCCTAGATGGGGGGAAGGTTCCTGCATTACTACAGGTTTCTGATTCTACCCCTGTTTTCCGCTACTTCCTTGGATTCTTCTCAACTGAGGGAGCTCAAGATAGTGGTGGGTGTAATGACCATACTCCTCACATATGGCACAAGAATGATTGGTCCTTAGACTCATCATCTTGTTTTTACTTTGAGAATTGTTGGTTATGTTAGGGTCCCGTAATTTGGTAGATTGGCTAAACCAAATGATAGTGTAACATCAGACTAGTATTTGGAGTCCTAGGACCTAGCCTTCATGGACTCAGAGAGGGCTCTCTCTACTATGCGAAGGATGTAAACTTGTTCTCTTTGGATTATTGATTTTAGGCTAGTTGTTATGTGTAATTTTTTTGTTTGCTTTGGGTTGGGGTAAGATGACTAAGTGGGATAGGTGGAATGAGAGGCTGTCAAATAAAAAGGGCTATGGGGTCAGATGAAGTCGAGGGTGTCTAAGTGATGAAGCAGAGTGTATTGTGGGGCCGATTTACAAGGTTAATGGATTCTTTGGGTGATGTATGAGGTGTAATGAACATTAAGTTTGGGAAAAAACTAAGAGGTATTAAACATATATATTCTGAAAGAAATAACTCATGAGGTAGGGAAAACCATTAATCTCTATGAAAAATACTCAAACTGATAAACATGTAAGATGAACATTCCGGTGATACATAGAAGCATTAGAAATCCTAAATTTAGAAATTCGCCTTTAGATTTTTGGGAAAAACACATAAGATAAACAAACAACTCAATATATGGAGAGGTAACTCCTAAACAACATATATCAAACTATTGGGAACTCTAAAATAAGTTGGTAAGCATGGGCAAAGGGCAAGATCGAATCAAGGCCTCTTTGTCTTAACCTAATCAGTCAATATTCTGTAGAAAAGCTTCAAGATAGGGTTTTGTTAGATTTGAATAAGAGGGGCATACCATGAATCATATTTATAAGCTAACATGCTAACCATTCATGAAATAAAAACAAGTTTTAGTGGGCCTAAGGAGAAATCAAGAATTCCTTAAGATGAATAAAAGAGGAAAACATGATGGCTATAGAAAACAAGAGGTTTGAGGTGCTTCCATGAGCATATATCAACCTATACTTTTCTGATCTATAGCAATCAAGAAGACTAAAAAAAAATGAGGACAAGAAAACATTAACAAGTTAGGAAAACATCACCATTCACCAAGCTATGGAATCCTGCAAGCAAGCTTCTCCAACATCAAGCCACACAAGCCATTCATTCACTTCATAAAACCAATTTCTTCTCCAAGCTCATAAAACCATGTATTTCTCTTAAACACATCAAGTCCCAACAATTTACAATGAACCCTCATGTCTTATATAACAAATGAGGAGAGGAGAGCCTACTAGAGCATCTAGAAGCCTATTGGGCAAAGAGAAATATCCTAACTTGTCCTTGATGCTTTGCAAAGTCCAAGGCACAAAAATATCTAAATAAATATCTTTTCCTACTATAAATGGAAATAAAATTGACTTTTAGGCCTAACATGCCTAATAAAACCTACCAAATGAACATTTTTCCCACTCAGGAACAGGAGCGTAGCACACTGTATCAAACAGTGAAAAATTTCTAGGTGCGTAGCGCAGAAATACATTTTTTTGCAGTAGTATTTTGGAGGTCTTGCCGACACCTCATTTGGCTCCGTGATGGATCGTTGGAAATAATGATGAGTATAATTTCCAAAAATGTTTGAGTTGTGCTGATTGGATGCCATTTACCTACTCAAACATCAAATCTCCCAACACTGCTTTGTGCGTAGCACCTGGTCTGAAAAGGAGGTAGAAAGGTCAAATTTTTGATGTTTTTTGACCTTTTGGGGGGGTAAAACTTCTCCAAATGATCTGAAAATTGGTGATTAGACTATTGGTGATGTGAAAAATCCAAAAATTTAAACTTTGAGAGCTGAATATGAACCAAATTTGTCTGTAGTGCCTAGGGTGATGTGCTCCTATGGGTCAAAATTTGGAAAAAACAAAAAGTTGTCCAAATTGCCTCAAAATTTGTCGAGAGACCCCTCAAGAGGTTTTTGATACCTATTGAGAAGCCTCAGTGAAGAATCCAAGGCTTTCATGCACTTTGGATCTTTTTAGGTCTTCTAGTTCAATGAGGGTCTTCTTTAGCTTGGTGCTAGCAAGCATGCTTTTCCTTGCATAATGTTTGACCATTTTCTTTTGTAGGGCAAGGCCCCTTTTTACCTCATTGAAATGTTTATGTTCTTCTTTGTAATAGTAGATGACCCTTTGAGCCATCTCAAAATCCCTTTCCCACTCCTGAAGCTATGCATCTTTTTCCAAGAGGAGCAACCTAGTTTTCATCTCTTGGTCCTCATTGTCACTATCTAGATCAATGAATTGAGATCCTTGAGAAGTATTCTTGATCCTTTTCCTCGTTCTTACTTGTACCTTCTGCTCACCTTTCTCCACCTTTCCTTTTCCTTTGTCTTGATGCTTGATTGCTGGAGGAGAGATGGCCCTTTAACTCTTTTAGGCAATAAACACATCTCTTTTGCTTCTGTCATAGGTGCATGTGAGAGGTTTTATGATGGTTTCTTTACCTTTGGAGGTGACACAAGCCTTGTCATATTTTTCATGATAGGACCCACTGTTTTGGCCCTTTTTCCCATTATGGATATTATTGATTTTAGCTCTATTTTCTTGCTCACTGTTTATTTCTTGAGAGGCTTTCTCTTCTTGGTCATCATCACTCGACTGTTCCTCTCCTTCACACTCTATTTTTGTCCCATAGTCTTCATCATTTTCAACACTTTCATCATCTTTATCAAGCTCTGCATTTTCTTCAATGTTTTCAACCTTTGCCTCACTTTCATCTTTCTCTTGATTTCTATTGTCATCATTTTGTTGTTTTTTGTGGCTATTATCACTGTCCTTCTCACTACTTTCCTCTCCTTTGTTTTCTTCATTTTCCTCATCTTCTACCTCACTGTCCTCTTCCTCATTATCTTCATCTATCTTAGTTTCTACCTCACTTTCTTCTTCCTCATTATTTTCATTTTTTTTCTCTTCATTAGAGCCACTGTCAACATCTTCACTTGGCACATTAGGAGAAGGGATAGGAGGAGAATTTATTTGTGGATAAGGCATAGGGAGAGAGGATGGAGGAGTGGAGGTAGGTGGTTTTGAAGTGGAATGTAGATTCTGTTGAATGAAGGCTTGGGGGTTTGTAAACACATCATATGAGATGAAGACCTCCCAAGGGATTCCTTGCTGCTACAACTGGTGTAAGACAATCATTTTTATCAAGGAGTGCTAGAAAAGGCTCGACATTTGGTGGTCATAGCTTCTCTTCTTGACAATTGAGGCCATCTTCTAAATACTTCGGAAAAGGTAGTATGGTAGGTTCATCATCTTGACTTTGGTGAGGTGCATCAATAACCTTATATGATATGAGTAAATCCTGGAGTATCTACCCTCATAGGTGAAATACCTGATAATTTTCCTCATCAATAAGGAATACCTCTCTAGCAAGTGGGAGAAAGGAAAAATAGCCTTGCAGCCTTGTTGACAGCTTGGTTTTAGGTAGGGCTCATAATAGCTCAACTCCAACTTCTTTTGTTCAAACCATATCTTGCCAATGTATGGTATACCTGTTGCTTTCGAAATGGATTCAGATGAGAGCTCAAACTCCACTCCCGCTAGGCTAACTTGGTGATTTTGTAAGACAAGGATGAACAATCTAGTCAGGTCTGAGTGGCTTTTGACTTGCTTGACCTTTTCACAAAATTGATAACACCCAACATCCTGAAAGCATGCAAGGATCACAGGAGAGGAAGTAATCTGAAATGTGTCTAAGGGCTCAAACCTATTTGACCTTCCTCCCTTGTGTTTAGGCTTGGAAGGTCTTTGGCTTTTATCACTGTTGGTGTGAACTTCCCCTTCAGACATGGTGGTTGTTTTTAGCACAACAAGACTTTTAGATTTTTTTTTAGAGCTTTTAGGTCAAAAGGCTACAATGAGTGAGGTGATGGGCGAATTTTGTAAATGGGAGCCAAGATGAAACTCTCCGAGAGATCACTCACTGTTTAAAGGTTTTTCTAATGTCACTTAGCCTGCTCTGGCACATATGACAATTTTCTCCTTTGAAAACCCTAACCAAAGGCTTTTAAAATTGATTTCTTAGGTAGGTTAGGGTTTGGTTTAATTAAGCCTTTAAATATCTCTTTCCCTAAGAAAATGAAAGCTTTGGAGGCAAGGAAACAAATCACCAACCTTGTGTTTTTGATTGCAGGAAGTTTGGAGGAGAAAAACTAAAATTTTGACTCTTTTTAGCAAGTTTGGAAAATATTCGCTTGTGTGTAGCGCTGGGTCAGCTCAGACCAGAGACGGGCCACTCGGGCCTTCAGGAGCGTAGCGCCGGTGGCCGACAGGCGGTTTTGGGCACTTGTTGTGTCTATGCATAAAACCGGCCTAGGTGCATGGCACACTGTTAAATAACATTTCGGCCACCACTCCTGTATGTAGCACCGAGATCCAGGTGTGTAGCGTCGGCCTCGGTGCGTAGTGCCTACAAACTTTCATTGATTTTCACATAAACTTTTGAAACTTCTCTCGACGGATTTCTTGGGCTTGGGGATGACAAATGATGCAGGGGGAAGTACCCAAAAGGCCTTTATAACCTTCTTGAAAGATAAATTTGAAGGCAACCCTACTTTTATAAGGTTCATTTACTTTCACTTTTTCTCACTGTGTTTTTTACTACTTTTGGTCCTGTAGGTGGAAAAATTGATTAAAACATTGTTCTTTTTTCACTGCTGGAGGCCTCTTAAGGTTCTCCTTAATTTGACAATATTCCTGAAGATTCCAAGCCTATGGCTCTCATCCTATACTTTGGAAAAAGAACTATTTTTAACCTTTAACACCTATACACAACAAACTCATTATTTTTTCCATTTATCCCTTTCACTTTCATTCTGCCATGTTTTTAACTCTGAGGGAAAAGACCTGTTGGTGGGAGAAATACCTCAGTAGTAAGTATAAACAACAACTTGGTTTTTAGATGTGCCACCTTTATGGGAAAGTAAACTAGGGGTATATTTTTATTTTTTTGGTCATTGGAATATGTCTCTAGCTATTCTTTAGAGAAAGAGGCCTTTGAATCTAACATTTATTGCCTCTTCCTGCTGATACTCTTCATCATATTTATGCCTTTCGTGTAGTGGAGTACTTGTCTTCATGTATTCCCTCCTTGATATTCATTTAAAAAACTCTGATTTTACCCTTTGTTGAGGTGGAGTTAGTGCTTGTCTTCCAAACCCTAGGGTAACTGGAAAACCCTTGAAACCATATGCTGTGATGAAGGAGGTTTCTTGGTCACTATTTTGACCCTCTTTGTCTATCTTCCCAAGCTTCTGAGTTTTTTGGGATACTTCAGAAAAACAAACAATCTTACCTTCTGAGTTGTCAAGGAGACATTTATCAAACTTACTATTTTATGTCTAAAGCCTTCAATGATCTTTTGAAGGGTTTTGTGTGTTCTTTGCCTTTGTAACCTTAGCATTGCTCTATTGCTTGGTTAAAACAATCAATGAATCTTGATTCCCAACAAATAGATACCTTGCTACTTTCTTCTAGGTTTTGAATGTTCCTTGCATGATGATCCTCGTTTTTTACCTTACCTCATGGCATGTAAGCAAAGGGCATCTGTCCCTCCACAAGATTCATGTTTGAAGCCAAATATCCTTTTAAGGATCTTTTTTATTGATGTACAGTGTTGCTTATGTGGCACTGTCTTTTATGATCTGCATGGACCTTTTGATGGGTAGCACTTCATAACACTCTCTCCTGAGATCATGTTCTTCCTTGTAAACTTTAAGCCTGTTTGTATCTTGCTACCAGCTGAGGATGCCTTTATGAGCTTTTTTGGTCTTCTTATTTGCCTTTGTTTTTGCTGTTTGACCATTTACAAAACATTTCTGCAGAAATGCTTGGATATGGTAAATTGCTCCTTTGCAGGCTTACTGCTTGATCGAGAGGATACCTTTGGAGGTATTTCATGTTCTTTGGACAAGATAAGCTTAATTCTATTTTTCTCTTGACTTCACCTTCAAAACATCTGTGGAAACAATGAATTCAGAACCATGACAGTGCATAACCTAGGTGACCCTATTTGACTTATTGTAATCCTCTTGGAATAGGTTTTTTGATTGAAAAATTCAAACAAGGTTTGGATGAGGAGACATGGTTTTTGACACTTTATTATGCACTATCATCCCAGACAACTAGAAAACCTTGTTTTACTTCAAAGAGCTTTTAGATAGGGAGTTTTCACAACACCATTGCTTGAGGCACTTGGTTAGTAGGGGAAAAACTTTAGTCTACTTGGCGAAATAAGGTATGAAAAATAGAGGGCTTAGGCAAACAGAGACATAGCGTTATAGGTAGAGGTGGAAAACATAATGAGAGTGTGGGACATCAGTCCAGGATTTGGTCTTGTTTGGGTGATAGATTGGCCATGCTTTGATAAGGAAGTGGGATAATGAAAAAAATTCTTTTTGAGGAGATTTCTAGAACTCACATGATTCTTGAATTCTATTTCTAGAAATCTTGGACAAAACATTTATTCATATAAATAGGTAAAAATTACTAATGACTAATAGTGGTTCCACTTGGGGAGGGCAGCGCCTTTTGAGGAGGTGTCCAAAATTTCAGATCTCTTGGTTTATGAAGACCAATGCCTCATCCATTGGGCAGATTTTCTCTTTTCTTTTGCTACTGCTTTACCTAAAGTAGTGATTTTGAAAATCGGAAAGCATGATTAGCTCAACTTCACTTTTACCTACCCAACCTACTCGCCTAACATTTTTTCTTCCTTGGGTGCACTTGAACTGGCAAACCCATTGACATTTTTATTTTGAAAGTGAAAAAAACCTATCTACTTCTACACTTATCTCTTTTGAGAGTTCAGATTAGGCTATTGAACTCCTTTGATTCTCTAACTATCCTACTCAACTGTCAAGGTTAAACTATTTGGCAGGATTTATTCACTAAGTTAAAAACATGAAATTGAAAACATGACTAAATCAGGATTATACAATCTGATTTATCATGGGTTTGTGGCATAAAAACAAGCTGCACACAAATGTTATTTTTGTACAAAATAAGACTAGAAAAATCAGGGCTAAGATACATAGTTTTCTATTCATCCATGTTTTTCTCCTTGGTTCTGTTTTGAGCATGTGGAACCAGTATCTTCTTTCCTAATCTATTTTCTTTAACAAGTCAAGCTTCAATGCTTTGACCAACATTCTTTTGACTAACTTATCGACAATAAATTTAAAACATGTTCAACCATGATTAGGCTAGATAGCTTAACAATACATTATTTGTGCACCAGTAGTGGCATTTATGCTTGCACACTTTTAGTATCATTATTTTTTGGGTATGGGGCTGTACCTTTTCTTTAGAATTTTCCCTCTTTTCTATTTTTTCTATGTTTTTGTGTTTTTTTTTTTCTTTTTGAATTTTTCTTCACACAATGGTATGTACAATGAGTGAAAATTTTAAAGTTATGGATCTTGAAAAATGTAGTGTTTGAGCATCCTGTCTTCAAAAGGATCTCCTAACATATTTTGTTCATTTAACTCTTCAAAATAGAAAAAATAGCTACCTTTATTTGACAACATGGTATAAGGATTATTCCAAGAGTCTTTAGAAAATACATGATCCTCCTGGTGCTTCTTCTTTGACCTTTGCTCTTCAAATATATTTGATTCAAATATCCTATTCAAGTAGGCAAGGTATTCTTTATCATCTTTAAAACAAATTATGAATTCATCCATGTACACCATAATAGAGAAATCTAAAACTGAAGGCATAGTTTTTCGGAGAGTATCTCCAGTACTTCTAGTCTGGGAGGTATTTTTTTAAGCATGCAACTATCCCAAAGAAATTTGAAAAAATATTTGACGTGATTGATCTGAAGTGGTATCATGTGACGGTAACTTGAAAAACTATCATGCAATGAGATTTGGTTAGAAAACCCTACCCTTTGTAAAGTATGATCTTTTTTGGTAAAAATGTATTTGTTCTTTTGGAAGGGTTGCTCTTGGTACCTAAAATCTGTACAAATCCTATGTCCATTTGCCTTCTTTCTAAGTGAAATCAACTACTCAAAAAATTTTTGATTCTTTTTGAAAGGAAGGCTTTTTAGAACAATGGCTATGTTACAAGGTTTTAGAATAGCCTGCCTACACACATAAGAATTATGAAATTTTTTGCATAATCTTGTATTCATTTGCTTTGTGTGTAGTGATAAAATTTTAGACAACTTAACTATTTCAGGCTTCTTAAGTTTACCCATCCTATCTTCCTCTATATCAGCTTCAACAAAAATTTCTTTGGGATCTATAGCAATATTTGTGAAAATTGATAATTTTTCTAAAAGGGAAAATTTCTTGGATGACAAAGTATCTAGGTAAGGTAGAAACATCAGATTGGATTTTCTAGATTCCCAACGATTTGTGTTTTATGAGGGTGTTTCATTTTTTCTGGATTAGCAAAAGGAAGAAGTTGCGTTCTTGTGATTTTTCTTTCTCTTGAGTAACATGTTCCCTTTTCTAAACTGATTCTTGTTTCTGAAATTTCATTTTCAATTTGCAGGAAATCAATTTCAATTTTATTATCTTGTGGTGTTTCAAGATCTTGATAGTTTTGACTTTCGAACTTATCATAGAGGAAGTGATCAGATGGTTGTAATGTGCCTAGATCTTCACAATTTTCATTTACTTTCTCATCAAGGTCATTTTCATTATACAAGATGAATGAGTCCAAGTCTGAATGAATTGAATAGATAGGGGTGTTGTTGGGTTTATCTAGGTTGCTTACCATATACTTCATATGAGATTCCCAGTAGAGTCTCCTAGTTTGGTTAAAAATCGGGACGGTAGCATAAGACATGTCAAGTTGGAGGTTTCCCAGAAGTTTAGCTCCCCAAGATTGGGACAAAAGCATGCCATATTTTGGGGAAATGTCAGCCATGAATATATCCATGACCAGGCTCTTAGCAGGTATTTGTACTAGATTGACACATAAGTCCTTGATCAAGCCCAAGCATTTAACTCTACTTGAATCGAAGGAATAAAGATATTTGTAGGGCCTAGTTATTTCTAGGCCCAATCTTTCCATCTACCTTCAGCATGAGGTTTTGAGAGGCACCAGAGTCTATCATGGAATTATGTAGGATTTTTTCGTGTATGTTTAGGCTAACATAGAATGGGGGAATGACTCCTTCTTGGTATTTTCCATCTACTTCGGGTCCAAACAACAGCTCTAGTTTATCATCTGTCAAATTTAGAGTATTGGTATAATTTCCTATGTTCAAAAATTTCAAAACTTGGGAGCGGTATATATCTTGAGCTACCAGTTCAGTGAGAGGGATGGTTATTTTGATTTTAGCGATTTCTCCTTCAAAATTGAAAGGTACTTGAGTTTTGGACATATTTACATCAGTTTTATCAGCCATACATTTTTCCACATTTTTAATTTGCTGACTTTGATTTGGGGCTTTGATAAGTAGAGTTTTCTCAGGGCCACTAGCAGATGTGCTAGGACAGCTTATGTCAACTCCGGGTTGGCTAGTTTTGTCCTTGTTGGGATCATTTTTCTTAGCCATGGTGCTATTATTGTCTGTTGTTCTTTTAAGAATGTTTTCAGGAGTTTTCTTAACAACAATTTCTGAGTTGTTTTTCCTAGATTTGTCTTTGTTTTTCTTACTCCTAATATCATATTTCCTATGGACTTCCATTATGGCATTTTCTAATCCCAATTCATGGTCTTCAGAATCTTCATAGCTTGTTTCATCTTGGTTTGAGGAGAAAAAGCATTGTTCTTCTTATGTGAGAAAAACCTCACCCTCACTATCAGAGCCTATTAAGTTTAGATGATTCTCATCTGGTTGTTCAATATCTCTTTCCCCTTCGTCAACATAGTTACCTTGGAAGGGTGGCTTGATTTGTTGATCATTTTCCCTTGGTCTGTTTTGGGGCGAGTCTCTTCTAAAATTTTGATTCTGGTTTCTATTTTTGGAATTTGTTTGGTTGTCCCTGTGGGGTGTTCTTTCATTTATGCTTATTCTCTCCATCATTATTTCCATGGTCCTAAGAATTTTTTCCATCTTGGAATCAGATGAGGAGGTGGAGGGCATGGTATCATCTTTGTATGTGTTACACTAAAAACTGTCATCCTGACATTTTTCTATGAGTATGAGCTCATTATTACTCATACTTCCTCCTTTTGCAAGTCTAACATATCAGTTCCTTATGTCAAGCTTTCAAAATCAGAGAAAAGTTCCTAAAAATCCCCTAAACAGTGGTATCACACTTTCTCTATTCATTGCCTGCGGTCCCGCACCTAAAGTTCAGCTCTCCTACGGAACCCTACCGCATGTTCTTTGTGTTATGGGTGCGGACCTCTGTAAAACTCAAAAAGGCGAGAAAGTAAAGATAAAAAGTTGATTTCAAATGAATTCTAGAAGATTCTAGATGGGAATTTTTGGGAATGGATACACTTTGATAAGGTTCATGCATCCCTCACTTGATGGAGCTAACCCCTTGATGTAAGGAGCTAATCCCTTTGAAGGAGGATTCTATCCCTTCATATTTGGAATAGAAAACCTCCTCTTTTCCACTATAAAAGAGGCCTTGGGTGGCCTCAAAGGGAGTTCAAGCTTTAAGATATTTGATTAAATGTTGTTGAGATTGGTTCAGTTAATAGTTACACCTGTGAGTTAAATCCCCTCCCTCTATTAAATCTTGGTTCAAAAATTTTAATTCTTGTCAAATTGGAAAATTCTGCTTGAGACTGAGGGGAAGAATTTTGTAAACATCAAAACCTGAGTTGTAAAGTTTTCTTTTATTTTGAGATTAATAAATATACTCATTTCTCTCATTAAAAACATCTATTGTAGTTTTATTTCATAAATTCATTGATCATTTTGATAAGTGGTTATAATAATGTATATCTGGGTGCTATATAATATTTTTTTAAACTGTGACTGAGTTGTTTAGAACATTCATTGATACCATGGGGACTTCGATAAGGATCCAATGACCACTGGACATAAGGTAGATATACCTATATCATTTTGTAGATCTTGTATAGAAGAGAGATTAGTATAATTGGCTGTTTGTTGCTAGTTACTTTTAGTACTAGAGAGATCGGTCTTGTCTGCAAGACGGATTAATCTACACAACAAAATGGTGACCATACTGGGGAAAGAACTTGTTGTTTTTTGGTTCTCTTTTATTTTTGATTTGAGGAAACATTTTTTCCTAGTTTTTGATTGATACATATCTGTCTGGGTAATTTAGATTTTCCCTGTTTTTGAAAATTTAGAAATATTTTAAGTTTTTCTATAATTTTTCCTAGGACCGCACTCTGGCTTATTTTGACAGTGCAGGTAGGTTCGCACTTTCTGTAAAGAATACAGTGCGGGACCGCACCTGTCAATACTGGTTGCCTGCGGACCCTGTAAAAATTTTAGAAAACCTCCAAATTTCTTTCTGTAGTTTATTTTTATTTGGATTTAGATCTTTGGTTTCTGCCCAGACTGATTATTGTTTCTGTCAAGAATTTTTTGTGAATGAACTCCAATAGTATTGATGTTTTGATGATTTTCTAGAAGATTTTGCATTTTGGATTGTTTTTTCACTTGGTCTTTGTAGTGATTCGAAGCTTTGAAAGTTTGAAGTATCTAAGATTACATTGATCTCTTTTTTTTCTTTTTGAGTCCGACCTGATTGTGAGAACATCCTTTATTGAGAAATAGAGCTTTTTGTTTCTTTGCGAATCTTCGAAAAAACTTGGTTGAAGGTTTTGAATTTCATTTTTTATAAAAACATATTTTGAGTGTTTTTTATCTGTTTGTTATTCTGGACGAATAGATTCTTATTTTGCCGAACAACTAAGGAAAACATTCTAAAAAAATCTTAAAGATTTTATTCAATTTAGATTGTTTAAATTCAATAGATCTCAAGATTAGATTTTTGTAGTTTTGGGTAGTTTTTTAATTTTTTTTTTCTTTTGAAGGAAAATTGTTTTGTAGCTTTGACTTTGGAAAGAAAAAGGATTTTCTTCTTGACAAGTAATTTATCTATTAGAAAGAACCAAATGATTTCTTTGTTCCATTTTCATGTTTAAAGAAGGAATTAAAAGAATTGCATTCTCCAACTCTTTCTTTAGATAGAAAGTTCATTGAAAGAAAAAGAATTGAATATCATTCTAGGTGCATTTTAGTGTTTTTTTGGAAATCGAGTCTTCACATCATCCAAAGTTTCATTTCCGCACCCATTGACTTAAGAAACAGCTCATAAAAGTAACGCTTAATTAAAATTCATCTAGTAAACTTTTTATTTCTAGGGCTCTTATCACCAACATAGCTTAGGCTAGTATCTTGGAGTAGGGAGTAATTAACTCTCCAAGATATCTAAAACAAACAAGTAGACAAATCTTGCGGTAGGAATAATTCCAATTGTTGCATGTATGCTCTGGGAAGCTCCTCTTATAGGAGTCAAGCACGAGATCATATCTGAACCAGTGGGGTAATCAATCCTTCCTCATTGGGAACGATAGAAGATATACACATATTAACAACGGTAAACCTCAAATAGACCATTGTCGAGGAGCCTGGGGTCACTTGTCGGTATACCTTGGATTATTTCAAGGAGCCTTCAAGGGGATTGAGCTTTGTTACTCTGCCCTTGCGTGTGTGTCGGATAGTAGACTGTTCCCCCAGGTATATTTTTTTCTATTGGTAACCTTAGTGGCCATAATCTATAGGATTCTTTCCTAAGGTGACGGTGGAGGGAAGATCCCACTGTACCTGGAACAGATGTCGGCTAGACTCACTTGGACTCTCCGGAGGGTTATCTTCACTCAATATGGTATAGTGGAGAAACCTGCACCGGTCTGTTTCATTAAGCAGGTTGTCGGGGTAACTGTTCCAACCGCCCTTTTCGTATTAAAACTCTACTAAGTTGGATTTCATCACCAACTAGTGTTTTTAGTGTGGAAAGTTACTGTTTGTGTGTGGTTTGAACTCCTAGATTTTTAAGCGTATGATTCAATTGTTTGTTTCTTAGAGACTTTAGGTGTTTTCATTGAAATTTTTCTTTGTTTGCGTGTGATTAGATAATTTTTAATCGTGGCGGAATTGCCGAGACAATCCCGGAGAATACAAAGGAAACCCCCTGAATATTCACCAAGTCAACTTGAAGGGCTTCGTGCTCTGGTATCATACAGTAGTAGTAGAATTAGATCAACGGAAATTGGAATTTCATCTATAGTTATACATCCTGATCATCAAATACCTACAACATAATATATTCAAGAACCGATTTTAGTTTCTGAAGTTACTGGAAGTTTTTCTTCTTCTGGTGGATTAGCTGACGAACCTGAAATCTCTGAACCTGAAACTGAATCTTCTGTGTTGGAAACATCCTCAGGATTTATTACACCAACTTCTAGCGATCCAGGTTCACCTAGGGTAAGAAATTCCATCTGGACTTATTTCTATTGAAGAACTTATTAATCCAGACGAAGATATATCTCTTCCCGACTCCCCTCAATCGTTAAATCTTAGGGAGCGTGAATCTATTTTCTACAGCCCCATTTGAACTGATCCTTGGTATCTCTCTTTAACGAACTTTTTAGAGAATTCGAGTCTTTCTTTTTATCCACCTCGAATTCCATTTCATCCTACACCCAGAGGTTATTATCCGTCATCTTTTATGGCAGGAGAGTCATCCATGTTTTATCAAACACCGGAATCATTTTTACACGGTGGTCCTTCTGTTCCTTCGGGATATCAGTCTCTGTCTGGTACTTTCTCGGGAGTAGCTCCTCAACCAATTGAAAACGTGTTATCGTCTGGTCTTAACGGATTTAATATTGAAACGTCGAACGCAGATCAAATATTTATGATGTCTGGTAATATTCCAAATCCTCAAACTCAAGGCAGCCAGTTTCCTTCTGGGGGGCAACCTCAAGGAACTCAGTTACCGCCTAGGGGGCAACCTCAGGGAACTCAATTACCACCTGGAGGACAACCTTCAAGTAGTCAATTACCACCTGCGGCTCAACCTCAAGGTATTTTTTTCCCAGGACAAACTGTGGAATCATATTATTTTGGGGGGCAACCCCAAGGACAGTACATACCTCAAGGGTATCAACCTCAAGGACAGTACATACCTCAAGGTCAACCCCAAGCACAATATGCTCCTCAGGGTCCTTATCAACCCCAGCCTCAGTACGCGCCTTAGGGTTATCAACCTCAAGGTCAGTACCCAATTCAAGGTTTCCAACAGCCTTCTGGTCAACCATCTTTTCAAGGAGCCAGAAATTTACCACTTACTTATCAACCCTACGTTCAACCAGGTTATGGTCCTTACGTTCAACCTTCTATGGGACAATACCCCGGAACTATGGTGTGGGATCCATCCCAATATCAACAGCCTTTGCAGCCTAATGTGCAGTTGCCTTAACAACCTGGACA
Source organism: Pinus albicaulis (assembly GCA_034641835.2). Lineage (NCBI taxonomy): Eukaryota > Viridiplantae > Streptophyta > Pinopsida > Pinales > Pinaceae > Pinus > Pinus albicaulis. The sequence continues at coordinate 55,624,652 of CM076579.1, read as the reverse complement.
GCCTTTGGTTTCTGGTTCAACCCAGCAACCTGTTCAGCCAGCTATTAAAACTCCTGCACCTAGTTCAGTTCAGCAGACTGGGCCTAGTACACCTCAGACTCCGCCTCAAACTGCTGCAACTACCGCAACGTCTGTTCAACCTGTCACACCTGTTTTTGGAGTATCTGTAGCCCCGACTTCTTCTATCCCTGTATCCGTGCAAATCCCTCAAGTCTCTGTACCTCAGTCAGTATCTTCCATTCAAACTACAGTTCAGATGCCTACAGGACAAGCTGGTACAAGTACAGTTGTTACAAGTCAACCTCAATTTACGTATCAACCGTACCAGGGACAGCCGCAATTCGGTCCCTATGTACAGAATCCAAACTATCAGTATCAACCGTACCCTGGTTATACTTATCAACAACCTCAGTATGGTCCGGTTCATCCTGGTTTTCCGGGAGGTTACACAATACCTAATGCAAATCCGATTCCTAGTTATCCTGGGTATCCGCCTCCTGGATCTGCTTTGGCTTCTCAAGGTTTTCGCGACCCTAACCGTCAATTACCGTTTATCACAACTTTGGACTTACCTGATTTGACACGCCTTACAAATGATCCCATTTTTTATTATTAGAACTGGCCGCCAATGCCTCATAAGTTGCCCAGTGATATACCAAAATTCGAAGGTAAGTCAGGAGAGGATCCATCGAATCATGTTATGACTTATCACCTTTGGTGTGCATCTAATTCAATCATTGATGATTAAATTCGTTTACGTCTTTTCCAAAGAACTCTCATAGGTCTTGCAGCCAAATGGTACATTGAGTTGCCACGAGGCTCGTTTCATAATTTCAGTCAGTTAGCAACTGCTTTCTTGACTCATTTTCAGTTTCCTGTCAGATACGACAATGGCACGGAATTATTAACTTCGCTAAAACAATCTACGTCCACGTATATTTCTGATCATATTCATGAATGGAGACGTAGGAGGCATTTGGTGAAAGTTTATATTCCGGATCAAATTTTGGCAGAATGGTTTGTTAAATCATTGTTACCCAAGATCACTGAAGATGTAGCTAAGGCTGGTGTTGTTACTGAAGAGAAAGTAATTTCCCAAGCTCAGTATCTTGACCTCGTATATACACAGTCAGGTACTTTACATGAGAAAATCCCCGATCTTCCAAAACAAGGTCAAATAGCTGCAGCTCCTTCAGGGTCTCATGCCGGTGACGGTATGATTGGTACAGTAAATTCTAAAAGTAAGAAGAAATCTTCAAAAAATTCTTCTCCTATTATAACTTTACCTGATTCCCCGAAAGGAGAATCTTCCCCCGAAGTTTCTGCTGATATTCACGTCGTAGAGACATCTACGACCAAATCTAAATCCAGTGGTAAAAAGAAAGGGAAGAATAAAAACAAAAAGAATTCGAAAGAGAAAACTGATAAAGATGAATCCAATGACGAAAAACGTAAACCTTGCTATCCTTGTTACATTTGTGAACAAGATCATTTCATGAAAGAATGTCCATATCGAGCCGAAGTTACGAAATTCGTTAAAGGATCACAACAACCTACTGTCTTGAAGGATCCTTTTCCAATTCAAGATAGTAATATGGTTGGTTCTTCCTCGACTACTTTAGAAGAGCCTATTATGATGATGTCTCATGTAAGGGTTGCGACGTGATCGCAAGATTACGGTTCTAAGAATCCTATTGATGGTAAAGAAGCGGAATCTTCTAATGCAAACGCATCAACTACACCTCCTCCTGTTTATGGTCCACTACAGATCGAGAAACAAAATCCAGACTTAATAATCAAACCGCCTGCTAAAGGTGTTCTTCGTAAATCAGCTTTCAATCCACATGCGAGAGATGCTCAGAATTACAACATTGTTGAAGACTTAGCTGTTTCTCCTTCAGCAATGTCGGCTTTGGAAGTGCTACAATCATGCCCAGCACAACATAAATTATTATTGTCTGCTATAGGAATTGTTGATATTCAGGATTCCAATCTTATAATCTTCGATTTAGAAGATAGTACACCTCGTCTACCTCACCAAATGGCTTTCCAGATTCCAGTGTTAGTAAAAAAAAGACCCATTTTTCGGACTGTGATTGATGAGGGAGCTTCAACGTGTATTATGTCGATTCAGTGTTGGAAATCACTTGGTTCTCCTACACTTAACCAATCTCCAACAATTCTAAAGGCTTTTGATGGTTGAGGTTTTCAACCTTTTGGTATTTTTCAAGATTTACCCATAGGGGTTGAAGGTAAAATCGTTAATCTAGATGTGGAAGTGGTTGATGCCCCTCTAGATTACAACTTTCTTCTAGGTCGTAGTTGGTCCTATGCCATGACTGCTGTTGTTTCTTCGGTCTTTCGACTCATAAAATTTCCATATCAAGGAAAGATCATGACAATAGATCAGTTAACTTATTTCTCGTCCGACCCAGCCTCTACAGAAACAATCCAGCATGTTGGTAAAATGGCTATCCCTTATAAGGATGTTGGAGTGGGTTTGATTAAATATTCTAGTTTACTAGGAACTTTTTCCTTTCCTCCTCCTAACGTATCGCCTTCTACTGCAAATATTCACATGATTTCGTCAGACACTGTTATGTTTGATGATCCTTGGATCGTACCTTCCGAATCCGAGATTGATTCATTTGATGGCATGATGCCCTTGAGTCCATTTGAAATTGCGTACCAGGCTGTACATTCACTTTCCGACCCCTCTTCAACTGAAATTGATCCAATGAATGGGATCCGAGAGGAATCAATTTCTATATCTAGTTCAGTTACAACGACATTTCCTGAACTTGTTCATTCAGATGAGCAAATTCGTGAGTTTTTGTCTGTTGATGATTTACCATGGGAAGATCTACATCACCGATCTTCATTTTTACCTGAATTAGATCATTTTGAAGATGATTTCGCTTCAATTTTTACTGCTGAATATGTCAAGGAACCTCAGAATCCATTGAAAAATCCTGATTCTGAGTTAAATTTGGAAAATATATCTAGAACGGTTCCAATTGACATTTCAGTAAAACCAGGAATAATTGAAAACATTCATATAGGTGCTTGTTGTACAAATGAAGAAATTCAGACTTATAAAGCCCTATTTCAAGAATTCCGTGACGTGTTTGCTTGGTCTTATGAATAAATGCCAGGAATTGATCCATCGATCATTGTTCATGAAGTTAAGACTTACCCGGATGCTAAACCTGTTCATCAACGATTACGTCAAATTAATCCTAGAAAAGCTGCTGCTATAAAAGCAGAAGTTGAAAAATTACTTCGCGCAGGATTCATTTATCAAATTCCCTTAACAGATTGGGTATCGAATATTGTTCCTGTGACTAAAAAACAAGGAACAATAAGAGTATGTATCAATTATAGGGATATTAATCGAGCGTGTCCAAAAGATAATTATCCAACTCCCTATATCGATCAAATAATCGATGATTGTGCTGGCAGTGAATTGTTTTCCTTCATGGATGGCTTTTCCGGCTACAATCAAATAAACATACTCCCTGCAGATCAACCCAAAATAGCTTTTTTTTTTCCATGGGGAACGTTTGCTTATTTTAAACTACCTTTTGGATTAAAGAACGATGGAGCAACTTTTCAACGGGCTATGTCTTATGCATTTCATGACATTAAGCACATTGTTCAGCCATATCTCAATGATTTACCTGCTCATTCATTACGTAGGGCCGGCCATCTCACGCATTTACGAGAAATTTTTATGAGATGTAGGCATTATCGGATAAGGCTGAATCCACATAAATGTGTTTTCTGCGTAGAATCGGGTCGATTACTGGGATTTGTTGTCTCGAAAGTAGGCATTCGCGTCGATCCATTGAAGGTCGAAGCCATTGTTAAATTGCCTCCTCCTTCGACTTTACGCCAACTCCAAAGTTTGCAGGGGAAAGAAAACTTTTTACGTAGGTTTATTCCTAACTATGCCGAGCTTACAAAGGGTTTTACCCGGTTGTTGAAATAGAACATTCCATTCTTTTGGGACGAGATCGTTGATCGATCTTTTGATGCATTAAACACGCGTTGACCCATGCACCGTTATTGCATCCTCCCAACTACAACCAAGATTACATTTTGTACCTCACTGCTTCTCATTCCACCATTGGGATGGTACTAGTTCAGGAAGATGAATCTCATAATGAACATGTGATTTATTATCTTAGTCGGAATCTGCATCCGACTGAAATCAAATATACACATGTGGAGAAATTGGCCTTGGAAGCTGTTCAAGCTGTTCAACGATTTAGACATTACATATTGTTACGTAAAACCACGGTAATTTCTAATTGCAACCCTATGATGTATATTTTGACCAAACAATTGCTAGGGGGAAAATATTCCAAATGGATAGTTATCCTGCAGGAATTTGACTTGGAATTTGAAAAATCCAAGGCAAAGAAATCTTTGGTATTTGCGGAACTGATGTACGATTTCCCCTCTACTGATACTGAAACAGTGGCAGAAGAGTCCATTACAGACGAATCTTTGTTTCTCATCAGTACACTTGATCCATGGTATGGAGATATTATCATTTATCTCCAAACCCAATATTTTCGGCCTGACATCTCACGAACTCAGCGACGGAAAATACGCTTCCAATCCCAATAGTATAATATCATTGGTGATACACTTTATCATCGTGGAGCGGATTCTGTTTTTCGACGTTGTCTAACTCATGAAGAAGCTGAAAAGGTGTTAAATGACTGCCATTCTGGAGCATGTGGCGGTCATATGTCTGGGTATGCAACAACCCAAAAGATATTGCGTGCAGGTTATTTCTGGCCAACGTTGTTCAAAGATTGCATTTATGCAGTTCGGAAATGCCACAACTGTCAAATTTTTGATCGAAAAATGCGCGCGCCACCCGCTCCTCTTCACCCTATAATTGCTGTTGGTCCTTTCGTGAAATGGGGTATCAATTTTATTACATGTAACCCTCACTCGGCCGGGGGGCATGCCTATATTATCTTAGCAGTAGATTATTTTACAAAATGGGCCGAGGCGATGCCTACATTTTCAGCTGCCGGAAAGACTGCTGCAACATTCGTATTTAATCACATAATTGCTAGGTTCGGTGTTCCTCAAGCTATTATTACGGATCATGGAAGTCACTTTCGAAATGTCATGATGACCGAACTGACAGACCAACTTGGCCTGCGCCACGATAGTTCCACTCCGTATTATCCGCAAGCCAATGGTCTGGTTGAAGCCATTAACAAAGTTTTAGTCACCATGATCAAACGAATCATTGGTATTCACAAGACGAATTGGCATTCCATGTTATTTTCAGTGCTTTGGGAATATCGAACCTCAGTCAAAACATCAATGGGTTTCACTCCTTTTCAACTGGTTTACAGTTTGGACACTGTGTTGCCGATTGAATGCGAAATACCGTCACTAAAATTAGCCGTAGAATTACTTCCAGCTACGTCTGAAGAGGAGAAACGTTTCTTGTACTTAGCCCAATTAGATGAGAATCGACGAAATGCTGCAATAGCAAACGAGGCTCATGTTAAAAGGATAAAAGCTCAGTATGATAGAAGTGTGACCCCTCGAAATTTTTCAGAAGGAAACCTAGTTTTACTTTATGATAAAGCTAACGACAAGCTAGGAGCTGGGAAATTCGTGCCTATGTGGCATGGTCCTTACATTGTTAAACGAAAGTTAGCAAAAGGGGCCTATGAGTTGATAGATTTTGACGGTGTCCCTTTGGATAAACCCAGAAATGGGCTCTATCTAAAGCGATATTATGCTTAAATGTGGTGTGGAGATTTTGTTAGTTTAGATTTCTTTACTGTTGGTGTGTTTTAGATTAGAAAAGTGTGCCTAGTTTAGAGAGTGTGTTTTTATCACTATTCCTGCTTATCTGAGTTTTACTCTTGATATTGCAGATGTCGACGTCTCTTCAAACCTACATTGGTTTTGCTGATGGTGCTTGTCGTAGTACACGAAACATTTCTTCTGCAGCTTGGGTTATCTATTCACCCTCTGACGAGTTAGTATCCATGCATGGGGTAAGCCTTGGTCAAACAACAAATAACATTGCCGAGTATAGTGCAGTGATTGAGTTATTATCTGAGTCCATATCATTTGGAATTCGGAGTTTGATTGTAAGGTTGGATTCTGAACTTGTTGTATTACAGCTTAACAGGGTTTATACCATTAGAAATCCGGTGTTATTACGGTTATTTTTGAGAGTTCATCTCTTGGAACGTGAATTTGATTACATTGAATATCAGCATATTCCAAGACATTTAAATACATTAGCAGATTCAATTGCTTCTAGTATGATAAATAGACATTTGCAATAATCAAAAGTAGTAAATCAAACAACATTCACATATGTACACAGATAGCCGGTAAATAGTGATATATCATAGTATAGGAGTGTTTTCAAAAAATATACATCGTCTTCGATCATAGGTTGGAAACACCTTATGATCGGCAAAAATGATAACACAAAAGTAAAAAATATGAGTCTACAATACGATCATCCCATCACTGATGGTGATCACGATAATAAACCACTGCCCGAGCTACCCTACATAAGAACCTCCTAAAAGGTCCTGGAACTCCAATCACGTATCTCTGCAACCTGAGTGGAATGTCATCTATGCTCGTCTCTGGAATTTCTAGAGTCAAACGCTCTAGATGATGCTCTAAATCAGTCAAAATCTCCGCTGATTGGCCTGCTGGGGTTGGTGCGGCTGCAACTGGTTGTCTTCTCTCGTAAGGTTGGAGATGGGCTGGTCGCTGTGGACCCACATCTGCATTAAAAAAAAATTTGGTTATTAGTTTTCAAGACGATAAAAAATAAAAAAAATAGAATTTAGCAAATGTTGAAAAATGATTGTACCTGAATCATCCCACTGTTCCCCTGCTGGGAGAACCATCTCTCGGTCGCCGCGGAAATCTATCCCGGCATATGGAAATTCCTTTATCACAAAAATTTGGCGATCCAGCCAACGAAAATATGAAGGAGGAAATCGGACAATCTCAGTACCCTCAATAGTATGACGAGCCATCGATGCGGACCAACGAACCATCCTAGGTTCTCGAAGTCGACCGGCATCAACAACAATACTCTGTGGAGCTAGCATGGGGATCCTCTCTAGAGCAAAAGAGACGACGATGGATCCATATCCAAAAATTTTCAGTTTCCCATCTTTTACTCTAGTTAGTTGGCCTTTTACATTAGCCAACACAGCTTCACACCAGTTAAAGATGGTGCAGCGAAAACATTCCACGGCAATACGCATTTGGGAACTGGTAGCTACATGAAGTGCAGCACTCCCACACAATTTGGTAACAGTAAAAGCAATAACTTTCAATTCAGGACGGATGATGTGTTTTATATCAATCCGTTTGTCCCGAGGATTTGCCTGGTCATTGCAGAATTCTAGTTGAAGACTAGCAACAGACTAGCCACCTGGCCTCGTCCCAAACAAAGAAACTTGCTTGCCCCTCTTGGACAAACCAGTCAGAAAATATATATCCTCCAGCTCAATTTCGAGCCGGTGGCCACCAATAAAGAAGCACTGGTCCTGCACATTCCATCTGTTCACCAATCATGTCAGGAGTTCTACTTGTGCCCTCATGCCTGAGATGGCCCAAAATTTGTACAAGCCACATGCTATTAATGCCTGTTGTGTGGGAAAATGGAGTATTGTGGCTTCATCCACTTCCTCGTGCTCACGTTCTCTCCAAATCAGCATCTTGTCAATCCTACAATGCATAAAAAGGCAAGTTAGAACAATCTTATTTGAAATTTTTTGGGAAACAAATGAGAAATGAGTGTTTTAAATTCAACCGCGCGGGTACCGCACCTATGCTTTGTAAACAGTGCATAGATACGCACGCGTACTGTGTGCTGGGTGCGGAACCCACGACTTTTTCCTTGTAGAAAAAAGTCGGGGTCCGCACGTAATATGTGTCGCACCTGCGGACCCTGCGGGCGAACTTTTAAACCATTTTTTGCCCTAAAAATACAAACTAAAGCCTAAAAACGAATTTGAAATGGATGAAAAACAAGATTAAGAGGTCGTGGATTACCTGGGACTGATGGTTCTCGATTTCAACAGACGGATTTTCCAGAATCTTCACAGGAACTTTCTTACCCAAAAGCTTTTTACTTTTCACTCTGGAACTAAAATTGAAAAATTCCTTTTTATAAGTTTTTTCGAATGGATGAATTTTTAATTTATTTATTTTTCACTTTAAAAAGGGTATTTTTGAAAGCATTTTTACTTATCTTAAACAGGTATGTGTAATGTTTCAAGTTTTTGTGCAGAAACTGGATTTTTCAGGAAAGCTGATCATTTTTCAACAAAGAGAATACTTTTATCACTTTTTCGGACTCTTTCAAAAAATTTACGAAAAAGCGAAACATTGGAGTCAATTTTGGTTATTTTCAAGACTCGTTAAACTCATGAAAATCCCGAGATCATTTTGCTATTTTTCATTCTCGTAAAACATATAAAAATGTCAAGTTCTTTCCATCTTTTCCTGCTCGTATATTAAATTGAAAGTCGGCCGTAGGAGTACATTTTTATCCCCTTTTCGAACTCATTAAAACTTACTGAAAAAGTGAAATTTGGAGTTCTCTTTTAAGCCCTTTTCAGACTCTCTAAACATGAAAATATTGCCGAGCACTTGATTATTCGAACTCGTTAAAGTAAATGAATAATCGTCCCTTCAGTATAATTTTACCCCTTTTACGGACTGAAAAGGACTATTTATGAAAAAGGTATACTTTGACTAATTACGGTCAATAGATTTCTCTCCCGCATTATTTTATCCTTTTTCGGGCTCGAGATACTGAATTTACGAAAAAGTACACCCATGAAGTTTTCTTAAGTTTTTCTTCTGACTCCCTAAAACTAAAAAACATAGAGTTTCTCCTATACTGGACTCGTTAAAACTTAACAGTAAAGGACCTGTTAAAATTTAAACAGGAACGAACCACTCCTTCTTAGGGTTCGAATTTTAAAACTAAGTTAGACTCATCCGAAGGATGAGCTTATAACCAAGCAAATGTTATCCTCCTCAAGCTTGTCAAAAATAAAGAGGTACTTGCCAGAAATGGTGGGGAAAAAAGAGAGAAAAATGGGCGTGTTTGTTATATTTTAAATTTTTCGAAAATCCAGTCAACCACTCTTGAACACGACACTTTTATTCACCCAGGTTGGGAAATCCTTTGCCTAACAGTTAATCAAACCATATTGAAAGTCTTCAGCCGGTTTCTGGGTATTAGCTTTGGGTCAATTGTCACCAAACCATCTGCAGTGTCGTTATGTGTTCAAGAGAACAGTTCAAATAAACCATTCATCTGCAAAATATCTGTCATCCATTTTTGACCATCCCCGAGTCAGTCCTTGCAAATATATTTTCAAAACTTGATCTATGATTTCGTGTTGTGGGCTTACCTATGATATATCACTTTCTATCGACATCAGCACATTATCTAGGAAGTTGATCCAGAAATTGTCAGTACCTTGAAATCTGCATGCCTCAATGGCAGGTTTCTCGCCTTCGACGATAGGTTGCATCATTGACCTTCGATCGAATGATTCAATGACATGTTCGACTTTAGCTCATTCATTCACATTTCATGGATTGTACTGAGTACTTTGAGAACCATTGACATTACTTGTGGTTTCTCTCACACTTGTTAAAAGTTCACATCATTGACTGGTAATCAAGTGGTTTCTACCATGTTCGACTTCGACACATTTATTCACATGGATAGAATCGTAATAGTTCGAGATGCGGAAATCAAGACCCTGGATCTAGTTTCCACCATCCAGGCTGCGAGGAGTTTTATTATTATACAGTAGACTATTCATTACAGATGGTTGTGCCCATGCTGTGTCTACACTATTGATGTAATATTAAAATCATTGCTGTATCAGAACGATTTGAGTTAGTTTCTAGTTAGTTTTAATCTGAGTATGGGAATGCCTACCTCAGTGATGACATATATATGTATATATTTTTCATTGAATGTTTTTACAGGTTCCGACTGGGGTGTCCACAGGATGATCTTTGAAATGATACAGTACTGCACTCTTCATATATGACAGACTTCAGCTTCATCTATTCCAGACTTTGCACTTTAGGGGGAAATTTGTTACACTAAAAACTGTCATCCTGACATTTTTCTATGAGTATGAGCTCATTATTACTCACAATTCCTCCTTTTGCAAGTCTAACATATCAGTTCCTCATGTCAAGCTTTCAAAATCAGAGAAAAGTTCCTAAAAATTCCCTAAACATTGGTATCGCACTTTCTCTATTCATTTCCTGCGGTCCCGCACCTAAAGTTCAACTCTCCTACGGAACCCTACCGCACGTTCTTTGTGTTATGGGTGCGGGCCTCTGTAAAACTCAAAAAGGCGAGAAAGTAAAGATAAAAAGTTGATTTCAGATGAATTCTAGAAGATTCTAGATGGGAATTTTCGGGAATGGATACGCTTTGATAAGGTTCATGCATCCCTCACTTGATGGAGCTAACCCCTTGATGTAAGGAGCTAATCCCTTTGAAGGAGGATTCTATCCCTTCATATTTGGAACAGAAAACCTCCTCTTTTCCACTATAAAAAGATGCCATGGGTAGCCTCAAAGGGAGTTCAAGCTTTAAGATATTTGAAGTTAAATGCTGTTGAGATTTAGACTTAGTTAACTAATACTTTCTGTGAGGTTAAATCACTTACCTCTATTCGTCTTGGTTCAAAGAGTGCAATGCTTGTCAAATTAGAAGAGATTCCTGCTTTGGACCCTGGGAGGACCTGCACAACATCAAGGCACAGGTTGTAAAGGTTTTCTTTTATTTGAAGTTAATACAAATATACTCATTTCTATCATTAAACTGTCTATTCATGGTTTATTTCATAAATTCCTTGATCATTATGATGAGTATGGTTTATAATAATGTCTATACAGGTGCTATGTAATGTTTTTGCTTGTTTGTGACTGCAGATTCACGAGGAACGTTCTTTCAAGTGCACAGGAAGGACTTCAAAGAGATCAAGCAAGCGCTGGACATAAGGTAGGCCTTACACCTATATAGCATTTTTATGAATCTTGTATGCTTAGAGAGAGATTAGTATAATTGGCTGTTTGTTGCTAGTTACTTTTAGTACTAGAGAGATCGGTCTTGTCCGCAAGATGGATTAATCTACACAACAATGTACCAACTCTTCGAGGATGAATAGCGAAGGGAAATAGTCAAAATAGCTACAACAGGCACGTTAGTTTCCTCAGACCCATCCTACTTCGACGTTGCATGCTCATTTCTTCACAAAGTAGCAATGAGGCCGAAGATTTTTCCCTACACAGATATGGTAAAGTGGGTAATTGACCACCTTAACATAGAAGATAGGACATTTAAGAATTCAAAGCTGGAGAATATTGGTTCATTCACTATAGAATATTTGAGGACAATGTACTGCTTACCCATGCTGCAATAGAATTATGACAAAGCTTTTGTCCAAAGCTTTACAAAGAAACATAAAGACCTGATAAAAGTTATAAGGGGATGGAAAAATGACCAAGGCAAGCTGAAACGGGACAAACTCGATATGTACCCGATGGAAAAATTACCCTCCCCTTATTGTTATGTTGCTGGAATGTTAGGTAGATTGTTTGCAAAGATAGATACTACTAGGTTTTCCGTAGACTGGGTCCTCTTAATTAACAAAAGCGACAATTATTCAATTATGAATTGGGTGAATATATTTTCTGATAATATGACCAAAAATATAATGGATTATAGAAGTAAAAGAAGTGTTTCCTCTAGGGCAATACCCCCCTTTTACATGAGTGCTTATGTTATGGACACAATTTTCTTTTGTTCAAGTTTTCCTACCATGGGATGGAAATGGACAACCCAAGACCCCACTCCAATCCATATTTACCACAGAGCCCTTTGGGAGTCATATTTTCATTTACACTTTTATAAAATTTTCAATGGAGTCATGTTACCTGTGCCTCATATTATCTTTAATGAGAAAGCTCCTAGGCTTTCTAAAGAGGGTAGTACAGATATTTTTCCCGTTTCCATATGGTTTGCCGAAGATAATTTCACTTATATCAGATTTTTCGGGAGTTATGCCTCTCCCCACGTTTTGCCCTATTATGTTCCTGATAAGCTACTAGCTAGGGAAATCGCTTACCAACTTGTAGTAAGTTGTATTTCTAAGCAACTCAAAGATTCCAAGAAGGCCATTTGGCCTAATTTCCCTTTGCAGTGTGGTACTTTGGCACTTTTTGATATTGGTCATACATTCAAGGAAATTTCAAATGTTACTTTATTAAATTTGGATCTAATTCCAAAGAGGCCATATGACCCCAATGATGTGATTAATAATTTCACCACCAAGCTTAAATTGAAACCTTTCTTAAAATAGATAGTGTTGGACACCTAATCCTCAACGGGTAGGTGTGGAAGCCAAACAGTCATAAAGGAGTCCAAGTGACCTTGGAATGCGGAATCCAAGGGTCACAACTAATGTACTATAAAAGCACATCTATGGTTAATAGTAAAATAACTCATGCCTGTCTTTCCTATGTGTGTGTTTACCCATGCATGTGTTTAACATGGTATCAAAGAGGGTGATTATTGGCCTTGCTCCATTTTGAGCCACTTGTTTTGTGGCCTCTCTACATATCAGTTTTTCCTTTCTCCTAATTAAAACTACCACCCTTATAGAGTGTTTTATTAAGACTGCAAAGAGGAATATCCTTTGACTATTAGAACTGCATTTTACCTACTCCCTTTTCCATTTGCGCTCGCATACTTGGTAAAAATAGCGCTGAACATAATTATAGTCTGGTTGTTCATAAAACGTTCTTCCACTCGACAGTTGGTGCGATGATGAGATGGGATATTTTCAGTGCTTAATTCCAATGCATTATTTTATGTCCTGAAAGGTTGTACTGGTGTAAATATATCAATGCAGCAGTATGTTTCCTGTATCAGAGCAGCTCCCTTTCGAGTAGCATTTTTTTAGCTGATTTGCTTCCAGTATTAGTTGGGGATGGAAAATTTTCTCTTGCATATACTTCAATGAAATTCCCTTTTCCACTGCAAATTTTCAACTCCATATGGAAGGATGAATATCAACATCACATGCATCATAGATATTACCTTCCCCCTCTGTCGAGTAAACCTTTTTAGACAGAACCTCTATTTTTGAACCTGATGCCACAGGAAACAATGCATTTGATTTAATTCTATTTTTTAACCTATAGCTTTGAATATATATGACCTCTTCATCTATCTTTGAATGAAAAAATTTGGATTCCTCAAATGAAGAATCAAGAATAATAGAGCAATTTTCATGACTCGGTGTCAGTAAGCCTTTGCACTAAAAAAAAATATCCTTCATCTGGAACTTCTATCTTGGCGGGTAAATACAGTTCTCTCACTCCTGCTCCCCTACCACTGCACAACACCGTCGTCTCCCGTAGTCCCTTCGCTCCCTCCTCCCTTCGTCCCCTCACCTCCCGCCGACCCTCCCACTCCCCTCGGCCCTCCGTAATGCTCCTAATATCGACTATCAGTTACCACTTAACACCACTCCTCGACTCCGAGTTACCACCACTCAGGGCTCCATGACTATTGTGGATTGCCACATTCTGCTCCCTTCACACTTTATTCGCCGACAGCTCCCTTCACACCTCCTTCTTTGCTTACACTAAGCGGTGGGAGAGCGCTTGCGGGAGAAAGTGGCCGAGAGGAAATTTATCGATGGGCTCTACAAAGAAGGCTCTGTCTCTCCATATATTTCTTACACAGTCACTTTAGATGCACCCTTGGCCGCTAGTTCTCAAACACACACACTTTGAACTTAGAAGACATCGATTTGTGGATTTCAATTGATAGCGTTTCGTGATTACACTAAATAGGAGGGAAGGAAATGCACACGGGGAGGTTCGTATCATGAAAAGTAGAAAGACTTAATTTCTAAGATTTAATTTGTCCCTAACATTTTTCTCACATGTCCTCTCCAATATAGTATGAAGATATGTTGTAATGTTCAGTCTTTTAAACATTTTGACATGGTCAAATTACATTAAAAATTAAAAAATAATAAGATGTGTAACTTAATGTTCTATTGTAAGAATAAATCAATATACATAAAAATAAAATAAAATCTTAAAGATAAAAGTAAATAAAAAAATTAACGTAATGTAAACATTTTAACTAGGTCAAAATATTTTAAAAAAAAAACAATGAAATGAAATTAAATGCGAAAAATAAAATAATGTTTAGCATTTTGATTAAATCAAATTAAATAAAAACTTCAAAATAAAATTAAATAAAAGGAAAAATAACCTATAAATTAAAAAAAAAAAGGTCCATGGTATTGAGTACCTATTGTATTGGCATATGGTATTCATGTGGAATGTTTAAGTAAAAGTAAAAATAACCAATAAAAAAAAAATGGCCCATGATATTGAGAACCTATTGTATTGACCTATGGTATTCATGTCGAATGTTGTCTATTTAAAGGGGGGAATTAAATTATCATAGATTCATCTTAATGGAGATCTACTAAACACGTCAAATGACATCTCTTGATATGAAAATCTCTTTTACTGTGAAAATAAAATAAAATTATGGCTAACCATGCATACGTGGTCGAATGTGGTCTAGTGATCCGTGATGGTCAACCACGATTAAGTGGTAAATTATAACTGGCACTAGTTTGAACTTGGGCAACATGGTCAAAATGGTCAACCATGCTCAAACATGGGTAGCTATGGGCACCCGTAGTCTACCATAGACATGTGGTTAACTAACCAACCATGGCATACCTTTTTCAAACAATTGAAAGTGGTAAACCATGGTCGATCGTGAGTGATCAGGAGATCCAGTATTTTGTGGAAAAATGCTCAAAAAATTAGTTGCTCAGAATTGGTCCAAACTAGATCGACTGGAAAGAGCTTGGAAAAACGATCCTGTAGACGTAAACGACACTGAAAACCGACGTTGTATGAGAAATTTATTTAGCTTTGAAGTTTTCCAATTTCAGTAAAAAAAATGGCCAAAATTGACTTTACAAAATATTTTATTTAAAAAAGAATATTCCACATAATATTCTGGGAATATTTCGCAGGCAGCCAATGAAAGGGCGCCACGTGGCTATCCCGGAGGCTGCCACGTGGCCCCAAGAACCAAATGAAATGGCATTTTAAAATTATGTGTTCGCGGACGGGTTCGACCTCGGGTTGACGGTGGAACAGTCTGGCAGCTCGACCGTTGGGCCATAGCAGTGGTCTTTAATATTTATGCGTTCAAACTACTATTTGAACTTGCAAATTACTTTGGGCGGGGCCCAAAAGGGGGCCAGCCCCCTCCTCTCCATATGACCTACACTCGGAACCGTGGCACAAAACCTTCTGGCATGCAGGTGGCGGGGACGTGGTCCCATGGGTCAGCGGTATGGTACTATGCACCTTAAATATTTCGTGTGTATATTAAATTTCCCCGAATTAAACTCAATGTTTATTTAATACAATCCGTTCGGTGCGGTCATATGGCACTATACGTTAGCCTTCAATTTCGATGGAACTTTCGGCGACGTGCCAATTATGGCACCAGTCCCTTATTTTTCGGGCTTATCTAGAGTTCCACCAGATTTGGTGGAGCTTTTCTAGCCCTAACTGGGAAAAAACTTCAGTTGACCATAACTTTGGCTAGGGAAGTCCATTTGGGATGAATTTTTTTTTATTTGGGGGTATTGAAGCATTTTGGAGCTGTTGGAATAGGTTTCAGAGCCATCAGGGCACTTTGTTAGTGATTTTATCAGTGAATTTGTTTGTCGAGCCATTAAGGCTTGGTGAAAGATCAGCTATATTGGACTATACTCATCCATTTGAGGTGAATGAGTAGTCGATTTTTACCATTTTCAGTCCTCTGTTTCTGAATTTGCAGCTAATTTAGCCTTTTGAGGCTTTCTTCACAGTGTAATACTTATTTTGAGCATTAATGAAAGAGGGAAAAGTCTATTTGGAGGCTTTTGGACCCAGCAGAGGTAGCCCAAGAGAGGGGTGAACTGTTTAAACAAATGCTTACTGTTATGCTGTGTATTTTTGCTACTATTTTCCAGATTTAACTACATTAAACAGTAATTTTTAATAAGTCCACTTTTCACAATGAGACTTATACAGTGATCAAAACTCATCTGTTTCACTTCAAACCACATTACTTCCATTGTAGAATACTTGAACTTGCTTATTCAGACATAAAATTTGGTTAATGAATACTTTGCAAACATAAACAAATATTTTCATTGCCAGATTGATTTAGTGTTTACCTTATATTTATTTAGGTAGAGCTAGTAAGAGGGCCAGAAGCTTCTGGTTTCATCCTTTCTAGTAAAGGTGAAATAACCAGTAAAAGACCCTATTTTCTATCTCTATATAATAAATATTTTGTTCACACAATTTCAGATCAGATTGGTATTAGAGCTCTAGGTTTTACTTAAGAGTTTGTGAAATTTGTGCAAGAAGATTGTGTTATTCTGGAAAATTGGACGCTTACTAGGCTGAAATTGAAAAGAGGGGAAGGTCAATTGGTGAGTGAACAAGATAATCCTCAACCAAGGAGGGCTAGGGTGCCATTATCTCCACCTTCCATTTCATCATCATTAGCTTTAGAATCAGCCACAAACATGTCTTCCAGATAAGGAGAAGTACATGAGGGAATGGATCCCAAGGAAGAAGAAAGAGTCTTTAGAAAAGCTTTCTTGGACATGACTGAGATGGTTAGGATTCTCTATCATGAGAGAAATGATAGGATTGCTGGAGAAGGGTCTAGAAACCAAAGAGAAGAAGGAGATTCTTCAGGAGGGAAGAAAGACAAGGATGAGTCTAAAAAAGGAAATGGAGGAAATGGTGATCCTTCATCTCCATCGTCATCCTCTTCCTCCACATCATCCTCTTCAACTTCTATTAATCAGTCACACAAAACAAAAACATCTCTTAAAAATCCTTTGTTAAAGCTTTATGTGAAGTTTGAGTTGCTGATGTTTAATGGTGATGTGAATGCAGAAAAATTGGATAACTGGATTAGACAGCTGGAAGTCTATCTAAGAATTCATAATTTGCATGATGATGACACAAAAATCCAATTAGCCTCTTTGAGAATGGATGGAGTAGATTTGGTTTGGTGGGAAGCCAAAACCAGGGAGGAAATTAAAAAGCATGGTAAGATAAATCTAACTTGGAATGAGTTTATTACTGCTATTAAGAAATTGTTTTATCCTCTTGCTCATATTCAGAAAGCAATCGTGAATTGGAAAAATTTTAGGCAACTTAAGGGTAAAAATGTGCAAGATTATACCCAAGAGTTTATAAGGAGAGCACTTCTACTTGGAGTAGACTTACAAAGTCAAGACACCTTGTTGAAATACATAGGAGGTTTGCACAATTACCTTCAACATACTATTCTAATGTTCAATCCTACCGGCTTAGATGAAGTCTGTGTGTAGGTTACACATTTAGAAGCTAGAGGAAAGAATACTTTTGATGAGGATAGTAATTTCAAAAACAAAGGAAAGAAGTGACCCACTATCAAACAGTGTGTCAATTTTGGTATGTTTTGAAATTACCCTCACATGGAAGAGCTCTATCCTCCTCTTTTCTTCATGAGTATCTTTGTGACAATTCAAAGAGCTAGAACTGGGAATTGTGTCTTGCACCACTTCTTTCCCCTTAATGTTCTTTAAAACCATGGCTATGTTTTTTGTCTCATCTCCTGAGTCTGACCCTAAGTCTTGCTCAACTGTTGCTACAGTTTTCTCCTTTTCTTTGGTCTTGTTTTTGTTCTTATATTTTTTTGGTTTCAGTTCAGGATGAAGCTTCCAACGATGATCTTCATCATAACTTGTCTTCGAACAGTTCTTGCAAAATAACTTTCCTTTTTCTTTTCTTGAATTTGTAACTCTCTTAGTCATTTCATTTTACAACTTGGTTTGAATTCAAAAACTTTTCTTCAAAGTTTGGGTTTAAAAAAAAAATTTGGAAAACTTTTTCTGGAGGCGGCGTGATTTTTCTTGGAGGTTCAAAGTTTGAGTTTAAAGAACTTTTTTGGAAGACATTTTTTGGAGGCGACGTGATTTTTCTTGGAGGTATGTACGTGTTTTGTGTTGAAATAAATCTTTTGAGCTTCTTTGTTCAAAAATTTTTCTTCACATTTTGGATTTAAAGAATTTTTTTTGAAGACATTTCTTGGAGGCGGTGTGATTTTTCTTAGAGGTATGTACGTGTTTTGGATTGGATTACCTAACTTTTTTAATGTTGAAACGACCAGATTTTGAGCATTCACCTTTTTATGATGTTGCTAATGATTTGTCTCAGTTTGATAAAAGTTTGTCTTTGAAAAAAGATGATGTTATGTTCCAAAAATTACCTTTTGGGTCAGCCAATGTAGTGAATGAAGTGTCAAAGCAAAGCAGTGCAAGCAAGAAGGACACACAATTCAGCATGGGAAAAATTTGGTTTCAGAATGGTAGAATTCGCCATGGGAACAATTTGCAAGATAATAGTTATTTTAAGTCTTCTGGGAAGTTTGATCAGTGTAGAAAAATTTTGTTTTCTACAGATTACAATTTCTGTTCTGCAAATTGTAATCATTTGCATCATGACTCCGTCAATCTTAGCAATGGTCGATCAGTTGATTCCAGAAATAGACTATCATTTTCTCAAAAGCTCCATTTGATGAAATCGGGGAGATTTAAATTATTCAAGGGTGGAAGAGTGGAGAATCAGTCTCCACATCATCAGTTTCAGTAATCAGAGAGCTTTTGGGGTCCAAAAGCTTCCCATTTGGGAGGTGTGATCAGGAGATCCAGTCTTTTGTAGAAAAATGCTCAAAAAATTAGTTTCTCAGAATTGGTCCAAACTAGATTGACTAGAAAGAGCTCAGAAAAACAATCCTGTAGACGTGAACGACACTAAAAACCGACGTTGTATGAGAAATTTATTCAGCTTTGAAGTTTGCCAATTTCAATAAAAAAATGGCCAAAATTGAATTTACAAAATATTTTATTAAAAAAAGAATATTCCACAGAATATTCTGGGAATATTCCACAAAATATTCTATGGAATATTCCACAGGCAGCCAATGAAAGGGCGCCACGTGGCCCCAAGAACCAAATGAAATGGCATTTTAAAATTATGTTTTCGCGGACGGGTTTGACCTCGGGTTGACGGTGGAACAGTCTGGCGGCCCGACCGTTGGGCCATAGCAGTGGTCTTTAATATTTATGTGTTTGAACTACTATTTGAACTTCCAAATTAGTTTGGGCGGGGCCTGAAAGGGGGCCAGCCCCCTCCTCTCCATATGACCTACACTCGGAACCATGGCACAAAACCTTCTGGCATGCAGGTGGCGGGGACGTGATCCCATGGGTCAGCAGTATGGCGCTATGCACCTTAAATATTTCGTGTATATATTAAAGTTCCCCGAATTAAACTCAATGTTTATTTAATACAATCCATTCGGTGCGGTCACATGGCACTATACGTCAGCCTTCAATTTCAGCGGAACTTTCAGCGGCGTGCCAAATATGGCGCCAGTCCCTTATTTTTCGGGCTTATCTGGAGTTCCACCAGATTTGGTGGAGCTTTTCTAGCCCTAAATGGGCAAAAACTTCAGTTGACCATAACTTTGGCTAGGGAAGTCCATTTGGGACGAATTTTTTTTTGATTTGGGGGTATTGAAGGATTATGGAACTGTTGCAACAGGTTACAAAGCCATCAGGGCACTCTATCAGTGATTTTATCAGCGAATTTGTTTGTGGAGCCACCAGGGCTTGGTGAAAGGTCAGCTGTATTGGACTATACTCATCCATTTGAGGTGAATGAAGAGTTGATTTTTACTATTTTCAGTCCTCTGTTTCTAAATTTGCGGCTAATTTAGCCTTTTGAGGCTTTCTTCATAGTGTAATACTTATTTTGAGCATTAATGAAAGAGGGAAAAGTCTATTTGGAGGCTTTTGGACCCAGCAAAGGTAGCCCAAGAGAGGGGTGAACTGATTAAACAAATTCTTACTGTTATGCTGTGTATTTTTGCTGCTATTTTCTAGATTTAAATACATTAAACAGTAATTTTTAATAAGTCCACTTTTCACAATGAGACTTATACAGTGATCAAAACTCATTTGTTTCACTTCAAACCACATTACTTCCATTGCAAAATACTTGAACTTGCTTATTCACACATAAAATTTGGTTAATGAATACTTTGCAAACATAAACAAATATTTTCATTGCCAGATAAATTTAGTGTTTACCTTATATTTCTTTAGGCAGAGCCAGTAAGAGGGCCAGAAGCTTCTGCTTTCATCCTTGCTAGTAAAGCTGAAATAACCAGTAAAAGCCCCTACTGTCTATCTCTTTATAAGAAATATTTTTTTCACACAATTTCAGATCAGTGAGCAACCATGTACAATGTGATAAGAAATGGTAAAGTACACTCAAGCATGAATAGATATCATCAATCATGTGCAATTTTTTTCAACCTTTCTCTACTAAATTCAACCATGGTCATCATGCCAAGAAATGTAAACCATGGAGAACTATAGCATCTATGGGGAACCATAGTATATGATGCTCAAATCACCCATGGCCAACCATGGTTTCTCAGGATTGACCATGGTAACCTATAATTAAGTGGTAAACCACAATCAACTATGGTCTGATCTTAAACAACATGGTCAACCATGTTCAAAGTAGTGCAAACCATGGTCAACTTGGTGAAGAATGGTCAACCAAGGTCTTCCATAATCTATTATAGTCAATTGTAATTAAACATGGACATTCAAGTTCAACCATAGCCACCCATAGTCAATCACATGTTGACCATAATAAACCCTCATCAACTATAATTTGATCATGTCATCCATGGTCAACTATGGTTGATCATGACAACCATGGCTTCTAATGTTTCCTTTGTATCTCATAGTGAACTATGGTTAGTGATAATCAATATGGTCAAACATAGTCAATGATAGTTAAGATTATACCACATGGTTAACCATGGCCAAATGGTCAACCATGGATAACCTTGGTCACCAATGATCCACCCATGTCAACCATTATTATGTGGTCTTGTGAGCCCTGGTATTGCACCAAGAGTGTTGCAACTCCCATAGGCTCCTCAAATCCATTTAGCAACCTGAGGTTCATACAAACTTTGAGGTGACAATGTGTTGTACTCTACAACACCCCCCATTTACATTCAATAAATGGGGACCCTTTAAAACATAAATAGAAATTATGAGCTTGATTTGATCTTAACCTAAGTCTAAAACTTTAGGAAATAAAGGTTCTTCCCATTTTTCTTTGATTTTAAAAGCGCTCATTGCAAATAACATAACTTACAAGCTGAATAAGTTACAACATATATAAGTATTGTGAACTGCGATATGCGCTACAAATTATTTTGAGTCATATAGAATTCCCATTTCAAATACTTTAAACACCCCTTTAAAAAGAAATCGCATCGCGCCTTTTAAAACAATCAATTTATAGCAATTCTGGTAAAGATTGCGATGGAACGGACCTGAAAAATCAATAAAAGAAACAATTATAAAACTTCAAAGATTCGATAAAGCGCATCAACAAGATTCCTTAGCGGACTTTACATTTCACAGCGAATAACCAAATGTAAAGTTGATTACAGCATGAAAATTACGATCTGCGATTTGCTCAGATCACATTTCGCAAAATTCATTGGTGAAGAAAAACATAACTAATGGTAATGGTTTAGAGTTGTGATATGTGATATTGATACTTATTACTCGAGTGCACGAAATTATTCATATCTAATCAACCAGATATAAGATCTAATGTCTTAAAGTGATAGATTAGACATATTACGTAAAGGTGTGTAAGAGATTTGGTAGGAAAAATTATAGGTGAATAATGACATTTATGGGAGTAAGGTTCGAAAGATTGATATATACTTCAATAGTGTCTTGAATAATTGAGAGCCGGATTTTTTATTATATTGTTTTAACTCTATCCTTCTCTCCATTCATCTTAGATCTATGTTTACTATGTTCACATGAATTCAGGAAACTGCCTAATGGAGTAAGGATAACTGGAATGACAAAGAAAGGTAAGGAAATTTCCAAAACATTAGTTATTGAAGACTCAGGCATGTCTCCATTGTTCTCAGATACGACCTACAACAAGGATTGCGATAGTTCCTCATGGGAAGAAATGTACCAACTCTTCGAGGATGAATAGCGAAGGGAAATAGTCAAAATAGCTACAACATGCACGTTAGTTTCCTCAGACCCATCCTACTTCGACGTTGCATGCTCATTTCTTCACAAACTAGCAATGAGGCCAAAGATTCTTCCCTACAAAGATATGGTAAAGTGGGTAATTGACCACCTTAACATAGAAGATAGGACATTTAAGAATTCAAAGATGGAGAATATTGGTTCATTCACTATAGAATATTTGAGGACAATGTACCACTTACCCATGCCGCAATAGAATTATGACAAAGCTTTTGTCCAAAACTTTACAAAGAAACATACAGACCTGGTGAAAGTTATAAGGGGATGGAAAAATGACCAAGGTAAGCTGAAACGAGACAAACTTGATATGTACCCGATCGCAAAATTACCCTCCCCTTATTGTTATGTTGTTGGAATATTAGGTAGATTGTTTGCAAAGCTAGATACTACTAGGTTTTTCGTAGACTGGGTCCTCTTAATTAACACAATCAACAATTATTCAATTATGAATTGGGTGAATATATTTTCTGATAATATGACCAAAAATATCATGGATTATAGAAGTAAAAGAAGTGTTTCCTCTAGGGCAATACCCCCCTTTTACATGAGTGCTTATGTTATGGACACAATTTTCTTTTGTTCAAGTTTTCCTACCATGGGATGGAAATGAAAAACCCAAGACCCCACTCCAATCCATATTTACCATAGAGCCCTTTGGGAGTCATATTTTCATTTACACTTTTATAAAATTTGCAATGAAGTCATGTTACCTATGCATCAGATTATCTTTAATGAGAAATCCCCTAGGCTTTCTAAAGAGGCTAGTACAGCATTTTTCCCATTTCCATATGGTTTTCCGAAGATAATTTCACCTATATCAGAGTTTTCGAGTGTTATGCTTCTCCCCACGTTTTTCCCTATTATGTTCCTAATAAGCTACTCGCTAGGGAAATCGCTTACCAACTTGTAGTAAGTTGTATTTCTAAGCAATTCAAAGATGCCAAGAAGGCCATTTGGCCTAATTTCCCTTTGCAGTGTGGTACTTTGGCACTTTTTGATATTGGTCATATATTCAAGGAAATTTCAAATGTTACTTTATTAAATTTGGCTCTAATGCCAAAGAGGCCATATGACCCCATTGATGTGATTAATAATTTCACCATCGAGCTTAAATTGAAACATTTCTTAAAATAGATAGTGTTGGACACCTAATCCTCAACGAGTAGGTGTGGAAGCCGAACAGTCATAAAGGAGTCCAAGTGACCTTGGAATGCAGAATCCAAGGGTCACAGCTAATGTACTATAAAATCAAATCTATGGTTAATAGTAAAATAACACATGCCTGTCTTTCCTATGTGTGTGTTTACCCATGCGTGTGTTTAACATGGTATCAAAGAGGGTGATTGTTGGCCTTGCTCCATTTTGAGCCACTTGTTTTGTGGCCTCTCTACATATCAGTTTTTCCTTTCTCCTAATTAAAACCACCACCCTTATAGAGTGTTTTATTAAGACTGCAAAGAGGAATATCCTCTGACTGTTAGAACTGCATTTTTCCTGCTCCCTTTTCCATTTGTGCTCACATACCTGGTAAAAATAGCACTGAACATAATTATAGTTTGGTTGTTCATAAAACGTTCTTCCACTCCGTAGTTGGTGTGATGATGAGATGGGATATTTTCAGTGCTTAATTCCAATGCATTATTTTCTGTAGTGAAAGGTTGGACTGGTGTAAATATATCAATGCATCAGTATGTTTCCTGTATCAAAGTAGCTCCCTTTTGAGTAGCATTTTTTTTAGCTAATTTTCTTCCAGTATTAGTTGGGGATGGAAAAATTTCTCTTGCATATACTTCAATTAAATTCCCTTTTCCAGTGCAAATTTTCAACTCCAGATGGAAGGATGAATATCAGCATCACATGCATCATAGCTATTACCTTCCCCCTCTGCCGAGAAAACCTTGTTAGACAAAACCTCTATTTTTGAACCTGATGCCACAGAAAACAATGCATTCGATTTACTTCTATTTTTGAACCTATATTTTTGAATATAGATGACCTATTCCTCTATCTTTGAATGAAAAAATTGGATTCCTCAAATGAAGAATCAAGAATAATAGAGCACTTTTCATGACTCGGTGTCAGTAAGCCTTTGCACTAAAAAAAATATCCTTCACTTGGAACTTCTATCTTGGCGGGGAAATATAGTTCTCTCACTCCCGCTCCCCTACCACTGCACAGCACCGTCATCTCCCATAGTCCCTTCGCTCCCTCCTCCCTTCGTCCCCTCACCTCCTGCCGACCCTCCCACTCCCCTCGGCCCTCCGCAATGCTCCTAATATTGACTATCGGTTACCACTTAACACCGCTCCTCGACTCCGAGTTACCACCGCTCAGGGCTCTGTGGTTGTTGTGGATTTCCACACTCTACTCCTTTCACACTTTATTCATCGACAACTCCCTTCACACCTCCTTCTTTGCTTACACTAAGCGGTGGGAGAGCGCTAGCGGGAGGAAGTGGCCGAGAGGACATTTCTCCATGGGCTCTACAAAGAAGGCTCTGTCTTTCCATATATTTCTTACACAGTCGTTTTCGATGCACCCTTGGCCTCTAGTGCTCAAACACACACACTTTGAACTTAGAAGACAACGATTCGTGGATTTCAATTGACAGCGTTTCGTGGAACTAAATAGGAGGAAAGGGAATGCACACGGGGAGAGAGTTGAGAAGAAAGCGATTTGTGGATTTCGATTGATAGAATTTGGTGTTAATAAAGAGGAAGGGATTTGAGAAAACTCAATTTTACGAGATTGAGATTAAGAGAGATAACTCAAAAGTTATTCGCAGCAATAAATGAAGAGAAGATAGGCATGGTCGTTGTGGATTCGTGGTTGAGTTAGAAGCTCTGGTATTTGCACGGCCTTTAGCACAGAGCAATACACCAAGTAGCCTCTACTCCCTCTTCACACAATCCACGACTTTGTCTCCCTCTGATCAGAAGAAGGCCGCTTTTAAGACACATCTTTTGGAGCAAGTTCAGTAATATTTCTCAATATGGCATTTCATTGACAGGATTGTTTTGAGAATATATGTGTGAAGGAAATTTGAGGCACATTTTTTAAAAAGTTTTTTCGGCCTACCTGCGGCACAATTCAACCTCCTTGAGGCACAAATTTCAGTCTTCCTGATGATGAACAAAATCCCTTTGAGACTATTTTTTGACCTGTTGAGGCTTGCTTCGAGGTATTTTAGTCTACTCAAACTGCATAGAGGAGTCCCCCAATTAGGGTTTGTTGAGACTATGGGTCCATGGAAAACTCATTCTTGACCAAAGCATGTTATGAGGCAGACCCGAGCCCCTAGAAAAATCAATTTCTGAAGTTTTCTAAGGCGAAGGAAAATTCATGATCCTGAAGCAGACCTAGGCCTACCATGAATCTATTTGTTCAACCTTCTTTGAGGTGAAGAAAGCATTAAGGTTGATTAGAGGAGGTATGATTTTTTCTTTTGGTCTGTATTGAAAATTAAAGTCAAAGTGACAACAGTATACATTTTGTACATTCAAGGAGCAGACCTAAAGTTGTAAATGAATTAGAAGAAATCGAATTTTTTGAAAGTTATTGTAATTGGGTCACTATCCCTAATATGGGAGTCCAAGAGTTGTTGTTCTACTTTTCTTTGTAAAGAATGGCAGGGTGGTGCTAGATTGAGCTTTTAAGCATCAGAAACTATACTCGCATTTTAAATTTTTTAAATGGCTCTAATTGGTGAAGTATTAGAGTTTCTCAAAACTCTGATACAATATAATGTCAAAGACATAGTTAAACTCAACAAGGACACCCTTTACAATATTCATACATGTCTACAAAATGCACAAGAAAAATTTGATTTTTTGTAGCTTGAATCTCAGCTTCAGCAAGAAGAATTACATCAGCGTAGTCATCATTCTGAAATTGTTTTTGTTCAGAACACTAACAGACACCCATCAACAACAAGAAATTGCAGATGCAGTAACCATTTTAAGCGCAGATTTGCAGAAAGAAGAAATAATCGAACCAACACCTCCCAAGCCCATCATCAAACCTTGGGAAGAGCTTGTTCATAACAAGCACCGGACAGGTCTTGGATATGACAAGGAATTTTCCTTTCATATTCTGGACTACTCCAAGCCTATTCAATTTAAGAGTGCCAGATTTCTTCATGACAGTTCACCTTCAGTTGTTCCAGATCTTGCTCCTCTTCCACAACCACAACAGATTGTAAAATGTCAGCACTGTGATCAAGTTGGCCATATGAAAGAGCACTGTTTTGATCTTCACCCATGCAAGCATTGTGGTCAGCACATCCATTCTTCAAACATATGCTTCAAAAATAAGCCTCCTCCAAGAATAAAGATTCATCTTAGATGGATCGCTTCTTAGAAATGGGCATCAACAACCAAGAATATGTTTAAGTTGCATGTCAGAACTTGCTCTCGAATATTGAACAATCTTGTAGTTGAGTTTTCACCATCATCTCACCTTGTACCTGACAGGGGGGGAAATGGTGGTAATCTACAAGCTTTGAAGCCACATCAAGTGAGCCTGAGTCACAATCTCTCATTCCAGATTCAGAGTTGTAGCCAGAGACACAACAGTTCAAGCGAGCCTGAGCCACAACTTGTCATTCTAGATTCAGAGTTGTAGCTAGGGACACGGATGCCCATGAGCATGCCTTTGGTTGGTGGACAGCCTTAAACCATCCATGTGAGGTTGATATTATTCCTCTTCAAAGAATTTGGGACACTTCCTCTAGCAGAAGACTGCAGCTTCTTGCCATTTTTGGTAGAGTTCCAGGAAATGCATCAAGCATTCCAGACTTGGTGGTCATTCTTAAACGATCGCAGGTTGTATACCTCCCTTCTTCTTGGTTGAAGGTCTCCCTCTTCAATTATGAGGGACACTTCCTCTAGCAGAAGCCCTCAGCTTCTTGCCAAATTTGGAAGAGTTACGGGAACTGCATTAAGCATTCCAGTGTTGGTGGTGATCCTTAAACCACTTCTTTATGCCAACATTTTAATGAGTTGATTCAGCCTAAGTGCTACCATGCATAATTGCAGATTTGTATTACAACTCTCTTCTTGGACTCACACATACCCCTTCGGATTAAGGGGGGGAATGTTGGAAAATTAATCCTCAACGGGTAGGTGTGGAAGCCGAACAGTCATAAAGGAGTCCAAGTGACCTTAGAATGTGGAATCCAAGGGTCACACCTAATGTACTATAAAAGCACATCTATGGTTAATATAAAAATAACTCATGCCTATCTTTCCTATGTGTGTGTTTATCCATGCATGTTTTTAACAGATAGATATATTTGATGATTTCTTTCAAGGCATGGATAAGTTCATAGATGTACTAAAAAATGCATCTAGTCAGCTAAGTCAAAATGACTTTGAAGCTTTCCAAACATATAGAAATAAGAGGGTGGAAATAATTCTTTTGGATTTATTTTTTATTGAATAGGTCAATAGACCAACTCCAAGCATTAGCCTAGATAATGAAGCCAAAGACATGTCTGAAGATGAATCCCAAGAGAAATCTAATCATGAGTCAGGGAAATCACAACATAATTCTCAGAATTCAGATCACTCTGATAATGAATACGAAAATAGGAATGAGAACCCAAATAAAATAATTGATAAAGAAATCAAAGGGATTGAAATTAAAACAGAAGGAGGAATTAATGGAGATGGATCAACCTCTCAATAAATTCAACATATCTATAATACACTCGATCAGGCAGAGAAGTCTCAGTCAAAAGATTTGAATAATGAATGGGAAAAATTTTCCAAGGCACTGCAAACACCACAGCCAAAGCCTAATATTGGTGAATCCAAAAGTTTTCAAAAGCCATAGAATTCTCAAAATTTAGTGGAAACTACAATTCCACTACAGCAATTATCTGAATTTCATGATCAAGAGATCATTCCGTCATACCCTACAAAGAAGATTTTTTTACATATTGAAGAAATACCCTCACTCGATGTCTTCTATAGTCTTCATCATAAAGTTATAGTTAAGAGAAGAAAGAGGAGAAGAGTGGATGAAACCGTTTCTAATATTATGAATGCATATGTTGATGTTCTATGAAAAGACCCTTTGGACGACCCTACAGAACATCTAACTAAGTTATCACAATACGCAGGAGCATATGCTACTGCCACCATTGATAAAGCCACCGAGATACAACTTCCACTGAAGCAAAAAGAAGACAAAGTACAAGAGTTAGAGAGACTATTAGATAAGGAAAAGTTTAACTCCAACAAGTAGATGGAATTGAAAATGTCTCAATTTCAAAAGGATTTTGAAAGAATGAATTTACAACACCAGGTGCAGATTACAGAGAAAGAAACACAACTTGAAGCAACAATGAACAAATTAAAAAGCCAGCCTCAAGTAGAGTCATTCATAAGAGAAGAATTTGAAATGAATGCAAAGCTAAAGCAGCAACAAGAAACATTTTGTCAACAAGCTTCAATTACCAGCTGTTACTATGACACAAGAAAAATCCTAATCCAGCAAGTGGCTAGCAAGAGACCTGAGTGTGAGAAAATTGATAAGAAGATTAATGAGTTCATTCGGTGGCAAGGATCTGACTCAGGAAAGAACGCTGACCTACCTTAGTATTTAAACCATTCTCATGCATTTAGAGAAGGGTCCAGAAATTTGTCAAAAACATTTGCAAAGAATGCATTTCTGTAAGTTTGTAAATGCTTTGATGGATTAATGGAACAAAAATTGTTATCTTTTGACATTTCGTGATATTCAACTGATGTTGCACTATTGTACTCTTTAAATTGCTTGAAACTGAAGAGGAGTAAAAAACTACCGTCAGTTTATATGAGTAGGACTTCGTATATATGGTACTTCTACACGTTATATTAAGTTTTTCTTTCTAGATTGATAGTTATCTTTTTATCTGTATTAAATATTTGAACTGTTATCATAAATGAATGTTAAATGCACTTATGTACTGATATTTGTTTACGCTCTCTTATCGTATATATAATCACACATATAAATGGGTGAAAAATGCGAAGATGGGTAACACTTTTGTGACAATTTGCGGCGGAAATTTTTTTTCCTCCATAGTTCGGTCAAACTCTTGTCATAGTTAGGCCGAAAAATTCAAGAGTTCGGAAATGGTAAACAGATTTTTCACCTGAGTTTGGAAAATCGACAAACAAAGTTCAGCCAAACTATAAGTTCGGCCAAACTATTATTCTATAAATATATCACCCGCAACCTATTCCGGGTTTCTGTTCACATTTATCACATGCTCATTTATGTCGAGCATTCTCACGTGCTCATTTTTTTCTAGCATTCTCACACGCTCATTTCTGACATTTATCGCACACTCATTTCTGTCGAGCATTCTCGCACGCTCATATTTGTCTAGCTTTCTCGCGTGCTCATTTATGTCCATCATTCTCGCACGCTCAGTTCTGTCACACGCGAATTAAGCTCGAGGAGGTAAGATATACCAAATTTTAAATTTCTGTAATTTTTTTTGTTGTTGTTTTTTTTGAGTTGGTTTAATCTGATTTTTTTATTGCAGAGGTCTTCCATGACATCTTCAAGGATCGTTGTCTTCATCATCTTTAGGGATCGTTGTCTTCAGCGTCCTCTGCCGCGAATTTCCAAGTACGTTTAAGATTGTCACTGTTATCCTGTAGGGAATTTATGCAAAAGAGAAATCAGTTATGAATGAGAGAGGCCCTGTCTCTGCTTTTTTTGTCTCTGTCTCTGCTTTTTTTGGCTCTATCTCTATTAATTAGATATGAAAATTTATAATACTATTGTGTACATTTGAGTATATTTTGGAACATGTTTATATAAATTACATATACATATGTACTTTTTTTGGCTCTTTCTCTGCTTTTTTTTGCTCTGTCTCTATTCTTTTTGGCTCTGTCTCTGCTCTTTTTGGCTATCTCTATTCTTTTTGGCTCTGTCTCTGCTCTTTTTGGCTCTGTCTCTGCTTTTTTTGGCTCTGTCTCTATTAATTAGATATGAAAATTTATAATACTACTGTGTACATTTGAGAATATTTTGGAACATGCTTATATAAATTATATAAACATATGTACTTTTTTTGGCTCTGTCTCTGCTTTTTTTGGCTCTGTCTCTGCTTTTTTTTGGCTTTGTCTCTGCTTTTTTTGGCTCTATCTCTATTAATTAGATATGAAAATTTATAATACTACTGTGTACATTTGAAAATATTTTGGAACATGTTTATATAAATTATATATACATATGTACTTTATAAATATTTTGGAACATGTTTGTTGTGTGAGGAAGTGGTACTCTATTATGATATGTTTAGTGATTGAAGGAAGTAGAATATTTTATTTTTGAAATTATTATTACAATTGTATTGAAACACTTAATAGATATGTAGGTTCACTGAAATTTACCTTAATATCTTGCAGAGCCCATTTCATCCAAAACACTGAAAAAGAAGTAACTACTATGTATTCCACTTCTACTCTAGATAGAGAAAGTAATGACTCTTTCGTGCTTAAACATTAAACCAAAGAAATTTCCTAAGTAGAATTATACATTGTCCACTTGTACTTTTCATGTCATCCACACAAACCTGGTTGAATCTCTATATGTTGTCAATGTAAATTTCTCACCTTTTGGGTACTATAGTCCATTGTTTGTAGTCTCTTTCAAGTATCTTAATATCTGTTTGTTGGTAATAGATGACTTTCTCACCTTTTGGGTACTATAGTCCATTGTTTGTAGTCTCTTTCAAGTATCTTCATATCTGTTTGTTGGTGTTTGTTGGTAATATATGACTTTGTTTATTTGTTAATTGAAATATTCCAACTAATATAAATTCCAAAATTATATCTAGTCTTTAAACCTTGTTATGTATATCAAGATTCCTATCATATAGATGTAAAGGTTATGATCAACAGATCACCTCAATCATCATCCATCATCTGCACATAACTTTCATCCAATTGATATGGAGATTCACTTAGGTCATTCATCATCAATCATCTACACATAACTTGAATTCCAAAATTATATCTAGTCTAAACCTTGTTATTTATATCAAGATTCCTATCATATAGATGTAAAGGTTATGATCAACATCACCTCATTCATCATCCATCATCTGCACATAACTTGCATCCAATTGATATGGAGATTCACTTAGGTCATTCATCATCCATCATCTTCACATAACTTGAATTCCAAAATTATATCTAATCTAAACCTTGTTATGTATATCAAGCTTCCTATCATATACATGTAAAGGTTATGATCAACATCACCTCATTCATCATCCATCATCTACACATAACTTGCATCCAATTGATATGGAGATTCACTTAGGTCATTCATCATCCATCATTTGCACATAAATTTCATGTTATGTGCATCCAATTGATATTCAACATGTATATAGTATTTAGAAGAAAAAATTAATTTGATACAAAATATAGGTTTTAACCAATTATATATTTTTTCAGTTTCATATCCATGGTCTCAAACATTGAGAGAGGAAAAACCTTTTATATTCAACATGTAAAACACAAATTAGCCATAAAATTTTCCCATTGAAACCAAAAGTGATTTGATACAAAACATAGGTTTTAGCCTAATATAGTAAATGTCCCTCCATTCAATTTCTAGAATAGATCTAATTAGAATTTTTTCATTTTCATATCCATGGTAGTTCTATAGGCATAGTCTGTAAAGGGCCAGGTAGCCTCTGGATCTCATCTTTTATGAAAGGTGACATATCTAGTATATGTCCCTGCAGTCAATCTCTGGAATAGATCTAAAGGCCCCTATAGTAAATGCCCATACAGTCAACATGTATCTAGTATTTAGAAACAAAAAGTAATTTTATACAAAACATAGGTTTTAACCAAGTATATAGTTTTTCATTTTCATATCCATGGTCTCAAACAATGAAAGAGAAAAAAACCTTTTAGAAACAAAAAGTAATTTGATACAAAACATAGGTTTTAACCAAGTATATAGTTTTTCATTTTCATATCCATGGTCTCAAACAATGATAGAGAAAAAACCTTTTATATTCAATGTATGTAAAACAAAAATTAGCCATATATCTAGAATAGATCTAAATAGAAGTTTTTCATTTTCATATCCATGGTCTCAAACAATGAGAGAGAAAAAAACCTTTTATATTCAACATGTAAAACACAAATTAGCCATAAAAGTTTCCCATTGAAACCATAAGTGATTTGATACCCACACAGGTTTTAACCTAAGAATAAATGCCCCTACAAGTCAATCAATCTCTCGAATAGTTTTAAATATAGAAGTTTTTAATTTTCATATCCATGGTCTCAAACAATGAGAGAAAAAACATATTATATTCAATGTATGTAAAACAAAAATTAGCCATAAAATTTTCCCATTGAAACCATAAGTGATTTGATACAAAACATAGGTTTTAACCTAAGAGTAAATGCCCCTATAGTCAATCTCTTAGATAGTTTTAAATAGAATTTTTTCATTTTCATATCCATGGTCTCAAATAATGAGAGAAAAAACCTTATATATTCAATGTATGTAGAACACAAATTATACATACGTCTAGAATAGATCTAAATAGAAGTTTTTCATTTTCATATCCATGGTCTCAAACAATGAGAGAGAAAAAAACCTTTTATATTCAACATGTAAAACACTTGAATTAGCCATAAAAGTTTCCCATTGAAACCACAAGTGATTTGATACAAAACATAGGTTTTAAGCTAAGAGTAAATGCCCCTACAAGTCATTCAACATGTAAAACACTTGAGTTAGCCATAAAAATTTCTCATTGAAACCATAAGTGATTTGATACAAAACATAGGTTTTAACCTAAGAGTAAATGCCCCTACAAGTCAATCAATCTCTTGAATAGTTTTAAATATAGAAGTTTTTCATTTTCATATCCATGGACTCAAACAATGAGACAAAAAACCTTTTATATTCAATGTATGTAAAACACAAATTAGCCATAGCTCTAGAACATATCTAAATAGAAGTTTTTCATTTTCATATCCATGGTCTCAAACAATGAGAGAGAAAAAAACCTTTTATATTCAACATTTATATAACTTATTTAGAAACAAAACATAATTTAATACAAAACATAGGTTTTAACCAATTATATAGTTTTTCATTTTCATATCCATGGTCTCAAACAATGAGAGAGAAAAACATTTTATATTCAACATGTATATAACTTATTTAGAAACAAAAAGTAATTTAATACAAAACATATGTTTCAACCAATTATATAGCTTTTCATTTCCATATCCATGGTCTCAAACAATGAGAGAGAAAAAACCTTTTATATTCAACATGTAAAACACAAATTAGCCATAAAAGTTTCCCATTGAAACCATAAGTGATTTGATACAAAACATAGGTTTTAACCTAAGAGTAAATGCCCCTACAAGTCAATCAATCTCTCAAATAATTTTAAATATAGAAGTTTTTCATTTTCATATCCATGGTCTCAAACAATGAGAGAAAAAACCTTTTGTATTCAATGTATGTAAAACACAAATTAGCCATATCTCTAGAATAGATCTAAACAGAATTTTTTCATTTTCATATCCATGGTCTCAAACAATGAGAGAGAAAAAAAACTTTTCTATTCAACATGTAAAACACAAATTAGACATAAAAGTTTCCCATTGAAACCATAAGTGATTTGATACAAAACATAGGTTTTAACCTAAGAGTAAATGCCCCTACAAGTCAATCAATCTCTTGAATAGTTTTAAATATAGAAGTTTTTCATTTTCATATACATGGTCTCAAACAATGAGAGAAAAAACCTTTTATATTCAATGTATGTAAAACACAAATTAGCCATATCTCTAGAATACATCTAAATAGAAGTTTTTCATTTTCATATCCATGGTCTCAAACAATGAAAGAGAAAAAAACCTTTTATATTCAACATGTAAAACACAAATTAGCCATAAAAGTTTCCCATTGAAACCATAAGTGATTTGATACAAAACATTGGTTTTAACCTAAGAGTAAATGCCCCTACAAGTCAATCAATCTCTCGAATAGTTTTAAATATAGAATTTTTTCATTTTCATATCCATGGTCTCAAGCAATGAGAGAAAAAACCTTTTATATTCAATGTATGTAAAACACAAATTAGCCATATCTCTAGAATAGATCTAAATAGAAGTTTTTCATTTTCATATCCCTTGTCTCAAACAATGAGAGAGAAAAAAACCTTTTATATTCAACATGTAAAACACAAATTAGCCATAAATGTTTCCCATTGAAACCATAAGTGATTTGATACAAAACATAGGTTTTAACATAAGAGTAAATGCCCCTACAAGTCAATCAATCTCTCGGATAGTTTTAAATATAGAAGTTTTTCATTTTCATATCCCTGGTCTCAAACAATGAGAGAAAAAACCTTTTATATTCAATGTATGTAAAACAAAAATTAGCCATATCTCTAGAATAGATCTAAATAGAAGTTTTTCATTTTCATATCCATGGTCTCAAACAATGAGAGAGAAAAAAACCTTTTATATTCAACATGTAAAACACAAATTAGCCATAAAATTTTCTGATTAAAACCATACGTGATTTGATACAAAACATAGGTTTTAACCTAAGAGTAAATGCCCCTACAAGTCAATCAATCTCTCGAATATTTTTAAATATAGAATTTTTTCATTTTCATATCCATGGTCTCAAACAATGAGAGAAAAAACCTTTTATATTCAATGTATGTAAAACACAAATTAGCCATATCTCTAGAATATATCTAAATAGAAGTTTTTCATTTTCATATCCATGGTCTCAAACAATGAGAGAGAAAAAAACCTCTTATATTCAACATGTAAAACACTTGAATTAGCCATAAAAGTTTCCCATTGAAACCATAAGTGATTTGATACAAAACATAGGTTTTAACATAGGTTTTAACCTAAGATTCAATGTATGTAAAACACAAATTAGCCATAGCTCTAGAATAGATCTAAATATAAGTTTTTCATTTTCATATCCATGGTCTCAAACAATGAGAGAGAGAAAAACCTTTTCTATTCAACATGTATATAACTTATTTAGAAACAAAAAGCAATTTAATACAAAACATAGGTTTTAACCAATTATATGGCTTTTCATTTTCATATCCATGGTCTCAAACAATGAGAGAGAAAAAACCTTTTATATTCAACATGTAAAACACAAATTAGCCATAAAAGTTTCCCATTGAAACCAAAAGTGATTTGATACAAAACATAGGTTTTAACCTAATCTTGTAAATGCCCCTACATTCAATTTCTAGAATAGATCTAATTATATTTTTTTCATTTTCATATCCATTGTAGTTCTATAGGCAGACTATAAAGGGCCAGGTAGCCTCTAGATCTCATCTTTTATGAAAGGTGACATATCTAGTAAATGCCCCTACAATCAATCTCTAGAATAGATCTAAATACCCCTACAGTCAAGATGTATATAGTATTTAGAAACAAAAAGTAACTTGATACAAAACATAGGTTTTAACCAGTTATATAGTTTTTCATTTTCATATCCATTGTCTCAAACAATGAGAGAGAAAAAACCTTTTATATTCAACATGTAAAACACAAATAAGCCATAAAATTTTCCCATTGAACCATAAGTGATTTGATACAAAACATATAGGTTTTAAAACCTAATCTAGTAAATTCCCCTACATTCAATTTTTAGAATAGATCTAATTAGAAGTTTTTCATTTTCATATCCATGGTAGTTCTATAGGCAGAGCCTGTAAAGGGCCAGGTAGCCTCTGGATCTCATCTTTTATGAAAGGTGACATATCTAGTAAATTCCCCTACAATCAATCTCTGGAATAGATCTAAATGCCCCTGTTAGAATCCTATAAGTATAGAAAATAAAAAAGAGGGTAAAGTCCTAAAAGAAAAATCAAAGGACTTAGAAAAAATAATATACCCCAAAGAAAAAGAAATAAAATATGAAAGTGTGCAAGTCCAAATTCCACTACTTTTTACTGATGATTATGGCAGAGTGTCAATAAATGCCATAATCCATGATGAGTTGAACTACTTAATCTTGACTTGTCATGTTTCAATTTTATTGTTATAGAATAGTGAATAAATATTAGTCATACTGTTTAATCCTGACTAATTAGTAGATAGGTAGAGAATAAAGAGGAGCTCATTAGTTTAATATGAGCCCTCAGATGATTTAAGGTATATTTAGATAGTTTTATGCTTTTCAAAAGAATAAAATGCTCAAGGTTGGTAGC
This sequence comes from Pinus albicaulis, assembly GCA_034641835.2. Lineage (NCBI taxonomy): Eukaryota > Viridiplantae > Streptophyta > Pinopsida > Pinales > Pinaceae > Pinus > Pinus albicaulis. The sequence goes on along the minus strand of CM076579.1, from coordinate 55,588,046 downwards.
TCAAGTGCACCTGCAAAATGGAAGAAAAAATGTTAGATTAAAGTTGGGTAGGCAGAAAGAAGAGGGAAAATTATTGTAATATTCATCACCAGGAAAAAATAACTAATTTCCCATCCCCTATAGTTATTCTACATTCTAGACTTTCAGTCAAAGAGGCTCAAATAATTTCTCTGACTTATGTTGGGACCGGACCCAAGGCTCAATGACTGTTAAGTTATAAAGTGTTGAATTCCTATATTAACCCCTAATTATAATCATTTACCCTACATTCATCCATTTGCACTTCTAGTTCATAAGTAAAGACCTTTTTTACTTAATGAAAAATAAAATTCCCTCTTGATTAATTTCCTTCATTCATAAAAACATAAAAACCCTCCAAAAATTATATTCTAGGTCAAAGTGGTCAAATTATGAATGATAAAGCTTTTCTTTTTACATTATCACTTTACTTATTCATATGAATATATTTTGGTGTTTTTCATTGTCCTTGGTCATATTAACTTCTAACTTATTTATTAATTCCTTATAAAATACCTTATCATATTAATATAGCTCCTTTTATCTAATTATCCCCAAAAACCCACTATTATAAGCTTTTGGACAAAGTTAATAATCCGCATGTTTATTATATCCCGACCCCTATGGTTTATTAAACCATTCAACAGGTTTAAAAGCTATATAATATAATGAAAAATACACAAAAAAAATTCTTTGGGCCTATCCTATGCCCTTTGAAATAGAAAAATATGTTGCCTCTCCTCAATTTTATCTTAAGTCTTTTAAAATATAATAAAAGATTCAAAAGACTTGACCCATTGCAATCTTCCCGGCATCACCTTGTTAAAACAAATCTTTAATCACCATGAAACTAAGGTTTATCACTTATTTCCCTGATATGTAAAGCCTCAAGCCTTACCTAGGCTAAACCCTTGGTTAAAACAGATCTCACCTCACGTGCATCCCACTTACATAGTTAAAACTTTTATATACTTAAACCTCGGTTATAAAGTATTTTATAAAGGTTTTATTACATTTTAATCCCATCGCATATCAATAAAGCCGCCCGGTCCCACCTTTTTTAAGTCGTGGCTTTCCTTTAAATCTCAACCCTTCGTGCTTGAGCCACAGATCTGACGGTGGACAATCATTTTCGTGTCCACAAACCAATCTACTGCCAAACACCCAAATGAGCGCAAAATGGGCAGTTTTTCTATTACTGCTTCCTATGACGTGTCGTTTTTTGATACAATCGCGTTCATTTTGCCTAATACCATTTACTGCTCAAACACAGCGCGAAACCCACCGATGGTTTTCCACGTTCGCAAAAGGAAAAACCACTCCCGCCACATATTTGACCTGCATTTATTATAGTTTGTAAATATTTATATCAAAGGTTAAAACTTTTTTATAAGGTTTATTGATGTTATTATGCATTCCTGACTATGAAAAGCCGCCCGACTGTACAAAAAATTCCTTTGTGCAAATTATTGACCTTTACTCAGAGAAAAAACCTAATTTTGACCGTTGTTCCACTATTTGAAGACTATTTAAAGCTATTTTCTGCATTAGTGATTCAGACCAATCCACAGGAACCATCAAAGTTTCAAAAACCCTTCTCAAAGTATCAAGATACCTGCAGATCAGGTATTTTCCCGAATTTGGCCTGCAATTTCACAATTTCAAAAGCATATTGAACCAATTAAGATACAAAATGTTAAATTGCTAATCCTGGTGTGTCAAAAACCTTGAAAAAAGAGGGCAAACCCTCACAATTTTTCCCAGAAATTGCCATTTGCAGAAAACTTCCTTTTTAAGTCAAATTCTCAGTCAAAGATCCTTGAAAGACAAATTCCACGGTTCAAACGGTTTTTAAACCCATAGAAGACCTTAAAACCCCTTTTTATAGTCCTAATCATTTGGAAAACCTGTGTTTCCTGTCTCAAACTTGTTCCTTGTGTCCTAAAAATTCCTAATTGAGCATTGAATTTCCCATTTCCATCATTTTGCCTACAAAAATTGCTCAATTACCCTTTGTTTCAAACAAATTAACTATTGCAAATAGTCTAAGCTTGCTTTAGTTAAACTCAAAATGAAAAAAAATCAAATCACACCTAAGGCTGGAGGATCAAAACTTGTTAAGCCTGGAGGATCTAAACCTCCCAAGACTGAAGCAGCAAAAGCCCCAAATCTACTCCTGCTATCATTGCTAAGACCACTGTGACTGTTAATCCTCTTCAACCTCCAGTGTCCAATGAATAAGTCATCCCCTTGGTTGATGTAGATTACAATATTGTAGATCCTCTAGTAGAATTCAATCTATTAGAAGTTCACAACTAGTGTTATGAGAAGTTCTTAGACAAAGAAGAAATGCCTCTTTGGGGCATACATTTACCCAAATATGTAGTCCCAATAACACATCCTAGTCAGGACCTGATAAGACTATGCCAGAAGTATTATCTCCCATACCAAAGATCAATTGTGAATAATGACAGGGAAATCCTTTTTTCTATCACTGCAAAGTTAATCAATGAAATGTTGCAGTTAAAATTTGACCCTAGGGCAGTCCCATTATCCATTGAAGCATTGACTCAATTATATTTAGGGTTATATTTCCCTAAAAGATTCATGATTTTTCAAAACTTCATGCCTAATCATGTGGATATTCCAAAGTTGAATCCTCCCTATTCCACTTTCAAATTTCCAGAGGGTTCTAGGCATGTTATTTCAATGTTATCCTTCATCTTAGGATACTTCACTAATGAGTTTATTGATGAGTCCATCCTTGGATTTTTATCCACTTTATCCCCTGGTGAGCCTCCTGCTGTGATCTTTGATTTTGCCAGATTTATTGCTGATTCCATACACCATCAATTGACAAAGTTACCCACTGAAGGGGTATTTAGGTATTCTTCCTATTTATTTCATTTATTCTTATTCTCGCAAGCAAATCACTTTCCTATAGTATTGCAGAAAATGAATGTAGAGGGCCAACCTCTATCAGTTGTTTTTTGGACATCATTATTGAGAAAGGAAGGAAATGAATACAACTACTCAGATTTTACAGATTTGTTCATCAGGCCAACCATGAATTTGCTACATAAATCAGAAAAGCCTAGAGTAAGTGAAGAGATTAAAAGGATATTACAACGGTCAGAAGAATGCAAAATGGGAGATTGGTACTTGTATGAGAAACACACTGAATTAAGAATCTTTGGAACCAATCTGCTTCCATACAAATTACCTAAGTTTTTGACTATCAGAGTCTTTTCTCTAGAATATTTGAGACAGGTTTTGAATGTTGATGCTATCCCTTTCATGGCTTCTAAGAAGAAAACCCAGTTCAAACTAAAAAACAAAATTGGCCCTTTCATAGTGAATAATAGGGATGCTCAGAAAGAAATAGAAAAAATAATATCAGAGCTAAAATTTCAAGTGAGTTTCCCTTGGAATTATGACCCCCAAGGCCTTTTAAAAAATATAAGGGTTAAAAATAAGCTGCCTCCTTTTATACATGAGCCAAAGCCCGATATTGAAAAGTTTGCCAATCAAACAGAATTGAAAGAAAATACATTGATAGATTTAACTGCAAATACAAATCCAACAGGAAAAAAGGATACCACAATTGTTGTGGTAATTCCTAAACAACCAGAGACTTCAAACAAAAGGAGAAGAGGTGAGGGAGCCTACACAACATAAACTACTTCAGATGCTAAGTTCAAACTCATATATAACAAAAGGCTCAGATTTGGTTCCATAGGCAAAGAAAAACTTATTGAGGTTGAAGATGAACTAGAGGTCAGCAATGATGAGGATACTAAAATAATAAAGGAGACTTTAACAGAGATAGAAAGGGAACAAGCAACAGGAAAAGGATCAAACACTCAGATGATTGAAAAATAGGTGAATATGGAAACTTCTTCTTATCAAAAAGCAGAAGAAAAAGATTTGGACATCAAGGATAGATATAAGCAGATTAAACAAAGAAATGAGGAAATTAAAAGTGAGATTTATTCTCAATTTCTCAAGAAGAAGCCAAGAAATCAAGACAGATTGCTTACAACATCTTATTACTCTTCAAAAAATATGATCATGTCCTATTTACAACCAACTACTTCAACCCCTAAAACAGTATCTACTTACAAAAAGATGGAATTTGAAGTAAATATTGAAAAAGTGCATGAATTGGATCAGATAGAATTTCACAGACATAGCTCTGAGATGCTATATTCCACCGTGGTGAAAAAGGCCATGAGTGTAACAAATTTGCAAAATATTATTATCAACCTGCAAGATCAGATGAAACTTGATAAAGGCTCCTTATATGCAAAATATCTAAGGATCAATGCCTTAGAAGATTTAATTTTACAAATAGGAGTTGACCCATCTAATGTACAAGTTGCTGAAGTATTAATCAAAAAGAAAAATGATGATATTTCTGCTTTGAGGAAACAGTTAAAACTTCCTCAAAGTGAGCACCCACAGAGTAAGGAAATACTTCAAGAACATAAAGAGAAAGAAAATATGATGTAGTTGATCATAAAGCTTACTGCTCAAATCAAGGATATGGAAAGCCAATTGGATATACTGATGAAAGAAAAAGAAACTATGAAGTAAACTGATGCCTCCACCATTCCCATAGTTATACATGTTATTACAGCTGTTATTCCTTCTACATTGGGAGAAAAGTTAGAACCCAAAGAGCCACTGGCAATTGTAGTGTCAGTGCAATCAGCTACTACTTCCAATACTGAATCCTCAATATCACAGGTGCAGCAGAAAAATGATGCAGGGAAAATTGTCAAAGAAATGGAGGAAATGTCTCTAAAAAATAATGAAATTAAAATTTTGAAGAAAATGATCCAGAATATGGAGGTATCCAATAAAGCAACATTGATTAATGCCAACAATTATGAACAAAAAGCTAAAATACTTGAAGAGCAAGTCAAAAGCCTTCAGAAGGATTTGAGTTTCACTACACAGATTTCTTATATAAGAAATCACCTATGGACCAATATTATTGAGGCTATACATCTTCAATGGCCATCAATATAGATAATATATGAACAAAGAAACCTCCTTCTAGCAGCTCAAGGTGAAATACAAATAACAACAGAAGAATTAGCAGGTAAACCATAACAGGAATTAAAGTTAATTACTTTCTTGAATAGTAAGAACAGGACTGAGCTAGAAGAATTGAAGATATAATACAAGACAAAAACTATATTGCAAATAAAAAAATTATTGACAAAGAAAACTTTGATGAATAACTTGAAAAAAAATGTGATGCTATGAATTTTTCCATTACCAAGTTTTTAGTGAAGTATACTATGCTAAGACAAGCAGGCATTCTAGACATCCATGTATTCAATGAAAAATTGATGGACCAAAAGGAATATGATAAAAAGATATGGGACCATGCCAAAGAACAGGTGAATAAGCAACTGCCACAGGGATCTCCAACAGGGAAAGTTGTTCTCCAATACATTGAAGATTTATTCTTCCTTCAGAATGGAATCAAACATTTGTTTGTAATTAAGCCAAATTTTTCTAAATACACCGATGTAGATGAGAACTATAGAAAGTTAAAAAGTGTAAAAATACCAGATGCTGAACAATGGCATACTTTTACAGATTTATTATAACTGCAAAGAATCAAAACAGTGATAGAAAGTGCAGATGAAGCAGTTAGTTTGAGAAGGAAACAAATAAAACAGTTATTTGATTTTGAATTTTTTACTACTGAGAAGTCTCTTTTTACAGTAGTTAAAGGTTATAATGTCATTTTAAAGAGTATCAGAGTGAAAGAGCATAGTCAAAGTGTATCAGAAAGAAAAGCAACAGTGAGCATATTTTGACTACTGTAAATTCCTTTTTTTACAGCAGTAACATGATAAATAAACAACGTGAAAGAGTATCTGGGATTAAGTACAATGTCAAAGAGTATAAGTGGAAAGAGTATTAGTGAAGTTATCTTCCAAAAGATATTTTTCAATATGCTAGAAAACATGAACAACTATTCAACAAACAGTTTTATTGGATAAGATAGTTCTATTTTTTCTAGATAAGAGGACAGCTTGCTAAAGTTGTTGAGCAGCTGTCCCTCTTAATGTGTAAAGATATTTTTATTTCCTAGAGTTATTCCTAGATCTCTCTAGAATATTTGTAATAAACATTTGTATAAATACTTAGGTTTATGAAGTGTTTTTCTATGGAATAAAATTGCTAAGAAAATTATAGACATTTTGCTGGTACGTTGGAGGCTCACTTGTGTTGATTTCAAAGCAACAGTCTGGAAAATAGCTAATTGGACTTCATAATTCAGGATTCATGCGATAATTTGAAGAGTAAAGTGCATATATCTTGTCATTGTTTCCTTTTCTGAGTTACATACATTTCATATATATTGTTCAATCTTAATGATTAATTAGGAGTATTACTTCAAGACTAGTGTAAAAGATCCCTGTCTTAACTACTTAATCATTTAAATGTTTTCTACTGATTTCCAGATTTAGGAATTCTTAATTGCTCCTATTCCCATTTGACCCCTACTTCCTTCCTCTTTTTCCGTATCTAAGGATCCTTCATTGCCCTTTATCCCGAAGCAAGCCATTTCATCAAAACAATCTATCCAAATCTCTGAGGGTTATCTACCTTGCCCTGAATACATTAGCATCCTTTTGGTCTTGCCTTCTATTTTTTCTTGCTAGACTTTGACTCCATATCCCAATGGACTAGTAGATCCCTCTTTAAGTTGTCTTTAAGTAATCTTATTTTCCACCAAAAATTTCAAAACCAAAACCAATTGTTCTATCATAACTAGCCTAAAACATTAAACAAAACAAAGTTAAATCATAAAGAGAGAGCCCTCTCTGAAATTTAGGAAGGCTAGATCCTAAATTTCCAAAGTAGGTTTGTGGTTACCCCTAGTTTTCTTAAACTAAAAATCAAAAGCCCACAATCTTTAGAAATTACTAGGGTGATAACAGCCCCTGTAGTAAATGCCCCTACAATCAACATGTATATAGTATTTAGAAACAAAAAGTAATTTGATACAAAACATAGGTTTTAACCAAGTATATAGTTTTTCATTTTCATATCCATGGTCTCAAACAATGAGAGAGAAAAAACCTTTTATATTCAACATGTAAAACACAAATTAGCCATAAAATTTTCCCATTAAAACCAAAAATGATTTGATACAAAACATATAGGTTTTAAAACCTAATCTAGTAAATGCCCCTACATTCAATCTTTAGAATAGATCTAATTAGAAGTTTTTCATTTTCATATCCATGGTAGTTCTATAGGCAGAGTTTGTAAAGGGCCAAGTAGCCTCTGCATCTCATCTTTTATGAAAGGTGACATATCTTGTAAATTCCCCTACAGTCAATCTTTGGAATAGATCTAAATGCCCCTATAGTAAATGCCCCTACAGTCAACATGTATATAGTATTTAGAAACAAAAAGTAATTTGATACAAAACATAGTTTTTAACCAAGTATACAGTTTCTATAAGCAGAGTCTGGAAAGGGCCAGGTAGCTTCTGGATCTCATCTTTTATGAGAGGTGACATATCTAGTAAATTCTCCTATAGTCAATCTCTAGAATAGATCTAAATATAAGTTTTTCATTTCTCCCATGAATTTGCAATAAATGTTGATTTAATATATATATTTTTATTGAATTTTTTTTTTTAGGGATAAGAAAACCATTAAATATGGTTGAAAAATGGAAATTATGCATAGAAGTTTCTTTCTATCCCAATCCAGGGAATGCAGTGATTATGTATGTGCTTTCCAATATTGCGACTAGCAAAGTTGTCCAAAAGAAAATGAATATACCGAGAAAAACAACAAACAACGAGGCATATTATATTGGATTGATAGAAGGCTTGGGAACAACGATGGAGTATGGATCAAATGGAATTGTAGTTTTCACCAATTCTGAACTTGTGTGCAACCAGATGAATTGTGTATACCAACTTAAGAAGGAGAAGCTAAAAGAGCTGCATGGAATAGAAAACAATATTGTTAGCCAATTTCAATTTTTTAGTATAAGGCATTGTACAAATGTGAATAAGACGTCTGCCGATTTATTGTGTGGGGAAATGCAAATTCAGGATTCATCTATCAAAGATGAATTAATAGACGAATTAGAATTATACTGGGCAATGCCAATGCCAATGCAAGATTCATCTATCAAAGATGAACTAGTTTTGAGACACGCTTCTTCAAAAATTCAAGATTCATCTCTCAAAGATGAATTAGTTTTGAGACGCTCTTTTTCAAAAATTCAAGATTCATCTCTCAAAGATGAATTAGTGTTGAGACGCTCTCCTGCAAAATTTATTGATCGACATTGTAACTGGACATGTGTGTGTGTTGTGTACTTATAAATGTGTCTTTTTTAATGACCATGTGCTTTTTTCAATTATGTCTCAAGTGTTTCTCAAGTGTGCTCCCACCACACCATGTAAGCACAACTTAATGAACTTCACATTTGCAACAAGTGGTGAACCACATTTTATGAAATAAAAATGCGGGACTCAACAAATTTTTGTTTAAATGGAGTTTCTTTACTTTTAATGACCATGTGCTTTTTTCAATTATATACCAAGTGTGCTCCCACAACACCATGTAAAGCGCAACTTGGTGAACTTCACATTTGCAACAAGTGGTGAACTTCACATTTTTATGAAATTAAAATGCGGGGACTTTAACAATTTTTTGTTTAAATGGAGTTTCACTTCTTTTTTAATGACAATGTGTTTTTTTCAATTTTATACCAAGTGTGCTCCCACCATTTAAAACACAATTTGTTGAACTTATCCTTTTTATAACTTTTTTTTTTGCTTAAATTGAGTTTCACACATCAATTAATTTTCTGAACTTTATTATAAATTTAATTTAAATTAGTTATTTAAAAAACTAATTATAAATGTCCACCATAGATATATATATCATGGAGGATGAACGACGAAGATCAACAGAATCCCATATCTCTACGAAAGGGGAGGATAGGGATCGGGATCGAGAGTTGTTCATGGTAAATTTAAATATAATCTTAAATCTCCATACATGTGTGTACATATGGAATTGATTTTTTATCAACTTTGTGAGTTAAATTAGTTGTTAATAAGTTTCATTTTTTTATTTTTTAGGAGCTAATAAGAATAGAAGGGTCTCTACTCCAGCCATGGATGCCTATGTTTCACGCAGTCATGGTATGGTTTTAACACAATTTAATGAATGAATATGTACATGTCTATTTATATATATTCATGTATTTTTCAATTGATTATAAATTCGTATTTGTTTATGAAGCTTCTCTCTCTTCTCGAGAGGTTGGTGGTGGTTCAAATGTCCTTAAAGGGCCATCAATAAGTGGTAGCAGGTTACGTGAAGGTGGTGATATTTATTCTCTTGGAGGCCAACCAACAGCTGGTGGTGCTGGTTCTTATTAGTGTCATTATGGTTCTCAACAGTTTTAGGGTGGAGAAGATGCTAGCCAACCCCGTCAATGTTGCCATCAATTTCAATATTTTTTTCACTGACTTTGTACAAATTTGTTTACATGTGTTCTTTTATAATATACAAATTTTTATATACATTGATGCAGAGGCTAAAAATGTTCCAAATATTGGTCAAAATAGACGCAGGGCATAATGCTACATTCAAGAAGAAATTTGTCTACCCACCACAACTTATCCTGCCAACATTTCTGATATACCATGGCAAAGAAACATGGCACAATGCACCTTAGAATGGTGTCAACAACTTCATAAAAAATTGCGAAGAGTTATCGTGCCTTTGACTCTACCTGATGAGAGTCAACTAAGTCTCAAAATAGTTACACATTCATTGGGCGAAATAGTAAATGTGCACAAAAATCTTGGGCCAACGACTGATACATTTGTGTAAGTCATGAGAAAGAGAAAGGAAACAGTAATGGGTCCTGATAAATGGGAAAATGTGAAACAAAGAGTTACAAAAGATATGGCGAAGTCAATGTTTAATTTCAAGGAAGGGCCAAAAAGAAAAATGTTGACGGTGTGATATTTCAAGCACCCCGATATAGCTCACTATTTGTATGATAGGCACCTTGCGGCCTATGGAAGGCTCACATGGAATGACAAGATTCTTGTTTATTTTGTACAATTGTTTTATGCAGAATTTTTTTTGAAAATGAAACCCAATTACAATGACCTTCTGTCATAATTTTTTGGTCTGGGGAAAGGTCGATTGTTTGACTGTAAGGGCGCTAAGCGAGATGTGGAGTTTCCTTGCCCTGAGCCGCCATTGGTGAGTCGACCTTTTTGGGTTGAAACTTTACGGTCAGAGATGGATGCGAATTCTCAAATAAGTCGAGAAGCAAGGGATGTCATGATCGACAATGTTTACATCAGATTGGGTAGAGTCAATGTTTGTCTAAATCGACAAAGAGCACGTGAGAATGCACAAGCCAATTTTGTGTATTGTACAGATGAAGAGATTGATAACATGAATGTTGAAGATCTCCGAATATATGCAAAGAATTGTCGCAATGGTTGGAAAGACCTAATTCTTCATGAGGAAGAGGGCACGGGAACGGTATGTGTTAATGACCTTAGGTTTCAATTATTTTAACACATACATGTGTACAATTTGTAATAAATACATGTGTATGTACATGTATACATTTATTTGTATGTACATTAATCTAACAAAAATGTATCATTATATGTTAAAACACCATTTGCAGTTGTCACGCATGATGAATGACGAAAATTTTAATATCACGTTCGGGACCTCTAGTTCAAACAATGCAGATGGGTCTCACCATCAAGATATGTTGGCAAATGTTAGTGTTTTTTAAGTGATATTTTTAAAATAAATAATTGTGCACACATGTACATGTACATATATAATAATAAAATGTTTTAACAGATTCTGATTCTGTCTGATGTTTTTAGGATGGCAGTACCTTCTTCTTCCTTGGGAGATGTACCTTCTACTTCCTTAGGAGATGTGCCACATCCACAACAAGTATGGACAATTTTTCACTTTTAAAATTTATGTTTAAGTTATATATATATATATTCCACCTCAAAAAGTTCCATTAAAAATTGAGATATATATATCTATATCTTGATTTATTTTAAATTTTTTGAATTTTAGGTTCTTGGAGATTTTATTTTGGAGCCTCTCTTAGGAGATGTCCCAAATTCACCTGCAGAAGTATTCAATTTTTCACTGATATATATATATATGTGTGTGTGTGTGTGTGTGTGTGTGTGTGTGTGTTTTTAATTTAGTTATAATTTATAAATTGAAGTTTATTTAAGTTTTATTATAAATTGAGATCTTCATCTTGAGTTATTTTATACTTTTAAAATTTTGAATTTTAGGTTTCTATAGAATATTTCTTTAATCCATGGACTCTAGCGATGGAGATAGGAACATCCACACCATTTCAACCATTTGAACAAGTTGTCTAACTTTTTTTTTAATATTATTGAAAATAAGTTTATATATGTACACGTGCATTTTCATCTGAAAATTTTTAATATATATATATATATATATATATATATATTGTACAGTTTATTGTTGGAGATGTTCCCATGGGGGAACTTGTAGCAAGCGAACAAATGGAGAGGGAACCTCATGAGGTATTGCATGATTTTTATTTTTATTTTACATGAAGTTCTATATATATTCTCACTCATTTTTAAAACATCAAATTTTAATGTTTGTATGTGCATTGTGTACAGGTTTCCCATGCTTTGCAAGATAGCACGCGGATTGAGACTCTAATAGGAAAGACACTACATCCATCTGTATTTGATGGAAATGATTTGTAGATTTGATTTCAAGATTTAGATAGTCTTAAATTTACTTTTTTATATATTATCTAGATGCACTGTCATATATATATAACTTGATACTTGATACTTGTGAGATCTACAATTTTTGGACATATTTTATTACAGTGTTAATATAATTTGTTTTGTTCCAAAAAGTTAAGTTTTGGATGGTTTTAGTAATTTTGGTATGTGAATGTGAAGTAATGTTGTTATATAATTTGTTTGGTTTTTAAAACTTTTAAGTTTTGGATAATTGAACTACTAGTAATGTTGTCATCTATAAATTAATGTTTTGCTTATGAACTACATTTGGCATGTTATGTAATGATGTGATATAATTTGGTTTGTTTTTAAAATTTAAGTTTTAGATGCTTGAAGTACATTTGGCATGTGAAGTAATGTTATGATCTATAATTTTTTGTTAAATTAAAAGTTAAGTTTTGGATGGTTTCAATCTACATTTGGCATGTGATATAATGTTAAATGTTTTTATTGGATAGTTGAACTATAATTGGCATGTCATGTGAAGTAATGTTACATGATATAATCAAAAAGTTTTTAAAACTCAAGTTTTGGATGGTTTCAATCTAAATTTGGCATGTGATATTTAATGTTAAATATTTAATGTTTTTATTGGATAGTCAAGAACTACAATTGGCATGGCATGTGAAGTAATACGTGCATGTGAAGTAATGTTGTGATCTATAATTTTTTGTTAAATTAAAGGTTAATTTTTGGATGGTTTCAATCTACATTTGGCATGTGATATAATGTTAAATGTTTTTATTGGATAGTTAAACTATAATTGGCATGGCATGTGAAGTAATGTTGCACAATATAGAGTCAAAAAGTTTTTAAAACTTATGTTTTAGATGGTTTCAATCTACATTTGGCACATGTGATATAATTTTAAATGTTTGTATTTGATAGTTGAACTACAATTGGATGGAATGTCAAGTAATGTTGTGATATAATAAAAAAAAAATTAAAACTCAAGTTTTGTATGGTTGAAGTACATTAGGCATGTGAAGTAATGTTGTGATATAATCAAAAAGTTTTTAAAACTAAGTTTTGGATACCATTTCAATCTACATTTGGCATGTGATATAATGTTAAATGTTTAATGTTTTTATTGGATATTTGAACTACAATTGGCATGACATGTGAAATAATTTGTTTTGATATAATCAAAAAAAGTTTAAAATTCAAGTTTTGGACATGGTAGAAGTACATTTGGTAAGTTTTTAATATTTTTTTCACTCAAAAAATAATATGTAGTATGTAAATTTTTCATCAAATTATTCACATAGAACATATTCGACCATTGGACAGACAAATTTTGTACTAGATTTTCAATCAGGAATAGAGATATGGGTCAAATCCCACCAAAAGTCGAAGAAGTGCTCCGAGTCTCTTGTCTGAAAGGAATCTTCGTACAAAATTATACAGCGGATGATTTAATTACATCGTGGATACTTTTTACCAAAAAAGCCCACAAGAAAAACTGGGCGTGCATTTAGTTCGTGTATATATCTAGTACATGCAACATTTTTCATCCACGCACATAGAAAAACTACTTTCAGTTAATAGCATTCTAGAACATATGTATTGAGTACGTGAAACATTTTTCATCAATGCACATAGTAAAACTACTTGAATAGTTAATTACATTCTAGAACACACACACACATATATATATATATATATATATATGCAACATTTTTTCGTCAATACATGTATAAAAAAGCTACTTTCAGTTGATACTAGAGTGTGCATGTACCAAAACAATTTGTACATGTGCAAACACTTGCACAAATAACATAACAAGGCAGCTCAATTTTTAATTGAGTACTGGAAGTTCTAAAACATATAATCCAAAGAGAATAAATTGTTGGGCAATTCAATAAAAAAAATACCAATGAAATGCCATCTTCAATAATCCGTTCATGATTGAATTTTGACATTTTCCATTTCTTAATATTCGTTTTTTTCTTTGATTGAACCTCGATCAACTTTATGCGTGCTGCACACACCAAGTGACTATATTGAAAACTTATGAAATTAGGTTCATAGTCTTCAAAGTAAACAAAATTCCCACTTTGATTAGTTTGTCTGAAAAATAAACCTTTCAGTATAATAGATCCTCTTTCATATGGAAATCCGTCATCATTATAGTCTTTTAATAATTACATTTTTCATTCAGTGCAACGCATCAAATAATACTTCACATTTTCATCATTGTCAGTAGGTGCAATTACAACAAAAACATCTCCTGCACAATAAAACAAACTTGACAAAATTATACATATTCAAATTTATTTCTAGATCTTTATCATTAGAAAGAAATTCAAATGTTACCTTCTCTAACAAGATCAGAAACTCGATCACCATTGGATGATATTGTAGTCTCCTCTAATTGCATTTCTTCAAACATTGCAACGGACAGTTTTCCCTTTGTATGTAGCTCTGTATGTTTCCAATCTTTTACATATATTTTTTTTTCACAAACATCATTGGATTTTGTATTGTCTATGCAAACAGGACAAAAACAAGAATATTTTCTTTTATCCAATGCAAACACATTTATGGAAGACTTTGTTTTAATTGAATGCAATTTTCGAGTCCCTTTTATTGTTTCAATGTCATTTCCAATTGATCTATCTACGTCTTCGATCCCAATATGCCAAAAAAACCTTTATATGTAAATTTTAAAGAAGAATGTAAATATGATATCAAAATACAATCAAAGATAATCATTGTGATAAATGTACATTGTTTATTTAATTAGATATCCAATAAAAATTAAATAGAATGTACCTTCACACTTCCCTTGATCGGTTAGTCTCATGGCTTAGAGAAGAAATTCACCATTGAACAACTTCTTTTGCGTCCAAAAGTCGGCTTGCAGAGGGGTTCATTTGATATCTTCGAAGTGATCGTTTTATGCATGCCCCTGCACTGTCATGTTCTCCTTTTCCATGGCCAGTCTCAAAGAAATTCCAACAATGTTTAATGTAGGTTTTCTTACGAAGACAACACAATCAAAAGAATGATCATGCAGATTTGAATTGTCCTGCACATCCATCTGACCATATCCAATGTTCATTGAATGTTATTCCACAATTTTTCAAGGAATCATAAATTTTTCCAAAACAATGTTGTACAAAATATGTATCATGTGTATGATCGTCATTGATATAAAAGTGATATTCTTTAATAATATGTCGATTTTCACTGGTGCTTTCTATATGATCGACGTTTTTTTCAGCATGTCTATATAGAATATGGGCAAGCATGGAGACTTGGTCAGAATGATAGTATTCACTCTGAATTTCTTTTTGTGGAACAAATGTGTAGTTTTCTACAAAATCAATTACTGACAAAATGGTCCCTGGTGAAAAAATTTCACGGGATTTTTTGAATTGCAAGTCTTGCCATCGAGCTCTATGGGAATGCTTGGTGTATTTGTAAATTTCTTCCTCAAACTTTCTTAAAAAGTCTATCACAAAAAATTCTTCTTCTCGTAATTCAATTCTTTTAACAGTATTTACACCTTGAATCGATGTATGGATATATTCATATCTCTTCCATTTCACTTTCATGTTGGACAATGATTGATCATTTATACCAGTACGATATTTGTTTTGAAATTTAGTCAAATTTCCACAATCATCTCATTTTTTACCACCAAAACATTTCTTTTCGTAAAATAGTTCATCGCTTTCTCTTTCACATAGAATTTTAGATATGAAATCATGGATAGTGGAAGGAGGAGGTGAATCCTTCCAAAATGTTCTACCAAAATCAAGGAATGTGTCATTATATAACTCAAATTCCACATGATAATGGCAACAACAAGTGTCGCATACGATGATAGGTTTTACATACCATGGTTTTTGTTGAACAAAAGCACTGATTGAAACATGAATTTCATGATTCTCTTCTTTGAACTTGTTGAAAAACTCTATCTGAGTGGTTTTCAAGAAAAATTTTTCATGTTCTTCGTACTGATTTCATGCTATTCTTATTTGCATCACATGCCTTGCAGTTGGCGAAACATGCGAATTTTTATTCTAATATTCATATATTCTTTTTTAACATTTTCTCCAAGTTTATTTTTGTATGGTTGTGATGCAGGAAAACCCTGCAAAACCCAGAATCTCTCCCATGCTATGCATATAAAAATGCATCTCCAAAATTTAGCTCTAAAATCTCCAATCCTGGAAATTTCACACACCTCAATTGGGGAAACTCTTCAAACATATGGTTCAAAATCACAACCCCAACAATCTACTTTCAATGTGACTGAACCCAAACTTCAAATAGCATTATAAACTCTTATAAAATTCTTATAAAATACTTTAACCATCCACCCACTAGTTTTCAAACTCCGGGCTTTTCAAATTTAAAAGTCCCAACACTTATCATGGCATGAGAATATTTCAATATTACTTGTAACCCATATATCTGCCGCATTATTAATGGATTCAAAACATAATGAAAATCCGCTTCATTCTTATTCGAATTAACATTCGAATTTGCACCTTAACCCCAAGTTGAAGATCCGACCTTCACTTGTGGACTTGGGAATATTTAATTGAATTTTATGTTTCAACCCAATATATATAACAATTATCATGGTTTTATTAAAAGGTTCACGCACCTTTCATTTCATTCCCAGGTAAGAATCGATTCAAATGCCAAAACACTATAATAAACAGTCCACCATTATTTACCAATTCCAAGTAAATACGCCCAGCTCCATTTTTAATTCATATTTGGATGAACTTACCACTGCATATCCACCTCCTCAGACGGCCTCCATGTCCTCGCTTGAACACTAGTTAAATTCCTCAGTCATCTTCCATGGACGCATTATCTTCTGTTCTGCTCTGCGTTAAAGCTTTCCATCGCTTGTCACACATTTACTGATTTATTCACTGGTTCATCGCTACCACAGTAACATTATACACAAGTTCTCCATCGTGCCATTCTGTTTGAACACGTTGACCATGAACAACCAACCGGATTCATCATACAAATTCACCATGGAATTGGAGTGATCTTTGTTTCTCGCCTCAATAAATTCGATCTATTCGATTTCAAAGTTTGATCACTCACTTCAACGTTGACTTATGCAAATGCCTTTGCGCACAGTATTTCACTATGGCAACTTGTATAAACTCTGATTTTTATTTAGAAGCTGAATACCAACAAAACGACATTCCTCCACACGATTTGCAACAGCGCTTCTCTGAGTCCTTGAGATTCAAGCCAACATTTGTGTAGCTCCTTCTCACTGTATCGAACCAAGCTTCTCACACCTTCTTCTTTCCTGTTCGTTTCCGATCCATACAGTTGCCATTTATTTGTTTTGTGATGTTGTTCGTTGTCTGTCCACTTCGTGTTCTCATACAGGCTTTATAACCTGTCAACACACAGCTCGAATTCTTCAAGAATTCAATTACAACCAAGATTCAACCTGAAAGAAATTCTAATGCGCCTTGCTTTGGGGTTCTCTACTTTTATTCAAGCCTCTATTTCAACAGGCCCTATTCAAAGTTCCCCCTCTTGTTACGACGGACAGGGATCTTATCTCTGTGGATTTTTACTTATCAATTAAACCTTCTATTGTGTCATTCCAATGTATCAAATGCCAAGTTAAAGATCCACTTCCTCTCTTGTATAATCAATATTTACAGTGACTGAGACATCACTATTCATATGTCTTCACAATATGTTTGCAACTCTTTATTATTCTGTCGTCAATCATAATTGTAACCTACTCAACATCTCCATCAATATTTCCAATAGTATGCAGAACTATTAATTCACCCATTTATTGTAGAGTTTTAATCAACATCTACTCATAAATCAGAATCGAATTATGTCATATAAATAAATGAACTTACTTATAGAAATATTTTCTCCTAGCCCGATTTTCAAATCATTGGCCCTTTACAAAAGCCCGTAGGCTTACAAACTTGGCTGTCCAAACCTTAGCTCTCAATCACTCTATTATTCCTGATCTGTTTTGCCTTTGAGGCATATTAATTTATACAATTTTAATTGAACCAATTAAGGTTCAAATCCCCTTAATCACTCAACAAGCCCTCAAATATCTCAACAAAATCCTAAAATCACTCTTGAATCCATAAGGATCCTCTCTCACCCAAAATTAATGAAACTAATTTCTAAATTAATATTTAGAAAAATCTCTCATCCCTTTACATCCTCAACTGACCAAATTCTCTCATATTTTCAAACATTTGAGAATTATTTACAATATTTAATTAAAAATACATAAAACCCACTCAAATCATTCATAAAAATCTATCTCTTTTAAAAACTTAAAAACCCCTAAGTTTTTACAAAGAATTTCTCTTTGCCTAATGCTCCTGCATTAGGTTGCCTACAAATAGCTCTCCAACAAGAAAGTTCATCATTTACATCTATTTGCAAACTGAAATTTCCAATGTTTGTGCAAAGTTTTTCACGAGGTTCCTAATGCTCGTGCCATAGATTTTACCAAGCAATTCTCTTTAGTACTTGATGAAACCACTGCCATATGTATTGCTCTACGTACAACTAAAACATTTTTCTGTCTAGATCTTTTAATTGAATTTATAGCAGTATTTATATTTTTTATTACATTTTCCTTCATTTTTTTATCTTTGGTTGATTTTCGAATACCCAATAAAGTCGTAGGTTCTTTTAATTTCCTTAATGACAGGATACCTTTCAACATTTGGGCTTGAACTATCACATTTTCCTTTATGAAATACTTCTCAAAAATGTGGTTAAAACGATATCTTATATAATGGTCAACTTTTTTATCTCCATATGTGTGAGTGTCAACATTTTCTAACATCTCGTCATCGACATTGATTTCATCTGTACATATTCGAATGAATAGTACATAATAAGTTTACATATTCAATAAATAAATAAATTAATAAATATATTTATAATTTCAATAATACATGCATGTGTTCAACACACACACACACACACACACACACACATACATACATACATACATATATATGTGTGTGTGTGTTTGTGTGTGTGTGTGTGTGTACATACATACATACATATATATATATATATATATATATACCTTGTGATTCAATTTCTTCACTTGAATTTCTTTCATCATTTTCAACATCTTCAATCATTGGTTCATATCTCTTTCACTTTCTCTTTCAAAATTTTGTATCTCATCATCAATGTTTTGAAGAATATCTCTCTCTATTTACATTGAAAAATATTTTTCAAATTAGTTCATCAAATAAAAATTAAGCTTCACATTTTACACTAGGAAAATTTTAAATATATCAAAATCATAATATTTATATTTACATACCTGTTTCAACTTCTAGTTGAGGTTGATTTTCCCGTTCAATATTTGAGAGTGCTTCTATCTTTCTTTTGCGAGATTGTCTCATCTCTTCTCTACGTTCCTCAGGGTCTCTTTTTCGTTCATATTTTCTCGTACAATTTCTTCAATTTCCTATGATAATAGAGTATGAAGTTCAAAAAAATTTCTTCAAAAATTTAGACAAAAACTCAATTAAAAAAAACATCACAAAAGATTTAATTTTAAAAAAACTCATTTTAAATTTTTTGCAAAAAATACATACTCCAATCCAAAACACTTACTTTAAAAAATTAAATAAAAAAATATCTTATAAAAATGAAACGAAGTTCAAAATATTTCCTTCCAAGTCCTACAAAAAAAATTCATTTAAAAAGTTACACAAAAACTCATTTTAAAAAATCATTATAAAATATTTACTTCAACCCAAAACCAAAAAATGTCCTTTCGAAATTAAGTCCAAATTCATACTTTAAAACAAATTAAGCCCAAAAAACTGTATCACATACCTTCAAGAAATGTCTTTTGAATGTACCTCCAAGAAATTTTGAATGTACCTCCAAGAAAATTCTTTAAACCCAAAAAAATTCCTTGCAAAATCAGATCAAATGTATGAAAATAATGTGTCTCAAAGAAAAGTCCTTTGAATGTACCTCCAAGAAAAGTCCTTAAACCCAAAACAATTCTTTGCAAAATCAGATCAAGACTTTTGTAAAATGATTACAAGTGAACGGTGTCTCTCTCAGAGACCACATTTCTTCAACAAGAATATGATCATAACAACAACAAAGATGAAACATCAATGCATGAGCACATGCTAATGCAAATCAGATCCAACACTTGCAAGCCTTTCAGATGCCATTATCTCCATTACATCCATGCTTCTTCAATCAATAAAACATTCACCTCATTTCCTTTCATATTTTCCATTCACATGCATTCTTCATTCATGTTCACTGTCCCTTCCCATTCATTTACTTCCATCCACCCCTAACTCATGAATAAAAGAAATTAACCCACTTACATGCTGATTAAATTTTTCCTTTTCATGTTCATTTTCCTTTCCCAAATAATCATGCTTCAAAGAAAATTATGTATCTATACTCCTTTTTGAGTTTTTAAAATCTTTTCAAAAATTACCCTGAGGCTTGCATGCCTTAATGGCAAGTTCTCTTACCGACAAACAATGGTAATACATTAATGTCCCTTGTTTGAAGGATCTTCTAGGTGAATCGACATAAGAAAATTTATTCGTACCTAGCAAGATGTGTTTAGGAATCTTGACTCTCATTTTCATTAATGGTGAGAGGTCTCGTGTTGATTAGTAGCATACATTAATGGCCACTAATTCAACAATTTCTTACTATGTTCGACATCAACAAATTAATTCACATAGATAAGGATTCTGCCAATGTGTGATAATGACATGAAGACTATCAAATCCATCATTATTCAAAATTTGTATTAGATGTAAAAGATTCAACAAATTCAGTAGCATCAATAAAAGACTCACTTTCACAACTTCATCCATTATTTTCATAATTAATTGAAGAAACATCAAATCAGGTTTTTGCAGCAGCTACATATGCACAGCTTATCGATTTCATAAGTAAGTGAAGGTATGTTCTTTTCTAACTTTTTATCATGAAATTCCTTAAAATGATAAAGTTATAATTTTTTGGAAACACACTCCACAATATTCCTTTTCTCACTTCATAAAATTGCAAAAACCATTAGTTTAGGGGAAGGGATATCACTCTATATATTAAGATCTTATGCCACATCACTTTCATATAACCAACATACAACTACTATTGCCTTAATATTCAAAAATATTATATGTTTTGCAAATCATCAAATTAATGAGATTATGGCTAATTGAAAAGATAAATTCTCAATGTTTTCAAGATACTTGGATGCAACAAAGAATAAACAAAGTATTGTTACAAAAAAACCAATAATCATTAATTTTTGCTGTCACACAAGAACCAACCATAAAAAATCAATTTTGTTTTTCACACAAGAACCAACCATAAAAATGAATGTTGCAATCCAATGTATTTCAAAGAAAACTTTGCAAAAATAATGAAGTTATCAAATGCTATGATAATGAAACGTTAAATAAGAATTAATACAAGCCAAAGCTCATTCAAAAGCAAGACAATTCAAAGATCAAATAAATCAATGTATTAATTTGCAAGAGGAAATGCAACAAATTCAGTTGGGGGGTATGTTGGGTATCAGAAATGTCCTTAAAAAAACATCCAATTTGACCATCATGTCCATTATATCACCTCCATTTCACTACCATGTCACTACATTCATCTCACTTTCATCATCATTTGGGTTACCCTTGTGTTTTCCAAACATTACTAGTTTCTAGTGTTTTTAAGTGAATTTGTGTTAAAAAGTTAGGAAATAATATGCATATGCTTATACCTTAAAAGTTGAAAGAGTTTTTTGAAATGTGTAGGTTCATTAGAAGCTTCCAAGGCCCTCTTATGTGGCTCCCAAAGATCAAATTCGAAATTATCTTCATGATATGAAGGAAATTTGAAGAAGGGATATGTGGCCTATGGTTATCAAATTAGTTGAGAATATTATGGATCAAAGGAGAGGAAGAAGGATCCTCATTAATGAGGAGGCTTCTTAAGAGTTTGTATAAATAGGAGATCTCTCTCCTTTATTTGCACTAAACTTGTGTTACATTAACTTGTCATCTTATTATTTTGTACTTTGTAATTTTGGAGAACTTGAATAAAGCTTTGAGGTTCTAAGCATGGAGGGAGATGTGAAGTAGGAGATATCATGAAGCATATTAGAATGTAATATAGAGTAGGCTTTATTTTGCAATTTTGTTTTGATGTTAGTTTTTATTTCACTCAAGTATGTCACTTCATTTTAATTGATATGTTGTTTTCATTTCATTGTAAGTTTGATAATTTATATTTTCCATTCTTGCAAGTTTAATTCATGCAAGTGTGTTCGACTAGTCAATTGTTGATTTACTTTTCATGTAAAAGTGTGTGTTTTTTTTTTAATTCATGGACTATGCTAGATTAGACTTGATTTACGCATGTGTGAATTCATGAAGAATGCTAGATTAGATTTGATTTATGCATGTGTGTAAGATTAGTTTTCAATTTTGCAAGCATAGATTAGACTTTCAATTACGCAAGTAGAATAGATTAGGATAGATTTGATTTATGCATATTTGATTATATTAGTTTTGAATTTTTCAAGTATATTAAAATTCAACTATGCAAGTAGATTAAATTTTAATTCCTTAATGTAGAATAGATTTTCAAGTTAATATAGGAATTATGTGATTATGTTAGTTTTTAGTTTTCATAAACTGATCCCTAGCATATATTGTGCACATATATCTCACAAGTCGTACGGATCCCTTATTGATAATTTATGTTAGTAATCTAATTCAAATTAGTTTACTCAACACCAGCTCTGGTCGAATTCTGGGTGAATTTGTGGGGTCGTTAAAAAGACTCCTACGGTCAAAATTCGAGAAATTAAAAAAAGTCCTTTTATGGTTATATAACAAAAAAAAATATACTAAATAAAGGTGAGCCATGACCCCCACCCTTATCCCCATCCGCATATATTTATATAACAATTAAAATTTTAAAAATGGTGGGGTCGGCGGCCATGACCCCGTCACCCCAACCACCCACCACCACATATGTTATATATATAAAATTGTAATAACATTACCACCGTAGGCGGAACAGTGCTGGAGGGGGTTGAACCCACCCGACCCACATGGGAGGCCCCCGAGGGGGTGGCACCACAAAACAAAACAAAAATTTAAATTTGTATAATGTATGTCTCAAACACGGAGGGGCTGGATTTGATCCCCTGACCCCTCCTTCGCCATTTTTGAGTTTTACCACTGCATCGTTGGTGCATTTATTGTAAAGTCCACACAAGATTTGTTATTTAAAATTGATCATTCTCATAGTGTGCCCAATGAAGCCAGGCAGATCTGGGCACGTAGTTTGAGGCAGAGGAGGCAGAATGGTGGCACGCAGTTCAAGATAGATAATATTCCCTTGATGCCCAAAGATCCTTTGAGAGGTAAAATTTCTTTTTGTCAGAATGCATTCAAGTTTACAGTCATTTTTCTCAGATTTTCATAGGGAATGCAATGGCGAGGTCAGATTCACCTATTGAGTAGCGGTTTTTCAGATTCCATATGGAGGAGAATCTTTAGGAATCTTGAGGGAATCTTTCAGATTCCTTTGAGACCGAAAATTTCTAGTGTCATAATGAGGTCAACCTTATACTCATTCTTCTCAGAATTTCACAAGGATCTCAATGGTGAGATCAGATTCCTGTTTTGAGTCGCAAATTTTCAGATTCCTTATGGAGTAGCATCTTTGAGGAATCTAAGGGGAATCTAAAAGATTCCTTACAACCCAGATTTCGACAATGTCAAAATTCAACAAATTGATGGTCGATTCTACACCTCTCAGCGACACGAGTCCAATAGTGTAGTCATATTTTTCATCTAAGCCTTATATTTTTTGTCCATTTTCTAGCATGGGATGAAGGTGTCAAATTTGAGCATGTGGATAGTCGATTTCTTGCCATTCGGCACCATGTTTGCGATGGTGCTTTCAGATCCAGTGATTGAGCAACCTATTCTTCAGCCAGCAGTAGATTTGAGGTATATGAATTTTTGTTTCCATGTACTTCATTGATTATTTTTGTAGGATGCTTTTATGTCATGTCGATTCCTGCTTGATGTATGATGCAGATTCTTCATGTTTATTTGTTGTTGTTGATTCCTACTGATGTAAGATGCGAAATATTTATGTGTATTGATGTGGTATGTATTTATTGTGATTTATGTTGTGAGATCCCTTTGTTGCCTTGATGGCCAGATACTCTTTGTCACCATGTGTGATTTTTTCATGCTGATAGGAGGCATGTATGAGTGACAGTTCCCTACAGCGGAACGTCTCATGGAGAGGCTTCGCCGCTGATGTTGAGGGCTCTTTTCCATGTATGACAAGTCACCAACATCCATGTACATCATCACATTTCCCAACACCAAATGAAGCGACCAACACCATCAAGGCATCAAGGCCTGGAGACGAACTCCATTATTAAATGGCTTGCATTTTTGTTGTGTTATTGTTGACATGATTTCCTCTTGATTATATATGCATGCGTTAATTAATTCTTGTGATAAATTGTAATTATAACACATTAATCGAAGTAAAAGGTCTTGGTTAAAAGGGTATCAAAAATTTACCCAGATCATGGACAAATCACAGATCAGGGGCTTTAAAAGTTATGGGATCTTTACGATCAAATGTGATCCCTGATATTTCAAAGGTGGAACAACCTTCACAAAGGAAGCTCAGAAGGCCCAACCATTCACATAGACTCAGTATAGTATCGAGCCACCCAAGAGAAATATAAATCAACATCGTAGAAGAGACGAAAAGACATCGCGGAGCAAAGACAATAGAATTATCAAGCCACTATGCAGGAGAGCGAATATAATTATCAACATAGAGAAATATGTATCAACACCACATATTTTATATGCGAGCCACCGTAGAGTCTATATGCCAGCCACCTAAGAGAAAATATGCTTATAATATGCTTAGTATGTGTCGTTATTAACGCTGCAATTCGAATAGATTGATTCTAAAAAACAAATATAAAATTATATGTTAAAGACAAAAAAAACATAATAATATATATTAGAACATATAAATATATAAAAAAACATGGAAAAATACACAAATATAAATATATATATATGAAAACGACAAAATACAAATCAAACATAAAAAAGTACCAAAAAAATTTAATAAAAATCAAATATAAAAAATAAAAATAAAAACAAATATAAAATTATATATGAAAAATAAAAATAAAAAGACATTAAAAATGTACCAAAAAAATAAAATTAACTTTAAAAAAAAAACTAATCTAAACTAAAAAGTTAAAAAAACTATAAAAAATAAAAAAAAATGCAAAAATATATTTCAAAACAAGAAAAATTAAAAAAATAAAAACAAAAATATATAAAAAAAACAAATAAAAAATTATATATAACAAGACCAAAAAAAAAAATTCACCAAAAA
The DNA here is from genome assembly GCA_034641835.2 of Pinus albicaulis. Classification (NCBI taxonomy): domain Eukaryota; kingdom Viridiplantae; phylum Streptophyta; class Pinopsida; order Pinales; family Pinaceae; genus Pinus; species Pinus albicaulis. Next base: position 55,562,704 of record CM076579.1, on the reverse strand, counting down.
AAAAAATTAACTTTAAAAATAAAAATAAAAAAATAAAAAAATAAACTAAAAAGCTAAAAAAAATATAAAAATATATAAAAATGAAAATAAAAAAAAAAACATTTCAAAACAAGCATAATTAAAAAAAAAATGAAGATAAAAAAAAGCAAAAAACAAAAAATAGAAACATTTTTAAATAATTTAAAAAAACTTTAAAATTAAATAAAAAACATAAACCAATAAAAAATATTATAATAAAATAAAAAAACATAAAAAATAAAATAAAAATCAAATTAAAAAAAATAAGCATAGTTAAAAAAACATCAAAAATAGTTAAAAAAGAATTAAAAACAAAACAGAAATTAAAAATAAAAATAAAAAAATTAAAGATTGATATAACCTAATTAAAAAAAAATTAAAAACCAATATGAAAATTAAAATTAAAAAAAAATTAAAAAGATTTACCCCATCTAGCCAAGTGGCTAAGAGGCCCTGGGCTGGCAGGTCGATTCTCAAAATCGGCTTTCCAGCCCAAGGCCGCTCTGTGATTGGGCTGGGCGGCCATGGGAGTCATGCACGTAGCTCCCATGGCCGCCCAACCCAACGGTTGAGCGGCCAAGGGAAATAGGAGATTGTGGCCAGTCGAGCGACAATGGTCGACTGGCTGACCCTGTGGGTTGGCCAGACAACCATGGCCACTCAAGCGTCGGGCTGGGCAGTCGTGGGAGCTATGTGCGTGACTCCCACGACCGCCCAACCCAACGGTTGAGCGACTGATTGACTGGGCAGGGGAAAATTTTTTCAAAATTTTTTAATTTTAATTTTAATAATGGTTTTCTAAATTTATTATTATTATTATTATGATATATCAATTTTTAATTTTTTTTAATTTTTATGTTTTTTAATTTTTTATTTTTTGTAAACTATTTTTTATTTTGTGTTGTACCTATGCTTACTTTTTTTAATTTAATTGTTTTTTTTATTATGTTTTTTAATTTTATCATAATATTTTTATTTTTTTATGTTTTTTATTGGATTTTAATTATTTTTTTTAAAGATTTATCGTTTTTTTTATTAAATTATTTTAAAATGCTTCTATTTTTTTTTCTTTTGTTTTTCCTCTATTTTTTTTTAATTATGCTTGTTTTGAAAAGTTTTTTTTCATTTTTATTTATATTTTATATTTTTTAACTTTTTAGTATTTTTTTAATAACTTAATTTTATTTTTTTGGTAATTTTTTATGGTTTTTTTGTGTAATATTAATAAGTAAATAAAGTTCAAGGGGTCTTGGATATATGGTGATTAGGTGGGTTGTTAAAGCACTTCTTGATGTGAAGTCATTGGTTCAATTCCTTGCGCCCGATCGGGGTGATGTATTTGGATATGTTTATGAAGGTGTAGTCCTACTAAACTTACAAAAAAAAATGTAAAAAAAAATATTTATTAAAAATAAAAATAATAAAAATAAAAACACGATACATACATCTATATATATATATATATATATATATATATATATATATATATATATATATATATATATATATAGAGAGAGAGAGAGAGAGAGAGAGAGAGAGAGAGAGAGAGAGAGAGAGAGAGAGAAAATTAAAAATAATGATGATGACGGTTACCGTCTGTTAAGACCAATGTGGTCTATCAGACCTTAAGAGAGGAGAAAGAATCTAAGTTTGATTCTCAAAATCTTGTTTCTATGGCCAAAGAGAAGGGAAATAAGTGCTCCAAGATTGCTATAGGTGGGTTGGCTTAATAGGTCAAGAAGATTGGAAGTGTGGTAGATGGTAGGGAATTGAGAGCGAATGTGAGTAAGAGTCGGGCAGTCTAAAAGGAAGTGCTTTTCATCTTCCACCTGCTTAGAATCACAAATCTGACAAATTCTATCGTTCCAAGGAGTCTTGGGAATAGACCACTGCCCGGTCTCACTTCGAAGCTCATGGGAATTAGTTCTTATCTTAGAGATGTTCATATTTTTCTTATTGTTGGAAAACACAGAGAGATAATTCTGATTAAAAAGGGTGGGGTTGATCACTTCCTTATAGTATCTTAGCTTCTTTTTACCTTCCAGCTCCTGATCCTCCCACAGCTTGTCCTTAAAATTGGAGGTAATAGTATTTTTGATATTATCTTTGCTTCCCATGTTGAGCTCCTCCTTAATTCCCCAATGGTTGAGCCAGGACTGGGCATCCTTATGCCACCCGCGCTTGAGGCGAAGGTGAGGATTTTGACTAAAATTAGAAGCAATTTTAGGGAGCCTTTTTTATTCCATGTTGTCAAGCTTCTTCTAATACATCAGATATCTAAACATAGTCGTACTTTCAATGGGGGACAAACCAGATTCGATCAAGAGGATAGGATAGGGAGTATTTCCCCTGATCTTAAGGTTGTAGGTTATGAATTTATTTTGAATCATCTCAATCTTCCTCCATGACTCTCTGGATATACTGCAACCCCAAACTTCACATTCGTATAAGACAACAGGGGTGACAAGGGTCTCAAAGAGGAACCTCTTTTTACTCCAAATGTAAAGATCAACCGACTTACAATTGTTTTCAAGCTCATAATAAACTTTCCAACCCCCAATAATCCTTTTCTCGATGCTATAATTCCATTTGATATAATGAGGGAAGTCAATGCCCAAATACTTATAAGAAGAAACCTGCTCTAAGCACTGGTTGTTATACACGAAACTACCATGGGTGATATTTTTGGTTTTAATGATCATGACTTTAGTCTTGTCGGTGTTAACTGTCATACCCATCTTGGAACAGTAGTCATGAAGAACATGGAGTTGTTTTTCATGGTCATCGTGACTTTTTTAAAGAAGAATGATATCATCAGCATAGAGGAGAAGAGTAATGAGAACACTAGCAAGCTTGGTGCCCTTGCACCCCGCAGATTCCAGAGACTCCTCTAGCTGTATATGCCAAAAAGGGTAGGGGATAGGGGACACCCTTGCTTAACTCCAATATTGCAATTAATGTTTTTAGTCCCACCCTCGTTGGTCTTAAGCTTGGCAGTGACAGTCTCATAGAGATGGATCACAACAATCCTCAACTCAGGAGGGACCATGATCTCTTTAAGTCTCTCCCAAAGCTTATCTCAAGGAACAATGTCGAAATATTTTCTAAAGTCCACAAAGAAACAAAAGAGATCGGCTTTACTATTGCGACATTCCTTTGCAATGATTATAAGAGTGACCAGATGGTCAATAGTTGAGTGATGTCTCCTAAAACCAGCTTGCCCTTTATCTCTTTTTCCCCGGCTTTCAATCCAAAGGCTAAGTTTATTCCCCAAAATGAGCCCATAAAGCTTGGCCAAGATATGGATAACCATAATGGTCTTGTAGTTAGATGGAACACTCTTGTCCCCATTTTTAAATTAGGCACAATAAGGCTTTGCGTACAAAGCCGAGGGAATCCATGTGTTATAGCCAAATTGAGAAGCTTGTGGGGATATGGAATGAGGACAAATCCTCCCATTTTAAGGATCTCAGCTCGGTATCCTTCAATATCTTTAGCTTTCCCATTAGAGAGCTTATTAATACCAAATTCAATGTCATCAAGAGAGAATACATCCTCCTTAATTGGAGTGATTAAGGTGGTGCCCATAGTGTCCGGAGAGTCATACAACTTCTTAAGGCAGCTGTCACAATTTTCTAATGGTATAGAATGGTTATCTTTGGTTTTACTGACAAGAACATTCTGCCAAAAAAATTTGGACGTGACTTTAGAAAGGTGGAGAAGATAATCCTATTTTTTATTAATATATGATCTTTTATTCCTCTTGATGATATTTTTGTATATCTTGGTATTCTGCAGGTTAATAATTTCATTAGGAGCGTCTTTGATCACTTTCTTGGCAATTTTGCAATCTTTGTCATACCATGGCTTGGAAGTTATATTACACTGCTTAAACGAAATCTCATTATAAAACTTGTTAATGGTGTTAGAAAGGATACTAGTAAAATGGTAATAAATTTGATCAATGTTATTATTATAATTCATGTGGCCTAAATCCCTCTCTAAATCCCTTACGAAGAGGTCAGTTTTACTTCTATCGAAGTGAATGCGTCTTTTTCTTTCAATGGTCTCCTGCATGTGGGTGGTATGCATAGCAAAATTGAGGGATCGAGACAGAGGTCTGTGGTCAGAGTCAGGCTCGAATCCATTAAGAAGCTCAAAGTTTGTAATATGGTTGAGGATGAGGGTGTTAGAAATTTCATAATCCACAACACTGCTACCCATTGCATGAAAACATGTCATCTAATCGAAGAGGGGCCACTTGTTAATACCATTACAAATAATTAGGTCATGAGAACTGAAAATTTTGAGGAGCTCGGTGTAGAATAAGTTCTCGATAATGTCTTTGGATTTTCTCTTGAATTTATTAGTTAAGTTACTATCTTCATCCAGCCACAACGGGTCGGGGTTAGAGTTGTTGCTTAATGTAATGCTTGGTTAGTAGCAGTTCTAGCATTAAAGTCTCCCAGTAAAAGGATATTACCATCATTTCTTAGGTTGAAGATGTCTTTTTATAAATAATTGAAAGGACAATTCTTATCCAAGTTGTTCTTCTTATAGGTGTAGAGTTGATAGGAGCAAAATAGCATATTGCAAGAAAGATCCTATTGGTGGTGGAATTAGAGATTTCGATCCAAATGTATTGATTGAAGGGGTCGATTTTATGAAGTAAGATGCGAGAGGAAAAAGTGTTCCTTTTATAACATTCTATACCACCAAAATCCCTCCAAGAGGATTTCTTATTCCAACCAGACCAAAGGGTGAAACCGTCGAGGTGAGGGACCCTAGATTCATCATGCTCCCATGTTTCAACTAAGAGAATAAGGTCAATATCACTCGGGATCCAACTTAACATAGGACCTTTACACCATGGAAAGCCACGGTAGTTCCATAAGAGGATCCAGAGTGATGCAAATCCCTATTTATCACTCGTTCTTGAGACTCTATCTCTAATAATAGCTTTCCTATTCCTAATGATTTCCCATTTCCCAACCTTTCTTGCATCCTAGAAGTTTTGGACTTCTTTCCTAAGTTCAGCTTGGTATTCTGGAATGGGATCTTCATTTATAAATATTCTTGTTCCTTTTATGCTTGGGGATCTCCTTAGTATATCCAGTTTATGTTCATGACAATTGACCTTGACATGGATGAGTCTGTGTTTATGCTCAAGTATCTTTTCGACCCTTATTGCTTCCATAAGATATTTTGTTTCAATTTGAGATTTTGTTTTTAATTTGTCTTTAACCATTTATAATGTGTTTTCATTGTTTTGTTCTTCTATACCCACAACTATAAGATTTAAGGCTCGTTTGTGGCACTCATGGTCGAGAAAAATTAATTTATTAATTTCCTCTTTGATGGGTTTAATATCTAAGTTATTTTCTGTGTTATTTAGAGGTGAGTTATTGTGTAGTTGTTATTTATTTTTAATCTCGGATTTCAAGGTGTCATTTTCTTCGACCATTGTTTGTTTACTATGTTTTATTTCTTGAATTTTACCTTTCATTTCTTGGTGTTCAATTTTGAATGTGGTTATTTTATTTTCTAATGATTTGTGGTTGTTATCAAGAATTGTCATTAGTTCTAGTTTAAAATGATTTTCTCTTTCTTCTCTTCATATTTCTAAAGACTCATTGTACTCATAGAGACTATATAATGTTATTTTACATAGTCTACCTTTTCCAGAGGGGGGTTTAGAAATATGAGGGGAAGTATTCATAGTGTAATAAAACACAACTTAACAGGAGGAGGGTAAGTTAAAACATGTGCACCTATAAATCATAACCAATGTGAGGCTATCCCCAAACCTTGGAGGCTGAGTCTTTGGCAGATATAGATCTTGCTCCTGCTATCCCAAAATTGAAGTTTAGAAGAACTTGTTGTTGTCTCAGAAAGGTAGGGTTTGCACCGATGGAAACAATAGAAGGCTCCTGCTCTCAGACTAGTCCAGGTGGCTCCTACTCTTGGACTGATCCAAGGAAGAGAATTGACAAGAACACTTCACCATCATCCCATGGAAGTGCATGTTGTAGCGAAAGATCCGAGGAAAGCTCTCATCACCATGATCACACCAGAGACCACCAGGAAAGGTATAATAAGTCTCGATATTCTAAGCCACGAGATTGATGGTATAGCTAGAGACACACAGAGGGAAAAAAGGGCTTATGAAAGATCAAAAATAAAAGTGACAGAAACATGGCAAACTTAGTTTTAGGTTGAAGATCTCGTTGTCCTAATCGCAACAGTGTGAATGGTTCATCAAACAGAGTTCGTATGAAAAAGTTAGAGCCGGTAAAAGTTCTAAGGTTGACGAGATGATGTGGCAGGTTAAGGAGGACGCAATTTTGTAGAAATTCGGCCTTCGGATTCCGACTAGCTTTGGTCAGCTATTGGAAGAATTTGTGGGGTCATTAAAAAGACTCCTACGGTAAAAATTCGAGAAATTTAACAAAAAATATATATATTAAATAAGGGTGGGTCGTGACCCATGCCCTTACCCCCATCTGCATATATTTATAACAATTAAAATTTTAAAAATGGTGGGGTTAATGGCCATGACCCCTCCGCCCCAACCACTCACCACCACATATATTATATATATAACATTGTTACAAAGTTACCACCATAGGCAGAACGGTGTCAGTGGGGTTCAAACCCACCCAACCCATGTGGCCGGCGCCCGAGCGGGTGACACCACAAAATAAATTAATTAATTAATTAAATTTTTATACTGTATTTCTCAAAAACGGAGGGGCATGATTCAATCCCCTGACGCCTCCTCCGCCATTTTTCAGTTTTACCACTACACCGTTGGTGCATTTGTTGTAAACTCTGCCCAAGATTTGTTATTTAAAACTGATAATTCTCACAGTGCACCAAACGAAGGAAGGCAAACCCAGGCACACAATTCGAGGTAGAGGAAGCAGAATGGTGGCACACGATTCGAGACAGAGAATATTCCCTTGATGCCCAAAGATCTTATGGGAGGTAAAATTTCTTTTTGTCAGAATGCATTCAAGTTTACAGTCATTTTTCTCAAATTTTCACAGGGAACACAATGGCGAGGTCAGATTCACCTTTTGAGTGGCGGTTTTGTAGATTCCCTATGTAGGAGAATCTTCAGGAATCTTGAGGGATTCTTTTAGATTCCTTGGAGGCCGAAATTCGTCGGTGTCAGAATGACGTCAACTTTATACTCATTCTTCTTAGAATTTTGCAAGGATCTCAATGGTGAGATCAAAGTCTTGTTTTGAGTGGCCTATTTTTAGATTCCCTGTGGAGCAACATCTTTGAGGAATCTAAGGGGAATCTAAAAGATTCCTTACGGCCCAAATTTTTACAGTGTCAGAATTCATCAAATTGATAGTCGATTCTACATCTCTCAGCAACACGAGTCCAACGGTGCAGTCATATTTGTCATCCGAGCCTTATATTTTCGGCCATTTTCTAGCATGGGATGAAGGTGTCATATTTTAGCATGTGGACAGTCGATTTCTTTCCATTTGACGTTGTGTTTGCGATGGTGCTTTCAGATCTAACGATTGAGCAACCTATTCTTCAGCCATCAGTAGAGTTGAGGTATATGAAGTGTTGTTTCCATGTGCTTCAATGATTATTTTTGTAGGATGCTTTTAAGTCATGTCGATTCCTCCTTGATGTATGATGTGGATTCTTCATGTTTATTTGTTGTTGTTGATTCCTGCTAATGTAATATGTAGAATCTTTATGTGTATTGATGTGGTTTGTATTTATGGTGATTTATGATGTGAGATCCCTTTCTTACCTTGATGGAGGGATACTCTTTGTCACCATGTGTGAAGTTGTCATGTTGATAGGAGGTCTGTATGAGTGAGAGTTCCCTGCAATGGAACGTCTCATGGAGAGGCTTTGCCACTCATTTTGAGTGCTCTTTTCCTTATATGACAAGTCAACAACGGCCATGTACATCATCACATTTCCCAACACGAAATGAAGCGGTCAACACCATCAAGACACCAAGGCCCAAAGACATAGTCCACACTGGACGAAATCTGTTATTAAACAACTTGCATTTTTTTTTTTGTGATTGTTGACATGATTTCCTCTTGATTATATCTGCATGTGTTCATTAATGCTTTTGATAAATTGTAATTATAACACATTAACTGAAGTAAAAAGTCTTGGTTAAAAGGGTATCATAAATTTACCCAGATCAAGTGGTATCAGAGTGGTCTTCTTGCTAATGTGGAATGCAAGCGTGAACCATTGAATGGACAGCAATGGAGGATGGCAAAGACATGTACAAGATCATGCTCAGGGTGTCTGAGAAAGCAAACATGTTGTATGAAACTTATGAGAAACAAGCAGTAGATAACGTTGAGTTGAAAATGCTTCTACAAGAGGAGAAGGAGGAAAAACATCAACTACAGCTTCAATTGCAAGCCACGACATAAGCATTGGAAGAAATGAAGTGCAACGACCAAAGCATTCAAGAATAGCATGATGCGTTGAAAACACTCTTACAGGAAGAGAAGGAAGAGACTCCAGTGATTGCAGCTTTAGTTAAAAGCCATGACAGAGGCATTGGAAGAATTGAAGCGCAACGGTGGAAGTATTCAAGCATATCATGATGCGTTAAAGACACTTCTACAAGAAGAGAAGGAGGAGAAGCAATGATTAGAGCTTCAGCTACAAGCTGCGATAGAGGCCTTGAAGGAACTAAAGTGCAATGAAGGCTCAGAGAAGCCCTCTTCACCTATTTAAAAATCAACATCTGAGGTAAAGAGTTGTGATCGTTCTTCAGTTTCATCTTCACATCATATTATTTCTGTTGGAAATGTGGAGATCCCCATTACAGGAACCGGCATGAGAGTCCTTACCAGGATGGGGTACAGAGGAGGATAACTTGGCATTCATGGCCAAGGCATAACTTAGCCATTGGAGGTTGTGCATATACCTCGCTATGTAGGTTTGGGATAGACTGAAGGGGAATGTTCAAATGTGTATGAATCCTCCACATCATTATGGAAACTGTCGAGGAGAGAGAATGATGGGAAAACTTACCATCATCTTATGGAAGCACATATTGCAGAGAGAAAGTTGAGGCAAGCTCTCATCGCCATAATGACATTAAAGGCAAACATACATTGTTGAACTCACCAGGGAATACGATTGATGGGAAAACTTCACCATCATCCCATGGAAGTGCATGTTGCAGTGAAAGATATGAGGAAAGCTCTCATCACCATGGTCGCACCAGAGACCACCAGGAAATGTATAATAAGACTCGATATTCACAAGTTAATTTTGATTATAAGCATGTTGCTAATCATGAATGTAAATCATGGCATAAGAAAACTTGTTTTTTTTTTGGTTTACATAACCATGTCATTGCTGAGTGTTGGAAGAGAATGGCAGTGCAAATAAGGATGAGGCGTGAAAAGCCTTCTCCACAACAGGGAAAGAAATTTGTTAAGCAGGTCTAGATAAAGAAGACATTTTTCAGCCATTGCAACAAAAGTGGTCATCAAAGAGCCACGTGTTTGAGGCTCCATCCAGATCAGCACCTTAAGGACGAAGCATCGGTGCATGAACTGGTTGAAACAGATGTTTGACAAGCAAGTGTGCAACAGGGAGATGATCTATTCACTTTGATAAGTGAGAGATGGTTTTTCTAGATGTCGTAGTGTGTCATGGCCATGTTTTTAAATCATATGTTGCATTTTTAACTGTAAAAGTGATGATGTATATTCCATCGCTTGTTAAGAACCCATGATATTTTTGGCCTTGTTTTGTAAATCATGTGATGCATTTCTTTTATGTAAAAGTGATGATGTGTTTTCCATCACTTTGAAATGTGACAATGATATTTCTGACCTTGTAATGATATATGGGGCGTGATTTCCATTTGATGTAAACTTGACCACCAAGTATGTAAACTTGTGGCAAGTATGGAAATGTTTGGGTCATATTTGGTCAATTTGAGCATGTAATTTGCACTAGATTGTACTACAGGTTTGCAGAAGATGCAGGTGTTGGTTCATCGCTTATGGCTTCGAAGGAAAAAGGTGAGGGAGAAGGAAGGGTGACCTTTCAAGACACTTGTGGTGCAGACATTGCACACAGTAGTTGCTGATTATTGTTGATGCTTTTGGAGGACCAAAAGCTCCTCAATGGGAAGGAATGATCCAGGTGGCTCCAGAGACACACAGGACAAAGAGGGCTTATGAGAGCTCAAAAATCAAAGTGATGGAAACATGGCAAACTTGGTTTTAAGTTGAATATCTCGTCGTCCTGATCGCAACAATGTGAATGGTTCGTCAAACCGAGTTCGTATGTGAAAGTTAAAGCTGGTCAAATTTCTAGGGTTGACTTGATGATGTGGCAGGTTAAGGAGGCAGCAATTTTCAAGTAGAACTTCATCACCGTATTCCAATCAACTGTTGGGTCTCAAAAATGTACTTAAAAAGATATCCACTTTCACCATCATGTCCATTATATCACCTACATTTCACCTCCATTTCACTATCATGTCACTACATTCATATCACTTTCATCATCATTTGGGTTACCCTTGTGTTTTCCAAACATTATTAATCTCTAGTGTTTTTAAGTGAATTTGTGATCAAATGTTAGGAAATAATAGGCATATGCTTATACCTTAAAAGTGGAAAGATTTTTGTGACATGTGTAGGTTCATTGGAAGCTTCAAAAGCCCTCTTATGTGACTCCCAAAGGTCAAATTCGAAATTATCTTGATGATATGAAGGATATTTGAAGGAGGAATATGTGGCCTATGGTTAGAAAATTGGTTGAAAATATTATGGATCAAAGAAGAGGAAGAAGGATCCTCATTAATGAGGAGGTTGCTTAAGAATTTGTATAAATAGGAGATCTCTCTCCTTTATTTGTACAATGGAACTCTTGTTCATGTAACTTGTCATCTTATTATTTTGTACTTTGTAATTTTGGAGAACTTGAATAAATATTTGAGGTTCCAAGCATGAAGGGAGATGTGAAGTAGGAGATATCATGGAGCATATTAGAATGTAATATAGAGTAGGTTTTATTTTGTAATTGTGTTTTGATAGTAGTTTTTATTTCATTCAAGTATGTCATTTCATTTTAATTTTTATGTTGTTTTCATTTCATTGGAAGTTTGATAGTTTATATTTTCCATTCATTCAAATTTAATTCATGCAAGTGTGTTCGACCGGTCGATTGTTGATTTGCTTTTCATGTAAAAATATATATATATTTTTTAATTCATGGACTATGCTAGATTAGACTTGATTTATGCATGTTTGAATTCATGAAAAATGCTAGATTAGATTTTATTTATGCATGCGTGTTAGATTATTTTTCAAATTTTCAAGCATAGATTAGACTTTCAATTACCCAAGTAGAATATATTAGGATAGGTTTGATTAGATTAGTTTTTAATTTTGCAAGTAGATTAAAATTTAATTATGCAAGTAGATTAAATTTTAATTATGCAAGTAGATTAAATTTTAATTTAATGTAGAATAGATTTTAAAGTTAATATATGCAGGTTAGATTAGGTGAGTTTTTAGTTTTCATAAATTGATCCCTAGCATATATTTTTCATGTATGTCTCACAAGTCCTACGAATCTCGGATTGATAATTTATGTTAGTAATCTAATACAAATTATTTTACTCAACATTTTGGCGTCGTTGCTGGGGAGGCGTACATAGTGATAAGTTTTCAATCTAGAACGTCATTTGTTTTTAATACATGTTTTACCTAAGATACATGTGATTTTTAATTTAGAATGTTATTTTATTTTCATTTTATTTTTCATCTTTTTCATTTTACCTAACAATTTCATTTTTTTATGCAATTTCAACTTCATTTTTCAATTAATTTATTTCAGTTTTTTGAGAAATCATTTTTTTATCAAATTAAATTACTTTTTAGACTTTGAAAAAATAAAATTAATTTTAAGAGTTTGACACAAAAAAAAAAACATTTCTTTCAAAATAAAAAAAGAATACAATAAAAATCAACGTTGAAATTCTTTTTTTTTTTAGTTAAAAAAAAAACAAAAAGAAACATTTAAAAAAAATTACAATAAAAAAAACAATAATAAAAACAAAATCTAAAAATAACAAAAAAATTAAATTAAATACACAAAAAAAACAAAAGGGAACTAAAAAGTAAAAGTAAAACAAAACAAGGCGAAAATTTGGCTATTTTGGGCAAATATACTAATTTGAATCAGAATAAAAATACCTATCCATAAAAAAATGTGAACGATGAACAAAACAATAAAGTAAAATGAAGGGATTATTGTCAAATGTGATTGAATTACAAATTGCCTCAAGCCCAATTAAATCTGCAATCAAACATGGTAAGTCAATAGGTGAATTCGTTTAGATTCCATTTGCAAAAGTCAAGTTCATATTAAATAAAAATCTCAATGCATGGCTTGAATTATTTCAAGCCGCAATGAAATTAATGAAAGTTTATTTTGTTAGTCACAATTTTGAGTTTAATGCCACATGGAGATTTCATTTATATTGCTAGGCAGAAATCCAATAGCCGAACCAGAAGATCCACATAAATTGATTTTATTGCCACAACATTGCTAGAAAAACGTAGTAGTTTTGAAACGTCATTTTGAAATAAATTTTGTGGCAAAATGGAAGTGAATGTGGAAAAAAAAAGACATGGGTGTTTTTCAAAACGGGGTGAATTAATTAATTGAGAGATGATTTCCAATTTTGCAACCGTTTGAGAGAAATTCATGGTTCTTCAAAGCCTTAATTGTCAGACTCCATGAGGAAAAACAGATTTTTTTAATGAACACTTCAGTTGTGATTTGATTTCCCTGGTCATCAAGAGCTATGGTTGATGAATTAGCTAAGTTGTTGACTGGTGTTTAATAAACAGAATCAAAATAATTGAGGAATAAATACAATAACCAGAACCACTTCCTTCTCATTCGCAAGATTTATGCATAGCAAATTTCTTCACCCAACAATTTCAGGAGTTGCTGGTATTTTTAAAAAGCTATTCCCATTGTCTTGCTGATTGCAAATACATGTTTCCTATTTCAATGGGATTTTCTCTATATTTCACGTGCCTCCTTAAAAGCCAGAACTCGTCAAATCGAATGTAGAGCTGGGTATGATTGCCCCCAGTTCGTTCGATATACATTGTTCGATTTCTACTGTAAGTAGTTTTTGGGTGTTGATTTGCTGTTCAAAATTCAAAATTGAAAATAAAATTTTTGTATCCCTAAGGTGTCAAGCCTTTGATGTTAAAAAACAATAATTTTTTTTTTATTGCATCAATGAAACAAGTAGAGTATTTGATTGTTCTTCTGGAAGAGGTATTACTGAATTTAAAGATCAGACTAGTTACATGCATATTTTTGTATACTTAACTTTATGTACAAGATTTTTAGCTACAGAAACTGTGCAATTCTACAGCTATTGAGCAATTTTGTAGCTGAACATCAACTTGCAGCTGAGAAACCTCGTTGTTTCACTCAAATTTCAAATCAGCCTAACTTTCTCATACGATATTGGATTTCGATGATTCAAGCATTGTTGTAAATATATTGACGAGATCTACATAATGAAAAAGCTATCATCAGAGTTTGAAACAACAAAAAATGAATAAATTGCTGAAAATACACAACAGGTAAATTGAGGCACTAATTTCGGCACAGTTATAAATTCTTTTGGTTTTCCTTCGTGAACTTTTTTTATTAGTACCAATTCTCAATTTTTTGTGTAAATGTCATAACCAAAGAGATTGATCACCTCTCTCTTTTGATAGTCTTACATTACATTGTAGAATAAGTACGAGTATTTTTTCAAGTTCAAGGAGGAAGGATAAATGACTACAAGTGAACGGTGTCTCTCTCAGAGACCACATTTATTCAACAAGAAGATGATGAGAACAACAACAAAGATGAAACATCAATGCATGAGCACATGCTAATGCAGATCAGATCCAACACTTGCAAGCCTTTCAGATGCCATTATCTCCATTACATCCATGCTTCTTCAATCAATAAAACATCCACTTCATTTCCTTTCATATTTTCCATTCACATGCATTCTTCATTCACGTTCACTGTCCCTTCCCATTCATTTACTTCCATCCACCCCTAACTCATGAATAAAATAAATCAACCCACTTACAGATTACATGCCGATTAAATTTTGTTCTCTTTCATAGATTCATTTTCCTTTCCCAAATAATCATAAAGAAAATTGTATATCTATACTCCTTTTTTGAGTTTTTAAAATCTTTTCAAAAATTACCCTGAGGCATGCATGCCTTAATGGTAAGTTCTCTTACCAAAAAACAATGGGAATACATTAATATCCCTTGTTTGAAGGATCTTCCAGGTGAATCGACATCAGCAAATTTATTCGTACCTAGCAATATGTGGTTAGGCATCTTTACTCTCATTTTCATTAATGGTGAGAGGTCTCGTGTTGATTAGTAGCATACATTAATGGCCACTAATTCAACAATTTCTTACTATGTTTGACATCAACAAATTAATTCACATAGACAAGAATTCTGCCAATGTGTGATAATGACATGAAGACTATCAAATCCATCATTATTCAGCATTTGTATTAGATGTAAAAGATTCAACAAATTCAGTAGCATCAATAAAAGACTCACTTTCACAACTTCGTCCATTATTTTCATAACTAATTGAAGAAACATCAAATCAGGTTTTTGCAGCAGCTACATATGCATAGCTTATCAATTTCATAGGTAAGTGAAGCTATGTTCTTTTGTAACTTTTTATCATGCAATTCCTTAAAATGATAAAGTTATAATTTTTGGAAAAACACTCCACAATATTCCTTTTCTCACTTCATAAAATTGCAAAATCCATCAGTTTTGGGGAAGGGATATCAGTCTATATATTAACATCTTATGCCACATCACTTTCATATAACCAACATAAAACTACTATTGCCTTAATATTCAAAAATATTATATGTTTTGCAAATCATCAAATTGATGAGCTTATGGCTAATTGAAAAGATAAATTTTCAATGTTTTCAAGATATTTGGATGCAACAAAGAATAAACAAAGTATTGTTACACAAGAACCAATAATCATTAATTTTTATTGTCACACAAGAACCAACCATAAAAAAACAATTTTGGTTGTCACACAAGAACCAACCATAAAGATGAATGTTACAATCCAATGTATTTCAAAGAAAACTTTGCAAAAATAATGAAGTTATCAAATGCTATGATAATGCAACGTTAAAGCAGAATTAACACAAGCAAAAGCTCATTCAAAAGAAAGACAATTCAAAGATCAAATGAACCAATGTAGAAAGTTGCATGAGGACATGCAACAAATTCAGTTGGGGGGTATGTTGGGTCTCATATATGTCCTTAAAAAAACATCCAATTTCACCATCATGTCCATTATATCACCTCCATTTCACTACCATGTCACTACATTCATCTCACTTTCATCATCATTTGGGTTACCCTTGTGTTTTCCAAACATTACTAATTTCTAGTGTTTTTAAGTGAATTTGTGATCAAAAGTTAGGAAATAATATGCATATGCTTATACCTTAAAAGTGGAAATAGTTTTGTGACATGTGTAGGTTCATTAGAAGCTTCCAAGGCCCTCTTATGTGGCTCCCAAAGATCAAATTCGAAATTATCTTCATGATATGAAGGAAATTTGAAGAAGGGTTATGTGGCCTATGGTTAGCAAACTAGTTTAGAATATTATAGATCAAAGGAGAGGAAGAAGGATCCTCATTATTGAGGAGGTTGCTTAAGAATTTGTATAAATAAGAGATCTCTCTCCTTTATTTGCACTAAACTTGTGTTACGTTAACTTGTCATCTTATTATTTTGTACTTTGTAATTTTTGAGAACTTGAATAAAGCTTTGAGATTCTAAGCATGGAGGAACAATGTTACCGATGAAATAGGTGACCGCAATGTTACCTACTTTTTTTTGGTAGCATAAAAAGCACCCGATTTTGAAAAGTGGTGATGCAGAATCACCATTTTTTTTTTGTGCACATTTTTGACACTCTAATATTTTTATTTATGAAGTATGAATATTTGTTTTAAAATGTTAGTGAATTTCATGTTAATTTTGAAATGTATTGATGCAGCATCAACTTTTTTTTTTTTTAGAGTGGTGATTTTCATGCTAATTTTGAAACGTATTGATGCTGCATCAACTTTTTTATTTTAGAGCGGTGATTTTCATGCTAATTTTGAAACGTATTGATGTTGCATCAACCTTTTTTTTAGAGTGGTGATTTTCATGTTGGTAATAAAACACAAAACTTAGATAAAAATATATATATAAAAACAATAAAAAAAAACCCAATAAAAATGTAAAAAAAACAAAAATAGCTCGTAAAAATAAAAAATTTAAACAAAAATAAATAAATAAAAACAAAAATATTTGAAAATTATATCAAAGGAAATGACAAAATTTGAAAAAAAAAACACATAATTTAAAGAAAAAAAACAAAAATTGACCAAAAAAATTTAAAAAAAAAACATAAAAAACATTTTTTTTTAACTTATTAAAAAAAACCATATTAAAAATTAAAAAAAAAATTAAAATAATTAAAATTACAAAATTAAAATTTAGATTAAAAAAAAAAAATTTAAAAAAAATTAAATTTAAAAATTTAAATTAAAAAAAATAATAATAATAAGAAAAAAAATACAAATTTTAAAATTAACAAAAAAAACCAAATTAAAAAAAAAAAAAAAATTAAAATCGGAAAAGAAAATAAAAATAAAAAAACTATCATTAAAAAACAAAAAAAAATGAAAAAAAACACATGCAAATAATTAAAAAACAAATACACATAAATTTAGTGCTTTTTTTTTAATGAAACATTTTATAGATTTTAAAAATGAAAAACTAAATAAACTAAAAAAATTAAAAAAAAACAATTAAATTAAATTAAAATTTAAAAAGTTTAATAAATAAATTTTAAATTTTAAATTTTAAAAAATAAGTAATCTATAATATTAAATATAAAAATAAAAGAAAATTAAAAAAATTAAACAAATTGAATTTAAGATAAAAAAAATTGAATTAAAAAAAAAAAAATTGAAATTAAAAAAAAAAATCAAATTAAAATAAAAATATTAAAAATTAAAAAAATAAAAATAAAAAATAAAAAATAAAAATAAAATAAAATAAAAAATATACATATATATTAAAAATTAAAAAAATAAAAATAAAATAATAAAATTAAAAAAAAAAACAAAACAAATTATATTTTAAATAAAAAAATTAAATTTTTTGAAATTAAAAAAAAAAAAAATTTAAAAAATCAATTTAAAAAAAAAAAATCAATTAAAAAAAAAAAAAAAATTTAAATTAAAAAAAAAATGGCGGCGGTGGTGGTGGTGGGGGCGGCGCCACCCGGCCCTCCCCGCCCGGGCAGCGGCGGAGGCGCCAGTGGGCAGGCGGGGTGGCTGCGCAGCCCCCCGCCCGCCCACCGGCCAGCCTCCACCGCCGCCCGGGTGGGGAGGGCAGGGGTCATGGCTCGCCCTTATTTAGTATATATATATATATATATATATATATATATATATATATATATATAACCATAAGAGGGCATTTTTAAATTTCTCAAATTTTGACCGTAGGAGTCTTTTTAACGACCCCACAAATTCACCCGAAATTCGATCAGAGCTGGTGTTGAGTAAAATAATTTGAATTAGACTACTAACATAAATTATCAATCCGGGATCCGTAGGACCTGTGAGATATATGTGCACAATATATGCTAGGGATCATTTTATGAAAAATAAAAACTAACACAATCACACAATTCCTATATTAACTTGAAAATTTATTCTACATTCAGTAATTAGAATTTAAACTACTTGCATAATTGAATTTTAATATACTTGAAAAATTCAAAACTAATCTAATCAAATATGGATAAATCAAATATATCCTAATCTATCCTACTTGCGTAATTGAAAGTCTAATCTATGCTTGCAAAATTGAAAACTAATCTAACACACATGCATAAATCAAATCTAATATAGCATTCTTCATGAATTCACACATGCATAAATAGAGTCTAATCTAACATAGTCCATGAATTTAAAAAAAAAAAAAACACTTTTACATGAAAAGTAAATCAACAATTGACTAGTCGAACACACTTACATGAATTAAACTTGCAAGAATGGAAAATATAAATTATCAAACTTCCAATGAAATGAAAACAACATAACAATTAAAATGAAGTGACATACTTGAGTGAAATAAAAACTAACATCAAAACAAAATTGCAAAATAAAGCCTACTCTATATTACATTCTAATATGCTTCATGATATCTTCTACTTCACATCTCTCTCAACATTGTTACCGATCAAATAGGTAACCTGACCTCAAAACGGGAACTCAAGCCCAAAAAGACTCAAAAAACATGAAAAAACACCCCAAAAACAAAAAATGTGTATTCCAGAACGCACTTCGTTTTTTTTTAAGGTCAAATTTCAACATTTTATAAAATTATGGTAAAAACAAAATTGTTTCTTGAAAAAATGATTGAAAAAACACCCCAAAAACAAAAAGTGTGTATTCCAGAACGCACTTCGTTTTTTTTTAAGGTCAAATTTCAACATTTTATAAAATTATGGTAAAAACAAAATTGTTTCTTGAAAAAAGGATTGAAAAAACACCCTCAAAACAAAACCAGTTGATGCTGGAATAACAAAAAAAAAAATTGTGTCATACTTTTGGCATTTTAAAAAATAGAAGTAACATTTTTTAATTTTTAAAATTCAAACATTAAAAAAAACCTAAAATTTAAGAAAAAAAATAAATTTAAAAAATAAAAACATTTAAAATCTTAAAATTTAAAAATATATGAAAAAAAAACAAAAAACAAAATAAAAATAAAAATTCAAACTTAAAAAAAAACCTAAAATTTAAGGGGAAAAAAAATAAAACAATAAACAAAAAAAATTTAAGATTAAAATTTAAAAAAATATAGAAATTAAAAAATAAAAATAAAAACAAAATAAAAATATTAAATTAAAAAAAAAAAAACAAGTTAAAAAAAGAAGGAAATTATAAAAAATAAAATATAGAAATTAAATTTAAAAAAGAAAAAGAAAATGCTTATTAAATTTTAAAAAAATAAAATAATTTAAAACAAAAAATTAAATTTAAGGAAATATATTAAATTTTAATAAATTTAAAAATTTAAAATAAAAATATTAAAAAAAGAAAACATTATTTAAATTAAAAGTAAAAAAATGAAAAATTAATTAAAAATAAAAAATAAAAATAAAATACAATGAAAATATTAAATTTAAAACAATATATATTAAAAAAATAATAAACTATAAAAAATAAATTAAATTTAAATTATAAAAAATAAAATATATATATGAACTTAAATTAAAATATGTATATATATCAGATTTTATTAAATTTAAAAAAAAAAATTAATATTAAAATAACAAATTAAATTTAAAAACAAAAATATTAAATTTTAATAAATAAACCAATAAACAAATAAATTTTGAAAGAAAAAATAAATTTTAAATATAAAAGAAAAAAAAACCATTGTTAAAATAAAAAATTTAAAAATCAATTCAAAATGGAAAATTGAAAAATAATAATAATAATAATAATAATAATATTAAATAAAAAAAAATTAAAAAACAAACTAACTTAAAAAAATTAAGTTTAATTTTTTAAACAAATCTAATTTTAAATACACAATTTTAATTGAAATATAAAAATATAAAAATTTTATGTTATTAATAAAAAAAAATTAATAAAAAAATAAAACATTTAAAAAACAATATTAAATTCAAATAAATTTTAAAAAAAATACAAAATTTATTAAATTCTATAAAATAATAAAGGAAATTTCCGAAATTTAAAAAAAAAAAAAGCAATTAAATAAAAAAAAAAGAAGCAAATTTAATAAAAATTACTAACAAAATAAATAAATAAATAAATTTAAAACAAAAAAAATAATAAAATTTACAAAAAATAAAAACAAAATTAAAAAAAAAACTAAACAAATTATATTTTATATAAAAAAATTAAATTAAAAAAAAATTAAATTTTTTGAAAAAAAAATCAATTTAAATAAAAAAAATGGTGGCGGTGGTGGTGGTGGCAGATATAGATCTTGCTCCTGTTGTCCCAAAATTGAAGTTTAGAAGAACTTGTTGTTGTCTCAGAAAGGTAGGGTTTGCACCGATGAAAACAATATAAGGCTCCTGCTCTCATAATGGTCCAGGTGGCTCCTACTCTCGGACTGATCTAGGGAAGAGAATTGACAAGAACACTTCACCATCATCCCATGGAAGTGCATGTTGCAGCAAAAGATTCGAGGAAAGCTCTCATCACAATGATCACACCAGAGACCACCAGGAAAGGTATAATAAGTCTCAATATTCTACGCCACGAGATTGATGGTATAGCTAGAGACACACAGAGGGAAAAAAGGGCTTATGGAAGATCAAAAATAAAAGTGACAGAAACATGGAAAACTTAGTTTTAGGTTGAAGATCTTGTTGTCCTGATCACAACAGTGTGAATGGTTCGTCAAACGGAGTTCGTATGCAAAAGTTAGAGCTGGTAAAAGTTCTAAGGTTGATGGGATGATGTTGTAGGTTAAGGAGGACACCATTTTGTAGAAATTCAGCCTCCGGATTCTGACTAGCTCTGGTCGGATATTAGACAAATTGGTGGGGTCGTTAAAAAGACTCCTACGGTAAAATTTCGAGAAATTTAACAAAAAAATATATATCAAATAAGGGTGGGTCATGACCCATGCCCTTACCCCCATCTGCATATATTTATAACAATTAAAATTTTAAAAATGGTGGGGTTAATGGCCATGACCCCTCCACCCCAACCACCCACCACCACATATGTTATATATATACCATTGTTATAAAGTTACCATTGTAGGCAGAACGGTGTCGGTGGGGGTCAAACCCACCCAACCCATGTGGCCAGCGCCTGAGCAGGTGACACCACAAAATAAATAAAATAATTAATTAAATTTTTATACTGTATGTCTCAAAAACGGAGGGGCAGGATTCGATCCCCCAACCCCTCCTCCACCATTTTCCAGTTTTACCACTACACCATTGGTGAATTTGTTGTAAAGTCTGCCCAAGATTTGTTAATTAAAACTGATAATTCTCATAGTGCACCAAACGAAGGAAGGCAAACCCAGACACACAATTCGAGGTAGAGGAAGCAGAATGGTGGCACACGATTCGAGATAGAGAATATTCCCTTGATGCCCAAAGATCCTTTGGGAGGTAAAATTTCTTTTTGTTAGAATGCATTCAAGTTTACAGTCATTTTTCTCAGATTTTCACAGGGAACGCAATGGCAAGGTCAGATTCACCTTTTGAGCGGTGGTTTTGTAGATTCCCTGTGTAGGAGAATCTTCAGGAATCTTGAGGGATTCTTTAGATTCCTTGGAGGCTGAAATTCGTCGGTGTTAGAATGACGTCAACTTTATACTCTTTCTTCTTAGAATTTTGCAAGGGTCTCAATGGTGAGATCAGATTCTTGTTTTGAGTGGCCTATTTTTAGATTCCCTGTGGAGGAACATCTTTGAGGAATCTAAGGGGAATCTAAAAGATTCCTTACGGCCCAAATTTTGATAGTGTCAGAATTCATCAAATTGACTGTCGATTCTACACCTCTCGCCGACACGATTCCAACTGTGCAATCATATTTTTCATCTGAGCCTTATATTTTTTGGCCATTTTCCAGCATGGGGTGACGGTGTCAGATTTTAGCATGTGGACAGTCGATTTCTTGCCATTCGACGCCATGTTTGCGATGGTGTTTTCAGATCCAACGATTGAGCAGCCTATTCTTCAGCCAACAGTAGATTTGAGGTATATGAAGTGTTGTTTCCATGTGCTTCAATGATTATTGTTGTAGGATGCTTTTATGTCATGTCGATTACTGCTTGATGTATGATGCAGATTCTTCATGTTTATTTGTTGTTGTTGATTCCTGCTAATGTAAGATGCAGAATCTTTATGTGTATTGATGTTGTATGTATTTATGGTGATTTATGATGTGATATCCCTTTCTTACCTTGATGGATGGATACTCTTTGTCACCATGTGTGAAGTTATCATGCTAATAGGAGGTCTGTATGAGTGAGAGTTCCCTGCAACGGAACGTCTCATGGAGAGGCTTTGCCACTCATGTTGAGGGCTCTTTTCCTTGTATGACAAGTCAACAACAGCCATGTACAT
The DNA here is from genome assembly GCA_034641835.2 of Pinus albicaulis. Taxonomy (NCBI): domain Eukaryota; kingdom Viridiplantae; phylum Streptophyta; class Pinopsida; order Pinales; family Pinaceae; genus Pinus; species Pinus albicaulis. The sequence continues at coordinate 55,540,417 of CM076579.1, read as the reverse complement.
CATCACATTTCCCAACACCAAATCAAAAGGCCAACACCATCGAGACACCAAGGCCTGAAGACGTAGTCCACATTGGACGAACTCCGTTATTAAATGGCTTGCATTTTTGTTGTGTGATTGTTGACATGATTTCCTCTTGATTATATCTGCATGTGTTCATTAATGCTTTTGATAAATTCTAATTCTAGCACATCAACCGATGTAAAAGGTCTTGGTTAAAAGGGTATCATAAATTTACCTGAATCAAGTGGTACCAGAGTGGCTTTCTTGCTACTGTGGACTGCAAGCGTGAACCATTGAACGTGTAGCAATGAAGGATGGAAAAGACTTGTACGAGACCATGCTCAGGGTGTCCGAGAAAGCAGACATGTTGTATGAAGCTTATGAGAAACAAGCAACAGATAACGCTGAGTTGAAAATGCTTCTACAAGAGGAGAAGGAGGACAAACATCGATTACAGCTTCAATTGTAAGCCACGACAGAGGCATTGGAAGAATTGAAGTGCAACGACCAAAGTCTTCAATAAGAGCATGATGCGTTGAAAACACTCCTACAAGAAGAGAAGGAGGAGACTCCAGCAACTGCAGCTTTAGTTACAAGTGACGATAGAGGCATTAGAAGAATTTAAGTGCAATGACAGAAGTCTTCAAGCATATCATGATGCATTAAATACATTTCTACAAGAAGAGAAGGAGGAGAATCAACGATTATAGCTTCAGCTACAAGCTGCCACAAAGGCCTTGAAGGAACTAAAGCATAATGAAGGCTTAGAGAAACCCTCTTCACCTGTTTCAAAATCGACATCTAAGGTAAACATTTGTGATCATTCTTCAATTTCATCTTCACATGCTATTATTTCCATTGGAAATGTGGAGATCCCCATTACAAGAACCAGCATGAGACTCCTTACTAGGATGGGTTACAAAGGAGGAGGACTTGGAATTCATGGCCAAGGCATAACTCAGCCATTGGAGGTTGTGCAAAGACCTCGATATGCAGGTTTGGGATACACTGAAGGGGAATGTTCAAAGGTGTATGAATCCTCTACGACATTGTGGAAAATCAAATGCACAAGTCATAATATCCACAGTGTTCATTTTTAGTCTACGTTTCGAGTCTAAATCAAGACTCATCTTCAGGACAACCTGCTAAGAAGAGAAAAGATCAGGGTGAATAAATAGCGAAAAAAAAAAAGATGAAATGGCCGACCAGTTCTTATAATTTTTCATTAATTAGCTATTATTTTAGTTTAAAAAAAAAATATTCTTAATTTTTTTCTTAAAACGTTTCTATTAAAAATACCTAATCATTTCAAATATTTATCCACTAATATTTAGTATTAACAAATTAAATAAAATTTTTAATTAAATTAATTTTAATAATATTAATTTTAATAAGATAACAATAACTAATAGGGTAGAATAAATAATAAATAATTCAATAAACAATAATAATATAAAAATTTATATGTGTCATTATCAAAATTAGAAATAAAATAAAAAATAAAAATAGAAAAATAAAACAAAAATTAAAGAATTAAAAATTAAAAAAATTAAAATTAAAATTAAAATTAAAATTTGAAAAAATTAAAATAAATGGCTAATTAATTAAAAATTTGAACTGGTCGGCCCTTTCAACTTTTCTTTTAGCTATTTATTCACCTTGATCTTTTCTCTTCTTAGTAGGTTGTCCTGAAGATGAGTCTTGATTTACACTCGAAATGTAGACTAAAAATGAAGACTGTGGATATTCTGACTTGTGCATATGAAATTATACACCACAGAAATCTCCAATCTATCATTGTGGAAAATGTCGAGGAGAGAGAATGATGGGAACACTTACCATCATCTTATGGAAGCGCATATTGCAGAGAGAAATTTGAGGCAAGCTCTCATCGCCATAATGGCATCAAAGGAAAACAGACATTGTTGAACTCACCAGGGAATGCGATTGATGGGAACACTTCACCATCATCCCATGGAAGTGCATGTTGCAGTGAAAGAGCTGAGGAAATCTCTCATCACCATGATCGCACCAGAGACCACTAAGAAAGGTATAATAAGTCTCAATATTCACAAATTCATTTTGATTATAAGCATGGTCCTAATCATGAACGTAAATTATGGCATAAGAAAACTTGTCATTTTTGTGGTTTACATAACCATGTCATTGTTGAGCATTGGAAGAGAATGGAAGCACAAAGAAGGATCAGGCGTGAAAAGCCTTCTCTACAGCAGGGAAAGAAATTGATTAAGTAGGTCTGGAAAAATAAGACCTTTTGCAGTCATTGCAACGAAAGTGGCCATCAAAGAGCCACGTGTTCGAGGCTCCATCCAGAGCAACACCTTAAGGACAAAGCGTTAGCGCATCAACCCGTTGAAACAGATGTTTGACAAGCAAGTGCACCACAGGGAAATGATCCATTCACTTTGATAAGTAAGAGATGGTTTTTCTAGATGTGGTAGTGTGTCATGGTCGTGTTTGTAAATCATATGTTGCATTTTTCACTGTAAAAATGATGATGTGTTTTCCATCGATTTTTAAGCAACCATTATATTTTTGGCCTTGTTTTGTAAATCACGTGATGCATTTCTTTTATGTAAAAGTGATGATGTGTTTTCCATCACTTCGAAATACGACAATGATAATTTTGGCCTTGTAATGATAGCTAGGGTGTGATTTCCATTTGATGTAAACTTGACCACCGAGTATGTAAATGCCTTGCAAGTATGGAAATTTTTGAGTCCTAGTTGGTCATAATTTGAGCATGTAATTTGCAAATAATTTTACTATAGGTTTGTAGAAGATGCAGGTGTCGGTTCATCTCTTATGGCTCCGAAGGATAAAGGTGAAGGAGAAGGAAGGGTGACCTTTCAAGAAACTTGTGGTGCAGACATTGTACACATCAGTTTCATATTCTTCTTGATGCTTTTGGAGGACCAAAAGCTCCTCAATAGGGAGGAATGATCTAGGTGGCTCCATAGACACACACAGGACAAAGAGGGCTTATGAAAGATAAAAATTCAAAGTGACGGAAATGTGGAAAACTCAGTTTCAAGTTGAAGATCTTGTCATCCTGATCACAATGGTGTGAATGGTTCATCAAATCGAGTTCGTATAAGAAAGTTAGAGCTGGTAAAAGTTCTAAGGTTGACTGGATAATGTGGCAGGTTAAGGAGGACACAATTTTGTAGAAATCCCACCACCGGATTCTGACCAGCAGTTGGGTCTTAGAAATGTCCTTAAAAATACATCCACTTTCACCATCATGTCCATTATATCACCTCCATTTCATCTCCATTTAACTACCATGTCACTATATTCATCTCACCTTCATCATCATTTGGGTTACCCTTGTGTTTTCCAAACATTATTAATTTCTAGTGTTTTTAAGTGAATTTGTGATCAAAAGTTAGGAAATAATATACATATGCTTATACCTTAAAAGTGGAAAGAATTTCGTGACATTTGTAGGTTCATTGGAATCTTCCAAGGCCCTCTTATGTGACTCCCAAAGATCAAATTCGAAATTATCTTCATGATATGAAGGAGATTTGAAGAAGGGATATGTGGCCTATGGTTAGAAAATTGGTTGAGAATATTATGGATCAAAGGAGAGGAAGAAGGATCCTCATTAATTAGGAGTTTGCTTAGGAATTTGTATAAATAGGAGATCTCTCTCCTTTATTTGCACTAAACTTTTATTACTTTAACTTGTCATCTTATTATTTTGTACTTTGTAATTTTGGAGAACTTGAATAAAGCTTTGAGGTTTTAAGCATGGAGGGAGAAGTGAAGTGGGATATATCATGAAGCATATTAGAATGTAAGACAGAGTAGGTTTTATTTTTCAATTTTGTTTTGATATTAGTTTTTATTTCATTCAAGTATGTCATTTCATTTTAATTTTTATGTTGTTTTCATTTCATTGGAAGTTTGATAGTTTATATTTTCTATTCATGCAAGTTTAATTCATGAAAGTGCATTCGATTGGTCGATTGTTGATTTACTTTTCATGTAAAAGTGTTCTTTTTTTTTAATTCATGGACTATGCTAGATTAGACTTGATTTATGGATGTGTGAATTCATGAAGAATGCTAGATTAGATTTGATTTATGCATGTGTGTTAGATTATTTTTCAATTTTGCAAGCATAGCTTAGAATTTCAATTACACAAGTAGAATATATTAGGATAGATGTGATTTATGCATATTTTATTAGATTAGTTTTGAATTATGCAAGTAGAATAAAATTCAATTATGCAAGTAGATTAAATTTTAATTCTTGAATGTAGAATAGATTTTCAAGTTAATATATGAATGTTTTGATTAGGTTAGTTTTTAGTTTTCATAAACTAATCCTATAGCATATATTTTGCATGTATGTCTCACAAGTCCTACGGACCCCAGACTGATAATTTATGTTAGTAATCTAATACAAATTATTTTTCTCAACATTTTGGCGCTGTTGCCGGGGAGGCATACATAGCGATAAGTTTTCAATCTAGAATGTCATTTTTGCTTTCAAATTTTAATTTAGCTAGCATACATAGGGATTAATTTTTAATTTAGAATGTTATTTTATTTTCATTTTATTTTTCAACTTTTTCATTTCACCTAACAATTTCATTTTTTTATGCAATTTCATTTTCATTTTTCAATTTATTTATTTCATTTTTTATAAATATTTTTTTTTATCAAATTTAATTATTTTTTAGACTTTGACAAAATAAATTTAGTTTTTAGAGTTTGACAAAAAAAAAACATTTCTTTCAAAATAGAATAAAAAATACAATAAAAATCAACGTTGAAATTCTTTTTTTTTAGTTTAAAAAAAAAAACAAAAACAAAACATTTAAAAAAAATACAATAAACAAATAATAATAATAAAAACAAAATCTAAAAATAACAAAAACATTAAAAAAAAAAAATTAAATACACAAAAAAAAAACAAAAGGGAACTAAAAAGTCAAAATAAAACAAAACAAGGCGAAAATTTGTCTATTTTGGGCCAATATACTAATTTGAATCTGAATATAAATACCTATCCATAAAAAAATTTGAACGATGAACAAAAAAATAAAGTAAAACGAAGGGATTTTTTTCGGATGTTGTATGTTGACCGAATTACAAATTACAGTGGCTCGGTCTTCAGTTACATCTGCAATCAAACATATAAGTCGACAAGTGAATTCCTTCAGATCCATTTCTTTTGAAGCAAAAGTCGAGTTCAAATTAAATAAAAATCTCAATGCATGTTTGACGATTTCCAAGCGTAATGAAATTAAATGAAAGTTTGTTTTGTTAGCCAAAATTTTGGGTTTAATACCACGTGGAGATTTCATTTATATTGCTAGGTGGAAATCCAACAGTCGAACCAGAAGATCCACATAAATTGATTATATTGCCACGACATTGCAAGAAAAACGTAGTAGTTTTGAAACATCGTTTTGAAATGTGTTTTGTGGCCAAATGGAAGTGAATGTGGAAAAACGAAGAGATGGGTTTTTTTTTAGAATGGGGTGAATTAAATAAACTAGAGATGATTTCCTCAATTTCGCAACCATTTGAGAGAAATTCGTGGTTCTCTAGAGCCTTAATTGTTAGACTCTGTGGTTTTTCAGACGCTTCAGTTGTGATTTGATTTCCCTGATCATCAGAAGGCATGGTTGATGAATCAGTTATGTTGTTGACCAGTGTTCAATAAACAGAATCCAAATAATTGAGGAAGAAATACAATAACTAGAACCACCACCTTCTCATTCGCAAGCTTTATGCATAGAAAATTTCTTCACCAACAATTTCAGGAGTTGACGGTATTTTTAAAAATTTATTACCATTGTCTTGCTGATCGCAAATACTTGTTTCCTACTTCAGTGGGATTTTCTCTATATTTCACGTGCCTCCTTAAAAGCCAGAACTCATCAAATCGAATGCAGAGCTGAGTATGATTTCCCCCAGTTCGTTCAATATACATCGTTGGATTTCCACTATAAGTAGTTTTTGGGTGCTAATTTGTTGTTGAAAATTCAAAATTGAAAATAAGATGTTTGTATCCCTAAAGTGTATGTTAAAAAATAATAATTTTTTTTAATTGCATCAATGAAACAAGTAGAGTATTTTCTCGTTCTTCTGGAAGAGGTATTACTGAATTTAAAGATCAGACTAGTTACATGCATAGTTTTGTATACTTAACTTTATGTTCAAGATTTTTAGCTACAGAAATTGCGCAATTCTGCAACTCTTGCGCAATTCTGCGGCTGAACATCAATCTTGCAGCTAAGAAAACTCATTGTTTCACTCAAATTTCAAATCATCCTAAATTTCTCATACGATATTAGATTTCGACGATTCAAGCATTGTTGTAAAGATATCGATGAGATCTACACAATGAGAAATCTATCATTATAGTTTGAAAGAGTAAAAAATGAATAAATTTCTGAAAAGACACAACATGTAACTTGAGGCACTAATTTCAACACATATATAAATTCTTTTGGTTTTCCTTCGTGAACTTGTTTTATTAGTACCAATTCTCAGTTTTTTGTGTAAATGTCATAACCAGAGAGATTGATCACCTCTCTCTTTTGATAGTCTTACATTCCATTGAAAAATAAGTACTAGTTTTTTTGTAGGTTCAAGGAGGAAGGACAGATGACTACAAGTGAACAATGTCTCTCTCAGAGACCACATTATTTCACAAGAAGATGATCATAACAACAACAAAGATGAAACATCAATGCATGAGCACATGCCAATGCAGATCAAATCCAACACTTGCAAGCCTTTCATATGCCATTGTCTCCATTACATCCATGCTTCTTCAATCAATAAAACATCACCCCATTTCCCTTCATATTTTCCATTCACATTCATTCTTCATTCATGTTCACTGTCCATTCCCATTCATTTACTTCCATCCACCCCTAACTCATGAATAAAATAAATCAGCCCACTTACATGTTGATTAAATTTTTCCTTTTCATGTTCATTTTCATTTCCCAAATAAATCTTTCTTCAAAGAAAATTGTATATCTATAGTCCTTTTTGAGTTTTTAAAATCTTTTCAAAAAGTACCCAGAGGCTTGCATGCCTTAATGGCAAGTTCTCTTACCGACAAACAATGGGAATACGTTAATGTCCCTTGTTTGAAGGATCTTGTAGGTGACTCAACATCAACAAATTTATTCATACCTAGCAAGATGTTCTTAGGCATCTTGACTCTCATTTTCATTAATGATGAGAGGTCTCATGTTGATTAGTGGCATACATTAATGGCCACTAATTCAACAATTTCTTACTATGTTCGACATCAACAAATTAATTCACATAGATAAGAATTGTGCCAATGTGTGATAATAACATGAAGACTACCAAATCCATCATTTTTCAGCATTTGTATCAAATGTAGAAGATTTAGAAAATTCAGTAGCAACAATAAAGACTCACTTTCACAACTTCATCCATTATTTGCATAACTAATTGAAAAATCATCGGATCATATTTTTGCAACAGCTACATATGCACAGCTTATCCATTTCGTAGGTAAGTGAAGGTATGTTCTTTTCTAAATTTTTATCATGCAACTCCTAAAAATGCTAAAGTTATAATTTTTGGAAAAGCACTCCACAATATTCCTTTTCTCACTTCATAAAATTGCAAAAACCATAAGTTGGGGGGAAGGGATATCACTCTATATATTAACATCTTATGCGACATCACTTTCATATAACCAACATATAACTACTATTGCCTTAAGATTCAAAAATATTATATGTTTTTCAAATCGTCAAATTGATGAGCTTATGGCTAATTGAAAAGACAAATTCTCAATGTTTTCAAGATATTTGGATGCAACAAAGAATAAATAAAGTATTGTTACAAAAGAACCAATACTTATTAATTTTTGTTGTCACACAAGAACCAACCATAAAAAATCAATTTTGGTTGTCACACAAGAACCAACCATAAAGATGAATGTTGCAATCCAATGTATTTCAAAGAAAACTTTGCAAAAATAATGAATTTATCAAATGCTATGATAATGCAACATTAAAGGAGAATTAATACAAGCCAAGGCTCATTCAAAAGCAAGACAATTCAAAGATCAAATGAATCAATGTAATAGGTTGCATGAGGACATGCAACAAATTCAGTTGGGGGGTATGTTGGGTCTTAGAAATGTCCTTTAAAAAACATCCACTTTCACCATCATGTCCATTATATCACCTCCATTTCACATCCATGTTACTACATTCATCTCACTTTCATCATCATTTGGGTTACCCTTGTGTTTTCCAAACATTACTAATTTCTAGTGTTTTTAAGTGAATTTGTGATCAAAAGTTAGGAAATAATATGCATGTGCTTATACCTTAAAAGTGGACATAGTTTTGTGACATGTGTAGGTTCATTGGAGGCTTCCAAGGCCCTCTTATGTGGCTCCCAAAGATCAAATTCGAAATTATATTCATGATATGAAGGAGATTTGAAGAAGGGATATGTAGCCTATGGTTAACAAATTGGTTGAGAATATTATGGATCAAAGGAGAGGAAGTAGGATCCTTATTAATGAGGAGGTTGCTTAGGAATTTGTATAAGTAGGAGATATCTCTCCTTTATTTGCACTAAACTTGTGTTACTTTAACCTGTCATCTTATTATTTTGTACTTTGTAATTTTGGAGAACTTGAATAAAGCTTTGAGGTTCTAAGCATGGAGGGAGATGTGAAGTAGGAGATATCATGAAGCATATTAGAATGTAATATAGAGTAGGCTTTATTTTGAAATTTTGTCTTGATATTAGTTTTTATTTCACTCAAGTATGTCATTTCATTTTAGTTGTTATGGTGTTTTCATTTCATTGGAAGTTTGATAATTTGTATTTTCCATTCATGCAAGTATGTTCGACCGGTTGATTGTTGATTTACTTTTCATGTAAAAGTTTTTTTTTTTTTAATTCATGGACTATTCTAGATTAGACTTGATTTATGCATGTGTGAATTCATGAAGAATCCTAGATTATATTTGATTCATGCATGTGTGTTAGATTAGTTTTCAATTTTTCAAGCATAGATTAGACTTTCAATTACGCAAGTAGAATAGATTAGAATAGATTTTATTTATGCATATTTGATTAGATTAGTTTTGAATTTTTCTAGTAGATTAAAATTTAATTATGCAAGTAGATTAAATTTTAATTCCTGAATGTATAATAGATTTTCAAGTTAATATAGGAATTGTATGATTATGTTAGTTTTTAGTTTTCATAAACTGATCCCTAGCATATATTGCGCACATATGTCTCACAAGTCCTATAGATCCCGGATTGATAATTTATGTTAGTAATCTAATTCAATTATTTTACTCAACACTAGCTTTGGTTGGATTTCGGGCGAATTTGTGGGGTCGTTAAAAAGACTCCTACGGTCAAAATTCGAGAAATTTAAAAATTCCCTCTTATGGTTATATAATGAAAAAATATATATTAAATAAGGGTGAGCCATGACACCCGCCCTTACCCCCATCCACATATAATTATATAAGAATTAAAATTTTAAAAATGGTGGGGTCGGCAGCCATGACCTCATCACCCCAACCACCCACCACCACATATGTTATATATATAACATTGTTATAACTTTACCATCGTAGGCGGAACGGTGATGGCTGGGGTCGAACCCACCGGACCCACGTGGTTGGCCCCCGAGTAGGTGGCACCACAAAACAAAACAAAATTTTAAATTTGTGTACATATGTCTTAAAAACAGAGGGGCGAGATTCGATCCCCCAACCACTCCTCCGCCATTTTCCAGTTTTACCACTGCATCGTTGGTGCATTTGTTGTAAATTCCATCGAGGATTTTTTTATTTAAAATCGATCATTCTCATAGTGTGCCCAACGAAGGAAGGTAGACTTGGGCACACAGTTTGAGGCAGAGGATGCAGAATGGTGGCACGTAGTTTGAGACAAATAATATTCCCTTGATGCCCCAAGATCCTTTGGGAGGTAAAATTTCCTTTTGTCAGAATGCATTCAAGTTTACAGTCATTTTTCTCAGATTTTCGTAGGGAATGCAATGGCGAGGTCAGATTCACCTGTTGAGCAACATTTTTTCAGATTCCCTATGGAGGTGAAACTTCAAGAATCTTGAGGGAATCTTTCAGATTCCTTGGGATTCCTTGGAGGCCGAAATTCGTTGATGCCATAATGAGGTCAACCTTATACTCATTCTTCATAGAATTTCACAAGGATCTCAATGGTGAGATCAGATTCCTGTTTTGAGTTGCAGATTTTCAGATTCTTTGTGGTGCAACATCTTTAAGGAATCTAAGGGGAATCTGAAAGATTCCTTACGAGCCAGATTTCGATAGTGTCAAAATTCAACAAATTGACAGTCGATTCTACACCTCTCGGCAACACGAGTCCAACGATGCAGTCATATTTTTCATCTAAGCCTTATTTTTTTTAGCCATTTTCCAGCATTGGATGATGGTGTCGGATTTTAACATGTGGATAGTCTATTTCTTTCCATTCGATGCCACGTTTGTGATGCTGCTTTCAGATCCAGCAATTGAGCAACCTATTATTCAGCTAGCATTAGAGTTGAGGTATATGAATTCTTGTTGTCATGTGCTTCATTGATCATTGTTTTAGGATGTTCTTATGTCATGTCGATTACTGCTTGATGTATGATGTTGATTCTTCATGTTTATTTGTTGTTGTTGATTGTTGTTGATGTAAGATGTGAAATCTTTATGTGTATCGATGTGGTATGTATTTATGGTGATTTATGTTGTGAGATCCCTTTGTTTCCTTGATGGCGGGATACTCTTTGTCACCATGTGTGAAGCTGTCATGTTGATAGGAGGCATGTATGAGTGAGAGTTCCTTGCAACGGAACGTCTCATGGAGCGTCTTTTCCACTCATGTTGAGGGCTCTTTTCCTTGTATGACAAGTCAACAACGTCCATGTACATCATCACATTTCCCAACACCAAATGAAGCGACCAACACCATCGAGACACTGAGGCCCGAAGATGAACTCTATTATTAAATGGCTCGCATTTTTGTTGTGTTATTGTTGACATTATTTCCTCTTGATTATATCTGCATGTATTCATTAATGCTTGTGATAAATTGTAATTCTAACACATCAACTGAAGTAAAAGGTCTTGGTTAAAAGGGTATCAGAAATTTACCCGGATCACAGACAAATCACAGATTAGGGGCTTTAAAAGCTATGGGTTCTTTACGATCAAATGTGATCTCTGATATTTCAAAGGTGGAACAATCTTCACAAAGGAAGCTCAGAAGGCCCAGCCATTCACATAGAGTCAGTATAGTATGGAGCCACCCAAGAGAAATAGAAATCAACACTACAAAGTTTATATGCGAGCCACCGCAGAAGAGACGAAAAGACACTATGGAGCAAAGAGAATAGAATTATCGAGTCACTGCGGAGGAGAGCGAATATAATTATCCACATAGAGAAATATGTATCAATACCACATATTTTATATGTGAGCCACAACAGAGTTTATATGCAAGCCACCCAACAGAAAATATGCTTATAATATGCTTAGTATGTGTCGTTATTAACGCTGCAATGCGAAGAGATTGATTCTAAAAAAATAAATATAAAATTATATATAAAAAAAACGAAATAAACATAATAATATATATTAGAACATAAAAATATATAAAAAAACATGGAAAAAGAACATGGAAAAAATACACAAATATAAATATATATATGAAAACAAAAAAAAACAAATCAAACATAAAAAATACCAAAAAATAAAATTAATTAAAATCAAACATAAAAAATGTAAAAAAACAAATATAATATTATATATGAAAAATACAAGAAAAGACATTAAAAATGTACCCAAAGAAAAAACTTCAAAAAAAAAAAAAAAAAAAATTAAACTAAACTAAAAACTTAAAGAAACTATAAAAAATAAATAAAAATGCAAAAAAATATTTAAAACAAGCATAATTAAAAAAAATAACAATAAAAATACCAATAAATAAAATTAATTAAAATCAAACATTAAAAATCTAAAAAAAACAAATATAATATCATATATGAAAAATACAAGAAAAGACATTAAAAATGTACCCAAAAAAAACCTTAAAAAAAAAAAATTAAACTAAACTAAAAAGTTAAAAAAACTATAAAAAATAAATAAAAATGAAAAAAAAAACATTTCAAAACAAGCATAATTAAAAAAAAATAAAAAAATAAAAAATAAAAAATAAAAATAAAAATAAAAAAATAAAAACCACAAATATTTAAAATAAAAAACATAAACAAATAAAAAATATTAGAATAAAATTAAAAAACATAAAAAAAAATTAAAAAACCAATTGAATTTTTAAAAAAATAAGCATAGTTAAAAAAAAATTAAAATAGTTTAAAAAAATTAAAACAAAACAAAATTTGAAAAAAAATAATTTAAAAATTGATATAACCTAATTAAAAAAATAAATAAAAACCAATATGAAAATTAAAATAATTTTTTTTTTTAAATATTTACCTCGTCTAGCCCAGTGGATAAGCGACCCTGGGTAGACAGGTCGATTCTCAAAATCGGCTTGCTAGCCCAAGGTTGCTTTGCCGCTGGGTTGGGCGGCTATGGGAATCACACACGTAGCTTCCACGGCCGCTCAGTCGGGTGGTTAAGCGGCCAAGGGAAACAAGGAGATTGCAGTCGGTCGAGCAGCCATAACCGACTAGCAGACCCCATGGGTTGGACGGATGGCCATGGCCGCTCGACCGTCGGGCTGGGCAGTTGTAGGAGTTACATGTGCAGCTCCCACGACTGCCCAACGCAATGGTCGAGCGATCGCTTGACTAGGCGGGGTAAATTCTTTTTTAATTTTTTAACTTTAATTTTAATAATGGTTTTCTAAATTTATTATTATTTATTATTAATAGGTTATATCAATTTTTTAATTTTTTAATTTTTTAAACTATTTTTTATTTTGTTTTGTAACTATGCTTATTTTTTTAATTTAATTTAGGTTTTAAAAAAAAATTATGTTTTTTAATTTTATTATAATATTTTTAATTTTTTTGTGTTTTTTTATCTGATTTTAATTTTTTTTTTTAAGTTTTATGGTTTTTTTTTAATTCTTTAAAAATGCTTCTATTTTTTTTTCTTTTGTTTATCTTCTATTTATTTATTTTTAATTATTCTTGTTTTGAAATGTTTTTTTTCATTTTTATTTATTTTTTATAGTTTTTCAGTTTTAAATTTTTTTTTAATAAGTTAATTATATTTTTTGGTAATTTTTTTATGTTTTTTTGTGTTTTCATATTTTATTTTGTATTTGTTTTTTACATATTTTAATGCATAAAAATAAAAAAATTCATTATAAAAAGAAATATCGCAAACACATGTTTGGAAAACCCTTAAAAAAATAATATCCTAGGATGAAACACTAAGAAACATATGACAACTTGAAAATTTGTTAAATAATCAACGTTTAAAAAAAATTGTTTATAATTTGGACATAAGAGCATTTAAAGTGTCAAAAATGTCTTTAAAAAAATAAATGTTAATGTTTTTTCAAAACATGTATGAAAAATTCTCAACATTTAAAAAAAATATCCACACTTAATACATTGGAAAATTTAGCAAATAAAAAATAAGCCCTCCAAAAAAAGAAGTCAGATGTTGCATCAACACTTTTCAAAAATCAAAGATGAAAAATCACTAACATTAAAAAAAATTATACTTCGATACAAAAGAAATTTATATGTCAAAAATATGCTAAAAAAATGTATTATGGATGAGTAATTTTCTGAATTGGATTTCGTACCTCAAAAAGCTTAGTACTGCTTTCCATTCTCGTTTCAAAGTTTACATTGTTTTTATCACAATGTAACGTTTGTATGTTTTTCACATTAGTTCATTCGTCACAATGTGGTACTAGTTTTTTTTCATCACAATGTCCAGAAGATTTTATTTCATATTAGTTTTATAGAATTTTATTTTCACAACCACATTATTTTCTTAGTTTTGTAGTGTTACATTGTGACAAAGTTTGTCCATTATGACATTGACAAATTGTGTCCATTGGAGAAATTTTGATGTCTAAAATGGACTTCAAAACAAAAAATGGGCAACAAAAATCAGCTTTATAAGAACCAATAGATTCAATATGATAATTTCAACCATGTGATTATTCTACCATTTTTTGAGTAAAAAATTAAAAACATTAAAAAAACAAATAAATAAATAAAACTATTTTCTCAACTCATATTTTCAACTTATCTCCCTACGATTTTACTTCATATTTTGGAGTGGTAGAACTGTTGGATGCATAATTTAATTTATCAGTCAGAGTACCTATGTTGGGTATACTTTTGATGGACTCCTTTCTATATAAAAAATGAGAAATACATGAAAAACGTGATTGTAATCACAATTCTTCCATGTATTTCTCATCTTTTCATGTAGCGGAGTCCATCGAAAGTATGCAACATGGGTACTCCTTAGACAAAGAATTAAATTATGCATCTATCAAGTGCTCCCACTCGAAATTTGAGTTAAATGATAGGGAGATAAGTTGAAAATGTAGTTTTTTTCCTATTTCCCTCTAAAATTTGATGATGTAATCTAAAATTATTTTATTATTTTCACTATTATTTTATAATATTTATTAAGAGACCCATTTTAGACCTGAAAATTTCTCTAATAAATATCACATTATGGGATAAATTGTTTGTTATTTCTGTAATGTCACATTGTGGTAATGTTTGTCACATTGACTAAATTGCAATGTCATGACACATTGAAACAATGTTTCTCACCTTTAAACGTTGTCTAAAGTGCAACATCATGGCACATTGTGAAAATGTTTGTTACATTTGCGGATGTAGGAAATATTTCTGTACCATTGTAACATATGTTGGATATGCTATATTATTTCCATGACTGGTCCCCGAATAATTCTTTTTGTTTCCGGGCAACGCCTCAAAAAATAATTTGCTGTTTTTGGCATGGTTTTCGCACATGGTTTTGGGAATGATAGTTTTCTACCTATGGTATTTTGTAAATATAGTCAAGAGAAATATGGTTATGTTTTAATCTAAGGGTTTATGAATGTTTCGACATGTATATATATGTATTGTAACATTGAAAGGAATATAATAAAAAACCAATCTGGTAGTCCCGATTTTGGGATCCAAGGGAAAATATTTGTGCATATTTGTTTTATGTTCTCTCCATTGCATATATATATATATATATATTAAGAATTTTTTTGCAGGTAATTTTTTAAGATGCTTAAAACCTACAACATCAAAACATGTTTGTTTGTTATAAAGTGACGTTGGTATTTTTTTCACGTAAGTTCATTTGTTAGAATGTGACGCTACAATTTTTTATCATAATGTCGAAACATTTTTTTTCATAGTAGTTTCATGCAATTTTTTTACACAACAACATCTTGTTGTTAGTTTTGTAATTTCACGGTGTGACAATATCATTCCATCGTATTCGATAAATTGCAACAATGCCATATAGTTGAGTAAATTGCTTGTTAGTTTTCTAATGTCACATTGCAAGAATGTTTTATGTTATGACATTGACAAATTTCACGTAATGTCACGCTGTGAAGTTAGATAAATTTTCTAGCATTATGATGTCAAAACATGTTTATTACAATGCAACACGGCTTATTTGCCATGTTAATTCATTTGTCACATTGTGACACTATTTTTTTCCTTCACAAATTTTTTACACAACCAAATTATGTTGTTAGTTTTATAATGTTACATAGCAACAAATATATTTTTTAAGCAAACTGTGGAATGGAATTTCTTTTTAAATTGTCTATTCATGTCATTTATTTGCAAAATGATATTGTGATGTTAAATATTTAATGTGATATTGTGAAGATGTGTAGTTTTCATCACAAATAAATTCCTATTTTTTTCTAGAAAAATTGTGATGTTGGTTCGTTTCTCACTACATTATGTTGGCGTTTTTCATCCCATTGTCCCCGCATTTGTTTCATTGTATTTTGATACCATTTTTATTTACAGCCATACTGAGATGTCACTTTTATAAAGTGACATTTTGATGGTGGTTTTTGTTCATAAAAATATAGTTCCTATATTATTGCTTCAGATATTAGGTTTTGTAAAGTGACATTTTGGTGATTATTTTTTCCATCAAAATAAAATACTTATTTTTGTTTTCATTGCCAATGAGACCAGGTAAATTTTTTCCTTTTAATGCTAAGGGTTTTCTATTAATTCAACGTAAAAATACATTGTGTGCTCCTCCTATAAGAAAAATGGCCTCACTCAACCATATTTGTTATCCTCAGATACATACAAAATCAACTAATAATAGCCTCTGCAATCAACATTAGATCACTTTCTGCTTAGAAAGCCCCACGAGACACAAAATTTATCAAAAACTCGCAAAATCCTACTTTCTATTATATATTTTATGCAATAGGTCATTTACCTTAGTATCTCAACTTGCGACATTTGAAGACATCATAGAAAAGGCAGGAGATTCCATATGAGCCATGCATGTCTCAAATCCATCCATACGTGCTTGAAGACGTTGTTTTTTCCTTTAAAAGGGATGCGCTCGACAATCAAGAATGTGTCCCTTGTCAGGCATGATGTCTACAAAGAAGCGATTTAGATCGGTATGGTACAAATGAGCCGAGCTTGTGAAATTTTGTCAAATAAGTGTTGGAGGAGTCAAATTGGAGCCTTGATAGAGTCAAATGGAGCTAGCAGGTTGTTTCGGGGATTTAACACCCTAGAGGTTGGTTGGGATTTTTTATATATTTTTTAATCATTAAAATGGCATACGCGGAAAAGTCTAGCTGTACTAGCGTATACACGCGGAAAAACACGGGCATAGTCGCGTATGAAGGATTTTCCACTGTTTTTAAGTGAATTTGTCCAAGTCTCAGGAATGGGTGCCCATAAAGCCATGTAGCAATCATGAATCATGTCAAGGTGAGAAATGATGCTATACCGTATGCCCCTAATATATGAGGTCAAGGGGTACATGACGGGCCGAAATGTATTATGACATAGAAAGAACTTCGCAAGGACAAGAGAGGACTTCCACCAGATTTCAAATTTACCAAAAACCAATGAAAGAAACCGAGAGTCAACACATGCCGAGGCGGCATACCCATGCTCAGTCAAAAATACATCATATATATAGAAAGTACCGAATAGATCCAACATGTATACAAGTAACTCAATCGAGTACATAAGAATCATCCGAGCAAAAGGCCCGAAAAGACAAGTCTCAGATTCAATGTCCAAGTATCACATATAGAAAGTCGAGCAAAGATAGTGCAATCGGATATCTCGATCAAGTAACCGAATCTCCAAGCACCTGGGATCATAAGAGGCGATCAAACTGCACAATCACGCAACTCTGGGATCAACATATAAGATACGTCGTGCGTAACCGCAACATATAAGGGTGGACTCGCAACACCGCAACCGAGAGAATCACAATGCTGAATCGAGAAATGCCGATGCAACCCAAGGTCTTCACCTCCGATCACAACGGCACAATTCTACACACTGGAATAAATGAGCGAAGTCGACCACGTGAGAAATCATTGATTATCGGCAATGATGTTTCCCGTTAACCAACGCGAGACGACCCACCGATAATGATAATGAGTGTCAAGGTGCCCCAAGACAATCCGACAAGTGTGAATGAATGAGTTGAAGTCGAACACTTGGAAAGAATCTACCAATCAGAGGCAATAATGAATCCCCACCTGCCGATAGCGAAGAGTCTCGCGACCGATGACCGCAAACCCTAAGGTACTCCATTAAAGACTCTAGATCTTGTTCCCGCAGCAATGAGCTTGAGTCGATGGGAAAAGATCCGCCGGAAGGAAGGCATTAAGACATCCCATTATCAGTCCAACATGCGAGTGTAACCCGTTGTGCCAAGATTTGAAGGAATCGACGAAGGAGAGTGATGGAACCAAAACCGAAGCACGTTTCCGACGTGCACAAGATGAAGCTAGCGCACGGGAAGAAACCTCCTGAACTCAACCAATAATGAAAGCCGACACAAGAGGCGAGAAAATCCACCGATAGGGTCACTGGAAATCCAGTACGCACCTAATCCCAAGTGTGATAATGTGGGGCCGACGTCGAACACAAAGGGGAAACCACTACCAAAGACCCATGATAGATGACTCCAAATGTCGAGCACGAGGTCACTCATCAATGATGGAAATAGGCCCAAGGTGCGGTTTCCAGTTTGCTCTCGCAGCAATGTGTCGTAGTCGATAAGAGACAAACCCGCCTACAAGAAGTCAATGGAGACCTCTCAAACCAAAGACGAGCGTAAGATCAAACATCCTATGTGCTAGAACATGAGGCCAAGGGGTGACGGAAGGCCGACCGAATAATGAGTCAAGAGACACCGCGTAATGGCCGACTCGGTGCCAGACTTCCTCAACAAAAGCACGACTCGTGATGACCAAGGCAAAGAAAAAGTGGATGATCGCATAAGTCCTGCTACAGAGGCAAAAACAAACTCTCCAGAAGGATTGGAAGAGATAACCAACCAGGGAGAACCGATATGAACATGGTAAGGGCTCTAACCTAGGTCAAACTAGAACCATCCCAAATGAAGGAAATATATATATAAGTATATGTGCTTTGTTCAAGGGCTAATAACCGACTCTGCACCGCCATCGAAATAACGAAGATACATCCTGCCTCCCGCTCTTTTTTGTTATATTTACTTTTTTTGTCTTTTTCATAATAAGCCCTAAAAAGAATAAAAGAATGCTATGATACAATGGATGTAATCTAGCATCGGTGCAGATGCACTAGTTCCGGGTTTGGAACAATCCTATGCTCAATGCAAGGTGGCGAAAAATCGGCCGTTGATACTGTAGGAACGTTCCATCCATGGGTACAAAGGTGTCAAGTCGTGATAGCTAAGTGCATGCAACTGCTAACTTGTACGTAAAGTCAAGGTCAAAAGTTGGCTTAAACATCGAGTCCAAATGAAGTCGGCAAGGCCAGGATAAACAAGTAGCCAATATGCAATGCAAGACACAACTTAACGACACCAGGGAGCCTCTGTGGTATAAGCGTAAAAATGATAAGTGATGAAGGAGAAGCTGAATGAAGCTTCAACACGAAAAGACATGGCGGACTAAAGAGGACTCCGAGCCATAAAAAGCATGGGCAAATGTTTATAGCGAGGAACTAACTAGAAGCCCATGTAAAAGAAGGTTTCACCATCAAGTCATGATTTTAAAAATTCCATGAGTGAAATGGTATAATACTCATGACCGATGGATCGACCCGAAGGCAAGTGATCAAGATGGAGGCCAGAATGCAAGATGCACCGAAAGTGATTCCCTAACCTATATGCCGTTGAAGATCATATACCGCTCGTGAAGAGTCCAACACATGGGCCAAAACCGGAAAAATCTCGAAAATGTCAAAATGTACCCGAAATATACCAAATCAAGGCACTTCCAAGCAATCGAGTTATACAAACATAAGACAGATCAAAAAAATAAGCACAAGGAAATTTTTTGCGAAAAATTTTCAATTTTTTAGCCATAAATACACAAATTACCTCTCAAATGGTTCATTATTGCATAGCCGATTTGGAAAAAGAGCTCGAGCTAAAAACTTGTTTCACAAACCAAATAATTAACCTAATCATTCTAATTCAAATAAATCCTCTGTAGGCTCCTTATTCATCCCGTTGATTCATTTTTGTCCGTTTAAAATTTAAAATTAAGTGGATTTTTACCTCGGAAACCCTTATTAAAAAACGCGTGACTGCGCATACGCTGGTTCAAAGAAGGAAAGCTGCGTGTACACGCGATCGTGCACAAATAAACTAGCGTATGCGCAAGTCCGAATTTTAAAAATGAGTTTCTAATGCAAATTCTTAATGAATTTCTTCAGATGACAATTTATGGAGGGAACGCGAGCATAGTGCAAAGGGGACCAAGAGGTCATGGAAGACCGCGCAAAGACAAAAATGTCCTCCGAAACTGTGGATTATTCAAATTTTTCAAAATGCCCAATATGAAAAGTAATGTGAGACGTTTGAAATGTCGGTAAATTATTGGGAACCTGACTGCAGATTGCTTCATCATCACTCAAATGCCACTACGCATAGAGGTGGAAGATATATATCATCACCGGACTTCCGAAGGAGACCGAAGGACTGCACCAGCCCCGGAGTGGTTAACCGTGAGGATTATGTCCAACTCTATTGCATAGAAGATTCCAAAAAGTAGGCAATACGATTGCAATCGAGATATCGTGGACTCGTACATGAAGATCCTCATGTTCACCATCTAAGTAGAAAGTGCGTGATCTCGCCTGACCGTATCAGCGTCTGGTGGCGCACATGAGCATAGCCGTAGAGTGCTTAATTCATGTGCTGATTTGCACGTTCTCATCGAACATGAAACAACAACTAACGTCGATTCGCAAAACACATACAAAACACTTTGGCTATGGAACCATTTCGACTACATTCTTCTTCGAGAGAGTTCCACTTTGAGACCCAAAGTCATCTCAACTATCAAGAATTTCTGGACCCAAGAACTGGCTCAAGGCGTACATGATGAAGAGATCGGGGCAAGCTGTAGGTACTCCCAACTACCCGGGGATGATGAGTTCTTTCTTATGGTGGAGAGAACAGATCATCGTGAGAGATGACTATCCCTATGCCGGGATGGATTTCCGAGGAGAGCCGCATTCTAGTACTTCCACCCTGCAAACATGGGGAGCAAATGTAAGTTTTTTCAAAAAATTTTAACTTATATGATTTTTTTTTGGTTTTTTCAAATATGTATGAAAAATGAAAAACAAACATGTTTTTGGATTGATTCATAATGACCGACAAAATGATCATGTTTCGTATGTTGGACCAAGCATGCCCCGAGGGCCTAGCACGTCACAAGCGCCACAGGTGAAGCAGACAAATGGATTCTCGACGAACCCCTCCGTGTCGTGCAGAGAAACTTCGAGGGACTAACCCGCCAAAATCCCTCGTCGCTGTGGAGGACTTACCGTGTCGGCCCGTAGATCGGTTGTAGGAGTACCCCTGGATCGGGTTAGACTGTTCGCCAGGCCACCGCAGCTGATGTTCTATAGAACATCGGGCAGTGGGTCCGTGGACAGACGTGATTTTCATATTAGATGACCGTATATTTTTTGAGATCGAATATGATGGGGCATAAGCCCAAGTTTTCATACGGTATCGATGGATCCAAAATTTTGTGAAGTTTTTTCAACAGCACGCAGGATATATATACGCGATATTTTGATGTGATGTGATAAATGTATCAAATGTATGATGTTTTTGATGATTTAGATTTTATTGTATTGAATGATTAATATGCTAATCGAAAGCTTCGATTAGCTAATGAGTCAGCAAACCAATTGTCGCTCAAGGAATATGAATGAATGTTAAAAATTGAAATGACCTTTGTAACAAACGTATCTCAAGAACAATCGTAATAAACTGATCTCTGTGATCCGATAAGTGTTGTTCAACCGCGACACCACCACCGAGAGTCCAAGAAAACTACCAACGAATCAACACCCAAAGATATTGCCTCCGAGAGTAGATGAATGACTCAGCAGACTCGCTACGTTATTGGTGCTGTGACCAATGCGGCACTCCCTCACCAATACCGACCTGAAGGATAATGAAGCACCCAAGCCGCGGAAGCTAAGTTCCGGGTGTGTCTACTAGCACCATCGGCGAAATCCATAATGACTCATGACATCAACACAACCCGCCAAAGCAAGATCAAAAAACATCACCATCCCATCAAAAATCGAAAATCAAACAGATATGTACAAGACAAAAACTAATATATATTAAAGTAAAATGCCGTGCCAAAGCCTAGGCATAATACTTTTCAGATAGAGCCATTTCGGGCTCCGACAACTCGTTTCCTTCGAAGTCAACCAAGGTATACGCTCCTAAGGACCTTAACGATATAGGGGCCATACCACATCGACTTAAACTTTCTCGGCCCTGAGCGCATCCTTTTCGGGGCATAGACCAAAACAAGGTCGCCCTTTCGGAAAAGACCCTAGGCTTAACCGCCCGATCGTATCGGGACTTTGACTGCTTTATGCGTCTTCGTTTAACGTGGCGTATCTCACACGCTATCAAGATGTTTCGTATGAAGGAAGCCGTCCCGCGACTAGAAGTGTCGAAGAAGCTCATCAACCCGCTAAGGAAGGAATCTCGCATTCAATGGGAAATACTTTATTCCACTCCCGTGACTAACTGGAATCTGTAAAGCCTATTGGAAAGTTGACTACGTCCGTATGCCCGTAGTGCAGATATACATACGCGTTTGGATCTATAAGTTTATCAATCGTCCGTTGAAGAATTGTCTTCAAGGGACTTATTCACGGCTTTCCACTTGGCCATATTGGCCCAGGATAATATGAGATGAATGCTCCCCGCCTAAACCTAATTTAAGAGCCAACTCACCAATACATCGTTTCAAGTGACTGCCATGGTCGTTGACAATCTCTCTAGGTATACCGAAACGAGCAATGACTTGATTGAAGAAGAAAAAGAGCCTGGGGCCTCACCATCGTTCCCCAAAAGTAGGCATAGCTTCGAATTCACTTCGTAGCAGTCTATCACACGATAATTTACTGTGACCTTTTGCCGAAGGCGGGTTACAAGTAGTATAATCCATACCCCACTTGTAAAGGGCCGACAAGAACGACCGGAAAAAAACTGAAATGATGAGCTACTTTTTCTTATATACACTTGACAAGGATGACACTTCGACCGATTCAATACAATCTTTGAAAATCGAGGGCCGAAGTAGCTAACACAAGAAATCTTTTTTGGGCTCGTAAAGTAAGCTCAAGAAATGACCCCCACAAGCCTCTCACCCGTGAGAATCATTAAGCACAAATTTCTCACTTTTCTAAAGTTAAGCAATGTCTTAGGATTGAATCAACCCTCGACTTGGACAAAGCATCACCAATAATCACAATCTCTCTTTAGCTAAGTGACGCAAAGCCTACTTACGCTCATCTTTCAAAGAAGAGGGAAACTTGCACTGAGATATACAATGATGTCCCCATACCAAGGATCTTGTGGAGAGATTAGAAACAAGTGTTCGTCCGGAAGGATCACCAGATCATCGTCACAAGGCAACTCTGAGATCAATTCGCAAAAACTAATGACTTCTTGGATTTGCGGCATATGAACTTAGATCAAATTCTTGTAAAATCACAATCCATCTATTATATTTGCCCCCAATCACTGGCCGAGGACAAATCGAATGGATTGGCAACGCAAGACATAAGTTTTGCGAAGAATAATATAATGCCTATCGCGTATCAAAGATGAATCGTCGTTAAGGCTAATTTTTCATCTGTGTATCGTAGTCTGTGTCCTACCAAATTTCGACTAAGGTAGTAAATAACATGCTTCGGCCCAGCATCATCCTCCCCGAACCGTAACCATACCAATGGTAGATGCCCGCCAGAGCGTATACAAAAGAAAATCTCTCCGCTATAACCTGTGACTCGCAAAGGAGCGGGAGGTCAATGCCTTTTTCAAGGCATCGAATGAGCGTTGAGCATAGTCGTCCTTAAAGAAAAAGGGACTCTTTCTTTCAACAAATTTCATATATCCCTTTGTAATCTCAAAGATAGTTAACGATAAACCTCCGAAGAAAGTTAGACTTCCCTGGAGACCTTGAAGCCGACGGATTGAAGACGGGGAGGCAACCGCATTAATTTCAACCTTGAAGGGATCTACCCTTATCCCCTTCATTAGACACGATAAATCCCATCAGCCCGCCAGACCGGATGTTACCGCGAAAACGCACTTGTTCGGATTCAAACGACTCTTATAAAACCGACATCTCTCAAATATTTGCTCTGAGGTGTCCCGGGATGATCCATCCTCTTCGAGAATGGAGTACCTAGATCATCTAAGTATGCCTCGATAATTTTCGATGTCGTGGAAGGCGAGATTGGCGGCCCGCTAGTGCGGGCTCCAAAGATTTTTCGTACTAAAAGGCATTTTCATATGCAAACGTACCTGTAGGACAAATAAATGCGGTCTTATGTTGATCTTCGGACCTGGAGCAGTACCTGATCAGAAACTTAAAAATCCGTCCATGAAGGAAAAATTTCGTTACCTGCACACTCATCAATAATCATCAATTTAAGGGTGGGGTAATTATCTTTAGGACACGCCTTATTCAGTCTCTCGAAATCGATGCACACTGACCATTCCTTGCTTTTTATCAGAACGGGTTTGAAACTCCCATTCGCCGTAGGAATTGGGAAATTAGAACCTAGCTTGCTAGCTCTTTTCAACTTCAAACTTTGATAGGCCGCCGCTTCCTAGGATTAACCTGGACAGTTTTTGCTCGACCGGCTTAGCGTTTTCATACGGGCTCTGATCTCTGCGCTCGGACAATAGATGGATCTATGCATTTCCTCATAAGACTAAGCAAAAACATCCCTATACTCTTCGAAGAGCTCGGTATATAGATTTGAACTCTTCACTGTGAACATTCAAGCCCAATGAAACATTCTCAATAATGTTAATTCCGGAGATGTTCACCAGGATACCGGAGATCGCGCCCATGTTCCCTTCAAAGATAAACCCGTGGCCGGTGCTAAGGGGCTCAAGACTCGGGTGAACAGTCCAAGACCGAGGACTTGGAAACCAGTTTCGATTTCGTCAAGTCGTAGGAAGCAAGACCGATGATGCAAGTCATCCCACCTGCCTCTATACCGTCATTGTTTCCGTGGATGGCCTCTTCAAGGAAGAGTGGTATCTAGACAATCCCGGCGTAAGAAGAAGTAAGCGTCCAGGCTGAGCCACATCACTCATCCAACTCTTCCAGCTAAAGAGGAGCCAGATCGACTCTAGTTGTCAAATGCATCGATATGCAATCTCACCGCAGTAAATCGAATGCTATTCCACCCACTTCTGCCCTTCCTCCCAAAGTGGCGCTGGGGAAGGTAAGGTCCAAGGGTCCGAAATAATGAGTTCGAAAGAACTCTCTTCATGGGAACCTTGGAGGATGAAATAGCATTGATAGACACCTTAGGGAGGAGGAAGATCAAAAGATCCCCATCAGTAAAGAATACATTCCAACTCCCTGTATTCTCGATAGGTGCCTTAGTATTGTCCAACTTAGGGGATGCATGAGTCAGAGGCGCATCTGTGTCTACAGAGGATACCCACGGATCCACCGTAACCATCCCTCCCTTCGTGGGGGAAACATACTATCCGAATAGTGAAGATGCAATGGCATCCATATCCGCTCTCACCGTAAGGTTGTAGTCCAAGGCCGCATCTACTACCTCAACCTCTATGTTAACGGTTTTGCCTCAACACGTATGGGCAAAGCCGGACAATACCATGGGGCCTATGAGAATGGCCATCGAATGCAAAGAAGAATAGTGCTAGATGGAATGTTTTGGAGATCCTAGTGTCTTCCAAAGATGCGCAGAGACATCACGCAAGTAGAAGCACCTCATCAACGACCGTGCTAAAGATATTAGTCTTCCTGCAGACGATGATTTAATATGAAGGCCATATGATGAGGAAGTCTCTTCTAAAATTCTTCATATCAAAGGTAATCGAAGGAGAATTTTTCTGGATCTATAGCTCCAATGGCATACAAAGCATAATCGCCGAGCCTGATGCATCTATACCTCTAAAAGTCGACATAGCACAGTTGACCTCCACGCGATCTTCTACAATCGAGTAGTTCTGCAGCCCTCATGTTCTGGACTAATCGCTGGACCGCTTAGAGGATGCCTTCGGTATCCGAGGCATAGACTCGATTGCATTGGCTTCATGGATATGAAGCGGTCTCGCAGTATCGAAACTTCCTTAGCTTCTCGAAGATTCCTTCGCTATAATCACGGATTCCCGTAGCGACATCCACGTGAGCACTCATCATAAAGATTATTCGATGGAATTTCCCCTTCCTGAGGACCTCCAGAGGAAGCCCCAGGATTTTGATTCGCGCCAGCAATTAATTGCTGCCCTTGGGGAAAAGGGTTTGTTAGCACAACCTGGGAACTAGAAGAACCTTGCTGAGATAACAGGCGCTGAGCATCCTGAATTTTCGGGCAAAGATGCGTGAGATGGTCTCCAGCACAAAGCTTGCACGAAAACTTAACTTTCTTTTTCTCCTTTTGCCCTTCACCAACACGCTCGTTGGTCTTATTTGCATTGCCCTTCCCATTCTTGCCCTTCTTCTTGTTATTACGTCCCTTCTTCTTCCCATCGGACTGTTGATTTCCTTTGGGTTCAGAAGATTGGACAGCATTAATGGACAAAGACTGGGAAGGTGATGAATCAGCAGGCACAGCCTGACCAGAAGAAGCAGATTGTAAAGACAACTGCTGCAATTGAGAAAGCAGGCTGGCTGCACTACTACCGACCGATCCGACAAGTCCGTCACCATGCGGACCAGGTTTAGGTTTCGATAGATCCAATTTGGAGCGAGGAGCATTAGGCAAATACTTGTAAAGCATGCCAGACTGAGAATAGATCAACTCTAACTGCTGGGCCCTAAAGATGGCCTGCTCCTCGGAATATACCCCTGACATGGATACATCCTTTGAAATATCTGACTGAAGCGATTTCAAAAACCACTCGAGAAGGAACTCACCCGGAATATGGGCTTTGATAAGCCTCTTCCTTCTCCTCCATTCCTGAATATGATCAGAAATGTGAGTTGCCTCATCCTGCTTAAAATTAGCCAGGAGTTCGGTCCCAGCCTCATATCTGACAGGCAACTCGAAATGGTTAAGAAAAGTGACAGCCAGTTCTCCAAATGTGGCGAAACTGCCCCCAGTAAGCTCTATATACCACTTCGCGGCGTTTCCAGTTAAGGTGCGCTGAAATAATCTCAATCTAATCGAATCGTCGATCAGAGAGTTGGATGAACACCATAAGTGGAATGTGGTGACATGGTCCGCCGGATCTTCACCATTCTTACCTTCAAACTTAGGAATGTCTGAAGGAAGTTTGGTTGGAACCGGAGGCCAACCCGGACTATATCGAATCGGGTCATTAGTTAACTTCGCCAAGTCTGGCAAGTTTAACGTTGCCAGAAATGGTAATCGCGGCGGAGCCTGAGAATTCCATCCTTGATGGGATGAATTTCCCACATTCTGAAAAGAATAGCCCGGATTTGATGAGGCACCAGGCTGCCAGAAAGGACCCGTAGAAAACGGAGAAGAACCTCCTCCCCACGCCGAGTTACCAAGACCCAGACTAGTTCCCCCCGCTGAAGTATTGACTGAAGATGTAAGCCCCTGGTAGGGGTTCCATGCATTAGATAGAGGAGAAAAAGACTGATAAGCACTCGATGCAGGGAAAGAAGCATTCCCTCGATGACTCGCGATGAACTGATTCCCTGCCCCCGACGTTGCAAACATAGGATTCCATCCTGTAAAAGAAGCCGAACTTGGCCCCTGAGCCCAAGGATTGAAACTTTGGGTCTGGGACGTAAAAGGAAACGACCCTAAAGAAGGATTGGGACTAGGAATATGCCTAGTCCCAAAGGGGAAACCCTGAAAAGAAGCTGATCCACTAGCCATGTTGGACATGGGCGTAGATCCAGCTGCACCGGCGGTAAAGGAAAAAGAGGGATTTCCAGCAATGGACATCCCCGAAACAAAGGGACCAGATTGAGAAGCATATGCTTGGGTGAACCCAGAGCCAAACATAGCAGTGCTAGAAGCACTCGAAGATAGAGCAAGAGTGCCCCCGGCCTCGACAGAAACAGGGGTCTGAATGCCCGCAGCACTCACGGTAGAAGCCGCGTTCCCAGTCGTGGCCATCGAAAGATAAGAAAGATAAGGAAGATCCGGTGGTCTCTCAGACTCCGGTCCGATGTACTCTATAACAAACGGATGATTAAGAGGAAGAGGAGATGGACCTGTAGCTGCAGGCTCAGGTATATCTTCTATCTGAAAATCTTCCTCCTGAGGAAACAATACCCTCGAGGTGAGCGAAACGCTCCTCTCGAAACCGACACCGGAATCAGCAACGAAACCTTCAGACCTTAGTGGAGGATCTCTCTCCACAGCGTCAGACTCTACAGGGTGAAAACCACCTGCTAGATCGCTCCTACGCCTTCTCGAAGAAGGCTCTGCACTCTCGGGAGATAACCCCCGGACTCTCCTCGAACGTCGAGGCGCTTGATCAGCCACTTTACAAATTTATTATATTAGACTCAAGAAAAGTGAAAAGCTAGGCAAGCTAGGAGCAAAGAGCACTCACTAAAATCAAAACCCTGAGAAACAGCAAGCAAACAGCCTCCAAGTATTTCCGCTCCGGGTGATGAGGACCGGACACCAAAATACAGGAAAGCGAAGTATAGGGCCTTCCGAAAGCAGCCTGGGATGATTAGGGCCCAGAACAACTAGCGAAGGTATCAGAAACAGTTACGCCGACCTCCTAACAACAGCCTTTGCCGGCTCAAGCACCCAAGCTTCGCAAGGGCACCCCCCAGAAGTACTGCTGGAAGTGATGCGACGTCTGTCTCAGGTACCACGGGTATTCCCCCCCGCAGTCACCTATGTGGAACCTAGGAACAGCAACTATGGACACCAATCCGTATCAGAAGCTGGGCGGAACGGTCTTGAGGTTAGATTCAGCTAATCGGAGGGGGGGTATCCCTCTTCTTAACCTTCACTTCCCCTCGCGCTTGACTCTCGGATGAGAGCTTTCCCAGTCCACTTCACCGAGTTGGATTTCGCTCAATTAGTAAACTTCTATGTCTGTTTGAGCGGCCTTGGAGAGTTAACTCTCCTCTCTCCTATTCCAAGGCCCTACAACCTAGCTAGTTGGTGATTGACACTAAATAAAACTTGCTAGTTGATTTTAGATTTAATCGCTTATTTTAAGGGTTGTTGTATTAAGTCACAAGGATATGGAGTTGAAACCAATGATGTTCTGACGCAAAAGAAATTAATAAAAACCTGACTACATGCACATGCAGTTCTTAGTCTTTCGATGAAGAGCAATTTCTATGTAAGTTCTACGAGGCTAAAAAATGTATTCTTCTTTTCGAATTACAAACTCACACGCACAAAAATTAAGAAGCTAATTAAATGATTCAATACACCTAATGCAAATGACCACTAACATGTAAATTCTAAGATGCAGAAAGTCCCTTGAAACAAGGTGAAATTTCCCAAAAGGCTCCTTCAGTTTCAACTAATCTTTTGATATCCAGAAAGCTAATTCTTGCAAACAAGAACTCTTAATATAGGACACCAAAATACTCAACAAGAAAAAGAAGAAATCAAAAGACAACCTCCCTTCACAATCAAGCAGGAAACTAGAAGCAAGAAAATTCACTAAAGTCCCAAAAGATGAAGCCAAACGAAAATGAAAAAGGCAACAACAAAAACAAAAACAAGCAACAATGCTTTTTTGAGTTTTTGATATGCAAAAACAAAAAGAAAAACAAATGTTTTTGGGCTTTTCAGTTTTATAAAACAAGAGCTTCAAGAAAACCAAGAACAACTATCTCAATCCAAGCCAAAATGAGACCGAATTTGAAGCATAAACTCCAACAATGCCCCCAAACCTTATAAAACTAATGATAGCAAGATCAATAAGGGCAACGGAAGACTAAAAACTCAATCAAACGGCCAAGAGAAATAGTGCAAATTCGTTGCAATACAAAACTCCAAAGAAACAAGAAAAGATCTTCGAAAAATGCAACAAAACCCTAGCGTATGAAACTCAAGAAAACCAATCGAAAAAAAAGCAAAGAACGCAATGCAAAGCACAACACAAAGACAGGAGCGAGTCAATGAGCAAAAGCTCTCTGTTCTGATAAAGCAGAACAGCCAAGAACGCTCAGAAAGCGATCTTGGAACTCAATCCAGGAGTGCTAGCACCAACAAGAACACTTTGCCAAAAAGATCAGTTTTCGGGCAAACGAAAGAGAACCAAGACTTAAAACCACTTCCGTCACACTCCAGTAAGTACAAAGACTCTGCAAACACAGGCTTCCACAGCCAGAAAAGACCAAAAACACCAGAATCTTGAAATTTCAAATTCAGCCTAGGTATACGCGACCTTGCAGCTATGAAACAGGAGTGTATACGCGTCTGTGTCGAGGGAAATCCGCGTGTACGCGGATCCTTCTACACAAACTCGCGGGTATACGCGACTGTGTGCAAGAAAAACTGCGTATACAAAGAAATATAATGAAAAATAAAAAGTACAAGCCTGGGAAAGGTATAAAAGCTTCAAACTGACTGCAAGAAAGCAAACTGGACTGTAAAAGACAGAAGAAACTGT
This sequence comes from Pinus albicaulis, assembly GCA_034641835.2. Classification (NCBI taxonomy): domain Eukaryota; kingdom Viridiplantae; phylum Streptophyta; class Pinopsida; order Pinales; family Pinaceae; genus Pinus; species Pinus albicaulis. The sequence goes on along the minus strand of CM076579.1, from coordinate 55,510,059 downwards.
TGGCAACCTACCAAACAGCTGAAACAACCCAACAGGAGAATCACAAAAATGTGATCCCTAGCGGAGTCGCCAGTTCTGTTTCGGGGATTTAACACCCTAGAGGTTGGTTGGGATTCAACCTCCACAGAGCAGGGGCGTACTATTTAACAGAGACTCACACGATCATGCACAGTCATGAAAACGAAATAGAGCAGAACGAGAGGTTTACCCGTTGGTCCTACGTTTGAAGTAGATCCACGTGGAGTTCAAACTCCCCGCAACCGTCCTTCCTCTTTCACCTGAAATACAAGAAGAAACCAGCACAAAGGACAAGTTGTACAGTATATTTCTACTCTATATGTTAGCGAGATTCATATAAAACATTAAATAAATCATCATAAATGCTTGTATAACAAATATTCTTCACACATTAAAGCATACACTAACACGTTTACTTCGGGAACAGCATGATACTTCTGTATTATAAAAATAGTACGTACAAAAGTAAGTGGAGAGATCACCCGATCCTTCCAAGGCCTTCGCAGACCGTCGTCCGGATCCGTCCAGCCCTTGCCTCGCTAAGACTCCTTCCAAATGAGTGCATACGAGATAACATATAAAGGGATGTGTATCTCAAGGAAACAAGGGTTTCCCGAAATGAACTGGGAAAGTGCAGGAGGCACGGGGAATCAGACTTGGATAGGGAACCAACAGAGTATAATAATAATAATTCTCTCTCTCCCTTAGGCCATACATATGAGGTCCTTTTATAGTCCCTCCAAGTAGTTTCAACAGTTGGAAACAGTTGGCCACGGGCTGGGGTAGTTGAACTACCCGAGTAACTATCAACCCAGCGCGAAATTAGGGATTTTTTATATATTTTTTAACCATTAAAATGGCATACGCGGAAAAGTCTAGCTGTACTAGCGTATACACGCGGAAAAACACGGGCATAGTCGCGTATGAAGGATTTTCCACTGTTTTTAAGTGAATTTGTCCAAGTCTGTAGGAATGGGTGCCCATAAAGCCATGTAGCAATCATGAATCATGTCAAGGTGAGAAATGATGCTATAACACAGGTCCACATTTCCAGGTGAGTCTCTACGTGGGGCTACTAACTCTCCTTCCTTCTCGTGGTTTCCTCTTTCGTGATGCCCTGCTCCCCACTGAGGGTCGCCTCTTTTATGGAGCATCCTAAAGGTGTCTAAATGCTAACTAGACTCTTGAATAACTGTTCCACACATGGAATGACCACGGATCCACTAGGGTGACACCCCTTTGCTATGCAGCCAACCACCCCGGCAACAACGAGGAAATACGTTGTTAGCTCTAAGAAACAACCCCACCGAGTGCGCTCTAAATCAAGACAACTTTAGGATTATGAAACCATAAAAACATGAAATAATACTCCAATATACCTTCAAAAGCACAATTGACCCTTCCCTCCAGAATTAGAATAAGGTCAACGTGTATTTGGGAGAGGAACCAACACATAATAAGGAAATATCAATTACCCAAGAAGAATATAAAATATAGATGTTTGTTATCAACAACAAGACGGTGAGAGGAAACCTCACGCTTTGAAAAACACCACTAGAATTATAACACCACCACAAGTAAAGCCATGTACAAAGAATATCCAACTAATAACCTTCCAGCCATGTTTGTGCTAGTGCATAGTGCACTCCAGGGTCCCAAATTATGGTCATGCAGTGGATTCTAAGTGCTATGTAGATTTCATGAACAAAATTTCCTATAGATTGAGTCTCCCCTTCCCGAGAGAACAAAAAAATGTTTCCAAGGAGAGTTCACATAGACACTACCAATGCCCTTTCATTTCCAAAATCCATCTCCTCACTTATGAACTCTTTCATCATTCTCATTGTCCATGTAGTTATACTATACGCCACATCCATAACTTTCTTTGGGCCACTTTCCAAATACCCCCTCTTATAGATGGTCTGCATTGAAATCGCTGTGTGCGATGGGATTTATGCTCTTTGTATTGGGAATAATATCGAGACTCACCCCCATCAAGGGTTTTCCTTTAAAATTTAAAAAAAAAAATACACTTTTTTATATAAAAAAATAGAGGGAAGGTTTAAACAATACATCTCACATTAACACATATTCATATTAATAGTTAAAGTATTATACTTATCCTCTCTTCTTTTCTTCCTTATCCTTCTTATCACCTCTCCAAACACTCTTTTCTTATTGTTTCCCAAAAGGAATGGACAATTAAAACCAAGAGTCACAAATGGTGAATCATTTCCCCTTCTTCACAAAGTAATGGAAATTTAAAACTATATTTACATTAGAAAATAACTTCTCCAACTTATTTCTAAAAATAAAAACTCACTTCTTAATGTAAATATTTACAATTTCTTACAAAAAATTTGAAACTTCCTCTCATCATTACCAAGTGGCCATCCCATCAAATTTTTAAGCTCTTGTCCAAACTCTCTCATCTTTTTCTCAGTCTATGCACCTGCATCAGTGTCCCAAGGTGAAAAAATATTCATGGTATCCTGACCATGTGTTAATGAAGTGAGTTCCTCGATCCCAAGATTTATGTTGTAGTTGGTCCTTCTCCTTGTCATGTTGTTTCTCTATTGTTTTCTTCTTCATCCTTCTAGGTTTCCATCTTTGATGTTGTATTATTCCTCCTTTTCTGATGAAAGATTGTTGTACCATTTGCAATATGTTGTCCTTCATTCTCCTCTTCCCTGCATACCTTTTTTGTTGAGTCTTATTCAACATCATCTTCCTTATTTTCTCTATTTCTGCATCCAACCTATCCTTTTTCTTCCTTCCATTTTGTATAACAACACTTATTGATTGTTTCTCCACTCTGCACAAAAATAAATCAATTCCATATCCTTCATCTAGAACAACTCCTGCATTCATACACCAATTGTTAAAATCAAAATCATCATGCCACGTATCCTCCATTAACATCTCGACCATCATATTCTTATTGTCCACACTGCTTGTGAGACTCTCAACTAGACTCTCACCAAAATTTTCTTCATATTGATCTTCAGTTTCCAAATAATTTGTGGAGTCACTACAGAATAATTTCAGTGTCATTCGCTACAAAATAATCTCGCACTGCTCATTAAAATTCTTGTACAACAATTTTCAGGAAGTTGAAATGACTCGACCCTTTTCCTAATCAACTCTACACGGCCATGAATTTCTCCTCAACATAGTAAATGATCCCACACACCTTTTTTCATTAAGTTTTATACGCGAACTTACATTGTACAATTAGAAAACTAATCTAAAGGATTTTCGTAGCATTCCAAAACGGGGGTATGTTGTCTTACTATTGTAACAACACTCCAATCACTAACAGAAAACCATGAACCCACTATTCCATGGCAGCCACACATTCCTTCTACATATTTTATAACAGGAATTCCAAAATACAATTGGAAAATCACACCATACAAATTTTCCAATCGAAAATCAGTGAAAAAGGAATTTTGACTGTACATCAAAATTGAGTGCTATGTTTCACTATAACAACATTCAAACCATTGTAAATCTCACACATTCACTACTTTAGAGCACAATAAACATTCCTCAATGGAATTTTGAAACCATTACAAAAATAATGCCAAATATGCATGAATAAAATCACACAACAATTGAAGTCACAATGTACCAACTCTTAGTATCAACCAATTCGACAAAATACAGGGTCTCAAAAATGACCAAACGCACATGAATAAATTATGAATTAATAAAATTTCACAACTGAAAATGATTCAGTGTAACTACAAATCTTTGATTCACACAACTTACAACTCTACATTGTTTTTTATTATTCCATTCAAACATAAATACCTTATGTTCAAACATATTGAAGGCATAGGCATCTGCCTAATAGGCTCATAACTGTAGTTACATAGAACATCAATGAGTTCCTCTCTCCTCTCTTCTCTCAGAAGCTTCTCTTATCTTCTCTTCTTCCTTCTCCTTCTTCTCACCTCTCCAAACACTCATTTATTATTGTTTCCCAAAAGGAGCAGACTATGACAACCAAGATTCGCAAAGGGTGAATAGTTTCCCCTTCTCCACAAAATAAGGGAAACTAAAAACTATATTTACATTAGAAAATAACTTCTCCATATTATTTCTAAAATCAAAACTAATTTCCTAAAGTAAATATTTACAATTTATTACAAAACATTTAAAAATTCCTCCTAGCATTACCAAGTGGAAATCCCATCACATTGGTAAGCTCTTGTCTAGAGTTGAACATCTTGTGCTCTTTCTATGTACTTGCATCAGACTCCCAAGGTGAAAATCGATTCATGGTATCATAACCATGTGTTGATGAATTGAATATTCCTTGATCCCAAGCTTTATGTCGTAGTTGGTCCTTCTCCTTGTCAGATCACTGCTCTATTGTTTTCTTCTTCATCCTTCCATGTTTCCATATTTGATGTTATAGTATATCTCCTTCTTTACTTATGAAAAATTTCTCTAGCATCTGCAACATGTTGTCCTTTACTCTCCTCTGCCTTACATACCTCTTTTACTGAGATTTATTCAACATAAGCTTCCTTATTTTCTTTATTTCCATATCCAACCTATCCTGTGTTTTCCTTCCAACTTGTATAACAACACTTAATGATTGTTTCTCCTCTCTGCAAAGAAAAAAATCAATGACTTGTCCTCTATGACAACTCCTACTTTCATAAACCAATTCTTAAAATCAAAATAATCATGTCTTGTATCCTCCATTAACATATCCGGGTGAATGCATGAAGATGGGTTACGATTGTAGGAAAATTGTGAATATGAAATTTCAATTATTTCCTCTTTTATCGAATTCAAGCCCTCAAAATTCATATAAGAATTGTGAAATTTTATTCGGAGTAAAAAGACAATATTTCAAGAATTATGTTATTTTCCTAACAATGTTTTTTGAAAATAAAATAGTGTCGTATAATCTCTCAATTTTCCATTAAATGCAATACTTGTCCTTGCAAATTTCCACACATCTTAAGATTTATGTGTGTGTTCACATAGAAAAACTTTGTCTAAAATGTGTAATTTAATATATATATATATATATATATATATATATATATATATATATATGAGCATGATCTACAATAGAGAACTAAGTTTTTCATATTAATAATTTATTTATTTTATGAAAAATTAAATTTTTTATTATTTTTCGAAGTTGGCGAAGTAATATTTCAATTGCATTTTGGAGACGCTTGTGTTCAGGTAATATTTTTTTCAAGTTTTTAAATAAATCGAAAAAACAAACATACCCTTTTGAAGAGTACTCGTAAACTAAGATATTGGTATTTTCTAAAATTTACTCATTGTGTATATTTTATTTTATTGATTTTTTATTCACCCCCTTTAAAACCGTGCAAAAAAATTCAAGCATTATGTTTAAAAGAAATTAGATGAAAAATATCATATGAATTCAAAAGTGTCAAAATCATATGCCATTGGATAGAGTATTATTTCACGAATCCAACATGATCAAATCTGTCACTTAAGAAAAAATTCTTCCCTAAATCCTCTAAGGCACAAAATGGGGTTCCAGAGAAATCTACAGAAGGGGTGCTAAATCTGTGATTTTTAGGACCTCAGAATCTCAATCAAGCACTTGATTTCAAAATTCAAATAGCTCGTTCGAGCCCTTAACATGGTTAAATAAAGGCTTGATCTAGCTTTGAAGCTCAATATATCTTATATCTTTCAATCTAGCTTTAAAGCTCAATCTATCCTATATCTCGATCTAGCTTTAAGGCTTGATTTAGCTTTAAGGCTAGATATGGATTTAAGGCTTGATCAAGCCACTTTTTTTCATTCCATGCCTAGATTGTATTGGAAGAAATTTCAAAAACATGGCTCGATTGAGCTCCTAGATATCCTCGAGTTACATTATTTAAGCCCTAAATTAGCTTGATAGAGGGCTCAAATATTTCTTAATCGAGTGCTTAAAATGGCTCAATCTAGTTGTTGTTTTTCACCCAAAACATGCCCTCTCTCGCCAAAAATTGTAACCCAACTCCATGCGTTCACCCTTCATTCATCATATGTTAATTGCCCACATTGCTTACGAGACTCTCAACTAGTCTCTCACCAATTTTTTTTCATGTTGATCTTTAGTTCCCAAATAATATATGCAGTCGCTATAGAATAATTTCGTAGCATTTTTCTCTATGAAATAATTTTGTAGCACTGATTAAAATTATTGTACATTAATTTTTGGGAAGGTGAAATAACTTGACCCTTTTCCTAATCAAATCTCCATGGACTTCACTTTCTCCTCAACACAGTAAATTATCCCACTCACCTTTCTTCATTAAGGTTTACATACTAGCTCACATTAGACAGCCAGAACACCAATCTAAAGGATTTTCACAGCATTCCAAAACATTGGTACATTGTCTTAATATTGTAACAACTCTCAAATCACTAACAAAAAACCACACAATCACTATTCCAGGGCGCAACCACACATTCATTCTACATACTTTAAACATGAATCCCAAAATACAAATGGACAATCACACCATACAAATTTTCCCATAAAAAATCAGTCAAAGAGGAATTTTGACTGTATCCGAAAACAGAGCTCTATGTTTCACTTTAACATCATGCAAACCACTATAAATCTCACAAATTCACTACTCAAGAGCACAATGAACATTCCTCCATGGAATTTCGAAACCATTACAACAATAATGACAAAGATGTATGAATAAATCACACAACAATTGAAGCCATAATGTGCCAACTCTTAGTATCAATTAATTCAACAAATTACAAAGTCTCAAAAATGACCAAAGGCACATGAATAAATTATGAATTAACAACATTTCACAACAGAAAATGATTCAATGTAACAACGGAGTTTCGATTCACACAGCTTACAACCCCACATTGTTTTTTATTACACCATTCACACATAAAGACCTTCCGTTCACACATATTGAAGGTATAGGCATCTGCAAAACCTCAGAATTGTAGTTACATGGAAGAAAATTGAGTTCCTCCCTTCTCTCCCTCTCTCCTCTCTTCTCTCGAGAGCTTATCCTCTCTTTTCTTCTTCCTTCTCCTTCTTCTTACCTCTTCAAACACTATTTTATTATTATTTCCCAAAAGGAATGGACTATGAAAACCAAGAGTAAAAAAGGGTGAATAATTTCCCCTTCTCCACAAAATAATGGAAACTGAAAACTATATTTACATTAGAAAATAACTTCTTCATATTATTTCTAAAAATCAAAACTCGCTCCCTAATGTCACTTATTTACAATTTCTTACAAAATATTTAAAAATTCCTCCCAGCAATAGCAAGCATCCATCCCATCACATTGGTAAGCTCTTGTCCAGGCTCTCACATCTTTTTCTCGGTCTATGCATTTTCATCACTCTTCCACCAGTTGGGCATGTTGAGGTAGCAAAATTAACTATGTGCCCAAAGTATGGGATGAATTTTCCCCAATAAAACTATGACTGACATCCAACACTTGCATTCCTGAGTCCTTTAGCTGGGATTCATAGATGACTTGTTGAATTTCTTTTCTTAGTAGTTATATTGTTTGCTCAAAATATTTAGTATATATGTCTTGGCCCTCTTTTTCTTTCACAATATGTTGGGATTCTTCTAACTCTAAGGTATCTGAATTTATTTTGATCATAGGATGTGGTGTGGTTGTTAAGGATTTAGTAGATCATGGGTTAGGAATGTGAACTTTCATTGGTATCAAATATTTCTTTTAGGTTTCTCTATAATGTTTTTGTGCATAGCTCTATTCTGCATACATTTTCATTACTACTTGAATGTGGCCACCAAGTAGGGAGTGTTGAAAATGGCAACAAGAAACAGTGAAGGAGGCCTCCTGAATCATCTTTCCTGATCCTAGTTGGAAAGTGATCACCTAAACTAGGTGGGGGACCACACAGGTGATTTTTGTCGAAAAGTCTATTTTTAAGACTATGTCTATTTTTAGACATATGGATCATGGACCGGGAGCTGCAGTATGTTATTCTTGAAGGATTGGTCATGTTGGTAAAAATAGATGGATCTCTATTTTTAGACATTTAGGTCGAAGTCTATTTTTAGACTGCCTATCCTAAAAATAGGAAAGTCGAATATTATTAGCTCTTAATAATATTTGGACTATAAACATTATCTTATTCTCTTGAAGAACTTCAGTTTGATGCCTGGATGTGGCACATGCAGCTGACAGAAGGAAATACGCTTTTCCTAGGGTTTAAGTGAAGCTATTGCATGAAGACTTCAGTTAGAACTCATGTGATAGAGTTTGGTGGAGTTGATTGAGGAAGTTAGTGGAGTTGTATTCAGTTTAACTAATCTAAACATAGTTGAGATTTTTGTATCCAAGTTAACTAATAGATACAATTAGTGAGAGTGGTGTGAATTAATTATTAATTAATTCACTAATTAAATACTCATAAATCAACTAAAGAATACATCAGTTAACTTCAGTGCATGGACAGTTTCAGTGGAGACCAGTGCACAAATAGGTGAAAGAGCAGGTTAACTATCGGTTGTGACTATACTATTGCTATTTGCAACACACAGATGGGTGGAGTAACCCATGAGGATTGTGTAGTTCAGGCTGGGTGGTTTATCTATATAAAGAGGCCATCCCATAGCTTGAACACGCAATTCAGGTTGGCTATCAAGTGGCTAAAGGTTGGAGCATGAGTTTTGCTAGATCTAGCTTGATAGTGTGTAGCAAAGGAGGTAGTGCATGAGAGCTTGCAAAGAGCTTTGTACTATGATTGTTACATGATCTCCATGACATGTATAATATACAGATAGTTGGGGGTTTTCAGCTTTAAGCTTTCCCATGAAATATTGTGTTCATATGTGTGAATTTTATGGCTTTAATGTGTGCATGCAATTGATTTTATTTCCGCATGTGATGATCAATGGTAGAAGAGATTCTGTATTATGCATGAAGCTAAAATAGTGTGTGATCAGAAGAATCTCGGTGGATAACATATCAGTTATTCAAATTTCTACATGGTATCGGAGTGATATTGATCATTGGAGCAATTGCAAAGCATTGAAGTGGTTGAGTTTGAGGATAAACTCAAGAAACATAAAGATGGAGAAAGCCGGAAATATACATGCATATTGTATATAATTTTCTACATGGAATGAGAGCGAGAATTTTTGGGTGCGCGAGTTTGTAGGGAATATCTGAAAATTTTTGGTGAAATATTTTCAGAAAAAAATAGCATATTTTTATTCCTTGTGAAAAAACACCCAAATTGAAAAAAAAATCGGCCGAATCGGAGCTCGGATGAGGGAGATATCATCGATTTAAAATCAGCTCTTTTTGTTAGAAAATTTTGCAACGGCGGGACAATTGCAATGTGCGCAAGCCAAGAATCTACATGCACTGAGGTACAAGATGCATGCAAAGCTTTGAGGAGAAAAGCAAAGGTTAGTGACTTGGTGGTTGAGAGGGAGCCTCTCAACATGCAGCGTGAGAATCAGTCTCAGAAGGTTGTGGAGCAGCCACCACTGGAGATGCACAAGAATCTTTATAGATTTGATGTAGATGGGATTTCTAAGGAGCTTCCTACTGTTGGGAAGCAGGAGAAAGACATGCAACTGATGCTTGAGAGGGAGCAAGTTTTGCATGCAGGTGATAGTGAACCTCGGAGTGTGGAGCAGCCACAAGAGGATCATGGAGTGGGAGCAACCACTCATGCAGAGAAATTTCGTGCCATATGGGCAGAGGGAGTGCATGCAGCTATACCACCGGGTGAGAGGTGGGGCGACATGCATGATTAATCCCAAGAGGAGATTTCTGGGCAGGATTCATGAGATGGTGTGGATCTCATGAATTGAACCTGGCTACGAGGTGCCCACAGTGCAGCAGTAGCATGATCAGTTGGATTGATGCAGGCAGATCAAAGTGACAGTGTCGGATACTAGAGCGCGGATCAGAGTTGACAGCAAGTGCAGAGTGCATGGGTGCAAGAGTTCAACAGCGCAGTGGTTCCTGATGACATGTGCAGTTGGTACCAGCAGAAGTCGAAGACTTTGATGATAGATGCATCAGACTGATTGAGTTGTTTGGAGCCTATTCAGTTTTGGAGATGTTGCATGCAAAGGGTGCATGGCGCATGCATGGAGTTGCATGGTGCATGCATGAGTTTGCATGGCGCATGCAAAGGGTGCATGGCGAATGCATGGAGTTGCATGTCGCATGCATGGAGTTGCATGGTGCTTGTGAAGGTTGCAGGGCGAATGCATGGAGTTGCATGTCGCATGCAATGACAATCCTTTCTTGTTGAGAGGGAGTGTTGAAAATGGCAACAAGAAACAGTGAAGGAGGCCTCCTGAAACATCTTTCCTGATCCTAGTTGGAAAGTGATAACCTAAACTAGGTGGGGACCACACATGTGATTTTTGTCGAAAAATCTATTTTTAGACTATGTCTATTTTTAGACATATGGAGCATGGTTCAGGGATTGCATGTATGAGATTCTTGGAGTATGTGTCATGTTGGTAAAAATAGATGGGACTCTATTTTTTAGGTCAAAGAGGTCAAAGGCTATTTTTAGACTGCCTATCCTAAAAATATGGAAGTCGAATATTATTAGCTCTTAATAATATTTGGACTATAAACATTATCTTATTCTCTTGAAGCACTTCAGTTTGATGCCTGGATGTGGCACATGCAGCTGACAGAAGGAAATACGCTTTTCCTAGGGTTTAAGTGAAGCTATTGCATGAAGACTTCGGTTAGAACTCATGTAACAAGAGTTTGGTGGAGTTGATTGAGGAAGTTAGTGGAGTTGTATTCGGTTCGCTAATCTAAACATAGTTGAGCTTTTTGTATCAAGTTAACTAATAGATACAATTAGTGAGAGTGGTGTGAATTAATTATTAATTAATTCACTAATTATAAACTCATAAATAAACTACGGGAATATTGATTAACCCGGTGCATGGACGGTTTGATGGAGACCAGCAATGAATAGGTGAAAGAGCAGGTTAACTATCAGTTCTGACTATACTATTTCTATTTGCAACACACAGATGGGTGGAGTAACCCATGAGGATTGTGCAGTTCAAGCCAGGTGGTTTATCTATATAAAGAGGCCATCCCATCGCTTGAAAACGTAATTCAGGTTGGCTATCAAGTGGCTAAAGGTTGGAGCATGAGTTTTGCTAGATCTAGCTTGATAGTGTGTAGCGTGGGAGGTAGTGCATGAGAGCTTGCAAAGAGCTTTGTACTATGATTGTTACATGATCTCCATGACATGTATAATATACGAGATAGTTGGGGGTTTCGGCTTTAAGCTTTCCCATGAAATCTTTGTGTTCATATGTGTGAATTTTTATGGCTTTAATGTGTGCATGCAATTGATTTTATTTCCGCATGTGATGATCAATGGTAGAAGAGATTCTGTATTATGCATGAAGCTAAAATAGTGTGTGATCAGGAGAATCTCGGTGGATAACATATCAGTTATTCAAATTTCTACAGGGAGAAAGTATTTTCTGACTTCTCCATCTCCACTCTAATTTCGTGAGTATAGGTTGAAAGTATTGCTTGCTTTCTTAATCCATAAATTACTCCAAGAGGGTCATGATTCTAATAGATATCATGAATTAAATCAAATAAAAGCATTTCCTTTTCAATCATGTCAACAACATTTTTATTTTTAGCAATAAGAAATGAAACTGAATAGGGATAGCTAAACATTTCTCTCTTTTTCTTAGAAGCAAAATGTAACTCATTGAGCATACTTATTTGTCTCAATACTTCTCAAGAATGAACTTTGGAAATTGAAAGGGTTCCTTCTTGGAACCATACAACCTAATCATGGAATATTATAGGTATAGAAACCAGTTTCCTATACTATATTCCTCAGTGAGCCGTAATATCCTTATTTTTTCATCATAAATCTTGTCTAGGGCCTCCTAGAGTAATTTTACTATTAAATTAAAAAGAAAAATGATTTATATATTGGGTATAGGCATGGGGATCATTCCCTGAATATATCAAATCTGTCTAGTGGTAAATCACCATTTCTTTTTCATTCCCATCCTTAATAGTTGTGAGGAGCTTAGTGGAAAGTAAATAACTAGGATAATTAAATAAAACTAAATGAATGGGTTATGTATAGTGACGTAAATATTTGAATGGGATAACAATTATAAGTTTCACCGTGATAGCTCTAGCCAAATATTTCGGAAAATTAATCACCATTTTGGCAAGATTAATAGTAATATGTTGGATGAATAATAAAATAGCCTCATCAACCTTTGAATCATCCACTTAGCTAAATATAATGGAAATTAGTCACATTAAAGTCTAGTAGAAAGGCTTGATTGAGCTAGTAGGAAGAGGGAACTCTAATTTCTAACTGGGGTTAGGGATTTCTAGCAGGAGGAATTTTGCTTTATCTTCTTTTTTCCATGTAAGAAACTCCTATTCAAGTCCTTTATCAATAATTTTGATTCCAAAATTCGATACACAGATCATTTTGGAGAGGCTTTCCACATTGATTTCAAGGAATACCTGACAGTCTACTATAGAAGCAATAGTTTGAGGTTTAGGGTTGAAATACTTAGCTATCAAGTGGGTAGAGTATGGGTTGAAATTCACAAAAGGAAGTGTAGCAGCTAAAACCCCATAGTTCCTAAGACACTGATCATATTAAGAGACAGAAGAAGGGGAATTTAGGGTTATTTTCAAGGTCAAGACACCCATGAGGTAAATTTGGGTGTCCCTAATACCAACTAAATCATTGATAAAAGCTTCTTTGGAAAATTCTTCTGGCATCTCACGTTTCACATAATTGGGACAAAAAAAAAATATAAAACATATTTGGGGTAGATTGAGAAGTACTTACCTGGTAAAAACGACAATGGGTTGAGCTCAGTTTCCTAGTTTACATAGAAACGACACCCTTTGTGGTGCTTGGAAAACATAGCAACATGCATAAACAATGGAAGTGAAAGGCGAATGGAGTGAAAATTTTGCAGAGGATGAGAATTTAATTAGGGAATGATTGCGTTTAAGGACGATTGAACACCACTAAAATCCTCATTCATTTTTCTGAAAACCAAGAGTGGGTCCCAACAATCAAGCATGACAAAGGGGTTGATGATCGTGCAAGCCTTGGTTTCATGGCCATGCGAACCATTGATCATGCACGAGGTGGAAGACTTAGATTTCATCAGGTGGAAAGTGGGATGCTAACGAGTTTTCAACTTTGCACCCGATGTAATAGATGATTTTTATATGGATGGGAGATGGATGGTCCTGCTGCATCAGGGGTATGCTAGGTGCTTATCATTTGATCACTTTCGCACCCAATAACAGATCAGGGTCATCAATTTGATAACAAGCGATCAGATCATAGATAATGGGAAGGAAGGTTAAGCCCATGGGATAAATACATCTGTCTATAACATACACAACTTGTGTCTTGTTAAATGGTTGTGGATCATCAATGATTCAAATAAATGTGATTCGACTTCGAAGTTGCACCTCTATTAATTTAACATGACTATTTAACTATTACTCACAGAAAGATTTAAACACACATAAATTTATTTTAAAGGGGATGTTAGGGTATTATACTTAGCAATAGGAGAAGGCCAGACCATAACAACCACCATCCCATCTCACCACCTCAACAAGCCACCCCAGGTATTAATGCATAATTAGGAATATTTAATGGTCTTCTCCACAAATATCTGTGTTGTTCACTTCATTTTACCTAAATTCCTTGTTAGCATTGATATCCTTATAATCCACCACACCCTATATTTTTGTGTGAATACTCTCATTTCCCTCGTAGCATTTGGGGTGAGTCATGATCCTCTTAACTAGGCCACCCCACCTCCACTTAAAAACATCATTTATCTCAATTTGTATATGAATTTCGCAACAGGATCGGGCGCTAGGCTCACCTCTTGTAGTGAATGTTTCTCCCAAAAATTCTCTAGAAAATGATTCATGCCCATATCCATTAGTAGAGGAGAGACACAAGAATATTTTTCCAATGTCCACTAGCACATTGGAATCTCATTAGAGACTTTCAGTGTGGAGTGGCTCAACAATATGATTCCAAGGTAGGTTGCATCCCTTAGGTGGTGGTGTTCGATGTAGGATATATCTCTCAGGTGGTGTCTCACTAAGTATTAGAACCACAAGTAAAGGTACTACAAATCCATGTATTCCTCAGATATTTTTCATAAACTCATTCCCATCTTTCAAGATTGAGCAGAAGAAATTATTTTGGGTCTTTTTCATGTGGACTACCTTGCTCGCGGTATATTTAGCACCTAGATAAACTCCTTGGGATCATATTATTTCCACATTGTATATCATTGGGCCCCCCACTTATTTTCAACCTCATGCACCTCCCTTTCCACCTCATGCACACCTCCTTCTATAACATCTTGAAATCTTTCTATGTCTCTTGGCATCCTATGGCTCCCCCCCTTGTGATTCAATGTTTGATACATGTTGCAGCAACACTCTTTGTAGATTTTGTTATGTCACTATCTTCCCCTCCCCCTTGAGACCCATCTCGCTAGATCAGCCCTACCCCACTAGTAACCCCCCACCAGTCTCACAATATACATCGTGAAAGAATTTCTCTCCATAAGGTCTCCTTAAGCTGTGGTTTAAGAAACGTTTGAGCACATCTTAGAGCCTTCTGGATTGCTAGACAATTCATAGCCCTCACTCTAGAACCAACTCAAATTAACTTAAATATAGCTTCATCCATTGCCATGGTAGAAAGGAAAATTTTCACCAATCTCGAGATTTTGGCTTCCGCTAATGAGTGGATCCTAGATATGTGGCATACTCGCAGTCGAAAAAGCCAATATCTTTGCATGATAGAACTCTATCGTCATATAAAATCTTTACTTCGAAAAGTGTTGACATAGACTCATGAGGTTTTTCATGATATCTCCGTACAAGGTAATGACCTTATCATTGAACAAAGTGACTAATCCATGGAGCACATGTAACATCACGAAACCCGTCAAGTCTTGTTAGAGGAATGTGGCAAACATTTTTTGTTTGTTAAGAAGTATGCGCTTTGAATCAGCTTTGTGACTCATCATAAGAGCCTCAAAACTTAGATCTTGTAATAAATTTACTTGTGTGTGTGTGTGTGTGTGTGTGTGTGCATGTATAATTATATTTGCAACCATAGACCTTAGAAAATGTAATAATATTTGTCTCTGTCGTGGCCCGACTCCTTGAAACACAACGCCTTTATACCTTCCAGGTGCGTCCCAACGGACACTCCACCCCGCTTAGCTTCCCCTGCTTTCTCCTCTTAATGTGCCCCTCTATCTTTTCTATAGCATAGCATCATTCTGACCTAGTCAACGGGACACTTCTCCACCAATTAGGTATGCACTCTGGCAACATCATATGACTTACATCATCTCGCTAGTCACCTCTCGTTGCTTACTATGGACTCCTTGTTATATTATTTTGGGGTGAACTCATTGGGATGACTCGGAAGGTATGAAAATTTATGACCAATAGTGCCTCAACAATGGTGTTGTCCCTACCATGCACTTGCCCTACGTCATTCCATAAGGCATTTCCTAGTTCACTCGATTATTCTTCTCTAATATTCTGTTCAGGTAAGAATTTTGGGCCAGTGGGCCACCCTTATAGCCATTGGATTTATTTTCATGCACATCTCAACCTTCTGAAGTTATCCCAGTGCATTAACCCAACTATTTCTCTCATTTGCACCCTAGCATATGTTCCAAGGTACTTTGACCAATTGTAGGGCTTCAAGGCTGGTGTTTCAGATAAATCATCCAGTTTGTCTTCATCCCGGTTGGTCCCCATTGCTTCCCATAACTATATTATTGGATAACCCTTCCAGATTCCACCTCCAGGCCACATCAAGACACTCGCAACTAATCGTGTTAGGGAAAATATGGCTGCGCCAATGGGGGCCTCCATGTCTAGGGTTACCTTACAAAGGTAGGATGAGAATTAGTCGAGATTCACTACCATTTTAGGGTGTTCCTCTCTATGCCACATTCAACTAGCACGCAATCTCTTCCATGGGATGAAGGGATCTTGACCTTTCCTTAATAAATACAACAGATGATGATATTTACAATTTTCATGAGAGAAAGTCTCAACCTTTCTAGGGATTTCCTAAGCTGGCCATTTCGACCATGGTTGTACCTCAGAGATCCTGTAGGCCTTCAGGTCAATGTCAGTTCTCAACGCCAACGTCGATGGTTTATTATGATGCCCTATGTTGCTAGCCCTCCTGAGCTTAATTTAATCCAACTCCAAGTAGTTCCTAGCCCATCTGCATTTCTCGTTCCCAGATATGGAATTCCAGGCATGATGTCATAGGAACTCCAACAACCCTTACTTACCATGGGCTTGGTGTGGAATCCTAAAAGGTCTCCACCTTTCCTGCCACATGCCGACAATGTTGAATCCATGTCAATACTACAAGTAGCTCCATGGCGCTATGCAAAACCTTCCAGGGCCGAACTAGCTACACTCTAATGCTAGAAAAAGACAACCAAGCCATTGTTGATACATGGATGAAAAACCATTTAGGTAAAACGTGTGGGGCTCAACTAGCCCCAAGGGGAAAGAAACTGCTCAGTGTTAATAAAATTCTAGCCAAACAACATAAAAACTTGTAATCAAGGCAAATAAATTGATGTATAAAATTTCAAACCCTCCTAGGAAATGGTATCATATGTAATTATTTCATATTAATAAAAAGGGTATTTGTGCCCAACGTTCTAAGTTTCATTTTAGTTTTTTGTGGCTTCTTATACAACCTATAGCATGGCATGATGTTCTGTGTTATTTATTTAAATGCTATTGTGAATCTCAATGACTCTTGTTGCATAGAGAAAGGGTTCAGCACACGGATACAACCCAAGCTAATCGAGGTGTGGCACTTTACTTCTTATTGAATGTTAGCAGTCATGGACCACAGTAACTAACAGCTTAACATAGAATCTCATTCAAAGGTAAATAAGCATGTACATTCATTCAATTTGTTTATCAACATTACTCATTTTAGTGATATCATATGAACATGGGTTTATAGGTACCTTCCATAACTATAAGTGTCATCTCAGCACATAGGTGCATCCACATGTTCATCATATTAATAGCTAAAATATAGTCCAAAGAGAGTCCAAATCATTCAATTAGAAATGCATCTTAAATTCATCAACATGTAAACAAAAAAAAAAGTTCACTTATCTTTTAAAATTGTAGGGAAACTGAGTCTAGGACAAGGAATTTACACCCAACCATCAACAATTGTAGCGAGACTTACTTGCAATTGTCACCCCTGAGTCAGATTCCAAAGTTTGAGGCGAGTGCTTGCTTAAGGGAATCAAGCACCAACTGTCAACTGAAAACAGGGAATCTAGAGGTCCTCTTCCTCAATCCCACCAATTAACCACTTCCATCTTCTTAGCATGGGGATTTGATAGGTTCTTTCCACACCCCAAGTGCATATACAATGATTCACCCCCTTCTAAAGAGTCCAAAATCCATTGTAACGGTATTGCAGTAACTAAAGGTATTCAATTATGTACTATTTTTATATTGTTGCAAGATTGGCCTCTTCCCAAGCTTTACAAGGCTCCATAGTCTTCTATCTAAACCCACAACCCCCAACAGACCCAAGTTGTAATAGGGCTCCAGATATTACATCCCAACCCACATTCTCTAGGGATCCAAGCTATTAGAGGGCTCCGGAGACTCTGTCTCAACCCACAGCTTCCAGGGACCCAAGTTGTTATAGGGATCCATGGATACTATCTCAATCCATAGACTCTAGGGGACCCAAGCTACTATAGGGCTCCAAAGACTATCTTCTCAACCCATAGCCTTCTAGGGAAACTGAGAACCAATCCTCTTCTCCTATATTCTCTTATGTTATGTGCTGCCTCCTGATCGAACTAGAGTTTTCTATGTTTCTGATGCTCTCCTCTCTGTCTTTTTTTTTCCAACATGAATTCAATTTTTTCTCCCTACTCCTACGACCTCCCCATTTTCCTTGCTTTTGCAAGGATCCTTCATCATTTCTCTTGTTGCCTTGCCTAGTCGTGTCCTCATTAATTTCCTATTACTTTTTCCTTGTTGCTATTTTCCAACAACATGGCATTTTTACCTTCTCTTGCAGGCCATTTAAATTAGGACCTAGTCCATTAATTCATTCATTATCTAGCTCTTAATGGCTATCCAATAATTTATATTTTTTTCCAGGAAAACCTCTACATCCTAAGCAAGATATCCTCCTCACCATCTCTGGAATCTATGTCCCTTTGACTCAGTCGCTCTTTTTAAATTTCATATATTTGTAAGAATATTTATGAGAGAACCATGGGTGGGGCTATCACCATCCCCTCCCCCTTAAGGGAACATTGCCCTTGGTGTTCTTTCACCCATATGCAATACCAACAGTAAAACACAACACATATTGTTTCATGGAGATTTATATACACATCTCTATATGGTATTTACAATCATATACATACTTTCTTTAACCAACAAACAAAAAAAGGTAATTTTCTTTCATGGAATTATCCATTTCCCATATGGCCTCTTCTGGCCCAAGTGCTTCCATTGCACCTTGACTTGGGTTTAATTCTGAGATATTCGTGCTCCCCAACTTGGAACTCTTTGTGCACCCTATGTTGATTTGCATAGATTTTATGCATATCCTATGCCATCTTCAAATTATATTTTAGGATATGAACTTCTTGCTCCATATCCTTGAGCATATCATGTCCTACATGGACCCTATTAATTGGATCACTCCAGCTATCGGGAGTGTTGAAACTCCTACCATATAATTCTTCAAATGGGCTCATCCTTATGGATTCTTGATATCCATTGTTGTATGAAAATTCTACAAGTGGAATATATTCTTCCCACTTCTTGGGTTGATGCATCACATACATTCTAACCAATGGAGTAAAAGCCAGCCTATATCCCAGGGGTCCAATCCTCTCAAGAATTTCAAAATTCCCACAATATTGTGGTTCAAACTTAGCACATGTCCCAATACTTAGGTAAATCTTCTTGCGTTTAATTCTAAGATAGTCATGCTCCCCAACTTGGAAATATTTGTGCACCCTATGTTGATTTGCATGGATTTTCTGCATATACTATGCCACCTTCAAATTATATTTTAGGATCTGAACTTGTTGCTCCATATCCTTGAGCATATCAAGTCCTACATGGACCCTATTAATTGGATCACTCCAACTAATGGGAGTGTTGCAACTACTACCATATAATGCTTCAAATGGGCTCATCCTTATTCATTCTTGATATCCATTGTTGTATTAAAATTCCAAAAGTGGAAGGTCCAACAATGCATTTTATGAGAGAACCATGGGTGTGATTGTCACAGTCCCCTCCCCCTTGAGGGAACACTTCCCTCGACGTTCTTTCACCTATATGCAATACCAAAAGTAAAACAAAACACATATTGTTTCATGGAGATTTATATACACATCTATATATGCTATTTACAATCATATACATACTTTATTTAACCAACAAACAAAAAAGGGTACTTTTCTTTTATGGAATTATCCATTTCCCATATGGCCTCCTCTGGCCCAAAGTGCTTCCACCACACCTTGACTTTATCTATGGATCAATTATGGAGCATGAGACTCCTTTAGTCTAGAATGTGTATTGAATCTGGTTGGAACTCTCCCTTTGGTTCCACCAGTAGCACAGACCAATCAATCATATGATTAGAATCCTATAAATATATTTTGAGAAAAGATACATGGAAAACATCATGAATTCTAACCGATGGAGGAAAAGCCAGCATAGATGCCAGCGGTCCAATCCTCTCAAAAATTTCAAAATTCGCACAATATTGTGGTTCAAACTTACCACATGTCCCAATCCTTAGGTAACTCTTCTTGGATTTAATTTTGAGATAGTCGTGCTCCCCAACTTGGAACTCATTGTGCACCCTATGTTGATTTGCATATATTTTCTGCATATCCTATGCCACCTTCAAATTATATTTTAGGATCTGAACTTGTTGCTCCATATCCTTGAGCATATGAAGTCCTACATGGACCCTATTAATTGGATCACTCTAGCTAACGTGAGTGTTGCAAATCCTATCATATAATGCTTCAAATGGGCTTATCCTTATGGATTCTTGATATCCATTGTTGTATGGAAATTCCAAAAGTGGAAGGTATTTTTCCCACTTCTTGGGTTGATGCATCACATACATCCTTAACATATCCTCAAGGATTCCGTTGATCCTCTCTATTTTCCCATATGTTTGTGGATGATAGGTTGTTATAGATGCCAATTTTGTTCCCAATACTGAAAGCATCTCCTTCCAAGACCTGGAAATGAACCTAGAATCTATGTCTAACACAATCTTCTTTGGGATTTCATGTAGTCTCAAAATCTCCTTTATGAATACTTGTGTTATGTAACTAGTGGTGTTATTTTACTTAATTGTCACAAAATGAGCTACCTTGATCATCTTATCCACTACCACCATGATTTCATCATGTTGCTTGGTGGTTCTGGGTAATATAGTAATAAAATCCATAGAAATAACCTCCCACTTTGATTCCAGAATGGGGACAGGCCACAACAATCATGTTGGATGCTTGCACTCGGCCTTTACCTATTGGCATTCTATGCATTTCTCGATAAAATTAACCACTTCCTTCTTAAAATTTGACCACTAATAGTATATATTAATGGTTGTAAGGGTCTTTTGATACCCTAGATTGCCCAAATAAGGTTTAACATGGAACTCCTTCATTAGAAGTCTTACTTCATCACTATTTGGCACATAAATTTTGTTTTTTATCCTGATTAGGTCATCCTCAGTGAGGTGATATTCTTCATGATCCTCACCCCTTTGCAACAATATTTCCTTCAATTTTTAATATTTTTCATCTTTTTTCCCAACACTTTTGATACTTTCTATTGGGTCTATTGTATAGGAACTCACAATTTCCAAGTGATTAACTTGAATTCTTCTCCTCAAAGCAAAAACAACCTTGTTTTCTTTACCTTTTATGTACTTGATTTCAAAGTAAAATTCGTTGAGCGTGGCCAACCATATTGCTTGCCTAGCATTCAATTTGGGTTGTCCAAACAAATACTTTAGCCCACTATGGTCTGTCACAAGTGTAAATTTCATGCCAAGGAGTTAATGCCTTTGCATTTTTTAAGGAATGAATGATGGTAGCCAATTATAAATCATGGGTTATGTAATTCACCTCATGCTCATTTAATATTTTTGGACTCATAACAATCTACTTTCCCTTCCTACATTAAGATTCCAGTGAGTCCCTATTTGCAGGAATTTTTACACAACATGAAATCCTTATCGGGATATGCAACTCTCAGCATTGGTGCATTGGTGAGAAACTAATTTAACAACTCAAATATTTATGCACATTGTGTAGTCCACTCAAATATTTTTCCTTTTCTCTACAAGGTTGTAATGGGATGGCCTATCTTAGATAAATTCCAAATAAATCCCCTGTAATATCCCACCAATCCCATGAATGATCTAACCTCATCCACATTCTTTGGAGTTGGCCACTCCATTACGGATTTGATCTTCTTAGGGTCAGCTGAGATTCCTTCCTTGGAGAAAATATGCCCAAATTAATGTATCTATGATTGGAATAAATCACACTTGCTAAGCTTCACATAGAGCTTGTTCTCCCTCAACAATTGTAGCACTGCATTAGATTTTTTTCATGCTCTTCTTTTGTCTTTGAATACACCAATATGTCATCAACAAACACAATGAAAAAATTGTCCAAATAAGGATGCAACACACTATTCATCATGCACATGAACATGGTAGGGGCATTATAATCCCAAAAGTTACTACTACGAACTCATAATTCCCATAAATTTTCCTAAAAGCGGTTTCATGAATACCTTCCTCCTTAATTCTTACTTGATGGTAGCCTCACCTCAAATCAATTTTGGAGAAAAATTTTTCTTCCCTCAATTATCAAAGAGATCATCAATCCTTCATAATGAGTACCAATTCTTGATGGTCACCTTATATAATTTCCTATATTCAATGCATAATTTAAGTGTTCTATCTTTATTATTTACAAAAAATACTAGTTCTCCCCATGGGGACACACTTGGTCTTATGTAGCCCTTGTCAAGCATTAAATCCTTTAGCTGTAATTTCAAATCAACCAACTTTGGGTGCTCATCCTATATGGTGCCTTGGATGTTGGTGCTACTCCAGGTACCAACTCAATAGAGAAATATATCTCTCAGTGAGGAGGAGGTATTCCAGGAACCTCCACTGGAAATACATTTGCATATTGCTACAAAACATGGTACCTTTGTATAAATTCACCTTCCTCATATTCTATTTATTTTTTTATCTTCCTTGTCCTTAGAAACATGTACAAAAAATAGTGTGCATCCACTTCTTCTACTACATTTGGCTTTCATAGAAGTGATCGGCCTTACTGAAATGAGATTTTTCCTTCTTTGAAGCACTCTTTTTTCTCCTTGCTCATCCAAGCATTCAATTTTTTTTCATAGAAATATACCTTGGTTCGATGTGAATAAAACTAATCCATGCCCAAAAATATTCCATATGCACCCAATGGCAATAATTTCAAATGGGCTATCATGGTCATGTCACTGAGCTTGAATAAACATGATATTACCCAATGGTTAATCCTTCTATTTGTCCTAGTTTCCAACCAAACCAACCAAGGTTCTTCATGCAACTCCTTACCCAAGCCACATTTCTCAACAAGCTTTCGGCTTACATAGCTATAGTTAGAACCATGATGAATTAAAATATAGATAATTTGGTCTTACAACTTACCTTTCATCTCAATGATGGATGCCTAATGATCTGCTTGGTGTTTTTCCACTGTTCCATGAATTCTTGGCATACATAGAGATACCTCTCCCACCATGAAAGCCTCCTTAGGACTATAAATATTTGGTCTAACATTCTGATGATGTGTACAGTCTCTTCTTCTATGGTTCTCACCACAAGTCCAACATTTGAGAAGCTCTTGGACTTCAAACTTTGGTTGTGCTCATGTCGGTTGCCGCACATTTTTCTTAATAGAAACATTGGCTTTCTGCTGAGACTGTCTTGTTTGATTTGGGTACTTACCTTCTCTCTTTTCTCAGCTTTTCTAAGGCCAATTCTACTTATGTCCAGTGCTACTTTTGGCCTAAGTTTTTTTGGCTAATATCAATGTTCTAGTTTCTTGATAACATCTTCTAGGGTTTGGGGTCCCAATAACTCAATTTTATCCCTGACGCCATAGGAAATCCATTGAAGAATCTCTGAATTTTGGATTTTTCATCCTTGAGATATGGAACATACATCAATAGTTCTAAGAACTTAGTGACATACTCATCACTCGCTAATTAACCCATTTTAAGTTCATAGAAATCTTTTTCCATACCATCATAATAGCATTCAGAACAGTATTTCTCTTTGAATACTTTTTCAAACTCATCCCAAGTCAATTCCTTCTCCAAAATACCTCCAACAATATTCAAATCTTCCCACCATATATTTGTTTATCCCTTCAGGATATATGTGGCGACTCTAGCTTTCATATTCTCAAACTAATCATGAATTCTGAAAACTTCTTCATTCCTAGCACCGAATCTTCTGCATCTTCTACATTATTCGTATCCCAATAAAATGTTGGTGGCTTGGATTTATTAAACTCCTCAAAAATGTTATCCTTTTCTTTTCTTCCTGAATGATGATGATGGTAATGGTGAGAATAATGGTGCCTTCGAGCAGCAAAACTAGATGGTTTTCTAGAGTGATGCACCTGTGTGCTAGTTCCTCCCCTTGGAGTTTTCAAAGGTAAATCTACTACCACAGTGTCCTCACTTCCTTGCCTATGACTTTTTTTCGACCTTCCATCATTTTCTCCGTTGTTTTTTTCTTCATACTCATGAAATCTTTTCTTGTCTCTGTGACTGGCCCTAATCTCAAATTGCCTTTTCCTCTACCAATCCGAGAGACTTTGTAGGATGAATGAATTTATCTATTCTTTCCTTTCTTGGGCTCTTACTAGCCTCTCATTATCGGCCTTAAAGCTTCTCACCTCAGCCCTCAGGCTTTTGAAGGTGTCCATCTAGTCTGGGTAGTGATTCCATCCCCTTTAGTACAATGGATATTTCTTCCTCATTAGCTCTAACCTAGTCACTTCCATGTTGTGATTGGTTGAAACTGTACTCAACCATTTCAGTCCTCATTGTTGTATTTCCTTTGATTTATGATGCTTGTGATGTGATGTCAACCATACACATTGTTATACATTTCATGATAAATAACTAAACACATAATCACAACAATGAATCTTGCATTCTTGGGTCTGCCATGGAGATCTCTGCTATGAAAAAACAACCAAGTTAGAGTGCCAACATATTTACCACTCATATGCATCAATCATTCAATCCTGCAATCCTATCATGGTAATTAATATTAAACAACATACTTTTTTTTTTCTTTTGGACGTGATCCTGCTCTCACTAAGTTTTTTTCTGTCTGCAACCAAATAAATCACATTAGCATGTGGTCATTATCAAAGAAGCACTCACTACATCAATTTGGAATGGTGTGAAATAGTTTAGACCATATTTTAACACCTAGAAGTTACTTAGTAATTTTTCCATAAATCATGATTGGCTCATGATGAAGCCCATCTAGTCCAAGAGTTGAGCTTGGATGTAATGATACCACCTGTAACAGCACCCAACCCCTCAATTCTTGCTATAGGAATGGGGTAAACATTTTTTTTTGTTAGGTAGTTTTCACTTTGCATCAATTTCCTGACTCACCATATGAGCCTCACAACTTGGAGCTTGTAATTTGAGTGCTTATGTGTGTGTTTGTGTGTGTGTAATTATATTTTCAATCATCAACCATGTCAAATGCAACAACCTCTGCTCTTCGGTGTGGCCCGCTGCCTTGAAACATAGCTCCTTTATGCCTCTCGAGTGGGTCCCAGTAAACACTCAAACCCACTTACCTTCCCTCAACTCCTCTTAATGTGCCCCTCTATCTTTCTGGGGTCACAACATCAGGCTGACCTGGCCTACATGACCTTTCTCCACCAATAAGGTACACACTCTGCCAGTGTGGTATGACTTACGTCATCTTGCTAGTCTCTTCCTAGTGTTTACTATGGCCACATTGTTTATTCATCCGAGGTGAACTTGCTGGGATGACTCGCTAGGTGAGCTAATTTATGACCAATAGTTCCACGAAAATGGTTCTATCCCTACCACACACCCACCTTACATCATCTTGCAAGGCCTTGCTCAGTGCACTTGATTCTTCTGATCTAACATTTAGCGAGGGTAATACTTCTAGGTCAACTAGCTAGTGAGACACTCTTCTAGCCAATCGATTTACTATCGTGCACATGTCAGCCTGCCTAATTCATCCTAGCTAGTTAACCCAACCTTTTCTCTCGCCTTCACCCAAGAAAATTTTCCAGCGTGAACCTGAACGATTGATCTATCATGAGGATCCACCTCTGACCAATTGCATGACTTCCAGACTAGCATGTCATCCAGCTCATCCCTGTTAGCTTCATCTCGGTTGATCTCCATTTCTTTCCATAACAATCTCTCGGGATAACCCTTCTAGGTTCCACCTCTAGGCCACATCAATACGATCATGACCAATCATGTTAGGGGAAATATGGCCACGCCAATGGGGGGCCTCCATGTCTATTTTTACCTTCCAAAGGTAGGATGAGATTTAGATAGAATTTGTTATAATTTTATGGTGTTCCTCTTTGCACTGCATTGAACTAGCACCCAATCTTTGCCATGGAAAAATGAATGGATCTTGACTTTTTCTTAAGCAATACATCAAACGATGATATTTACAACTGTCGTGAGAGAAATCCTTGACCTTGCAAGAGATTTCCTACGCTGGTCATTTCAACCATGGATTTGTCTTAGATATATTGTAGGCCTCTGGGTCAATGTCAGTGCTTGGCACTAACACCAATGGTCTATTAAGGAACCCTATGGTGCTACCCCTCCTGAGCTTGATCCAATCCAACTCCGAGTTCCTAGTCCAACTACATTCCCCATTATTAGATAGGGAATTCCAGGCATGATGGCACAAGTGCTCCAGTAGCTCTTACCTACCATGGGCTTGGTGTGGACTCTTAAAAGGTCTCCACCTCCCCAACCATATGTCGACAGTGCCAGAATCCATGTCAATACTGCAAGAAACTCCATGGCGCTATGCATAACCTTCCAGGGCCGAACTAGCTACAACCTCATGTTAGCGGAAGACAACCAAGCCACTGTTGATACATGGATGACAAGCCATTTGGGTAAAATGTTCAGGGCTCGACTAGCCCCAAGGAGAAACAAACCCCTCGATGTTAATACAATGCTAGCCAAGCAGCATAGTAACTTCTAATCAAGGAAAATAAATTGATGTAGAAAATTGCAGACACTACTAGGCAGAGTATCAAATATGTAATTATTCCATATTAATAAAAAGGGTCTGTCTACCCAACGTCTTAAGTTTCATTCTAGGTTTGTATGGCTTCTACAATGACCTGTAGTATGGTGTAATGTTTCTATGTTATTTATTTAAATATTAGTGTTAATCTCAAAGTCTCCTGCTACATAGAGCAAGGGTTCGACATAGGGATACACCCCTAGTTAATCAGGGTGTATGGTACTTTACTTTCTATTATATGTTAGCGGTCATGAACTGCAGTAACAAACAGTTTAACTGGAATCATCTCATTCAAAGGTAAATAAACATGTAAATTCGTTCAATCTGTTTATTTACACTTCTCATTTATGTGGTACCATATTCACATAGGTTTATATGTACGTTGTATAACTATAAATTCCAGCTCAGCACAGAGGTGCATCCACATGTTCATCATATTAATAGTAGCAATACTGTCCCAAGAGAATCCAAACCATTCAACCAAAAATGCATCATAAATTCATCAACATGTAAACAAGCACAAAATATTAATTATATTTTAAACTTGTAGAGCAACTGGATCTAGGACAAGGACTCTCCACCCAACCATAGATAGTTCCAACCACACTTACCTGTAGTTCTCACCCCCAATCCCAATTCCAGAGTATGAACAGGGTGCTTTCTTAAGGGAATCAATCACCAACTACCAATTGAAATCAAGGAATCTAGATGGCCTCTTCCTCAATCCCAAAATTTAATCGCTTCCATCTTCTCACCATAGGGAGTCTAAAGGTTCTTCCCTCACCCCAAGTGCATACATAGTGATTCACTCCCTTCCAAGGAGTCCAAAATCCACTGTAACATTAATGCTGTAACCAAAGGTATTCAATCAAGTCTTCTTTTAATATTGTTGTATGATTAGCCTCTTCCCAAGTTGTCCAAGGCTCTAGAGTCTGTTATCTCAACCCATAGCCTTCAAGGGACGCAAGTTGTTACAAGGCTCTAGAGATTACATCCCAACCCACAACCTCTAGTGACCAAGCTGTTACAAGGCTCTAGAGACTTTTTCTCAACCCACAGCCTCCAAGGACCCAAGTTGTTACAGGGATCAATGGAGAATAGCAACCCAACCCACAACCTTCCAAGGGAATTGAGAGCCAATCTCATTCTCCTCTATTCGATTTTGTTTTTTGTTGCCTCCTGATCAAACCAAAGTTCTCTGTTTTTCTGATGCTCTCCTCTCTCTATCTTTTTTTTTTCCAACATGAATTCGAATTGTTCTCCCTACTCCTGCAACCTCCCCCTTTTCATGGTTTTTTCAGGGATTCTTCATCCCTATCCTTGTTTCCTTTCCTAGTCTTGTTCTCATTAATTTCATGTCCTCTTTTTCTAGTTACTATTTCAAGAAATATGGGATTTTTACCTTCTCTTGCGACCCATTTCAATTAGGAACCAATCCATCAATTCATGCATTGGCCATATTTTAATGCCTATCTAGAAATGTATATTTTCTACACAAGAAAACCTCTACATCCCAAGCTAGTGATCCTCCTCCCCAACTATGGGATATGTGTCCCTTTGACTTAGTCCCCCTTTTTAATTTTCATATATTTGTAAAAATATTTACAATGCATTTTATAAGATAACCATGGGTGAGGTTCTCATAGCACCTAGACTTAGCCATGTATTTTGGCATGAGTGAAGGAATCCTCCTCTGAAAGCAAAGAGCTTACTTACCGTGGTGATGAAAATTGATTCTAGGGTCTTATAAAATTTGAGTCCCTCAAGGTTCAAGTGCCTGAACTTGTGGGTTATGAGCCCATGAAAACTTGACTATCTCGACCTCTTGTATAGCAATGGAACTCGTACTTCTCCAAATACCAAAATAAAAACAATTATCTAAGGCATTTAAGCCTCTCTCCCTTGCAACTCGACATTCCCTTGTTCTTTGCACCACACCAGGCCCACATTAGTTACAACCACTCAATTGAAAATCCAATGGTTGAGGGTTCCAACTCAATCTCTTGGCCCGATTGGGGAATATTCAGTTTGGATCTCATCTTTTTCGTGGGTCTAACAACTTTTTCATACACTTCCTTCATTTGAGACCCGAAGGCCCAAACGAGTCCCACAACAAACAACTTCTACTATTGGTTTAACTTGTGCTTGGTCTGTGGGTATTACCCTCGAGCCGGATGTGTCTAGACCCAGATGTATTCAAGCCAGGCCCACGTTGTTTCTTGTCCCACTCTAGGGTGTAGGCTATTTTCCAGGGTGAACTTCGAATAACACCCGAACTTCACTTCGCTTCCTCCTTAGCATCATTCCTTCCTTTTCTTGAGTGAACCTTCCCACATTTTGTTCTTTTATGATCTTCTTTGATCTGCAACTTAACACCAATGATCTTGGCCTTACTTACAAGTGACAATAAACTCTACTCTCTCTTGTTGGCGTACCCAAGGATATTTTTGGCCCCTTACACTCGTCTTTCATTGGCACGCAATAAACACAAAACAAATGATTCAGTTTCGAACACAAACTGTATATAAAAACACACATGAATGGTTAGATTAAAACCAAACTTAGTTACATGACGTGGTATCTCAAGGCCCAACCACCCTCTTACATCGTATTGGCCTAATTTTCCATTAGATTGGATGCCCTAGACTCTCGAAGTCTTCCCATATAATAAGAAAATACACCCTATTCAGAACAAGGAATCTAGTCCTCTTCCACCTGACACCTTACAGAGGCTTACAATATTCATTTATAATTTACAAAAACAAGAGGAAATCGTGTCTTCTTTCCAGGATCACCACGTTGTTCCTTCGGAAGACTTTTGGAAATAAAATTTGATTTGGGGGAGGGGATGTATGCCCCTGCACCACCCCACACATTGGAATCCATAATTGATGTTTCTATATCGACTTGATTTCCAGCTTACAGGCATCCTAAGTTTTTAGTTTTCCATGATTCAAAACTTTCTTTTGCTTATGCAATAGGGTTGCATGCATGTTATATCTAGCTATCTTTTTCGTTGGAGAAGTCATGTATTTTACAACATATTTTTTGTTTGGATATCTCAATACATAGAAAATATTGTTTTTAATCTAAAATCTTCTTATTCCACTTATGGTTTAGTTTTCTAAGTGGCAGATTATGTTGACAAGAATAAGTGACTATGAGCATAATACGAAGCTTTCATGAATGTTCAATAGAATATTTTTTTTTTAAATAGCTCTTGAAAGTACATAATTTTTTTTGGAAGTTGTGTTTTTTTTAGTGACTAGGTTGAACCTAGGTCGTGGCTAGCCCATTTATTGGATGGAGAAAGACTGATCCACCCACAACAAGATGCTTATCACTAGCTTGTTTATTGCATGGAAGAAGACTAATCCACCCACAATGGGATGCTTTCAACTAGGATTGTATGAGGCTCAATTGAGCCTAGACACCCCTTGGGAAGGTTGACAGCAAAAAAATTGAATTCTGGCCTCCTAAGGAGAGTTGGTCTACTATTGTAGCTCTGTCAGCATTTCACTCAATTAACTCGGTTCATCTCCACATGGTCTTCTACGACTTTCTTGTAATATTATTTATCAATTTCGAAGAGATTGACAATTAAATATATCCAGCAACCTTAGGAAAATTTAAATGTATCAAACCTTATAACTCCGCAATATCTCCAAAATAGAATCGACACCAACTTCGGGATTTAATTATATTAAGGTCGACAACCAAACAAGTGTCCCGCCCGAAACCTTATGATAAAGGTTAAATACTTCGGGGTTTATGTGAATAACCCGTCTACATCACCAATGGAATACTTAATGTATTTTAGGCCCCAGGACCACACCTACACGACGTGGATTCAACAAAATAAGCGTCTGCACCTTGGCTTATCCTCCATGCTACTTCCGAATGCGATCATCGTTCGATGAGCCTTCCTCCAGATCAACGACATTCGTTGATATCGTGTTGCCTCCTCAGTCGAACGTTAACACGCGATGGAGCAGTTTTGGAAACCCGCCTTATGCCACATGTCTTTCAACAAATATGATCGCTCCAAATTCTCAAATATCGCTTATCCCATAAAGGCGGTGTGATCAACCTGCTCCAGTTTCTGAACAGTGATTGACCGGGCTAAACCAGGGTTACGCCATTCCTCTCTATTCATGCCGGTTCACTAACTTAGGGTCTGACCTCGGTTCAGGATTTCAATTAACAACGAAACAACCTATTTCTCTTATAATCGGAGTCTTCACTACTTCGAAACAGAGTTCGACAGCCACGATTATACACAGACCTCTCTCCTATGAGTGAAAATTAATTCAACAGAGCTTATTCGAACAATTCGAGAGAAAACAATGGACAGAGGGATGCGGAGATTATACAATGACTCAATTCAACAATTATACACAGAACAGTGTTCAATCGCCCCACAATTAAACAAATTCCCTCACAAATATCAATTCAAGATGATTTGATAATCAACGAGCACTGAAATTTATTCAACCTGAAGCAATTTCTTAACACACAGATTTTATTGCAGAAATATCCTCCTCTTCAATGCATCCGGGGAATACATTTATACATCAACATATGCCTCTTTGGTTCCTCTGTGAGGACTGTTATTGGTAAATCAAAAGCCTAATTACAATTTATTCGAATAATTGAAACATGAAAGATGGACTGAACTAAACTATTCGACTTCTACTAACTGTAACTGATCTAAATGCAATAGTCAGCTAAAGTATTGACACCTTGTTGTTACAATTCAAATGATTTTGAACCCTCCTAGCCACAACATGTGGACAAAACCTCCTACATTGCTGGCTAGTGTCTAATGCCCCTGCATCAAAGGTTACTTGCCCCAAGGTGGCTTCCATCCTCAACCCCTCCCATTACATTTGAATTATTATATATCCATCTTAACTACTAATCAAACAAGGGCTTAGAGGGATCAAATCTCTTTTGTGTAAATTTTTTTAAAGTGCAAAACTTTCAATGCTTCATAGATTGGATTTGAGATGGATCTATAATAGTTATCTACACATACACACACCAGGCCTTATTTTTAATTGTTTGAATCTCATTTTTGAATGCATAAATGGACTTAACCCTTTTGAACTTCTCCTAAACACTGGGACTATAGAGACTACACAACTTACACATGAAATGTGAACGAATTTTTGCTAGATTTTAAACAAAATTGATGGATATACTTGAAAAACTACCAAAATGTAGAATAATGAGAAATATTTTAACCATAGTTTAATTTTTTTGTTTAACCATATATAATATATACATAAGTCACATTGAAATATTTTATTTAATAGGAGCATTGAAATATTTTATTTATTATAAGCATTAAAATATTTATTTATAAGCAATATTGATTTTATTTTTTATAATATATCTTCTTCTTGAATTTTTTTTAGAGATTTTAATATTTTATTATAATTTACATTAAAATATTATATATATATATATATATATATATATGATTTTTTTTCTTGTTTTTATTTACTTTGCTTTTCTTTAAAATAATATAAAATCATGTTGTTTTACATGTACATCAAAATATTTTTTTGTTATGGTTGAGAAAAAAATAAAATATTTGTATCACATTTTATCCATACTGAATTATAATATCAACATTAATCAATAAAAATATTTTACTTTCATTTCAAAAAAAATATCAACATTAATCAATACAAATATTTTACTTTCAATTCAAAAAAAAATGCCAACTTGACATTGAACATGAAAAAAATTAATAATAAAAAAAAAAAAAATATTTGCTTTCTCATATTAAAAATTTTCTTCAAACACAAAAATAAATTATTTTAAATAATAATTTTATTTAATAAATAATATACACTTAAATTAAAATAAAAAGAATATAAACACATACACTTTCAATTAATTTTATAATAATAAAAAAGTTAAAATGACGTCAACCAAATGAGGTAAAATCCACATCTCAATCTTGGTGTAAAGAAAATCCTCCATTTATTTATTTGAATCTATTTTATTCTCATACCTATAGCGGGAATATCATGCTTTATCTTTCTTGTACAAGAAGACGCTTATGATCGTCTTATTCCAACGTACATTATTTATTCCACATCAAAATCAGCGCCTGCTGGGATTATGATTTCACTGATAAAATAACCAGTAGTCTTTAGTGAGAATTTTTGAAAGTTTTTATGGTGGTTTTTTCCGGTGTAATTTCTCTAAAATTTGGCAGGAATTCAGTGAAAAGAAAAGTTTGATTGCTAACCTTGCACAATTGAAGTGTCCTAAGGATTTTTGACGATACTGAATCCATATATAGAGTCAAAAAATCAATTTAAATAACAAAAACCAAAATTTTACCTCAAAATTTTCACGGCACCTGAAACTCTAAAAAATCACACTAAAAACAACTCCATAAAATAACCTTCCTGATACTCTTTATTCTTTATTCTCACATTCAAACCATTACACTACATGAAAAGAAAATTCCACTATATTTATTCCAATCGTGATAAGAGGTTACCAAACGTAGTCTTCATATTGGACCTTTATTCCAATCGTGACCGGAGAGGTTAGAAAATGGAATGAAAGCATTTTACAATACGACGGCTAGAGATAGGTATTTTTCATCTGATATTGATTGATCATGTTATATTAGTAGTTTTATTGATGTTTTCCGTTTATATATATTTATTTATTTTGAAGATAGATCTATATTGATATTGGTTAATTATGTTATATGCGTAGTTAAGATAGATTTGTATTGATATTGGTTGAAGTAACAATAAAAAAAATATTTTTTTTGCTAGAAAATTTTGACAAAAATTCCAAAAAAAATATTAAGATTATAATTTCTGTTCAAAATTAAATTTTGATTTGAGTTATAAACTCTATAGTCATTGCCACAAAGTGTAGGGTGTGTAGTGTGTCTCAAATTAATGAGCATGCCCATCAAAAAGCTACTTGCATCTCTCACAACTCTCTCACACCTCCAACTCCCTGATCTTGAAACATCTTCCTCCAGAGAATGACCATCTGACATGATAGGTACTTGAGATGCCTACGGTATCTGAGCGTGGATGGTTGTGATCTCACATTTTTTCACAGCTTGGACATAGTTTACTACAGTAACGTGTGGCTAAAACGTGACCAAAAGAGATGCAAAAGAATGGCTTCCATTGAGGATTTGAGTTCTTCAATGGCATAAAACACAGCAGAAATAATTAGTAAGGATTCACTTTAGAGTGCTCTCACATGGTTAAAAGGAAGAGGGTTTGGTGATTTTCAAGATTTGAGTTTGATTGTGGAATTGTGCAAGCATGAAAAGGCTTCTGGATTTGCAGAAACTTGGGAATACCCCGTTAGATTGTGGATTTGATCACCTCATCTTGAAGAGCTTCTGGATTGGAAGAAACTTGGGAGTCCCTAGACTCTACATCGTTATTTGCTCACTATTTAAAAAATCCAATTTCCTGGGGTGACTATACATGGATATTTGCTACACCTGAGGAAAATAAATTCCAAGTTGCTCGAGACTTCAGTGAGACCGGACATTCCTTTATTGGTAATGTTTTCAATCAGTTTGCCTTGGAAATTTAAGGGCATTCCCTTTTTGCAAATATTTTCACGAGTCTCCGTTCACAAGGTAGGGTATTTCTGATGATATTTAGTATAATGATGAAATGTATAGAAAAAATTTAATAAATTTGAAAGAAATTAAGTACTTAATGATATAAAGGAATTTATATAAAATTGAGAGGTTAGATGGAAAGGAAAAGGTGATAATCATTTTTATTATAAATATAGTTGAAGGTGAGAAAATGTTTTGAGAAATGAAATAATTAAAACTAGAGGAAATTAGGAATTAAGATAAGTTTTAGATAATAAATTTTATATTTTTAAAGTTATTTAAAATTATATAACTAATATAATCACATTAAAAAGATTAATATCTTTGATATAGTTAAAGGTTTTATTTGTATTTACTATTGATAAATATATAAAAAATATTAGTGCAACAAAAATATTATTAGTAACTATTACAACAAAAAATTTATTATTAACTTTGATTTTACTTAATTCTTAAGAATCTCAAATCGTGATAAGAAAACAAAGTGTTGAATAGTTTCTACCCTTTACAACCAATATATAAGGAGTTTTTCTAAAATTAGGTATGCTTTGAAAATCCCTAGGAAATTGGTGGACATTCAGACATCAATTTTTTAAATTTTTTAAAAATCAAAGGAGACTCTCCTCTAGTTGATAAGCATTTACAAGCATATGCTGAGCACATTCCCTTGAGAATCAACCTAGGATGTTAATTAAAAGAAATAGAAAAGACAACAAATCCTCATCCACTAAGTTGAAACAGGAAGCCTTCAGCTAATTACTTTTTTCTTAATTAAGATTTGTAATTTGTGTTCTTGCAAAATCTAGATTTGTAATTTGTGTTCTTGCAAAATCTAAATTTTTTATGTGGTGTTCGATGGAAAATAAATCCCCAACATATGATATTCTTCACAAAATATGTAACAAACCCTAGTAAAAATCCATGTAAAAATATATATAAGACCACGGTGGATGTGACACGTATTCCAAGTTGAATGGTGGGAAAAACATCCTAGTGGGTGTTCATTTCGGTTATTATGGCGAAGGAAGTCGACAAAGTCAAAGGCAAAGGCTTTGGAAAGGCATGAGGCATTAATTGGCATTTTATTTATGAAAATAATGGAAATTAGGAGAAAATGGAAGTAAAAGGTCAGGGGTTCAGTGCATTTTTGGAGCTCTCTCATTATTCTCTCTTTCTCTCTCTCTCTCTCTCGATCTTGGACACTTAGATTTTTTGGAGCACTTTGGCATTTTGGGCAAGAAAGACAAGAAAGTGGGAAAAAGGAGGAAGCAAGCAAGGATGAGCAGGAATCAAGCAGCTACATTAGGATTCTTGGCAGGTATCGATTTGCATGTGTATTTTCCTTGCTAGAATTGGCATGCATCACATGTGGTTATTTGTTGTCTTGGCATAGTTTTTTCCAGGTGTGATAGTGCATTCAACCTAACCTTTCCATTTCCAGATAGCCATGGTGTTGTGGTGTTCTCATGTTTTGGTTTAACTGGATCACCGGATGGATTCGAAGCTGAGTGAGGTAGATCTCTGAATGATATAGAACTGGTTCATTTGTTACCTCGATTTAGGGCCTAGTAACCTTGATCCGGACTGTGGGTTGTGGTAAAGCTTTACAGGTGGTGGTTTACTCTCCATTACAGGCCTAGGAATCCCAGGTTTGGGATTGCGGTAAAGCATGGAGAGTATGTCTCGGTTTAGGGCCTAGTAACCTCTGGTTCAGACTGTGGGTTGTGGTAAAGCCTGAGAGACTAGGAGACAGAAAATCCTCATGGTTTAGGCAGAGAGAATCCAGTGATATCTATGCTTGTGTTGGCCTACTGATCGGGGTAGATCATGGTAAAGTCGGTTATGACATATTTATTGATGAGGGTGAGGTGGTTTAGCCTCGAAATGCCCTTGCTAGTTCTTTCGGTTTAAGTCCCACATTCATGCTTGGAATATGGCATGAGGGTGATTAGCTAAAGTAGATTTGGCTCAACGAATCTACGGTCGTGTGGAATGTGGAAGTCCCGTCTTGGATTGGTTTTTACATTCAGTAATGAAGAGCTCATTTCTCCGGTATTCGGTATGTAAATATACTACTTTATATATGGATTTCATTGCCATTGTATTCATGGTATTTTTGTTGTTAATTTTTTGGTTATAAGAAAGTATTCGATCAGTTATGATGTATGGCTATATTCATGTTTTTCATGTAAGTGATTACCCCATGTATCTATGGTCAAATTTATTGTATGATAGCTTATGATGTAGGGGAGCAATGCTTCTTAACCATTCTCAGATAAGAAAGAGACCCCTTTGTTTAAATATGTTTCTTATACCTATATATGCTATGTTTGTGACATGTTTGACGAAATGCCTGTCATGGTTGGGTGGGGTCGGATGAATTCTGGTTGGTGTGATTGCTTCCATATTTTTTATTTTATTGTTTTTTTCCTCTCTTGAAGTTACAAGAAGTTCTGGGCAGTCACCTAGGCTCAGTGGCTGAAAATGTGGAACAAATCCCAGAGCTACAAGTGGAAAATTCATTGTTTGAGCCTGAGCTACTGCCTTACCAAGGTTATCTCGCGGCTCTAGGTTTTATAGCTGCTACGTTTCCAAGGTTATCCCACGGATCTAGGTTCTATAGCCACTCCCTTCCCCTTATAAGCTCGTGACTAACCCTCAAAGGGGAAAAACATCAGTCCCCCCTTAGGAAACAGGGCCCTAGAAGGTTGGGTTACCTCCTGGAGATCTCAATGATGCAGTGTAAGATGTTTTTTTTATGTTTCCGTCGGTTTCACTTCCTTAAGGTCATCTAGGAGGTTAAATCTCATATTAGTAGCCTCTCGTCACATGTTTACCCCGATTGGCTGGTTACTTGGGTAGATGTGGGAAGAGGGTGTTATAGAGTGGTATCAAAATGTGGTTACACTCTCCTTAGGATGTGTGTGTTTTTCGTGCATACATGTGAATTACATATATGTTCCTCATGTAAGCACCCTCATGTATGTATGTTCCTCATTTTTTTTTTAATTCCTTAAAAATGCTTCTATTTTTTTTTTCTTTTGTTTATCTTCTATTTTTTTTATTTTTTTTATTCTTGTTTTGAAATGTCTTTTTTCATTTTTATTTATTTTTTTATAGTTTTTAAGTTTTTTATTTTTTTTTAATAAGTTAATTATATTTTTTGGTAATTTTTTATGTTTTTTTGTGTTTTCATATTTTATTTTGTATTTGTTTTTTACATATTTTAATTGTTTTTTTTTTGCAAAAAAAAAAAAAAAAAAAAAATTCATTATAAAAAGAACATTGCAAAAAAAAACAAAAAAACACATGTTTGGAAAACCCTTAAAAAAATAATATCCTAGGATGAAAAACACTAAGAAACATAAGACAACTTAAAAATTTGTTAAATAATCAACGTTTAAAAAAAATGTGTTTATACTTTGGACATAAGAGCATTTAAAGTGTCAAAAATGTCTTTAAAAAAATAAATGTTAATGTTTTTCAAAACATGTATGAAAATTCTCAACATTTAAAAAAAAATATCGACACTTAATACATTAGAAAATTTAAAGTGTAAAAAATAAGCCCTCCAAAAAAAGAAGTCGATGTTGCATCAACACTTTTCAAAATCAGCATGAAAATCACTAACATTAAAAAAAAATTATACTTGATACAAAAGAAATTTATAGTGTCAAAAATATGCTAAAAAAATGTATTATGGAGGAGTAATTTTCAAAATCGGATTACTTTTTTGGTACCTCAAAAAAGCGGGTACTTGTTTCCATTCTCATTTCAAAGTTTACATTGTTTTTATCACAATGTAATGTTTGTATGTTTTTCACATTAGTTCATTTGTCACAATGTGGTGCTAGTTTTTTTCATCATAATGTCCAAGAGTTTATTTTCATATTAGTTTTATAGAATTTTATTTTCACAACCACATTATGTTCTTAGTTTTGTAGTGTTACATTGTGACAAAGTTTGTCCATTATGACATTGGGTAAATTGTGTCCATTAGAGAAATTTTGATGTCTAAAATGGACTTCAAAACAAAAATGTACAACAAAAATCAGCTTTATAAGAACCAATAGGATTCAATATGATAACTTCAACCATGGGGGGTTATTCACCATTTGTTGAGTAAAAAAGTAAAAACATTAAAAAAACAAATAAATAAATAAAAACTATTTTTTCAACTCATATTTTCAACTTATCTCCCTACGATTTTACTCATTTTGAGTGGTAGAACTCGTTGGATGCATAATTTAATTTATCAGCCAAGGAGTACCCATGTTGCATACTTTTGATGAACCTTTCTACATAAAAAATGAGAAATACATGAAAAACGTGATTGTAATCACAATTTTTCCATGTATTTCTCATTTTTTCATGTAGAGGAGTCCATCGAAAGTATGCAACATGGGTACTCCTTAGACGAAGAATTAAATTATGCATCTAACAAGTGCTCCCACTCGAAATTTGAGTTAAACGATAGGGAGAGAAGTTGAAAATGTAGTTTTTTTCCTATTTCCCTCTAAAATTTGATGATGTATTCTAAAATTATTTTATTATTTTCACTATTATTTTATAATATTTATTAAGAGGCCCATTTTAGACCTGAAAATTTCTCTAATAAATGTCACATTATGGGATAGATTGTTTGTTATTTCTATAATGTCACATTGTGGTAATTTTTTTCACATTGACTAAATTGCAATGTCATGACACATTGAAACAATGTTTGTCACCTTTAAACGTTGTCTAAAGTGCAACATCATGGCACATTGTGAAAATGTTTGTTACATTGTGATGTAGGAAATATTTCTATACCATTGTAACATATGTTGGGTATGCATTATATTATTTCCACGACTGTCCCTGGAATAATTCTTTTTGGTTCTGGGCAACGCCCCAAAAAAAAAATTTTGGGCGGTTTTTGGCATGGTTTTCGCACATGGTTTTGGGAATGATGGTTTTCTACCTATGGTATTTTGTAGATCTAGTCAGGAGAACTATGGTTATGTTCTAATCTAGGGGTTTATGAATGTTTCGACATGTATATATATGTATTGTAACATTGAAAGGAATATAATAAAAAACCAATCTGGTAGTCCCAATTTTGGGATCCAAGGGAAAATATTTGTGCATATTTGTTTTATGTTCTCTCCATTGTATATATATATATATATATATATATATATAATATTTATTTATTTTAAGAATTTTTTTGCAGGTAATTTTTTAACATGCTTAAAACCTACAACATCAAAACATGTTTGTTTGTTAAAAAGTGACATTGGTATTTTTGTCACGTAAGTTCATTTGTTAGAATGTGACGCTACAATTTTTTATCATAATGTCGAAACATTTTTTTTCATAGTAGTTTCATGCAATTTTTTTACACAACAACATCTTGTTGTTAGTTTTGTAATTTCACGGTGTGACAATATTTGTCCCATTGCACATTCGATAAATTGCAACAATGCCATATAGTTGAGTAAATTGCTTGTTAGTTTTCTAATGTCACATTGCAGTAATGTTTTTCATGTTATGACATTGGATAAATTTCAATGTAATGTCACGTTGTGAAGTTAGATAAATTTCTCTAGCATTATGATGTCAAAACATGTTTATTACAATGCAACATTGGCTTATTTGCCATGTTAATTCATTTGTCACATTGTGACACTATTTTTTTCCTTCACAAATTTTTTACACAACCAAATTATGTTGTTAGTTTTATAATGTTACATAGCAACAAATATATTTTTTAAGAAAAATGTGGAATGGAATTTCTTTTTAAATTGTCTATTCATGTCATTTATTTGCAAAATGATACTGTGATGTTAAATATGTAATGTGATATTGTGAAGATGTGTAATGTTCATCACAAATAAATTCCTATTTTTTTTCTAGAAAAATTGTGATGTTGGTTCGTTTGTCACTACATTATGTTGGTGTTTTTCATCCCATTGTCCCCACATTTGTTTCATTGTATTTTGATACCATTTTTTTTTACAACCATACTGAGATGTCACTTTTATAAAGTGACATTTTGATGGTGGTTTTTGTTCATAAAAATATAGTTCCTAAATTATTGCTTCAGATATTAGTTTTGTAAAGTGACATTTTGGTGATTATTTTTTCCATCAAAATAAAATACTTATTTTTGTTTCTTGTCACAATGAGACCAAAAAAAATTTCCTTTAATTTTTTTTGTAAGTCAAGGGATTTCTATTAATTCAGCGTAAAAATACATTGTGGTGTGCTCCTCCTATAATAAAAAATGGCCTCACCTTAACCGGATTTGTTATCCTCTAGATACATACAAAATCGAACTAATAATAGCCTCAAAAAACTAGATCACTTTCTGTTTGTAGCCCCACGAGACACAAAATTTATCAAAAAACTGCAAAATCGTACTTTCATTATGGCATATTTTATGCAATAGGGTCATTTACCTTAGTATCTCAACTCGTTGGACATTTGAAGACATCATGTATGTGAGATTCCATATGAGCCATGCATGTCTCAAATCCATCCATACGTGCTTGAAGACGTTGTTTTTTCCTTCAAAGGGATGCCTGAAAATCAAGAATGTGTCCCTTGTTGTGCATGATGTCTACAAATAAGTTGACGATATCGGCATGGTACAGTTGTTGAGCTTGTGAAATTTGGTCAAATAAGTGTTGGAGGAGTCAAATTGGAGCCTTGATAGAGTCAAATGGAGTTAGCAAGTCCACATTTCCAAGTGAGTCTCTAC